>CM062291.1:405338853-406538853 GCA_031216915.1 Pictodentalium vernedei
AGAGAGACTAAAAACACACCAATAGTCAAACAAATTTTTAGGTTCTAAAAGTCCTCAAATCATCCTTCTTTGTTCATCTGGAACATTTCAAACAGCAATGCAAAATGTCAGTAGACTTCTCTCAAATGTTTATTGGAAATTCCAAGTATATTATCCCAAGACTGCTTAGTTTTGGGAAATGTACATAATTCCCGAGCGCAACTTTTAGAGGCAGGTACATCTAATTAAAATATTACAAACAGTTAATTATAACCTATGAGCAAACCCAACCCTACCAAAAGGATACATTTACCTCTTTCATGTGATGAAAGAGTCATTTCTGCAATAGAATTCAACTTTTGGCTTCTGTCTAGTAAAAAAGCATGGGAAGATTTGTCTCTTTTGAAGAGAACTGTCCCAATCTGATCTGTACAAATAGGCTTAGAAAAAAACATTTCCATCTGACCAGACTCTGCTTCAATATTACTCTGTTACCTAATAAGTTAGGAGGGATAAGAATTGACCCAGCTTTCTTTGAAACTACCCACAAAACCTTCCTTCCCCACAAAATCTGTTTTAATTAATCATTCAGCAAGATAAATCTTGCCCCCCACATCCCCCCAGTGCCTCCCAGCCCCACACATGAAACAATATGACCAATTTTGTTTCAATTGGGGTTGTGCAGGACTCTATATTCCTCACTAAATTTGGGAGAATCCATTTGCATTCTTGGGGAAATCGTTCCGAGAATTCAGACCTGCTATGGGCCAGGATCCTATTAGGTCAGTATGATTGAACCCCTGTTGCATACTGATAATACATGTTAAACCCTTTACCCAATACAGCTTATTTAATTTTTACAACACCAACTAAATGATTTTTAACCCCCCCACCCCCCCACCCCCCCCTCACCCCCCCCCAGGGGGCCGTTAATCGCTCACCTGACAAGGTGGTTCAGAGAAGTGTTTTGGGTCAGATTCAGTTAGTCAAGGTTCAAGGACACTACATAGGAATAATGTTATGAAATTATTCATAATTCTAGTGTCCATGTCAGATGATTATTAGCACAGGTCTTCCTGATTGCTTCCAATTCTGACAGCTGTAGACAAGTACTGCCAAAACTTCCAAGGGGTTGTTGTGTCACTGCAGCCTCTGAAAGGCAAATTTTATGGAAAAGCTCTAAGGAATGGGTTTGAAACATTTATGAACAACCTCTTACCTAACCCACCCTTGCCCAAATATTAAGCCACAGACCTGAAATGGACAAACTCAAATCTGCACCCCCTCCCCCCCCCCCCCCCCCCCCCCCCCCACCCCATTCCCTGCGAATACCAAATATGAAAGGGTTCTGTACCAAATATTAAAGCATTAAACTAGTGGGTCTGAAAGAAATAGATTTTTAAAGAAATTTTCAACTGCTGCTTTGAGTTAATTTGCACTCCCATAATGAGCCCAAATATTAACCCATAGATTTGGCTTGAACAAAACATGAATCTGACCCCCCTTAGAGATGTTGTAAGCCCAATATGAAAGGATTCTGACAGGTGGATCTGAAAAAATAGAGTTTTAAAGAAATGTCCTCATACTGCACTAAGTTAAACTTTTGGGCTTCAATAGATAGACCAAATATTAAGCCAGAGACCATTGAGCCCAAATATGGACCTAGGGACATGGCTTGAACAAACTTGAAATCTCACCCCCCGTAAGGATGCTGCATACCAAATATCGAAACATTCCGGCTGCTGGATCTGAAGAAGATTTTTTAAAGAAAATTCCTCATTTTGAAACTAAGTTATTTAATTCGGGTTACCACAGTGAGCCCAAATATGAACCTGGGGACTTGGCTTGAACAACTTGAATCTCACCCCCCCTTAGCATGCTGCATACCCAATATCAAAAGATTCTGCCTGTTGGATCTTGAGAAGGAAGATTTTTCAAAAGACATTTGCCTGAAATGCACTAAATTCAAATTTGGGCTCCTATACTGAGCCCAAAATATGAACCCCAGTGGGGCTGATTTGAACAAACTTGAATCAGATCCACCCCACAATGTTGCATATCAAATATCAAAAGATTCTGCCTGCTGGATCTGGAGAAGAAGATTTTTAAAGAAATTTGCCTGAAATGCTTCTATAGTGAGCCCAAATATGAATCCAGAGGGGCCGATTTGAACAAATTTTGAATCAGATCCACCCTAAAATGTTGCATACCAAATATCAAAAGATTCTGCCCAGCTGAATCTGGTGAAGAAGATTTTTTAAGAAATTTGCCTGAAATGCACTACAGTTTGAATTTGAACTCCTATACTGAGCCCAAATATAAACCCAGGGGGTGGATTTGAACAAACTCGAATCAGATCCACCCTACAATGTTGCATACCAAATATCAAAAGATTCTGCCTGCTGAATCTAAAGAAGAAGATTTTTTTAATGTTTTTCCCATTGCCTACAGTGTTAAAAAGTGTTTTCAAAAGTCCCGAAACTGTACCCTATGATAAAACCGACCGCAATTTTTTTTGGACCAATCCTTTCTGTTGGTCCTAAGGAAGCTTCACACCAAATAAAAATTCTCAGTGCCGTGCAGTTTTGGAGATATGGCGTTTTACTTTTTTTCTATTTTTAGCTCCTGTGGTTCCCACGGGGCTACAGAAAAAGAAAATTTGGCATAAATTAGGTACTTATGACCCAATAAGCCCTCACATAAAATTTGATTTAAAACCAGCCTCTCGGTTCGGAAAATAGAAATTTTTGGCGGGCCAACAATTTTGTCCCTCCCATAACGACGCGCCAAATTTAGCCCATCAAACTTCTCTTAAAGAAATCCAAGTCTACACCTTAAAAGGAAGCTGCATACCATATATCAAGTCTCTGCTACTGCTGGTTGATGAGAAGAAGATTTTGGTGCCCCTTGGGGGCATGGCACCACCCAGGAGAAGGGGGCAACTTCATTTGAACAAATCTGAATTGGCATTAGGTAATAAACATTTACCCAACATTTTGAATAATGTAAAGTTAACACCGGACGGACGGCGGACAGAATGTGATCAGTAAAGCTCCCACTGAGCTTCGCTCAGGTGAGCTAAAAAAACTATATTAATTTTTTTAATAAATTGATGGTGACATGAATTTCCCATTATTTTTTAATCACATTCTTTCTTCTGAACACATTTCACATTGTGTTTGATATTTTGCCAATCTTTGTAAGAAAAAGCCTAAGTTTTCTCAGTTAAGGCACCTCAAGTCATTAAAACAGTGAATTTTTTCCAACAGAATGATCACTACCTGCTACTGTGGTGTCTCATGACATTGTTAAAATTCCTAAAATCACCAAACATTGATTCATTAGTGCTGTGATTGTGCTGCAAATATCCACAAGTGCACTTTCACTATTTTTGGTTTTAATCCCCACAGGCATGCATTCTGTCAAAGGGAGTGAAATTGTAGAAAATATGTTCACAAAGAGGACAAGTTGCAGTACAGTCGCTGTGGACGGGTTGTAATACACGCGTGGACAGTGATGTCCACTCGTGCATTTACCAGTCAATAAAAATCATCATCTACAAAATTTTTAATTGAAGCACGGGGTTGTACCTGGTGCTTCATTATTATTAAATTATGATGATTATACCTATAGTTAGTGTTTGGCAATCAAATATTATTGTATCCGTGGAAATATTGCCCAATCCCATGGAAAGTGAGCAGTACACAGCCACTGTACTCTATTTGTTTCAAGTATATATAATATACTCTTTGATGTTTAATATATTTGTGATAGGCTGGGGGTCTAAAAGTACTCAGTACTTGTAGTACTCGAGTACCACTTTTTTGAATAAAGTACTCAAAACAGTACTTGATCACAAAAGCGGTCTTTTAGTCGATCGGCGCTCGATCCGGCTTCGGTTCCGTCGCGATTGAGAATCGCAGTTTCTGTCGATAAAACGCGGCAGAATGGAGAAAGAATCGAGACAAAATTTAGGTAGAATCGAGAGAAAATCGCAACGGAAACACCAAATACATTGTGAGATGATTTGTTTACATGTACATGTATTTCCTCGATGGTGAAAACTTCAAAGTTTGGCGTGAACGGATCGTGCATTCTAAGATTCGTTCGATGTATTCGTATGTCGCAATTAAAAAAAAAAAAAAATCCAGTCGAGTTACAAACCTGAAGATATTTTCCGACTCGCCTCCTTTTCAAATCGACAAAAGTAAAATTTTTGAAAGAAAAAGTGTGCGGAGATGTAAATAGATGTGAACAATGGTGAACACTATCTTAAGAATAGACCTGGTCTTTGCGGGTAAATCCTCAGCGCATCAAACTGAGAACGAAAAGGTATTAAGCCTGCAGTCTTAACTCCACCCGTATTTTTATTTTATGGAAATATAGCCAATTAAGAGAAACAGAGTATTCCAAGGTCCATCAATGAATGTCATGAAGGATTCAGCAGGATAAGGTCCCCCCCCCCCCCCCCCCCCCCCAACAAAAACGTCCTCCAATATAGTTTGGTGTAGCCAAACAGGCCAACTTTGCCCCGAGTTTCGGTTAGAATGAAAAGGAAATCATATAGGCTTAATTTTTTTTTTCAAATTCAGAAAGTGATGGCCCGATCCCTAGGCAGATTCAATTATTTTTTTTTTAAAATGATTTCCTGAAAAAAAACATGTCTCTTGCCTCCTAACTGGAATGCGCTCGGTCAAATGAGAGCTCACGACCTGAGCTATAATTCAGTTGATGTCAAAAAAAAAAAAAAATTTTTTTCAGTTAGTCTTGGCTGAGCTTTTTACAGAACTATCTGTTTAACCTACCGTTGGATGCAGCCAAGGGTTAACAAATAATTAAATGATTAAAACTGCTTCCATTTTCGAAATGGGGGTTGATTCCCCCCCCCCCCCCCCCCCCCCCCCCCCCCCCCCCCCCCCCCCCCGTGCCACCGTTTGGGTGTCGATAGAAATATTACTGTCAACTGGTAAAATTATTATAACAAATAAACAAATAAAAAGGAAAAAGGCGGCCATATCCATCGGCGATATCCAAATTACTTCAAACAGAAGTTCTTTACCCAACATCAGAAATCAGTCAAAAGCCAATTTTATGGTTGGACGGTCTCTCACCACAAAGTCGGCTGTTTTGGGGTGAATCGATATTCTGATCAGACATGCATTTCCAAGTTAAATGGTTAAAGAAAAGCTCATTCGAAGGAAAGAAAAACAGTGATCGTACATTTTTACTATTTATTCATGAATATCATATGAAAGAACACGCCAGAAAGTGTATTTTTTAAATACGAGGGCATTATTTTTTTCACAACTTTCAAACAACACGTGTTTGAGGAGTGCGACAATTTATCGTTTGAATGTTTTTTCGCTCCGTACAGTTCGCCCCGACTGGTTAAATTAAAGTAACATAACTTAGTATTTTGGTCTGGAGGCTTTTGAAACGAATTTGTTGAAGTATGTCTCCAGTGTGCTGTAAGTTTTTTTTCACAGAACCTGAGCACACTGTGTGAGTGGAAACTCCACTACAAGACTGTTCTTGTCGTAATCAACCAATTTATTTATTGGTGGTTAAGGTCACATATTTCTGCACAATGGCTAATCATGACCATGACAGTTTTACGGGTGGAGGAAGCCGGAGTACCCAGAGAGAACCACCGAGCAACGGCGAGCAACTGTCAGCTCCACACAAGCAGGGTTAGCATTGGTTGAAGACAGATTGCACCATCGACGTGCAGTACGCCTCAGCACACAACGCCACCGTGCCCCCACATGGGCAATGGGGTGAAGTGTCTTGCCCAAGGACAAAACGCTGTTGCCGCAGGTGGGATTTGAACCCGAGGACCTCTCGGCCTGCAGCCTGCACCTCTACCTACTGAGCCACCGTGCCCCCTATCATCCAGTACTTATCCCTCTTCTAAATCCCAGCCATTCAGTGTGTACTGTAAACAAATTATGGCAATTATGAATCAAGAACATGCACAGTCGAGCACTGCATCAACAATGCTAATGTTTGGTGGTTCACGTCACGGTCCTGGTCCAAATCCGAAGTCTTTTTCAGGCACGTAGCCTAGAGTCTACAATATCATGTGTAGAAGACCGGCGGATTGGGGGGGGGGGGGGGGGGAGATAACCAGTAAAATTCAGTGTTGTTGTTCCCCCACCAAAAAACATTGACTCTATGCAAGACCCCCCCCCCCTCCCCCATCCCCTGACTGTGCACCTGGTATATTTACATGTACGTCCCCTGCAGTTAAATAAATAAAAGTTTCGTCAGAGACTTCGCACTTTCAAAAACAGTGAAGTAGGACTGATCTACAATTCATCGAAGCTCCACCAGCGGGAAGGCCACACCCCACCCCAGGGCTATGACCATCGGATATGCATGTGGCATATATCGAGCTGGCTATCCCTCCCCCCCCCCCCCCCCCCCCCGCCCCCAAAAGACCCCCCCCCCCCCCCCCACACACACACACCGTAAAAAACAGGTTTTAATCAGAACCACGGAACTACATATAGCTCGTTTATGATGGGTGGGGGTGGTGTCAATTTTTTCTTTCGAGAAACATGGGCACATGAGGCTGGGACGACTACAGCCCTCCGTTGCCAGAGAATCGACGTGGCATGGGGGGGGGGGGGGGGGGGGGGGGTAATGCATCACTCGGGAGGGAGGTGTATGTACGGGGGGGGGGGGGGGGGGGGGGGGGGGGGGGGCTTAAAAGGATTGAATTGACTTGGATGAATATTTTGCGGTTCAATATCCATAACTAAACTGACTACGAATTGACTTGATAACGAATTGGTACTTTCGCCATTAAAAACCGCCATGTACCCAAAAGACCGAAAAATTGTCGCTTCACATTGCTTCTTAAAATACAAATGTGTTCATGTGATGTCAGTCATTTTGATAATTAAAGGGATAAAAGATCGCTTTTTTATTTTTTAAGATCCCAACAACCAACAAAACTCTTGAATTTCTAACGGAGAGAATAGTTGGACACGACGATATTGTATTCACCCCAAACGACAGATTGCGGTGAAATGCGTGAAACTGAAACGGAAAGTACAAATTAAGTTGAGATTGGAGGGTGCTGCCGACACAATGTCAGATCGGGGGGCAACAAAAAGAGAGGGAGTGGTGAAAGACATAGTGGGTGGAGCGGGGTGTCTGCCTCAAGTCCATGTTTATCACGATTTTCAAATTCGGATGAATACGATATGAATTTATGTTATGATTAATGGTGGGGTGTAGGCAATTGCGACATCTGGGAAGTGTTGAATTTGACCCTTTTTTAGAATATATAACAACTCGATACATTGGTTAGGGTCTACATGTACATTAACACTGCAAAACCGGTTACATTTGTGCACATACAGTTCGGACTGTTCTCTCCGACAAAATCGCGGCGCTGTCGAAGTTCGCGAAAAATCTCGGCGAAAATCCAATCGGCGGAATGGAGATTGTGTTTCGCTTTAGCCGCGCTTCTGTCGATAAGGTTTTTTTCTTGTCTGTCACCTCGATCGCGACCCGCGTCGAGAACGCGCTGCGATTTGGTGTCCGCTTTTGTGATCACAGTACTGTACTTGCCAGCCCAGATTTTTGTTTGTATGTGCGTGTGTGTGTGTGTGTGTGTGGGTGGGGGGGGGGGGGGCGGGGGGGGGGGGCAAATGAAAAGCAAAGAAACATTTCATCTGAAGGACAGACAGGACATGCAGTAACAAATTTGGGAAGCCTACATAAAAGTAGTGACTAACTTAAAAATGAAAAATATAGATAGAAGAGCCAGGGCAATGTTGTCAAACAGAAAACAAACAAGAGCCCCCAGAGGGCCTGATGGCATTCACCTGACGTGGTAGCCTAAATATCAACCCAGGGAATTTATTTGAACATTTATTTGCATCTGCCCCTCATAAGAAAAGCTTATACAAAATATCAAAAGATTCTGACCGGTGGATCTCAAAAAAAAGGATTTTTAAAGAATATTCCTCATACTGAACTAAGTTATAATTCAGGCTCCCACAGAGAGCCCAAATATGAACCCAAGGACTTGGCTTGAACAAATTTGAATCTCACATCCCTACGGATGCTACTATATACCAATATCAAAAGATTCTGACTACCTGGATTTTAAAGAATATTCCTCTTATTGAACTAAGTTGTAATTTGGACTCCCACAGGGAGCCCAAATATGAACCTGAGGACTTGGCTCGAACAAACTTGAATCTCTCCCCTCTAAGGATGCAGCATCCCAAATATCAAAATATTCTGAAGAGTGGATCAAAAGAAGATTTTTAAAAAATATTCCTCATATTGCACTAATCTAATCATAGAGAGTCCAAATATGGACCCAGGGATTTGATTTCAACAAACCTGTGAATAAATCTTCCAAAGATGTTATATGCAAAATATGAAAGCCTTTGGAGCAGTGGTATGGGAGAAGAAGATTCTTTAATGTTTTTTCCCATTACTAAAACGATGACTCCGCATAAGTCCTGGAAAACATCCCTATGATAAAACTGATGGCAATTTTTTTTTACCATTCTTTTCGGCTGTTCGTAAGGAAGCGACACACAAAAATAAAAATTCTCAGTGCCGTGTAGTTTTGAAGACATGGACGTGTTAAATTTTTTCTATATTTAGATCCTGCAGTTCCACAAGGGCAACCGGAAAATGTTTTGGCATAAATTAGGTACTTACATGTACAACCCAATAAGCCCATCATATCAAATTTGCTTCAAATCAGCCTCTCAATTTGGAAAATAGAAATTTTGGTACAATTCGGGCTCCTACAGGAAGCCCAAATATGAACCCCTGCCGACTTGGCTTTAACAAACTTATATCTCACCTCCCTGAGGATACTGTATATATCAAAATATTCTGACTGCTGAATGTGAAGAATACTTTGAAGAATATTCCTCATTTTGAACTAAGTTATAATTCAGGCTCCCACAGTGAGCCCAAATATGAACCCAGGGACTTGGCGTAACAAATTTGAATCCCCCCCCCCCCCACCCCTCCCCCTGTAAGGATGCTGCACACCAAACATCAAAACAGTCCGACTACTGGATCTGAAAAAGTCTTTTAAAGCAAATTCCTCATTTTGAACTAAATTATAATTCAGGCTCCCACAGTGAGTCAGGGTTTCACAAATATATTTTTGTGGGATCCATTTCCAACATGTGTCTTAATCACATGAATTATGCTTATTTATCTTCAAATACATAGATTGTTAGATTGTTGAACCACCACATCAAAGGCTATTGCAGTAATCATGTTTATAGAAATTAATTAGATCTGATACGGTTAACTGATTAATTGACTAATCAATGATCAATATCTTGAATGATAAAAAAAAATAGGCCGATGAAATCGTCAGATGTGTACCCATACGCGCAACTAGTAGAATAGCTGTATGACGGAGGGCCACCACAGATGCCGACATTATGTACCACCATACAAGGTATGGGTACATATATATAGAAATGGATTGGAGGAGTGTCTAATTTGATGGATAAAGGGTTAATATCTCCGGATCAAATTATCAGATTTACATAAAAAACTATACAGCACAGCACACCAGTAACCTGAATAAATATATAAAGTAACATGACAAACGGATTGATATTTTTTGAGTTATCTCATGCCAAAGGGGTTGGAGGAATTTTCAATTTGAAGGATAAAGGGTTAATATCTTGGGCTCAAATTATCAGATTAACACCAAAAACTATACAGCTCAGCACATCAGTAACCTGAACACAATTATAAAGTAACTTGACAATCCAAGCAATATTTTTCAAGTTATCAAATGCCAAAGGGACTGGAGGAATTTTCAATTTGAAGGATAAAGGGTTAATATCTCAGGATTAAAATAACAGATTAACACCAAAAACTATACAGCTTGGTACATCAGTAACCCGAACACAAATATAAAGTAACTTGACAATCCAAGCAATATTTTTCAAGTTATTGAATGCCAAAGGGATTGGAGGAATTTTCAATTTGAAGGATAAAGGGTTAATATCTTGGGATCAAATTATCAGATTAACACCAAAAACTATACAGCTCAGCACATCAGTAACCTGAACACAATTGCAAAGTAACTTGACAATCCAAGCAATATTTTTCAAGTTATCAAATCCCAAAGGGATTGGAGGAATTTTCAATTTGAAGGATAAAGGGTTAATATCTCAGGATTAAAATAACAGATTAACACTAAAAACTAGACAGCTTGGTACATCAGTAACCTGAACACAAATATAAAGTAACTTGACAATCCAAGCAATATTTTTCAAGTTATCGAATGCCAAAGGGATTGGAGGAATTTTCAATTTGAAGGATAGTAACTAGACAATCCAAGCAATAATTTTCAAGTTATCGAATGCCAAAGGGATTGGAGGAATTTCCAATTTGAAGGATAAAGGGTTAATATCTCAGGATCAAATTATCCGATTTACACCAAAAACTATACAGCTCGGCACATCAATAACCTGAACACAAATATAAAGTAACTTGACAATCCAAGTAATATTTTTCAAGTTATCGAATGCCAAAGGGATTGGAGAAATTTTCAATTTGAAGGATAAAGGGTTAATATCTCAGGATCAAATTATCAGATTTACACCAAAAACTATACAGCTCGGCAAATCAGTAACCTGAACACAAATATAAAGTAACTAGACAATCCAAGCAATAATTTTCAAGTTATCGAATGCCAAAGGGATTGGAGGAATTTTCAATTTGAAGGATAATGGGTTAATATCTCAGGATCAAATTATCCGATTTACACCAAAAACTATACAGCTCGGCACATCAGTAACCTGAACACAAATATAAAGTAACTTGACAATCCAAGCAATATTTTTCAAGTTATCGAATGCCAAAGAAATGGATACGGACGCCGGATGGACAGACGGACGGCCATTCTAATAAATGGGTACTTAGGTGACTATTTTTACGGGACTACAATCAAATGCATGTCCATTATACTAAAACAAGTGATTTTGGGAAAAATTTTTGGGGTGGTAGCAAACCCTGACCCTACCCTTTACTGACCCTAACCCTACACCCTCTATTCTAAACCCCACCCTAGACTAATGAAAATGGCTATTTTTTTAGGGTACCTTATCATAAAATGCATGTCCATTCTATTAAAACAACTTTTTGGGAAAAATTTTTTTGGGGTAGTAGCAAACCCTAACCCTACCCTTTACTGACCCTAACCCCACCCCACCCCAACTCTAAACCCCACCCTAGAAAATTGGGATTTACTTGTGGGACAAGCCACCTAAATCGCGGTAGTCACCTAACCCCCGTTTATACCGAAAATTAGCCCCCTAAGTAGTCATTTATGAGTGCGGATGGACGGACAGACGGACAGACAGACAAAGGATGGATGAATGACGGATGGTCACCCCGGATGCCAGCATTCTGTGTACCATACATAGTATGGGTACACATAAAAAGTAATTGATCGGTTAACCGTTACTTTTGAAGTACGGTACTATATGGCTGGATTCACATCGCAAAATGCTATACAAAAATGTCCAATTGCTAACCATTTTTCTTTCATATTGGGTAAGCTAAATGGAAACTGCTAATCAAATTTTTAAAAACAAAAAATACCCTGTGTGGGTTAACTGTGGAACAAACTTGCTCCAAAACAGGCAAACATTGTTACACTGGCTCACATCAATTGCATGAGACAGAGAAATGCATGCCAGCTACGTGCCAAAATACTTGTTCACTTGCATGATCATTATACTGTATCAGCTAAAAACGGTCATTCTCAACCCTTCACCAAATGCAGGTAGCAGATGATACTTGCACAAGAAATTCTTAAATTACTAAAGATTTTCAATGTTTGTCTCAAAAACATAGCTTATGACCCCCCCCCCCCCCTCCTTATTGGAACAAGCTCAATGAGCTTGTTCCAATGAGGGGTCATAAGCTATGTTTTAAGACAAAAATTGAAAATATAAAATTTGAATGGACATGTTTGTATATGGCGCTGCCCGGTTTTGTCCATTATGCTGAGTAAAGTTTTAATTATATAAATGGTCAATGGTGCAGCAATTATTCAGCTACCTATTGGGGTAAGTGATTAATCAGTTAACCAAGGTTAACCCATGCGATTAATCAATCACGAAAACCCTTTAATCGTTTCAGCTCTAAAATTAATTTAATTTTATTAAATTTTATCTGATGAAAAAATGCTTATATTTTGGGGGGAATGGTAAATATGGATCTTCTTAACAAGCATTTGCAAGAACATCACAGGAATGAAATCACCGTTCTCGCAATTTGCGAAACACTGGTGAGCAAAAATATAGGCTTGGTTTGAAGATCTCACCCGCCTAATGATGGTGCATAGCAAATATCAAAAGATTCTGATTGGTGGGTCTGAAGAAAAAGATTTTTAAAGAATATTCCTCATACTGCACTAATTTCAACATTTGGACTCCCATAGAGAGCCCAAATATGGACCCAGGGATCTGATTTCAATAAACGTGTAAAAAAATCTTCCAAAGATGGTACATGTATATGTGAAATTTGAAAGGTTTTGGAGGAGTGAATTGGGTGAAGAAGAGTCTTATATGCTTTCTCCATTACCCACAGTGTTACAGAATGCTGACTAAGCATTTTTTCAAAAGTCCCAAAAAAGTACCCCATGACAGACCTGACAGAAATTTGCTTAGACCATTCCATTCTGTTGGTCCCAAGGAAGCTTCACACCAAATAAGAATTCTCAGTGCCATGTAGTTTTGGAGATATGTGCGTTTTGAATTTTGTTCTATTTTTAGCTCCTGCGGTTCCCATGGGGGGATGGGAAAATATTTTGGGGCATAAATTAATTACTTATGATCAAATAAACCCACAAATTAAATTTGGTTCAAATCAGCCTCTTGGTTCGAAAAACAGAAATTTTGGGCGGGGCGAAAATACTTGCCCTCCAATGATGAAGGCAAATAAAGACCCACAAACTTCTCTTGAACACAACTGAGTCTACACCTCAAAAGGAAGCAGCACACCACATATCAAATCTCTGCTACTCCTGGTTCACGAGAAGATTTTTTAAGATTTAGGCAAAATTTATGGGCATGGCCCTACTGAGGGCCAGGGCAACTTGATTTAAACAAAATCAAAATGCAATGTCATAACAAACAAGCATCTCAAATTTCACCTAATGATTAATCGGTTCAGCAGTTTTGGAGAAGACGCAAACACCAAGTTCACGAACGGCAGACGGCGAGTGATCAATACACCTCACCCTGACTGAAAGTCAGGTGAGCTAAAAACTCAGTGGACCATGAGTGCTGCAGTTGGGCGAGATGCTTGGTTCAAGGAGAGAAGAAACTTGTAGCTGCTGGCTTTCGAAAGTGTTGTTAAAACCCAATAAATAAATAAACAAGAGGCCCCACAGGGCCTGAAGCGCTCACCTTGAACAGAACATGATATAAACAGAGAACAGAACACGATATAAGAGTCCAAGAATGAATCTACATTAAGCAATCCATCTCCATAGGATACACTGCATATCTTTGAGCCCCTCAGGAGTGACAAAAACAGTCCAAGCATCATGCCTTTTCTTTAGTTGATCATGATGTAAAATGTGGAGCTCCCCTCTCAAGCCCCTTGATACAACCTATGTAGATTACTCTTCACCTCTAGTGGGTACTGAATAAAAATTGTCTAATTCTTCAGCTACTTGGCCAATTCTGGCTCCTACATGTATAGGGAGCTCAAATATCAACCCAGGCACTCGATTTGAACAAAGTTGAATATGATCTCCTTAGAGATGCTGTATACCAAATATGAAAGCATTCTGACTGGTGGATCTGAAGAACAAAATTTTAAAGAAATTTCCTCATATTGCACTGAGTTCAAATTTGGGCTACCATAGCGAACCCAAAATGTGAATCTCCCCCCCCCCCCCCCCCCCTCCCCCCTTAGAGATGTTGTATACCAAATACGAAAGCATTCTGACTGGTGAATCTGGGGAAAAAGATTTTTAAAAAAACTTCCCCATATAGCCCTAAGTTAAAATTTGGACTACCAAAGGAAGCCCAAATATTAACATATGGACTTGGTTTGAACAATCTTGAATCTGACCATCATAACAATGTGGGTACCAAACATAAACAAATTCTGACTCATGGTTCTGAAGAAGATTTTTAAAGAAAATTCCCCATAAAATTTGGGCCCCTGCATTGAGTCCAAATATGAATGTATGGGCTTCATTTTAACAAACTTGTATCTGACCCCTCTATGGATGCTGTACACCAAATATCAAAAGATTCTGAACACTGGTTCTTGAGAAAAGATTTTCTAAAATGTTTGCAAAAATGCTGCGCCAACATTATTCTGAAGCCCTCTGCAGAACTCTCTAACAACAACAGAGGGCATTTTTTTACCATTCAATTCTACTGGTCCTAAGGATGCTTCATACCATAACTGTTCTCTGTTCCAAGTGGTTTGGGAAACATGGGAGTTCGAAAACATTTCTATTTTTCACTCCTGGGGTTCCCATGGGGATGCAGGGGTTTTTTTTTTGCATGAGGCAAGTATTTATGACCCAATATTACCACATACTGAATTTCATTCAAATCGGACCATCGGTTCGGAAAATGGAAATTTTGGGTAGTACCAAAAATCTAACCACTGCCATTATAAAGCCAAATAATGCTTCACAAAGTACGTTTGAACACACGTGATTCTACATCTCAAAAGGCAGTTCCATAACGAATATCAAGTCACTGTACCCACTGGTTCATAAGATTTTAAAAATATTTTGGGAGCATTTTACCCCACCCCCTCCCTATGGGGCTGGGCATGTATTACAAAAATGTAATACCCCTTTGGTACCATTACTCACTCAAACTTTAACTTGAATTGACCAAAACATGGTGTTGATGGATGACAGATGGATGGACAATGGACGGAGAGTGATTAGATATGCCCTGCTTGACTTTGTCGAAGTGAGTTAAAAAAAAAAAAAATTAAATGGTTCATGTCCGATATTTTACCCACGTTATTAAAATTGATAAATTTGTCACTGGAGTGCAACAAGGTTTATGCTATATATAGCATTGCAAAGCCTTCTTGCACTCAAGTGATGGAATACTCCGAATACACCGCCACCCATGCTATTCTGTAGATTATCAGGCCTAAAACAAACCAAAAACATGAACTTATGCATGAATATTATTACAATGAATACACTGTCTTATACAAAGGAATACCACACAATCCAGTGTAGACTGATTTCAAAAAGTCCTCCGTAGTGGAAGGGCAATTTTAACAAACATACAGGCCCAAATATGCTCCATACACAGCGTAAAAATTCCACAAAATTAATAAACATTCCTGTATGTTTAATAGGAATTAGGAGTATTGTAATTAAAAGTCAATTGTGTGGTTGTTTATAAACTTATATTACTTTGTTATCAGGTGTTAAAAAATATTAATATTTGTAAACACACCCACCCATTTAGATTAGTCCCTGCTCATAGCAGTAACACAGACATACAGTACAGTTGCTGGTCATAATCCTTGCATGGGCAGTGCATGATGTCCATGCATGTTTTTTCCAGATAATAGAAAATCATCATCAATAAAATTTTAATTAATGAAGCACTGAATTGTATCCTGTGGTTCATTAATTAAATTTTTGCTGATTATTGCTGTAAACAATGTTTGAAAACTAATATCATTGCATCCGCAGAAATATTGCCCATCCACGGAAAGTGACCAGTCCAAGGCAGCACAGAGTCAAGATAATTGTGTTTTACTGTCTTTAATTTCAAATTTTGTTTGTTTTTTTGTTTGTTTGTTTTTTTGTTTTTTTGTTTTTTTTTTTGGGGGGGGGGGGGGGTGCACCAGACCCCCTTCACTGATGAGAGGGTCACACACCCTCTTGTCCTCACTCCTATCTCACTGCTATGTGGTTCAGGTGATTCTGTGCATCATATTCTTTTTGACTCCCACTAGATACATGTATTACTCTTGCCCCTACATGTAACTTAGATATCCTGGCTAAGCACCGGTATAAACTAATATCAAATTGTGTGCTTATGTACATGTACAGTAGCTAACATATTGGAATAGTATAATGTGCTTTGTCAGATACTTGATCAAGTATTGATGACAAACAACAATTTATCTTATCTTATCCTGGTGCCAGTAATAAACAGTGTAAAAATTCCACAAATTTTTACACTGTTTATTACTGGCACCAGGTTTTGTCAGCTATATTCTGTTATTTGTTTGTCGTTGTTCTTTGTAAATTTTACTTGATCTGAAATAAATATTGTTTAAACTAAAAACACTCATTCTCACCCCATGGTGATAACAAAGGTACCCAAGAAATTTTGTAAAGATTGATTCATAAATATGGCCTCTAGCCCAAGTTGTATAGACGTTCTGTACAAAAAACTGATTGTACCTAATTTCAGTACAAAATGGCCACTGGTAGCCATCTTGAATTTTGGACTGCACCCAAAAACACTCATTCTCATTCCAAGGTGATAACAAAGGTACCCTAGAAGTTTCATGAAGATCAGTTCATAAATACAGCCTAGCCCAAGCCGTATTGACATGTGCACTTACTGGGTATACATGTAAGTAGCACTGAATAAATTAAAGTTCATCTAATTTGCATAATTTCAGCACGAGAAAAAAAACGGTATTATATGTGATGTACTCCATGTTTCTAAACATTCATAGAAAAATTTATTCAAATCAGAACTTTCATACAGAAGTTCTGTACAAAAATGGCGACTGCACTAATTTCTGTACAAAATGGCAGCTGGAGGCCATCTTGAATTGTGGACCGCACCCAAAAACACTTGTTCTCGCCCCACGTGATAACAAAGGTACTCAAGAAGTTTTGTAAAGATCGGTTAACCAATACACCCTCTAGCCCGTATTGAATTGCTGTTCCCGAACAGACGGACAATGGGCCATGACATAACCTTAAATTTGACTTTGTCAAAGTTGAGCTAAAAATGGGGAGTATCCAGAGTATCACAAAACAAAAACCTATTTGTAAAGGACTCCCCCTTTAAAGGACAATGGGACAGCGTTGGCATTCACCACCATGCTGCCTTGAGGCTGCATTTTGAATTCCTGTGTTTGTTGTTCTTATGAAATATTATTTTATTATTATCAGTTATGGCACAAATACGGTACCGAGAGCACACTTTCAGGAACTGCTGATGTCTGATGGCGACTGTGTGTCAGTGCGTGAGGTGCACACATACTTTTGGGGTTCTATACACCACATCCTTCATTTTGCAATATAATTTGTGTAAATTTATTTGGAATTTATAGAATTTCAGACTTGTAAATTTCATAGTATTGTTTTTGCCTTAGTTATGGTGCTTTATAAGTAATGGGCAATTTAGTTTGAAATGAAAGTGTCAATGACGCTGTAGCTCAACTTGTCAAGACAAAGACATGTACATGTATAGTATGTGACACAGCAATGAGAAACATCTAGGTAATCACCTGATAACAAAGGTACATATAAAGTATTGTAACGGTCTGTACATAAATACTGGCCGTTGCCTGTAACAAATGTATAGGTAAAGAATTGTAAAGGTGGGTGACAGTCAGATGCTGAACTAGAAAAGAAATCTTTGAGTCCCAGAGTGGGTCTGACTGAACCCCAAAATATTTGTTCTCATAGCACAGTGATAACAAAGGCACCCCAAAACACACTCATTCCTGTCCCAAGGTGAAAACAAAGGTACCCAAGGAGTTTCGTGAAGATCAGTTCACAAATATGAGCTGTGTAGAAGTTGTGACAAAAAACTGATTGGACCTAATTTCGGTACAAAATGGCCACACCCAGAAACACTCGTTCTCGTCCCAAGGAGATAACAAAGGTACCCAAGAAGTTTTGTGAAGATCGGTTCATAAATACAGCCTCTAGCCCGAGCCGTATTGACATGTGCACTTACAGTGTATAAGTAGCACTGAATAAATCAAAGTTCATCTAATTTGCATAATTTCTGCATGAGAAAAAAACGCGTACTATATGTGATGTATTCCATGTTACTAAACATTCATACAAAAATATATTCAAATCAGAACTTTCATACAGAAGTTCTGTACAAAAGACTGATTGCATTAATTTTGGTACAAAATGGCTGCTGGTGGCCATCTTGAATTTTGGACCACACCCAAAAACACTCGTTCTCATCCCACGGTGATAACAAAGGTACCCAAGACGTTTCGTGAAGATCGGTTCATAAATATAGACTCTAGCCTGAGCCGTATTGACATGTGTACTTACTGTGTGTAAGTAGCACTGAAAAAATCAAAGTTCATCTAATTTGCATAATTTCTGCACGAGAAAAAAACCCGTATTATATGTGATGTATCCCATGGTACTAAACATTCACACAAAAAATTATTCAAATCAGTGCTTTCATATGGAAGTTCTGTGCAAAAATCTGATTGCACCAAATTTTGTACAAAATGGCTGCCATCGGCCATCTTGAATTTTGGACCGGACCCAAAAACACTCGTTCTCGTCCCACGGTGATAACAAAGGTACCCAAGGAATTCCGTAAAGATTGGTTCATAAATACGGCCTCTAGCCTGAGCCGTATTGGCATTTGCACTTACAGTGCTGAAAGTAACACCAAAAAACATCAAAGTTAGTCTAATTTGCATAATTTACGCACGAGAAAAAACCCGTATTATATGTGATGTATCCCATGGTACTGAACATTCATACAAAAAATTATTCAAATCATAGCTTTCATATGGAAGTTCTGTACAAAAAACAGATTTCGGCATCGTCGGTACAAAATGGCGGCTGGCAGCCATCTTGAATTTCGGACCAAACCCAAGAACACTCGTTCTCGTCCCACGGTCATAACAAAGGTACCCAAGAAGTTTCGTAAAGATCGGTTCATAAATACGGCCTCTAGCCCAAGCCGTATCCAATTGTTGACGGACAGACGGACGACAGGCCACGGCATAAGCTCAAATTTGGCTTCGCCAAAGTTGAGCTAAAAAAGGGGTTCATGAAGATTCAGTCACAGGAAGATTCAGCCCTCATACTTTTTCAGAGAATATTCGGTCCCCAATTTCATTCATGCCGCCACCCCTCTCTCCTGTTAACCCATATAATGAACATCCCAAAAGACATTTTAATATCTAGATATTTATGCTTGTTCGCAACTTATTATGGACACAAAAGGACACAGATTCAAGGTAATTGTGTTTTACTGTCTTGAATTTTTTTATTTTTTTTGGGGGGGGGGGGTGGGGGGGGGTGAGGTGTACCCGACCCCTCCACTGATGAGAGGGTCACACACCCTCTTGTCCTCACCCCTATCTCACTGCTATGTGGCTCAGGTGATTCTGTGCATCATATTCTTTATTACCCGGCCCCACTCCCACTAGATATTACTCTTGCCCCTACATGTAACTTAGATATCCTGGCTAAGCACCAGTATAATGGTAAACCAACATCAAATTGTGTGCTTATGTCCAGTAGCTGACATATTGGAATAGTATAATGTGCTTTGTCAGAAACTTGATCAAGTATTGATGACAAACAATTTTCATTACCAGTACCTGGTGCCAGTAATAAAATTAGATTTGCAAATATCACCCTGCGTTTTTTCAGCTATTAACTAACATAAAATTGTGCGCTTCATGAAAATTATTTCGTTACTACCTGTTAAAAATTACTGTTTCTTGTTTTGCTCTTTTAGAAAAAGAAATCACTCCTTTTCTGGCAGGCATACTAAACACCGAGGCAAACCGAGGAATACTAAGGTGAATAAAAACAGGAGAGAAACGGGTATGAGGTGGTGTGTTCTTTTTATTATTTATTTATTGGTGTTTAAGGTCACATTTATCTGCACAACAGCTTATTGTGACCATGGCAGTTTTATGGATGGAGGAAACTAGAGTACCCCAGGAGAACCACTGAGCAATGGCAAGCAACTGTGAGCTCCCAACATACTACACAAGCAGGGTTAGCCTTGTTCGAAGACAGGTGCACCAAGAACATGCAGTATGCCTTAGTACACAGCATACCTTGCCCCCACATGGGTAGTGGGGGTGAAGTGTCTTGCCCAAGGACACAAAGCTGTTGCCGCAGGTGGGATTCGAACCGAGGATTTCTCGGCTTGCAGTCTGCACCTCTACCTACTGAGCTAATGCATCCCTGATGGTGTATTCTGATTATGTAAATAGATTTAAGTAGTACTAGTATGTGATTGGTTTTAATGCCATATTTGAGAATTATGGGTGCTGAAGTAATAAGAGTGCG
This sequence comes from Pictodentalium vernedei, assembly GCA_031216915.1. Lineage (NCBI taxonomy): Eukaryota > Metazoa > Mollusca > Scaphopoda > Dentaliida > Dentaliidae > Pictodentalium > Pictodentalium vernedei. The sequence continues at coordinate 405,359,120 of CM062291.1, forward strand.
CTGAAAAATCTTCCCTTTGGTATTTAGTAGGTAGCTTGGTAATGGTAAAGTGACTTCACCTCAGTAAGCAACAGTGTGAAAGCCGGCAGCCATCTTTAATATCGGGCCGCACCCGAAAACACTTGTTCTCATCCCAAGGTGATAACAAAGGTACCCAAGAAGTTTCATGAAGATTGGTTCATAAATACAGCCTCCAGCCTTAGCGTATTGACATGTGCACTTACAGTGTATAAGTAGCACTGAATAAATCAAAGGTCATCTAATTTGCATAATTTCTGCAAGAGAAAAAAACCTGTATTATACAGTATTTTTTGTGATGTATTCCATGTTACTAAACATTCATAGAAAAATTTATTCAAATCAGAACTTTCATGCAGAAGTTCTGTACAAAAAACTGATTGCACTAATTTTGGTACAAAATGGCTGCTAGTGGCCATCTTGAATTTCGAACTGCACCCCAAAACACTCGCTCTCATCCCACGGTGATAACAAAGGTACCCAAGACGTTTCGTAAAGATCGGTTCATAAATACGGCCTCTAGCCTGAGCCGTATAGAAGTTGTGTACAAAAAACTGATTGTACCTAATTTTGGTACAAAATGGCCACTGGCAGCCATCTTGAATTTTGGATCGCACCCCAAAACACTCGTTCTCGCCCCTAGGTGATAACAAAGGTACCCAAGAAGCTTGGTGAAGATCGGTTCATAAATACAGCCCCTAGCTCGAGCCGTATTGACGTGTGAACTTACTGTGTATAAGTAGCACTGAATAAATCAAAGTTCGTCTAATTTGCATAATTTCTGTACAAGACAAAAACCTGTATTTTTGTGATGTATTCCATGTTACTAAACAATCATACACAAATTTATTCTAATCAGAACTTTCATACAGAAGTTCTGTACAAAAAACTGATTGCAGTAATTTCAGTACAAAATACCTGCCGGCGGCCATCGAGAATTTTGGACTCCCCCCAAAAACACCCATTCTAACCCCATGGTGATAACAAAGGTACCCAAGAAATTTTGTAAAATCGGTACATAAATACAGCCTCTAGCCCAAGTTGTATAGAAGTTCTGTACAAAAAACTGATTGTACCTAATTTCGGTACAAAATGGCCACTGGTAGCCATCTTGAATTTTGGGCTGCACCCAAAAACACTCATTCTCATCCCAAGGTGATAACAAAGGTAATCAAGAAGATTCATGAAGATCAGTTCATAAATACAGCCTAGCCGAGCCGTATTGACATGTGCACTTACTGGGTATACATGTAAGTAGCACTGAATAAATTAAAGTTCATCTAATTTCCATAATTTCAGCATGAGAAAAAGCCCTTTATTATATGTGATGTACTCCATGTTACTAAACATTCATACAAAAATTTATTCAAATCAGAACTTTCATACATAAGTTCTCAACAAAAAACTGATTGCACTAATTTCTGTACAAAATGACTGCTGGAGGCCATCTTGCATTTTGGACCGCACCCAAAAACACTTGTCCCACGGTGATAACAAAGGTACCCAAGAAGTTTCGTAAAGATCGGTTCATAAATAAAGCCTCTAGCCCGAGCCGTATTGAATTGTTGTTCCCAAACAGACGGACAATGGGCTATGACATAACCTTAAATATGACTATGTCAAAGCTGAGCTAAAAATGGGGAGTATCCAGAGTATCACAAAACAAAAACCTATTTGTAAAGGACTCCCCCTTTCAAGGACAATCTGACAGCGTTGGCATTCACCACCATGCTGCCCTGAGGCTGCATTTTGAATTCCTGTGTTTGTTGTTCTTATGAAATATTATTTTATTATTATCAGCTATGGTACAAATATGGTACCGATAGCACACTTTCAGGAACCGTTGATGTCTGATAGCAACTGTGTGTCAGTGTGTGAGGTGCACACATACTTTTGGGGTTCTATACACCACATCCTTTATTTTGCTATATAATTTGTGTAAATTTATTTGCAATTTATAGAATTTCAGACTTGGAAATTTCATAGTATTGTTTTTGCCTTAGTTATGGTGCTTTATAAGTAATGGGCAATTTAGTTTGAAAAAAGGGGTTCATGAAGATTCAGTCACAGAAAGATTCAGCCCTCATACTTTTTCTGAGAATATTCGGTCTCAGTGGTGGTCGCATGTCATCACCTCTGCGGTCAAATCCTCACAGAAATTTTTTTTTTAAATATTCTATGCATTTTTTCTATTGTTTTATTTTAAGGATTTATGATTACTAATTATGACAAAATTACAAGTGGGATATGAGACAAACCTTAATGAAGCTGGAACTAATGAAAGTGTCAATGACACTGTAGCTCAACTTGTCAAGACAATGACATGTACATGTATAGTATGTGACACAGCAATGACAAACATCTAGGTCATGACCTGATAACAAAGGTACCTATATAGTATTGTAACGGTCTGTACATAAATACTGACCGTTGCCTGTAACAAATGTATAGGTAAAGTATTGTAAAGGTGGGTGACAGTCAGATGATAAACTAGAAAAGAAATCTTTGAGTCCCAGAGTGGGTCTGACTGAACCCCAAAATATTTGTTCTCATAGCGCAGTGATAACAAAGGCACCCCAAAACACACTCATTCCTGTCCCAAGGTGAAAGCAAAGGTACCCAAGAAGTTTCGTGAAGATCAGTTCACAAATATGAGCTGTGTAGAAGTTGTGACAAAAAACTGATTGGACCTAATTTCGGTACAAAATGGCCACTGGCAGCCATCTTGAATTTTGGACCGCACCCAGAAACACACGTTCTCGTCCCAAGGTGATAACAAAGGTACCCAAGAAGTTTTGTGAAGATCGGTTCATAAATACAGCCTCAAGCCCGAGCCGTATTGACATGTGCACTTACAGTGTATAAGTAGCACTGAATAAATCAAAGTTCATCTAATTTGCATAATTTCTGCACGAGAAAAAAACCTGTACTATATGTGATGTATTCCATGTTACTAAACATTCATACAAAAATTTATTCAAATCAGAACTTTCATACAGAAGTCTGTACAAAAGACTGATTGCACTAATTTTGGTACAAAATGGCTGCTGGTGGCCATCTTGAATTTTGGACCACACCCAAAAACACTCGTTCTCATCCCACAGTGATAACAAAGGTACCCAAGAAGTTTCATAAAGATCGGTTCATAAATACGGCCTCTAGCCTGAGCCGTATAGAAGTTGTGTACAAAAAACTGATTAGACCTAATTTCGGTACAAAATGGCCACTGGCAGCCATCTTGAATTTGGGACCGCACCCAGAAACACTCGTTCTCATCCCAAGGTGATAACAAAGGTAACCAAGATGTTTCGTGAAGATCGGTTCATAAATACAGACTCTAGCCCGAGCTGTATTGACATGTGTACTTACTGTGTGTAAGTAGCACTAAAAAAATCAAAGTTCATCTAATTTGCATAATTTCTGCATGAGAGAAAAACCCTGTATTATATGTGATGTATCCCATGGTACTAAACATTCACACAAAAAATTATTCAAATCAGCGCTTTCATATGGAAGTTCTGGGCAAAAATCTGATTGCACCAAATGTTGTACAAAATGGCTGCCATAGGCCATCTTGAATTTTGGACCGGACCCCAAAACACTCGTTCTCGTCCCACAGTGATAACAAAGGTACCCAAGGAGTTTCGTAAAGATCGGTTCATAAATACGGCCTCTAGCCCGAGCCGTATTGGCATTTGCACTTACAGTGCTGAAAGTAACACCAAAAAACATCAAAATTAGTCTAATTTGTACAATTTACGCACAAGAAAAAAAAACGTATTATATGTGATGTATCCCATGGTACTAAACATTCATACAAAAAATTATTCAAATCAGAGCTTTCATATGGAAGTTCTGTACAAAAAACAGATTTCTGCATCATTGGTACAAAATGGCGGCTGGCAGCCATCTTGAATTTCGGACCGCACCCAAAAACACTCGTTCTCGACCCACGGTCATAACAAAGGTACCCAAGAAGTTTCGTAAAGATTGGTTCATAAATACGGCCTCTAGCCCGAGCCATAGCAGCTTGGCACTTTCATCTCTGAAAGTAACACTAAATAAATCAAAGTCAGTCTAATTTGCATAATTTACGCACGAGAAAAAAACCCGTATTATATGTGATGTATCCCATGGTACTAAACATTTATACAAAACTTTATTCAAATCAGAACTTTCATACAGAAGTTCTGTACAAAAAACTGATTTTTGCATCATCGGTACAAAATGGCCGCTGGCAGCCATCTTGAACTTTGGACCACACCTAAAAACACTCGTTCCCGTCCCAGGGTCATAACAAAGGTACACAAGAAGTTTCGTAAAGATCGGTTCATAAATACGACCTCTAGCCCGAGCCATAGCCAATTGTTGACGTACGGACAGACGGACAGTCGGACGGACGGACCGACGGACGACGGGCCATGACAATAGCTCAAATTTGACTTCGTCAAAGTTGAGCTAAAAAAAAAATAGGGATCTGCGAATCACAAATTTCTTTTCGAATTGAATCTCGAATCGAATCATGCCTCTGGTATCGACATCGAATTGAATCCCAAATCAAATCTTAAAAGACAAGTTATTTCATATTGCATCAAACGGAAGTTACGGAACACTGTGATGACCTTATGCGACGGAGTGAACACCTTAAACACTAATAACTAAATATTCTCTGTAGCACCGTCGCTGAAACAGCTAGGCCTATTGTCCATAGTTTTAGTTTTTGAAGGCCTAACTTGTTACTATTCACGTTCTTAATTCACGTTCTTAAGAACGTGAATAGTAACAAGTGAAGCCTTCAAAAACCAAAACTATGGATAATGTTCTGGGCCAAATTCACACCTTATCTAACAATTAAACATTGTCAATTACTCAAAAAAATAGGAATTGAGCCTACATGAATGAATTTTCTAATGACAGTTTTATCCTATTTTTGTTGGAAATGTAACAAATTGAAGTTAGTATGAGAGATTCGAAAAAATTGAATCCTGAAACTGATTCGGGATCGATCTCGAAGCATACGTATGGTATCGATATCAAATCGAATCTCGAATATTCGCAGAACCCTAAAAAAAAACCTTCCCAAAACAAGCTGAGAGGTTCTCAGCTCGAATCCCAACTGCGGCAACTGAAATAAGGCGTACTGCACATCGATGATGCACTTGTCTTCAACCAATGCTAACCCTGCTTGCTTGGAGTAACAATGTTGAGAAGCCTGACAGTTGCTTGTCACTGTTGCTCGGTGGTTCTCTCCGGGTGCTCTGGCTGGGTTCCTCCCCCAGTAAAACTGTTGGGTGGCCCTGGCTGTAAAAACTGTTGTTAAACCCAATAAATAAAGAAATCAAATTTGCTGAATCCAAGACCTTTGAATGATGGTTTTGATTGGGGTGTGTGTAGGGGGGCATGGGGGGGGGGGGGGGGGGTTATACAGTGGTGCCCACTTAATTGGATATATCTTAATTGCATATCCCTGTTAATAGAATGTAATTTCCCAACACAAAACCATTTACCATGCCTCCAGTACAAATTTGACCTGGTAATTGAATATAGGTTATAGAGTAATCTCCTGTTAATTGAATAAAAAATCTTGTAACATGTTGAGAAATTGCCCTGACTTTTCCCAGCTTTCCTTTGTTAAAGACCAATCTGGCCTCAGTACATTCAATACAGGCATTTAATCTATTATATCTTGTTTGACAGAGCTCATGGAGCTCTGTCAAACAAAATATAATAGAATAAATGCTAAGTTTATCTCTGGAATACAGGAAAGTGACACAATCCCTGTTAATTGAATACTCCTGCTAATAGAATAATGTTATTGGCAAAGTGGCTCTTCAATTAACAGGGTTCCACTGTACAGCAAACTGAGCAAAAACAAATATCACAAACTAATAATGAAACTATGTACTTGTGAAATTTTCATGTGGTCATTCTACAACATGTTTTAGCTGGTACTATACATTTTTGAAGGTTAAAGGGCTCAGTAGTTAGAGGTGTAGGCTGCAAGCCAAAGGGTCCTCTATCAAATCCCACCTGCGGCAACCACTTTGTTTCCTTGGGCAATACACTTCATTCCCATTGCCCACGTAGTGCCATTGCGTACCAAGGCATACTGCAAGTCAATCGTACACTTGTCTTCAACCAATGCTAACCCAGCTTGTGTGCTGTTTGTACGTTAGATATTTGTAATTGCTCAATGGTTCTCTCTGGCTTTTCCCATCTGTAAAACTGTCCGACATGAAGTGACCCTGGCTATCGAAGTGTCATTAAACCCCAATAAATAAATCAATAAAAATCATGTGTCCCTATTCTGGAGAACAGTTCGGGGCAAATTGCCAAAGGATGGTTTGGGTTAGATTAGTATCCAGTTTGGGTCAAATTGTTGGAGGACAGTTTGGATGCAATTCTCATGAATTCCAGTCACTTTGGCCCCAAGTCATTTCGGTCCCAGTCATTACGGCCGCAGGTCAATTCAGCCCCAATATACCAGGTCATTTCGGCCTCTTTAAATATTTTCAAATATTGTTTGAATTTTAACATTTTTCTATTTAATTTTTTTTCAACATTTATATCTCAATTAGATATTCAGGTATACATATGATATATGTCTAGTAGATTTTCTTTCATGATGAATAAATAAAAGAAAAGTTTCAGCACGTCAAAGGTGCACATGGACAATGTGGGATTTGAAATCCCTTGCGACCTGAATAATTGTATTTGCTTATGAATCTACGACAGCCAGAAGCGAGGGTCAGTAATGTTATTTGGTTTGAGTGTATGCCTTGGAAGTGGGGTAATGGGGTCAGACCCCCGTGGACAGCGAACTGGAAGGGGACTAGGAATTGTGCATAACTACAAGGATTCTGCTCTGTGTTTTAGAAAATGTGGACATATTTATGGTAGTATCAAAATCGCAGTTTGGTGGTTGTTTCACAAAAAAGAAAAGAAAAAGAAACCCTGTGAACCTCAAACTGGAAGGTGACTAGGAATTGTGCATAACAATATGAATGAATGACTGCATATACTTTGCAAAATTTCAAAGTAAAATAATTTCTCTTACTTATACAGATAGCATCTTAAATGTATGTAAAATTAAACACATGGATAATTTTTAATGCTGTGTATAACTTTTCTGTACACTGTGTAAATACAAATAACTGAACATTACTTAATAAAGGTAATTACCCATTATTTCTAAACATGAACTATGCACTGATCTTTATACATGTAGATCTCTACACTTAAAATGGTGCCGAAATGACCAAGGGACCGAAGTGACTAGGGCAGAGATGACTTTGAGGTCAAATTGACCAGAGGATGAAATGACTTGGAGCCGAAGTGATTGGATACCATTCTAACAGATGAGAGACCTTAATAAAAGGCTTAATTATTACATTGAATGTGAATTTACTGCAGAGATAATTGGTCGACGATATACATTGTATTAATATTTTTCAATAAATATCGAACAATCTATTAATATTTTTGTTAAGAATTATTTTCAGGAGTTAAAACGAATATCGTAGCGTATCTAAAATATCCTAACAGATGTGTACTGCTTTTCTTTTGGATGAATCTTCCTTGGGCCTAGTTCTCCCCAGGCCGAACATTCCCCCAGTTCCCGAAAAAAGATGACATGCCATTTTCAATGGCGGTAAATATCCAAAAGGGTTATTATTTTCCATTTTTTAGTGTTTGAAACTATGAAGCACTGTTCAGAAATACAGATGCACCAAAAAGTAACACATTATTACTTTGTTTTGGTTTCTAACGGGACTGAAAGCAACCTGTCAGTATCACTTTTTCGAATTACACCCATTTCGTCTGCTAACCAAATCGTCCGCTGCAATTTTAACCAAGTCGTCCTCTACAATTATACCCAACATGTCCGAAACTCGTTCGCTGGGGGAAAGTATTCATGTATTGTATTTTGAACCATTTTTTATTTATTTATATAATAATTTTATTGTATACTTTATTGTATATTACCTATTGTAATATATCTTAATGTACCTCCATTGTAATATATCTTAATGTACCTCCTTGCATTAAATTTCATATACGTGTGAAATTCTGAAAACAGAAATGTCAGAACAAAATAAACTATCCAGCCATTAAATAAATTTTAATTACTGTTTATTCAATGGATTATAGAGCTGGGAGGTTAACCGAAAAACAACTCAGTTTCGGTAATGAAAAAATAACCGACAACCGAGACCGACGATAAACTGAAAAACTGACTTTCTCGGTTATTTGAATGTCACGTGAGAATAACGTTTTTACGTGTTTTTTTCTGAAACAATGGCGGCAATTACAGTCGAGAAGAGCCCTATATGGGAACACTTTATCAAAACTGATAAAACTTCAAAGTCGGCTGAGTGTAAATATTGTCATAAATATATTTCTTGTGAGCATGGAAAGTTATTAACCCAATTTCCGGTAGTGACTCATTGTGTTAGCTACAAATTATTTTTAATTAACTTCGAGTCTTCGGCAGAGACCACGAGAGTTCGTCCTTAAAGTTTGTTTATATTATTTCCAAGTGTCAATGACTCGACAAACTTTTTACACACTCAGGGAGAGTTTATTCAATCATTATTTAGTTCATACAACTTAATTTTTTTCTGTTATTTTGGTTCAGAATCTGTTTAATAAAAAAACCAAAACCGAAACCGTAACCAGACTCTTTTATTAAAAACCGAGTTGTAACCGAAACCGACCCAAAATTCAATAACCTCCCAGCTCTAATGGATTACCTATAATAATTATATTATTACAGTAAAAGTTCTTAAAGTATATGTACGTTATATTAAGTTCCACAACATAATCTTATAATTTTCAATTTTTCATTGAAGAGCTCCACCGGCACCTTACAGTGAATGACTGCAAAATTATTAGTAGAAGTATTATAAGAATTAATTATATTAAGAAATGCAACAAAATTTGTTATATTAAGTTCTGCAACATAATCTTATAATTTTGCAATTATTCATCGAGGCGCACCGTCGCTTTACAATGAATAATAGCAAAATTATTAGCAAATGTATTATAAGAATTAATTATATTAAGAAACACATCAAAATTTATGGTTTATTAAATTCTGCAACATAATCTTATAATTTTGCAATTATTCTTGGAAGAGCACCGGCACTTTACAATGAATAATCACAAAATTATTAGAAAATGTATTATAGGAATTAATGATATTAAGAAACGCATCAAAACGTGTTATAATTATATTAAGAAATGCATCAAAACTTGTTATATTAAGTTCTGTAACATAATCTTATAATTTTGCAATTATTCCAGGGGGAGGGGGATCCTGGGGGCACCAAAAATTTGCAAGACGTGATGTGGGGGTGGGTGAGTCTCTTGAGTGCACCAAAAATGTGCATTTCCAACTTGTGCAATTTTTTGCATTTTTTAAAAACATATCATTATATCAGCCAATATACGACATCATTTGTGTTTCAAACCTTAAAGATGATGTACATCACACTCTTAACATAAATACAACATCAGGAGGCTTTATATGTTGGGGAAATGTCACACGTTAGTAGGGGGTGGGTGTCTTGTTCGAAATGTAAAAAATGTACAGACAATATTTTCCTTGACATTATGACAAGCGGACGACTCGGCTTGGGGACGAAACGTCCGTATACCCTTTTTTCAAGCAAACTTTTCCTTTACAACACCTTCACATTTGGATAATTTGGATTTTCCTAAAGGGAAAATCTATTTGTTATTGCAATGATTATTTTTTTTTTTTTTTTTTTTTTTATTATTATTATTATTATTATTATTATTATTCTTCCACACTTTTAGTTTTCACTATTTCTCGAAAACGCTCTTGACGATTTTTTTTAAAGTTTCTGTACTCATAAAGGGTCATAAGTTGTAACTAATCGTCATATTCCCATTTTTCTGAAAATGTTTTAGTTAACCCTTTATGCCAAAAAACACAAAAATATTTGGCAGCTCATATCTTTGGACTGGAAAGGGCGATTGACTTGAAATTTTCTCAGACATGTCAGCAATACACCCCTCTATCAGCATATGGTACAAAAATGTATCTAGTTAACACCTTTCTGCCAAAACATTTTTCGTAACGAAAAAAAAAATCAAAATTTGACCATTTTTGAACTCAATCTCGGGACAGGGATATGCTGAACCATCTAAAATAGCTTAGATATGAAGACTTTATCACCGAATTGTAAAAACCATCGAAAAAATTTCGACTCGAATTTCCGACAATCCAAAATGGCGGCCGAAAAATCGAATTTTTATTTTCGGTTATTTATGCGTTTCAGGCCATCTGGAGACAAAAAAAAAATTTTTTTTGCACCAGAAAAATTTTCGGTTTGGACTTAGAAATTTTCTACCAAAAGTCGGAAATTTTTGTTTCCACCGGGCTACTTTGCCGTCACAGTACTCAACAAGTGGGACGATTTGAAAGCTTCTAAGGGTAGAAATGTTGAAGTCACAGTGTACATGAACAGTTATCATCTTTTGGAAATGGAGTTGTTCTTAATTTGGCTTCTGCTAGCAGTCAAACATGGCTTCGGGACACTGTGACCAAAAATTGAAAAAAAATTTCTTGGGTTTTTTTACTTTATTATGTCTAGATTCATTATTTCTCATAAATAAAAACTATCAATGACGGCCATGAGTCCTAATAAATAAAACCATCAGTATTTGCGGCAAAATGTTTCTTGTTGGGCAAAAACGCCCCAAAACGCCCAAACTTTATAGGCCAATATCTCCTGAAGGAGAAAAGCTATCGACTTAATTTCTTGACAGACTTGTCAGAATTACTCTTCTCTAAAACAAACATAATCGGTATTTTTTTCCATTTTTTATGTTTTCTGCCAAAATTTTTCACAAAACGGAAAGTTATCTCGAAAATCGGCCATTTTGGATTGAAATATCGGAACCCCAGGAGCGATTTTTGAAATAAAGTTCAGCAATTGATAGCTCATTTTATACCCTAACAGAACCTAGAAAAACCCAAAACCCCTTGTCGCTAGATTTTGCTGTAGATGAGGGTGAAGGGAGGTACCCTCAAATGTGTGTCGAAAGTTGGCAAAATTGAAAAAAGGTTACCTTAACGTATGGCAACGGTATAAACTACTGGCGGTCTCAACGATATATGGATGCAAAATCACACCTTGAAGCCAGTTAGGCAAGTTGGCACAAAAAACGGGGACTTCATGCTCATTTGCAGTTCTACACTCGTCTACAACACTGCCTAGGCCCATTCCAAACTGATCGAGTCTGGACGAATAGTGTTCTCACTTTCCACGCGATGGGCGATGTTTCCATGCGGTCTGGACACTCGCATTGGATGCCATGATGTCGGACAGGCTCCGTAGAACAAGTTCTGAAAATTTCAAGTCGCTGTCTTCCACGGTCTCGACACAGCTCGTGTATGTCTGAAGTGCAACTGTAATGTCTAATTGTAGAATTTTCGTGAATCTTTTCCTGCCAAAAAGATACTCACCTCCGATTTCTTATAACTTCAAATTCTAATGATTATCTAAGGTTTAAATGTAGTGTCTGGGAGGGACCCCCCCCCCCTCCCCAACCCTGCAGCTCCAGCCACTAACGCTAACCCTAACCCTACCTCTCCCCCGCACTTTCCCACCTTAGCGGCATTCTGGCTCGAAAGTTGCTAAAATGACAAGAGGCTACATTAATGTATGACAACGGTACAAATTACGAGTGGTGAAGGACGATATTGAGACAAACAATCATACCTTGGAGCCGGTTAAGCAATGTGGCACTGAAACCTGGCACTTTATGCTCAATCACTGCTGTATAGCCATCTACATCACTGCCCAAGTCCATTCCAAAATGATAAAGTCGGGACGAATAGTACTCTCTCTTTCCTCGCGTCGTGTGGTGCTTCCACGCAGTGAAAACACTCGATTCTAGTGCCAAAATGTCGGCCAGGCTTCGTAGAACAAGTCCTGAAAATTTCAAGTCGCTACCTCCAGCGGTCTAGACACAGTCCGTGTATATCTGAAGTGCTATTTGAATGATGTTTAATATGCAAAGTTTCGTGAATCTTTTCCTGCATGCCAAAAACCTACTTACCGCCAATTTCTTTTGACTTTTTAACTTCTGACGTTTCTCAAAGATTTAGAGGTTGCGTTGGGTTCCCTGGGTGGTGGTCTTAAAGAAGCAACTTCGATTTACAGTCAACTCGTCACCAGTCACACCCAGTTGTAAGTTTTAAGAGGAACTACCCCAGAGAGGGATGAGTAGGGCAGTCTGCGCCCGTTCACCACGTCTTCTTTCGCACCGGCTTGAAAAAGACCAAATTCAAAAAATTACCTCCTCTCTTCAAACCGCTATTTCTCAGCTAATTCTTGGCGGATTTCCATGAAATTTCCACTCAGCATTCACGAATATCTGCTGCATCACATGCCATGAAGAGCGACACGAATTTCGCATTTTGTCATTCTCAAAATCGAGAAGAGCTTATGCGCATAAGCACGAGGTTCTCGCGGGCCACATGCTTGGTTTCTGGATTTTCCAGCGATGTGGTCGTGTTTAGCAGAGCTTCTAGAACAAACGCTGAAAATTTCGAGTCGCTGCTCCTAAAACTCTCGCCACAATCTACTGTACATGGAACGGAGTGTTTACTTTTTATTATTTGGATTTTCCTAAAGGGAAAATCTATTTGTTATTGCATTGATTATTTTTCTGCAAATTTCATTATTGAACAGGGACTCGTTGGAGAGCCTCTATATCTCTTATAGACATAATTAACCTCAGTTTCAGCTACATAAAAAAAGAATTCAGAAGGTTAATCTTTCCTTCTAGACTCTAGTAATGGTTGGTTGTAACCTTCACTGGCATTACAGAGTCTACACTCATAAAAATCATGAGGTTGTGTGGTGCTAGTCTACTGTGGTAGACCAATATCTGGTAATTAAACTTGGAAGTCAAAAGCTTGACATGCAGGTCTACTGTTTTTTATTGAAATAGAATTTTACAATTGCACAAGATTGAACTTTTCGCTATCCGTGAGTTCCTTCTTGTGTTGTCATTTTGTAGCCTACATACAGCTCAAAAGAAGTTAAGCCATTAGTTTTAAATAGACTGGCAAGCTGAATGTTGACATACAGGTCTGTTATGCACAAAACCAGATCAAAATTATTGGTCTTTTTTGAATTCCTTCTTGTGTTGTCACTTTTGATAGGCTCAAAGTGAAGTTAATCCTTTACCAACCATGGCTTGACTTTACCCATTCAGCTCTTATGCCTCTATAGTGCGGTCTGTGCAGTATTATCTTTTAGTGGAAGATTAATATTGCTACTGTTTTATGATTCAGTGATCATGAGACCTGCAGGATTGAATTGTCTGTTAGGCTTAGGTGTTTTTATTTTATACTAGGAGTGTTTGAAGCTGTTATGCACACTTGATAATATGTTTGCTTTTTACCTGCGTCACCAGCGGTGAGCAAGTCCAGTAACCTCTTGACTCTGTATGTCCATCCGTCTGGAACAATTTTTTTGTCAAAGCTTTCTTGGTTTGTATCTAAGCGATTCATTCTACATTTGGTCTTGGTCTCCAGCTTTGTAATGTTAAGTTGTACCGTGTTTGCCATTTTCGGATTTGCCATGTAGCTCAAACCCCTGCTCTCAAATGTCAAAATAAAGAAATTTCAAGTAACAATTTTCTCCAGAATGCAATGGAATTTAACAGTTTTGTCTTCCCTCACAAAGCTCAATGAGCTCTGTCAAACAATATAGAATTGTGGAAATTCCCAGCTGCTTTGTGGGGAAAATTTGTGACATGGATTTTTGTACATCAGTATGCATGGGGTTAATGCTTGTATAATCTCAATCAGTTGCATGCAATGACGCAAGTCCAGACCTGGTATAAATTTGTCTTGCTATATTTATATTCATGTGGGTGTATATTGTAAATATATTTTTATACTAATCAGCACTTCCGCTAGGCTAAAAAATATTGGGTCCTCTTTTAGATTTTGAGGAAATAATGGGGCGACCAAGTATTCTCTGTACAACGGGCCAACCATCTAATCTAAGACGACGTTGCAACAATGGCTTGATATTTGTACCATGACATTGTGAATCATAGACTGAATAGCTTTTTTGACATTAACAGCCCAAGTGTGCGTGATTTATACAGATATATTCACTCATATTTTGATTCAAGTGCATGCCAATATATTTTTTGCACTGGTCATCAGGGGAAAATCGATTTGGTGAATAGGTCTGTTTTACTGACTCAAAAAAACCCCTCGTGGATGCCCTGCTAATACATGGTGTACATGTGAAATACTTTGACACTGTGTATTTTATTATTTATGAAAAAATGGGCCATATTTACATATCACTCATTCTTGATGTCTTTGTGGGAGTGACACTCATCAATATTAGTCATTGGTAGGTTAATTGCATTGACTTGCAGGATTGTTTGGCATGGCATCCTGTTCTCACTCACTGCTGTACGTCAGCTGAGTAAGCTCTTGGAGCATAGTCTACTGAGATAATCAGTAAGTAAAGTCTTGGCATCCTCTTTTCACTCTCTGCTGAACCCCAGCTGAGTAAGCTCTTGGAACTTGTTCTGCTGAGGGACATTAATCAGTGAAGTCTAGGAACTTACTCTGACCAGCTGTTACACCTGGTTTGAACTTGGAATGAGCTTTCAGAACTCTTTCCTGCCCTGTGTACTTGCTTATGGTTCATTGAAAAAATTAATTCTGTATTGATAAGTACATTGTGCACTTTTGGACATTCTTGTCCAGAATATTAGTTATGTAAAAGATTAGTATAGTTTGCCTTGTATTTATATTATTTTACTCACAGTTTCAGGTTCTTTGTTATTGTGGTGATTGTTGCTATTCACCATGTATATTTTGGCAAAAAAAATATTAAACTGTGATAGAAAAAAGAACTCTTGGTGATCTTTATACTGCTTTGGAGTTGGATATATTGAAATCCAGTACAGTTACAATAGACACATGTTTTGTTGATAATAATAAAATAGCTCTGCTTGAGCTTACTGCAGATATCAGTGACAGTGTACATTTTCAAAACTATTGGTACAGTGATGCTCACTTAATTAGATATCTCTTTAATCATTTATCCCTGTCAATTGAATTATTTCGAACACAGAGCTATACTTTTAATACAAATTTGTCATGTTGCATATGGATTTTATAGTAAACTCCCGTTGATTGTATAAAAAATCGAACATCGTCCCCTGATTTCCATTGTGCTCTGTACATTACGTGTACACTCCATATAAAACCGCACTTCGCGTACCCCACTTTTTGTGTAGAAAAGTGGGGTACCCAAGTGCGGTTAGGAGAGAAGCATTACATAATCAATTAGTGCTCAACGAGAAATTTCTTCCAGAGTCTGAACCTGATTAGCAATATTAGTCTTCAGTCAGTGAATTTCTAAAACCTGCATTTCATAAAATAATGACATAAAAATATTATATCTGTCTTTTCCAGATCATTGTACCCCGGAATAATGTCCGCTTTTAAATAATTCGCCCAATATTTTTTGAGATATTTAACTTGTTTCCGTGTTAAAATAAAATGTTTTGCCGATATGTCATTTGGATTCCCCCCTGTATAATTAAAGGTAAGTTTATCGCCATCGAACATGATCTTGTCCACCTTCATTCTCGAAACATTTCATCGAGACATTTTTAAATAAAATTACCAAATAGAGGAAGTATTTTAAAATAAAACAAATTCTGTGCGTTGCTATGTTTTTTAGAACAATAATGTGACAGTCTCGGCGATACATCCTGTCTTTACGAAGTGCGGACCCTATTTTTCAGACTCGGGATCATTACGAACTCGGCATATGATTTAATATCATTGCAGATAAGCTGCTTCACGTTTACCTCAGTAATTATTTTTGACGAACTAAATTGAGAATGAAACAGAATTAATAAATAAATCCATCTACTCCTTCCGGTCATTTTCGTAACAACTCGGGTGTATTTTTCAAATTAAGTTAAGTCTTCGGAATCATGAAATTTTAGAAGCAAGAGACATACGAATCATGGCCTACGGTAAATAAATTTATAGTGCAGTTTAGGAAGTGGAAGGCACCCACAATGGGATTTTCTTGTCAACTTCCAATATCTGAAAAAGGAATAAAAAATTGGTAGCGCCACTGGGGGCCGGGGGAGGGGTAGGTATTTGCCCCTTAAACGCAGATTTTGCCCACATTTGCTTTCCACGTCCATAACACACACACAAACTCTCTCTCTGTCTCTGCCCCCACCCCCCACCCCCACCCCACCCCTTAACCATGGCATATTCACGCCTCCCGTGAGTCAACGATCGACAGTATAATCTCTCCACTTTTAAATCTGATCCGCCGTGCCTGGAAAAATTCTCCCTTAAAATTTTATATATTTTCCTTTTTTTACAGCTTGTGGCCCTCATTAACGGGGGAGGGGAGCATTCCAACGAGGGACCATAAACTATGTGACTGAAACAAAATATGGAAATTCACTAAATTCACAACGCCAATGGCCGAATTTGGCCAGCATTCAGGCGAAACAAAAATCTGCATTTAAATTTTATTATGTTTAAGTTTTTGTTTCAAAAACATAGCTTATGACCCTTCATTGGAACGAGCTAGTGGATTTTGAGTCTTTCCATTGAGGGGTCCCAAGCTTTGTTTTGAGACAAAAAAATTCAAATTTTTAGTTGTTATTAAAGAATTTATCTTGCAAGTGCCACCTGGTCCTGTAGGCAGGTGGAGACTATTGGATCACCGGATTTATCTTCCTAGCATTTGGTACGTTTTTTCTTGGAAATAATATGTTTATTTTCGTGGCTGGAAACTGGGTAGACTGATAACATTTTGGCCAGACGCTGTCGTCTGTATGTTGGTGTTTTGGTAATAATAATTCTCCCCAGCTAGCATGGGTTTCTTTTCAATAGATGCTTCAAATGCTTCGGCCCTTTGACAGATTAATAAGTAAATTAGTCTTAGAAAAGGTGTTGAACATATGACATACCAGTATACAATTATGCTCAATTAGTTACTTCTGTTCAGTGGCGTGTTAAATTAAATCCTTTGTTTGTTGTTAATCCCCAAGAAAATGTTAAAAGAAACGAAACACTTGCTATGTTTCATCATATCACATCCCCCAAATATAAAAATATTCACAGGAAACATTTTTAAAATCTTCTGAAATTTAGTGCTTGTGCGGTCTCGAGTCCAATGATATTAACTACAAATAAGAGACTTCATTAGTTGAAACTTTGGATATTTAGTGCTTAACACGATGTCTTGATCAAGTAGTCCAATAATATTAGCTATGAACACGCGTCTCATCAAGCTTTATTTATTTTTTATTATTTGTTGCTAATATTATTGGTGGACTGTTTCATTATCCACATCATAGTATGATGCCGCAACACTACCACCGAGTTAGGGTGAGAACGGTTTGAGTTTCGCCGAATTGAATAGAGCATGCGTTTTGGCCCTAATCCTTTCAAAATCAGCCCCCCTCCCCCTCCAAAAAAAAAAAAGAAAAAAAAAGAATGGGAGCCAAAACTCGTTTTATCACCAATATCAGTCACCGCTGATATGACCGATTCCCCGGGTTGAATAAGATGTCACGACGTTGTTCTCATGACCATAAACTCAAGTAATGTATTCCTGGGTGGCGTCATTTCGTTCCCGTGGGGACACACTTCATCGATCGGAATGGTCTCGAGTTGAATTATGATACCGTGTTTTGAAGTAGCTCCAGGAAAAAGATGAGAGAAGCACGGATCGGGTTTACCCAAATTGGATCTGATCCGTGTTTTGAAGATAATCTCCCCCGTGTCTGGAGTTCCATAGCGGCTGTCAGATGGAATAAAAAATGTGTTTTAATTTAACATTTGGGCGAATTATCATGTTATATCCCGGGCGAAAAGCAGATAAATTGCCAGTATGTTCCAAAAGAAAAATGTGTAGTTATCTGTACCCGTCCATTTCGGTTGAGAGTCAGAATGTTTTTTTCAACAACAATGACCTCGATTAAGCGAGTTCAGACTATTTTATATCATGTAAATCCAATAGATGGAAGAGCCACACTGCTTCACGGGATCGTCAAAATTCACATTTTTTAAAAGATTTATTAGAACACAAAACGTGAATTATTGGACCGATTTTCACATTTAAAGGATTCTTTTGATCCAGAAAATTCTCTCCAAAAATATTTCAGGCACAGAAAAAGGATTTAGTGAAGAAAACGTATTATGTAAAATGCGAGATGTTTTCCCAATCAACACTGATTAATGAGTAAATACCTGCTGTTATATAATCATACATAACGCACTCAGTCGACATTGGAATAATTTTTTATATGGAGTGTACACGTAATGATGCCAGTAGGCACAGGGGACACACTGGAACTCAAGGAACGACATGTCAAAAAAGTATTCTTCGAACAAAAATTTTTGGTTTGGACTTTGCCCAAGAATTAGAACTTTTTGTTATGATCGGGCTTCTTTGGCATGCTAGAATCCCGATGTGACCAAAAATCGCTAAAAATATCTTGTGTTTTTTTTTACACTTTTGTATGTTTAGTTTCCATGTTTGAGTGAAAAACGAAACAAAACGTTTTTACAAAATTCTAATACGGTTGAAATAGCCTATGAAAACAATGAGAGAATATGTATGACTTCCACCCTATTCAATAGGGTGGTAGCCATACATATTCTCTCATTGGTCCCTGTGTACATTCATTACATAATATCCTTTCTACTATCTTTTATTCCCCGTGGGAACCCCAGGAAGTAAGCAGCACTTGTTTACTGTGGTAAACCAGTTCTGCTTTACTAGTAAAAAAGGACCCAGTCATCAATGCTTGCGGTAAATGTCCTCCAAAATGGGCACCATGTGCATAAACGATTGGTTAAACTTGACTTTATGTTCAAGTTGTGTCACGATTAGCTACGGTGCATAAATATGTGACGTTGAACACCACTAAACAAACAAACAAACAACTATCTTTTATGAGTGTGTGTGTGGGGGGGGGGGGGGGGGGGGGGGTGGGGAGGGGGCACGTGCCCCGTGTGCATTTTTATTTGGTATCGAGCTCCCTTAGGATTTGCTGAGTAGAACAGTGAGTAAAACCACTAAGGAAAATCCTGTGTATTGTTCCGAAGGTACAATCACTTCCTCTAGTTCAAAAACTGAGTTTCTGTTCATCTTGATATTTCACGAGATACATGTCAATGCATGTCTGTATACAATAGCACCAATATAACAACAATTATCCGTTATAAACTTATATTATCGGTTATATGTACGTTTTTTTTCGATTGAGGTTGTCACTGGCAGACAAGCTGTAACGAAATCAAGACTGAGAGTTCGATCTGAAATGACGAGATCATCAGCTGAGCATATTGACAAACCTCCAGAAGGACAGAACTCGAGTAATAATAATAACACTTTGGCCGGCCACTGATTTGTCGCGGTTCTCGGGTGAGAAGGCCTGGCAACCCCTGAAGTGTAGATATGTCGGCCAATGTATCACGCAAATCTTTGAGGCGAATAAAGTTGCAACAGAGTACATTTGATTCCTAGAGGGGGGCAGGCCAATTGCAATTGCATGGGCAATTCGACAGCGGAAGTTACGTAGTTTTTTCACTGAAATTTACTGTCCACTTCAAAAATCACATTGACGGCTATAGAGAATTCTGTTCTGGAACACATTTATCTGACTGGGTATGTGGAACCCTTTGCGGGCCTACGGCCCGCTTGGGGTTCCTATAAATGCCTCTTGTTTTGGACAATAACAATTACTTCATCTATTCCTGTATATACCCAAGTCAGTTATGTGCCTATTATAGACTTCAGAGACTTCTCCACGTCTCTTTCAGGATATGATGTTCAATCTGTCGACTGAACCATTTAGTGGCAGTTTTTGCCTCAAGAGTCTTGGATGTGAATTATGTGGATGACACAGTGGCTTTAAAACTCGATACAGATGCTCGGTACAGACTTCTATCCTTTTATAAGCCACAGGAGCTTGTTTGATATAGCGTAAAGCCACAGGGGCTTGTTTGATATAGCATTCACTTGGCTATTTGTGCACAAATTCTGCAGCATAACTTCATCTCTCTCTGTTGCTTTTCCTAGTGCATATGACATCAACTGCTGATTAAACCAGAGTTCTTTGCATCACTATCATCCACATTTTTCTCATCATTCTCATAGAATCCTACTGCTCATTGGACTTATCACCATGATTTGAGTAACTATTCTTATTCGTCTCATGGACATTCATTGGCAGTTGGGTGGGCAGACGGGTGGTCTATCCCTTTTCAGAGGGAAATGATCACGGTCGCTTGTAATCTTGACTCGCCAGTGATGTTCAGCAATCTCCTCTTAGTACCGAAGGCTTTTTGACAGCTCATACATTCTCAGCAATGAGCTTGTGAATATTTCCATACAACAACCACTTTTCAGTATGGAAAACATCCCGATGGGCTAGGAGCAATATTAATGAGAAGATGCATTTTTGGCATCACTTTTCATTCTTACTTCCATTCTCGACTTTGTATCAATAAAGGGGACGTAATTTCTATTCTTTTCAGAGACATAGTATATACATGCCGGACTTTGTCTCTGACATTATTATGCTCTTGGACCATTCTTGTCCATGATAATATTATATTATCAAGTGACAGTTTTCAATTAACCCTTTACCCAACGCAGGCGATATCAAAATTTATTATTTTAAATATCATTTTTCAAAAAATTTCAACAAAACCATATCATGTGACTCCTCATTGGAACGAGCTCGTTCCAATGAGGGGTCACATGATATGGTTTTGTTGAAATTTTTTGAAAAATAATATTTTTTCAACTGCTGAATTTGCATATTACGCGGGCGGATGAGGCCGATTCATTGGGTAAAGGGTTAATACCTTTGGCCTATTTCAATGCCTTATCCAGTTATTTACGGCAACACTATCATATATTCTGGAACACGATGGCCATTGATTATTAATTCTGCTCCAGTCGCTAGGCTTTGGGCTATCTTCGGAGAAGTTGTTTCTGCCTTCATTCACAAACTTCAGAACAATTTTGTAAATTGGTTGAAATGGAACTATATTCAGGCAGCAAAAGCCAAGTTTTCATCTGAAGGCTTCTGCCATTTTCTTCTCCAATGTGACATTAGTAACTTACAAGGAATTTATCCAATTGTCTTTATGCATCACTGAACACCAGACCCAAACATCCTATTTAATCTTACATGTTTCACATGCCTGGAAGACCAATGTCGAATAATTTATTGGTTTATTCAGTAGTTAGTTGTTCTTCAAATTTAGCTTGAATGAATTCTTCCTGGCCTAAATTGATGATATTCCTTTTACTTTCATATTCAGATCATAAGAAACAACTTTCTCAAGTGAACTGATTTTTAAGAGTAACTCTCATCTCTCTGATCCTTCAATCCTCAGAAGGACTGGGGACAGAGATACTAGCAGATTATCAGAATCATGTTCTTCCAGCAGAAGTTATACATGATTCTTCAGAGGCTATAGTTATCTCCCCTATCGAATCACCACTGTCTGATTCATTACATCGTCGTTCCAAAATTACATTCAGAATCCCGGAAAAGCACATACCTCCTTATGTATTTTTTATGGGAGATCTCTTTTAGGGCTGAAATGGTTGGTTCATTTTCATAACCAACTACCCGAGAGCGATAACCGGATAATATCCGGTTATCCATGGCCATTATTTCACCGAATATGGGATCAAGACTATAGAAATTGGAAAGCAGTATTCTCAAACTATTCCGTCGTTTGTATACAAACGAACGTTATCGAGTATCAACATTCGTTTGTATTCACACTACGGAATAGTTTCTGCGATTTCCATTACTCCACAGAAACTGCCGACCATTAACGAAGTCTTGAATGCCAAAGTCGATTATTTCTCAATATATACTATGGGGCTTTGATGTGTAATCTATCACAAATGAGAAGCGGCAGATTTACTACGTTTTAAACGTAGAATGACGATCACTATTGATATTTCGGATAACCGGTTGACGTTTTTTCTAATCGGTTTGGCAGCTAACTGGTTGCAAACCGATTATCCGGTTAACCATTTCAGTACTAATCTCTTTCTCGTCACAATCATATGCTATTTACAGTACGTGGAGAGTGGATTGTAACTAAATCACCAGGGGGGTGGAACTGACACCCAGAGTATTATTTTCAAATTCTGTACATGTGGACAAAAACACAAGCAATGTTTCAGCCAATGGACCACTGGGTATAACCCGGAGGTTCATTAGGTGGAACTTTGCTTGTACTTCTTATGCTTTGCAACAAATTTTTAATTATTACTCGAGTGGAATCTCCACTCTGTGGGTGTTTTATTGATAATACACTCTCCACGTACTGTAGATTCTTAGCCTTATCATGTGCAGTTAATGTTCTGTCCTTCATAGATAGAATGCTGTAATTCCTTGATGTTTTACAGGCGTTCAAGTTGATATGCTATTGGGACACCACCCATCGACTTCTTACGCATCAATATCTATTTTCGGGTCAAACAATCTCCGATCACCTTACAAAAGCTGTTGACATTCCATTGATCGATGGTCTCGGCATACACAGCTACACATATTCATGGTCACCATTTGTATAATGTTGACCGTGTATCCTCTTTGCTCTTCTTTTATTCCATAATACCTGCTTAGACAACAACTTTTAGAAGGTAAAAAGGTTGGGGGGGGGGGGATGCAAGGTGGTTATTTTATCAGATAGGTTTCCTTCCTCTAAAATCCCTTTTTTGATAATGTGCTCCCTGTTATGTCCCTGCCATTCTTTTGGATGTTGGTGTTCTAACCCTCTCTTCAGTCAGTTTGGTTGGACGATATTTTTTCTTTTCCTGCTACAAGACAGAAAAATATCTCTGTTATGTATTCTCATGTTTATTTTCTATGCTTCATGCATTCCTTGGAAAATCTCTTAACAGTGGATAGTATAACTTATACATATTTCCACACTGAGTTAAGAAGTTAGGGCCCGAGAATCTTCAGGCCTAAACTTCTTATCAGGGACCGACCGGAGCATTTAAAAAAAAAAAGCCAGACTTGGAGTCTACTTTTGAAATTGAGAAGCCAGGTTTACTTTTTAACTGGTAGAGTGCTAAATTATTGTCAAAATTTGTTCATGCATTTTACCTTGTTACAATCTATGGAAGAGTGCCTGATAGATGCATTTCAAGTTCCTTGTAATGCCTTGATTGCATGGTTGATTAACTGATATAGTGTTATATTAGCTGGTAAAAATACAATTTCAATGTGGGAAAGGTTTTTTCCACAGTCTTTTGGGTGTGCACTGCAATTTTCTAATAAAAGAAGCACTTTTCTTTTATCATTTCCACTCATATTTGTTGCGACTAATGCAGTAATTCTGTCCTTTGCTTTTTTACTTCTAGCTAAAACTTCACTTTTTTTTGTTAAAGTCCCTTCAGGTAATGCCCCATAATAAATCCCAGTCTCATCTGCATTGTAAATGTCATTGGTATCATTTTTTCAATAAATCTGGAAGAACTGATCGAATCCAATTTTCTGCTGCTGGTCTTTCTTTTTGCCATGCATTTTCTTGTAAACTATTGCATTCCTGTCTTTTCATTTGCATAGCAAGCCATAAGTTGGCGTGAAGTCTTTTTCTTTTAATTCCTTGGCCGAATCCAGTGCTTTCTCTGACAAAATTGGCCCAGACAGAGGAATGTCCCAAGTTCTGGCCTCTGTGAACTACTTTGAAAGGACAGACTCCACATTTGAAGCCTTTCCAGTGCGTTGTCTCTTCCACTCAGGGTTGGCATTTTAAGTATATTCCTCCTTTATTTCATCTTTCTTTCGCCTTATTCTCAAAATCTGTTGTTGCGAACAGCCCATTTTCTTTGTTATTTCTGCCTGGGGGACTTTTTGTTCCAATAATTTGACAACCTCATACTTATCAGCAAATGACAAATCATTTCTCTTTCACTTTGTAGCCATGCCAAAGTTTTTTTGTACTGAACACCCATTGCAGCACTGACAAGTTATATGCAAAAATTAAACAGTTATTAATACAACTTTCCCAAGCCCCAGTGATAAAGAAAACTTTTGAACAAATGGCTGTTTTGACAGTTATTTACTTTGAAGTGAAAAAACAATACAGGTCATAAAAGGTTGCGGTTTGAATAAATGAAGAACAAAACACATGTCAGTAATGATGCTTTAATAATTACGGATCAATGAGTGAAATGTATCCATTCCTTTATCATCTCCCCGATACTTTCCGAAATCCCAGCATGCATGTAATCAAAACATACAGCCATCTTCACATGTTATTCATAAGTAAGGCAGAATCAAATGTCATGTTATTCTTTGTTAATATTCGAAGATGATTGCACGTGGTATGTAAATGACCATGTAATCAAAATTAAATTTGGTGACAATGATCTTCAAAGTAAGCTGAATAAAGTTAAATTAGTTCGATAAAATATTTCTGAACATTTTTTCGTCCACAGCCTTCAATGAAAATATTCATATACGTGATTTTGGTGTTAATATCATGTCAAATTTGTATACAATTGAGCAGGATACACAATTACCGGTATGCGCGAAACAATTAACAGATCAATTTTGTATTGAGTGAATGGCAAATGGATCTGTGCAGCAGAATAATATACAAATAAGCGGGATATACAATTATCCGATATACAATTAAGTGGGATCCACTGTACTGCAATATAACTGAGGCTCGAACTCTGAGACTTTAGGTAAACTTTTAACTTATTTTCTACGTATCTTGGCAGTTGCTTTTAGGCAAGTCTTGGCTGCCTAAACAGACAGACAAGACTTGCCTAGAAACAACTGCAAGGCCACCCGATGTACTTTATCAAAGTGTGGCAAAAATTTATACAAACACCAGGCTTTTAACCCTTTACCCAACGTAACGGCCAAAACCGGCCAGCGTTATTCTCAAAAATCGCCACTTAATTTTCATTATTTTTTTCATTTTTTGTCTCAAAAACATAGGTTATGACCCCTCGTTGGAACGAGCTCCTCGAGCTCGTTCCAACGAGGGGTCATAACCTATGTTTTTGAGACAAAAAATGAAAAAAAATTAGTTATTCAAGAATTTTTTTTGCAAGTGTCGTCTGCTTTTCATGTTAGGTAAAGGGTTAAAGGTTAACAAGTCCCAAATACCAATGACTCAAGTAGCAATTCTTGTTGAACCCTATAAATTGGGAGTATATAGATTTTTAAATGGTCATCTTAGACAGGAGAAATACCCATGTTACCCATATCTGTTCATTTTCCATAACTTTTCCAAAACCCACCTCAATTTTCCAGGGCTTGGAAAATCAATTTATTGCTTTCCAAGACTTTCCATAACCTGTACGAACAATGTTCACTACAAATCCATCAATCCCCAACATCTGTTTCCTATTTCTATGCTATTTATGTGTACACCTCCTTCCTTTTGTTCATTCATCATATTGTTTTGGTGTGGTAGGTTGAATGAAGAAATTAAAATATTCTCCCAAATTTAATTTCTACTATATCTACCACACCAACACAAATTATGTCCCTCCTGGTCAAAATATTGCAATGTGCCATATTTTCAACGGTCTCCCCACTTCACACATATAGTTACGTGCATATTTGATTCTCAACATAAGGAACTGAAGCTTTCAGCACATTTATGGAGAGATATGGACAAAGGGGTGCACTGCAGAAGAGAGGAAGAATGGGACATCAGGTTGTGCACCATTTCGATATTTTTTTTTTCTTATTTTTTTCGCTCAGATTGTTAATTTTCAGGAAGAGATTAATAGGGAGCAATGCATATTGTGCTGGCATGGTAGGTATAGTAAAAATAAAACTTGGGAGAAAATTTTAATTTTCATGTTGTGTGCGATGTGGCAGTTCCAATTTTTTATAACTAGAAAGGGGTGCAGTGGCTCAGCTGGTAGAGGTGCTGGCTGCAAGCCGAGAGGTCCTTAGTTTGAATCCCACCAGCGGCAACCGTGTTGTGTCCTTGGGCAAGACACTTCACACCCACGTAGGGGCATGGTGGCGTTGTGTACTAAGGTGTACTGCACGTCATTGGTGCACTTGTCTTCAACCAATGCTAACCTTGCTTGTGTGAAGTTAGTATGTTGGGGAGCCTGACAGTTGCTCAATGTTGCTGAGTGGTTCTCACCGGGTGCTTTGGCTTCCTCCACCCATAAAACTGTCCGACATGAGGTGACCATGGCTGTTCAAAGTGTCATTAAACAACCAACAAACAAATGATATAAATATTAATAAAATAAATAAATATTTATAACTAGAAAGTGTAACTAACCGTGTGCGCTGCAAAGGTTAAGTAACACTTTCTGGTTAAAAAACCTTTATTTAATCTTATTTGTTTTACAAGGATTGGCGAACAAGTTATGCAACGTATATTAACTCCTCTCCTTGGCCCAATGGCGTAGGTGTGTGGGATGACCTTCATATCGGCAACTTCGTGGCCTAACTCTTCTCGTATACGACGAAGAGATCTTTAGCCTGCATGGAGTGTGTCTCTCTCTGCACAGAGGACAGCCATTTTACATTCCCACCCGATAGGACAGTACACTGTGACAGCATCAACCCCACAATTGATGCTGACGGAGAGTGTTCGGACACTTCGAGAACTTTCCCCGACCGGTGGTCGATCCCGGGACCTCTGGCATGAGAGACCAGCACACTTATCCACTCAGCCACCACTTTCATGATTAACCGAGTAACTAATCCTGTGCACTGTACTGCTTTAGTATACATTGCATCCATAGCAACTCTTTTTTTAAGTGAATTCCAAAAATGAAATATTCATTTTCAATCAATAGCCTGTTAAACCTTTACCCAACATTAACGGCCAAAACCAACCAGCACTATTCTAAAAAATCGCCAATTAATTTTCATTATTTTTTTCATTTTTTGTCTCAAAAACATAGGTTATGACACCTCACTGGAACGAATTCATCGAGCTCGTTCCAATAAGGGGTCTTAACCCCTGTTTTTGAGACAAAAAATGAAAAAAATTAGTTATTCAAGAATTGTTTTTACAAGTGTAGTCTGCTTTTCATGTTAGGTAAAGGGTTATTAGCCCCCTGACACATTCAAACAAAGTCTTGGTCATCAGTAAATAGGTTTAAAAATTTCTTTACATCTAAAGTACTCACTTTCATCAATTTCAAACAGCCCAGTGCTTGTGGATGCAATCTCATTTTCAGATTTCTCCCCTTTGACTTTTTCGTCCCTTTTACCTTCAACCATTCTGTTTAAGTAATCAGTGACAACTCTCCATTCCTTGCTGGCCTACAAACATCATTAACACATCACAAAATCAAGTCTGCATAGCAGTTAGGTAAACTGATAATATATATGTATATTAAATTTTTTTATTTTATAAATAGAGGATATCTAGTGGATACCAAAAATTATCTCATGAGTGACCGAGACAAATGTTCATTTTTTGGGAGGCTTGTGCGAGCGAAAATTACCATTTGTCTCGGTCACAAGTGAAAAATTTTTTGGTATCCACTCAAAAACACTAGATTTTCTTTTTATAATATGCTTTTTATAAGATAATTCCACTTGTTTCAACCTTGCATGAATTGATGCATGAAAGTAAACAGCGCATTGAATCATTAAAATGCAGAAGTGATTTGATTGATACTCGGAACAGATAGCATCTTGCAATCCGATTCAGCCAAGCCTGACAATAATCAGACTGTCATCTCCAAAAGGAGGTCCCCAGTGGGTGAATTTGGTGATGTTACCCTGCTGTATCACCACATTTACCCTCTGAGAACCTCAGTCTGAATCAAGGTCTCAAGCCAAAACAGAAAGACGTACCTAGAGGATAAATTGGCCCACTGTATGGGATAGCATCAGCAAAGTCACCGTCTGGGGACCCCATTTTGCAAATGACAGGTTGCTTATATTCAGGCTTGGATTCAGCTGGCAGGTTTCTAGTCCAAACATGGCCTGGAAGTCTGTAATATAAGTTTTTGGTTTGGTATGTCCTTTGAAAGGACGTACCAAACCAAAACCTTATATTACGAAGTTTCAGGCCATGTTTGGACTAGCAGGTTTCATGCATCAATTCAAGGTTAATACACGTTGAATTATTGCTGGAAATGATCGGTATACACTCAAAAACACAAGATTTACTTTTCATTATAGATTTTTTAGAACAAATTGATCATTTCCAGTGATAATTTGACTTGTATTCACTTTGAAGTGATGCTTTGAAAGCCGCCATTTTGATTGATACCGTGAAAGTGAAAATTTCTATATCTTCACAGTGGGGGATTCGATTTCCATCTTTCTGCAATTTCTTCAATAATCTATCGTTTAGCATATAATAAATTACAGGACACAAGATTTAAGAAGTGGTTAGATTGATTCTGTGTGTTTTTCTACATGGAAATCCAGTTGAATCTATTTGTTGCAAGACTAATCAGGTACTGGAAGTAGACAATGAGGCCACGAAATATAGCATTTGTAGCTGGCTCAGGTGAATCAAGGATTGCCCGTTGGCTGCATTATCATAGCAACCACATTTTGTCAGCTGATCTATTTATTTATCCAGGGCAGTTCAGCTGACACAGTTGACTCTCTAAATCATCATTACTGATGTGTAGATTAACTTTATTGGTTACCGGTGTCACACGTCATCTTCCCCCCCCCCCCCGGATATCTTCCCCCATGGGGGGGGGGGGAGATATCCTAGTATATCTTCCCCCCTGCCCTGGATATCTTCCCCCCACCATGAACATTTTTTTTTTATTAATTTAACATTATTTGATGATGAAATGGCGAGAAAAATGTTTTTTCTGTCAGAATATTCGTTTTTTTTCAGGTCCAACCTGGATATCTTGCTCTCATCCAGTTGAAAACCTGTGACAAACAAAAGCTGGACTTTTGTCCGGTGTATACCCCCACGTGGTGTACCGCCTAGTGTGGGCATACCTATGACCAACAAATATTATTTATGAATATTCTCGTATTGGACTGACGGACGGATGCACAGATGGACGGACGCAATCCAGTATAACCCCCCCCCCCCCCCCCCCCATTTTCTTCGAAAGTTTTCAACAATTTCCAACAATTTCTAAGTCAAAAGGTATGGTAAATTGTTTGGTGTTTGGAAGTTTTATGCAATGAGGCAGTAGCCTTTGTTATTGGCAAACTGCATGCCATATTTCATTGAAATCCGATAACCCCAATCCAGTATACCCCCCCCCCCCATTTTCTTCGAAAGTTTTCAACAATTTCCAAAAATTTCTAAGTCAAAAGGTATGGTAAATTGTTTGGTGTTTGGAAGTTTTATGCAATGAGGCAGAAGCCTTTGTCATAGGCAAACTGCATGCCATATTTCACTGAAATCCGATAACCCATACCAGAGATGCAGGTTGAACAGACAAATAATGTCTATTTCCTACAATTTCTAAGTCAAAAAAAGTGAGATAACTCTAAAAAGGAGAATGGGAGAAATATCGTTGAATCCTTTTTTTAAAGCCTATACCATAAGCAGTGTTCACGGCAAATTCCATTGCAATAGAACATTCGATAACCGAGATACAGGCTCAACAGACAAAATTTGGCTCGGACGGACACAATTTTAAGTGAACAAGTAAAAAAAAAAAAATAACTAGTGTGGGCATACCTATGACCAACAAATATTATAGAAAATAATAATTTACTGAAGTTATGAAAGTTATGAATATTCTCGGACGGACTCACGGATGGATGGCCGGACGGCCGGACGCATGTAAGTGGGGGTATAAAAAATCATTTCAATATTTTCTCAACTATTCTGGTTCACATTGTCATGTGACATGAAGTGTAACTGTTTTGGGCAGAGAAATTGGTTTCGGATTTAAACACTGAGTTAGGGTTGGTTGGAATGGGAGGGGGGGGGGAAGAATCCAGGCCTGGATATCTCCCCCCCCCCCCCCCCCCCCCCAACCATGACAAAAAATTTTTTGTCAAACATTTGACATAAATTGATAATGAAATGGTGAGAGAAATAGATTTGGGGTATAAAAAATTGGTTTCGGATAAACACTGAGTTAGGGTTGGTTGGAGATGGGGGCGGGGGGAGATATCCAGGCATGGATATCTTCCCCCCACCACCATGACAATTTTTTTTTGTCAAACATTTGACATTAATTGATAATGAAATGGTGAGAGAAATAGATTTGGGGCATAAAAAACTGGTTTCGGATAAACACTGAGTTAGGGTTGGTTGGGGGGGGGGGGGGGGGGGGATATCCAGGCATGGATATCTTCCCATATCCCCCCCCCCCCCCCATGACAAAATGTTTTTTGTCAAACATTTGACATTAATTGATAATGAAATGGTGAGAGAAATAGATTTGGGGCATAAAAAATGGTTTCGGATAAACACTGAGTTAGGGTTGGTTGGAGATGGGGGAAGGGAGGATATCCAGGCCTGGATATCTTTCCCCCCCCCTCCCACCATGACAAAAAATTTTTTGTCAAACATTTGACATTAATTGATAATGAAATGGTGAGAGAAATAGATTTGGGGTATAAAAAATGGTTTCGGATAAACACTAAGTTAGGGTTGATTGGAGTGGTGGGGGGGGGGGGAGATATCCAAGCCTGGATATCTTCCCCCCCCCCCCACCCCCCACCATGACAAAATATTTTTTGTCAAACATTTGATATCAATTGATAATGAAATGGTGAGAGAAATAGATTTGGGGCATTACAGTAAAAACGTTGGTATCAGGATTGACATAATCCATTATTATCTTTGCAATGGAGATGGAGGAAGGATATGACAGGAAATTTTTCCTGTCAAATCTGTGAGAAAAATGAATTTTATTTTGTCATGTTTGGAGGTGGGGGAATTCAGGCTTGGATATCTCCCCCCTCCCCACCTCCCATTCCAACCAACTCAGTGTTTATATCCCAAAGCAATATTTCCACCTTAAAACACTTTTTATCCCCATTTCATTGTCATTTTTGTCATAGGTCGGTTACTGGGTGGGGGCAAGATATCCAGGATGGTCTTGAAAAAAAAAAAATAATTCTGTAAAAACTCTTTTCTCACCATTTCATCAAGGAAAGGACGTACCAAATCAAAAACTTATACTACGAAGTTTCAGGCCATGTTTGGACTAGCAGGTTTCATGCATCAATTCAAGGTTAATACGCGTTGAATTATTGCTGGAAATGATCGGCATGCACTCAAAAACACAAGATTTACTTTTCATTATAACATTTTTTAGAACAAATTGATCATTTCCAGTGATAATTTGACTTGTATTCACTTTGAAGTGATGCTTTGAAAGCCACCATTTTGATTGATACAGTGAAAGTGAAAATTTCTAAATCTTCACAGTGGGGGATTCGATTTCCATCTTTCTGCAATTTCTTCAATAATCTATCGTTTAGCATATAATAAATTACAGGACACAAGATTTAGGAAGTGGTTAGATTGATTCTGTGTGTTTTTCTACATGGAAATCCAGTTGAATCTATTTGTTGCAAGACTAATCAGGTACTGGAAGTAGACACTGAGGCCACGAAATATAGCATTTGTAGCTGGCTCAGGTGAATCAAGGATTGCTAGTTGGCTGCATTATCATAGCAACCACATTTTGTCAGCTGATCTATTTATTTATCCAAGGCAGTTCAGCTGACACAGTTGACTCTCTAAATCATCATTATTGATGTGTAGATTAACTTTATTGGTTACCGGTGTCACACGTCATCTTCCCCTCTGGATATCTTCCCCCGCAGGGGATGATATCTTAGGATATCTTCCTCTCGAGGGGGGGGGGGGGGGGAGGGAGATATCCTAGTATATCTGCCCCCCCCCCCCTGCCCTGGATATCTTCCCCCACCATGAAATTTTTTTTTTTATTAATTTAACATTATTTGATGATGAAATGGCGAGAAAAATGTTTTTTCTGTCAGAATATTGGGGTTTTTTTCAGGTCCAACCTGGATATCTTGCTCTCATCCAGTTGAAAACCTGTGACAAACAAAAGCTGGACTTTTGTCCAGTGCATACCCCCACGTGGTGTACCGCCTAGTGTGGGCATACCTATAACCAACAAATATTATTTATGAATATTCTCGTACGGACTGACGCAATCCAGTATAACCACCCCCCCCCCCCCCCCCCCCATTTTCTTCGAAAGATTTCAACAATTTCCCAAAATTTCTAAGTCAAAAGGTATGGTAAATTGTTTGGTGTTTGGAAGTTTTATGCAATGAGGCAGAAGCCTTTGTCATAGGCAAACTGCATGCCATATTTCACTGAAATCCGATAACCCATACCAGAGATGCAGGTTGAACAGACAAATAATGTCTATTTCCTACAATTTCTAAGTCAAAAAAGTGGGATAACTCTAAAAAGGAGAATGGGAGAAATATCGTTGAATCCTTTTTTTAAAGCCTATACCATAAGCAGTGTTCACGGCAAATTTCATTGCAATAGAACATTCGATCCCCGAGATACAGGCTGAACAGACAAAATTTGGCTCAGACAGACACAATTATTAGTGAACAAGTGAAAAAAAAAATAACTAGTAAGGGCATACCTATGACCAACAAATATTATAGAAAATAATAATTTACTGAAGTTATGAAAGTTATGAATATTCTCGGACGGACTCACGGATGGATGGCCGGACGGCCGGACGCATGTAAGTGGGGGTATAAAAAGTCATTTCAATATTTTCTCAACTATTCTGGTTCACATTGTCTGAAGTGTAACTGTTTTGGGCAGAGAAATTGGTTTCGGATTTAAACACTGAGTTAGGGTTGGTTGGAATGGGAGGGGGGGGGGGGGGGGAAGAATCCAGGCCTGGATATCTTCCCCCCCCCCCCCCCCCCCCAACCATGACAAAAAATTTTTTGTCAAACATTTGACATAAATTGATAATGAAATGGTGAGAGAAATAGATTTGGGGCAAAAAAAAAAATGGTTTCGGATATACACCAAGTTAGGGTTGGTTGGAGATGGGGGCGGGGGCAGATATCCAGGCCTGGATATCTTCCCCCCACCACCATGACAATTTTTTTTTGTCAAACATTTGACATTAATTGATAATGAAATGGTGAGAGAAATAGATTTGGGGCATAAAAAATTGGTTTCGGATAAACACTGAGTTAGGGTTGGTTGGGGGGGGGGGGGGGGGGATATCCAGGTGTGGATATCTTCCCATATTCCCCCCCCCCCCCCCCCCCACCATGACAAAAAATTTTTTGATTTAAACACTGAGTTAGGGTTGGTTGGAATGGGAGGGGGGGGGGGGGGGAAGAATCCAGGCCTGGATATCTTCCCCCCCCCCCCCCCCCCCCCCAACCATGACAAAAAATTTTTTGTCAAACATTTGACATAAATTGATAATGAAATGGTGAGAGAAATAGATTTGGGGCAAAAAAAAAAATGGTTTCGGATATACACCAAGTTAGGGTTGGTTGGAGATGGGGGCGGGGGCAGATATCCAGGCCTGGATATCTTCCCCCCACCACCATGACAATTTTTTTTTTGTCAAACATTTGACATTAATTGATAATGAAATGGTGAGAGAAATAGATTTGGGGCATAAAAAATTGGTTTCGGATAAACACTGAGTTAGGGTTGGTTGGGGGGGGGGGGGGGGGGGGGGGGGGGGGGGGGGATATCCAGGTGTGGATATCTTCCCATATTCCCCCCCCCCCCCACCATGACAAAAAATTTTTTGATTTAAACACTGAGTTAGGGTTGGTTGGAATGGGAGGGGGGGGGAAGAATCCAGGCCTGGATATCTTCCCCCCCCCCCCCCCCCCCCCCCCAACCATGACAAAAAATTTTTTGTCAAACATTTGACATAAATTGATAATGAAATGGTGAGAGAAATAGATTTGGGGCAAAAAAAAAAATGGTTTCGGATATACACCAAGTTAGGGTTGGTTGGAGATGGGGGCAGATATCCAGGCCTGGATATCTTACCCCCCACCACCATGACAATTTTTTTTTTGTCAAACATTTGACATTAATTGATAATGAAATGGTGAGAGAAATAGATTTGGGGCACAAAAAATGGTTTCGGATAAACACTAAGTTAGGGTTGATTGGAGTGGGGGGGGGAGAGATATCCAGGCCTGGATATCTTTCCCCCCCACCATGACAAAATTTTTTTTAGCAATTGATAATGAAATGGTGAGAGAAATAGATTTGGGGCATTACAGTAAAAACGTTGGTATCAGGATTGACATAATCCATTATTATCTTTGCAATGGAGATGTAGGAAGGATATGACAGGAAATTTGTGAAATATCTGTGAAAAAACTGAATTTTATTTTGTCATGTTTGGAGGTGGGGGAATTTAGGCTTGGACTCCCCCTCCCCACCTCCCATTCCAACCAACTCAGTGTTTATATCCCAAAGCAATATTTCCACCTTAAAACACTTTTTATCCCCATTTTATTGTCATTTTTGTCATAGGTCGGTAACTGGGTGGGGGCAAGATATCCAGGATGGTCTTGAAAAAAAAATTGTAATTCTGTAAAAACTCTTTTCTCACCATTTCATCATCAAATAATGTCAAATTAATCAAAAAAATTTTTTTTATGGGTGGGGGGGAAGATATCCTGTTACACCGGTATAAAGCGATAAGTCTGGTATTGGCATATTTGGCAAACTTTGGGTTGATAACTAAGAACTGGATTTCTGGTTCAAGTAGGTAGAAGGTAACTTTTAGTTCTTTCCCATCAAAAGTTCATATTCTTGGTTTGTTTTATGTTTTAGGCCTCATAAACTACAGAATAGCATTGGTTGTCGTGTATTTTGTTCCTTGAATGCAAGAAGGCTTTGCAATGCTCAGCAAAGCCTTGTTGCACTCAAGAGACAAATTTATCAATTTTATTAACTTGGGTAAAATATTGTACATAAACGATAAGTTTGCATTGGT
Organism: Pictodentalium vernedei; assembly: GCA_031216915.1. NCBI lineage: Eukaryota > Metazoa > Mollusca > Scaphopoda > Dentaliida > Dentaliidae > Pictodentalium > Pictodentalium vernedei. The sequence goes on from CM062291.1 coordinate 405,394,138, forward strand.
TATAAAAAGAGAGCATGTGGCAGCCAAAACAACCATGTGAGATGACCTGAAAAACAGATTTTTAACTTCTTGAGGCCTATACTTTCGTACTTTAGTTATAGATATGCCAATCAATAAGAATTTAATTAACCTTGAAAACATCAAGATAATAACAAAAATAATGGAACTTTGCACAGTGTAAACATAAAACTAGAGCTGTGGAGAGACTTAATACATAATATTTAGAAAACAAATGTTAGAGCTGAAACGGTAAACCGATTAATCAATAATCAACATCTTGATCGATCCAAAAAGTAATTGTTCGATTAACCGTCACTTTTGAACTACTGTATTATATGGTTTAACTGGTAGAGTGCTAAGTTTTTTGAGGTGTTAAAATTTTGTTCACATGTTATTGCTTTGCTACAATTTATGGGAGAGTGCCTGTAGGCACTCTCCCATATATTGTAGCAGGGCAATTCCATCCAGACTAAATAATATTACATCAAGAATTAATTGAAGCACATCCACAGAATATCAAGCCTTTAAGCTGTGGTACCTGCACTTCAGGATAAAGCCCAAAAATGGGCTTCCAGCACTCTACCAGTTAACAAAGGAACAAACTTGCTCCAAAACAGGCAAATATTGTCACACTGACTCACATCAATTATATGAGAAAGAGTAAATCATGCAAGTTACTTGCACACATACTTGTTCAGGCTTGTCATTTTGAGGTGGGCGATCGGCCACCGCCGCAGTGGCCCGCCTAAACTAAAATTTCGGCAGACCATAAACGACTGCCTCACGCAAAATATGGCAGACGATAAATATTTATCAGCTCCAATATGTTAACAGAGCTTGAGACGTTAAAATTGGGAGGGGGGATTTTTGCTCAGCATTATATTTCGTCAAATGGCAGGTGCCTGTACATGTAATATCACCCCTCGTCTGTCAAGAATTATGTACAGAACAGTCAACATGCCAACAAAATTTCGAAACATTCCAATAAAAATTGGAATGCAAATGAGCGAAGTGACCAGCGTTTCATATCTGTCACTCATTTTGTCAATGTGAGGATTCCTTTATATATAAAGCCTTATCCATGAATATGTATCAGAAGTCTGAGTGATAGGCTATTTATATTAAATTAATATATTCTAACTAAATACAAAAAAAATATGCAGGACGCTTCACCCCACAACAGCTTTGTTTTAATTTTATTTGCCATGTGCCACGTCATTTCACCCACGTGTGTTGAGTACTCCCCCTCTCCCTTGATGTGCAGAGCTCTGTTTTGAACAGCTGATTCCATGTTTCTTTTCTTGCTTTCACACTCACGTTTTGGGAAACGTTCTATTTTCAAAATAATAGCATATCAAAATATTTCTTTACTGAGTAACAATTCATCCAATATATTTACCAGTATGTATTATTCTTTGGATTTTTTTTCACCAAATTTCTTGCCAGTACCCAAGGTAAACTGTTTGATATTTGTGGGACATCACTGGTCACAGGATCGGCAAAGCTCACCTAACATTGTGTCAACTCAAGAATAGGCCTGACCCCAGTCGTCCTCCTTTGATGAATTAAGGGGGACCAAAAATGTCCCTCCTGGACCCATTTTAGGTGGACAATTATGGTCCTCCTGCAATTCTGATAATGACAAGCCTGCTTGTTTACTTGCATGATCATCATACTGTATCAGTAGCTGGAAATGGCCAATCTTAACCCTTTACTCATTGCAGGTTAGCAGACGATACTTGCAAAATAAATTCATGAATTACTAAAAATTTTCAATTTTTGTCTAAAAAACGTAGCTTATGACCCCTCATTGGAATGAGCTCAATGAACTTGTTCCAATGAGGGGTCATAAGCTATGTTTTTGAGACAAAAATTGAAAACATAATAAATTTGAATGAAGATTTTTGTATATAGGCCATGTTGGTTTTGTTTGTTATGGTGGGTAAAGGATTCATGCTGTAAATCATCAACGGTATGGCAATTATTCAAATATCTATTTGGACAAGTGATTAATTGGTAAACCAAGGTTAATCCATGTGATTAATCGATCAAGAAAACCTCTTTACCATTTCAGCTTGAACAAATATGTCAAAAAGTATATGCCGCCAGAATCGGTCAAATCAATTCTTGATGGAGAAACCTTTATTGCACTGAATCACAGGAAAATGAATGTTATTATTGCACTGAATTACAGGAAAATTAATGTTTTTGGTATTTTTAGATTTAATCGAATTAAATATTTCAGTTGGTTGGAAAAGCGAACCTTTGAGAGTCGCTTTTCTGACCAGCTGAAATATTCCACGCGAATGAATAAAAAAATAGATTCACTGAGGTTAGCTTTTCCAACCAACTGAAATATTCCACCTGATTGAATAAAAAAAATAGATTCCTTGAGGTTCGCTTCTTTGACCAACTGAAATATTTCACCTGATTTATTATTTATTGGTGCTGAAGATCACATATTTCTGCACAATGGCTAATCATGACCACAACAGTTTTACGGGTGAAGGAAGCTGGAATACCCAGAGAGAACCACTGAGCAATGGCGAGCGACTGTCAGCTCCCCAACATACTAACTCCACACAAGCAGGGTTGAAGACAAATGCACCATTGACGTACAGTACACAACACCACTGTGCCCCCACGTGGGCAATGGCGGTGAAGTGTCTTGCCCAAGGACACAACGCTGTTGCCGCAGCTGGGATTCGAACCGAGGACCTCTCGGCTTGCAGCCTGCATCTCTACCTACTGAGCCACTGCACCCCCTTCCATCTGATTGAATAAAAAATAGATTCAATGAGTAGAGCTGGGCAATAAACCAAATTTTCAGTACGGTTTCGATATTTCTTTGATATCGAATATCGTACCGAATGCAAATGAAGTTTACCAAAATTATGATATTTTGATTTTATGCACACTAATCAGGGATAAGGTGGGAATTCCTCATAACGTGCTAAAAACATCGCAGATAGCAAGTCTAAGAGTGCATGGCCGACACATTTTGAAAGAACTGAAAAGAAGTCTTGCAGGTGTAAACTTTGTAATAGTTTAGTAGCTGCGTCAATGGCCAACACAACCAATTTACAGTCTCACATTCACAATCATCACAAAAAAGCTTTCAACGATATTGAGAAAGAAATTACCTTGAAGTCGGCAGTGGCGAAAAACGAACAATGATAAGTTTTACTTTCATTTTCAAATGGGGAAGTTCAGTTTATGGAACATGTACTATTTAACAGTTTTCCCATTTGCTTTTTGATCAGTATCCGAATATTATTTCGTTAATAACTTAACAAATCAAAGGTCTGATATTTTTAAAGCTAAAACCAACTGATAATTCAGCCACGATGTGCGAGAAAAGTACAGTTATGAACTGAAGACAGCCCATGACCATGCGCTCGCTGTCATGACTATGGAGTTTTATGACAGAAGTGAGATAACATATTTTATTTCCAAATGAAACAAAATACAGCATTTTGATTGGCTGAGAGGTACGGTGTAACTTGCAATCCACAGTACCTTTTTTTACACCATGGTTAGCCACAGTGTAAAAAAAAACTACTGTGGATTATGATAAAAATTTTCAAGTTTTTTCTTTTGTTTTGTCCCAGCGTGAACTTTTCCCTGAAATCCATCCCATTTCCCTGAAAATCGCCCTCAGGTTCCCTGAAAAATTATTCTGGAGGTTAACATATCTTTGTGGATTGCAAGTTAAACAAGAGGCCCCAGGGGGACCGAGGGCGCTCACCTGACATGGTAGCCTAAATATCAACCCAGAGAATTGATTTCAACAAGTTGCATCTGCTCCTCCTAAGAAAAGCTTATACCAAATATCCAAAGATTCTGACCAGTGGATCTAAAAAAAAAAAAAGATTTTAAAAAAATATTCTTCATATTGAACTAAGTTATAATTTGGGCTCCCACAGGGAGCCCATATATGAACCCAGGGACTTGGCTTTAACAAACTTGAATCTGACCCCCCTAAGGATGCTGCACACCAAATATCAAAACATTCCAACTGCTAGATCTGAAGAAGAAGATTTTTAAAGAAAATTCCTCATTTTGAACTAAGTTACAATTCGAGCTCCCACAATGAGCCCAACTATGGACCTAGGGACATGGCTTGAACAAACTTGAATCTTACCCCCCTAAGGATGCTGCATAAAAATTATCAAAAGCATTCATCTGCTGGATCTGAAGAAGATTTTTAAAGAAAATTCCTCATTTTGAACTAAGTTGTCATTCAGGCTCCCATAGTGAGCCCAAATATGAACCAAGGGACTTGGCTTGAACAAACTTGAATCTCAGCCCCCTAAGGTTGCTGCATACCAAATATCAAAACATTCCGACTGCTGGATCTGAAGAAGATTTTTAAAGAAAATTCCTCATTTTGAACTAAGTTGTCATTCGGGCTCCCATAGTGAGCCAGGCCTGGCATTCTGAAAAATGCAGGAGGGCAAAAAATCGCTCTCCTCAATCAGCTTAGGAGAGCAATTAGCTTTACACAGCATTTTAAGTATCAAGTTAAACGAACTCATTGAAACTGAAACCAACAGACTACATCAGTGATTTTATTAACTTTACTAAGGTAAAGCGAAATCTCTTAGACATCTAGATGTCTCACTCAACAACCGAACAGACACTTGACAAGACCTGTGTGTGTTCCCAGACCTGTTATCCAAGAAAGTCATACGCCTACCACTACCACCTTCAACCCCCCAAGGGGGGTTGAAGGTGGTAGTGGTAGGCGTATGACTTTCCTGGACAACAGGTTTGCTTGAATCTACAGTCACATCCTGGTGCAAGTGCTTCAAGTGACAGGATAGTAGTAATGGTAGTATATTATAGTGTCAATATTCCTTGAATAATCACCCCTCAAACTGTGATGTCAGTTGTTGAACTTGAAACTGACAGAAAAAAAAAATATTGCTGTGACCAATTTTGCTTCAAATGATTGCAACTGTGTTTGGGTATGGTTGCAGCCATTACCTTTTACCACTAAACCACTTTCAAAATGAAATTACGTGATGTTATGTGGCTTCGAAGTTAAATTACATTTTTGCTTTACAACAAAAATTTAATGTGAGCATAATACATGTAATCTCAATCATCTCAGACCAAAATATTTAGGAGGGCAATTTTTCGCTCTCCTTAATTCTTTTAGGAGGGCAGTAAGGAGAGCTAAAAAATCGCTCTCCTGAAATTGCCAGGCCTGGTGAGCCCAAATATGAACCAAGGAACTTGGCTTGAACAAACTTGAATCTCCTCCCCACCCCCCAAGGATGCTACACACCACATATCAAAACATTCCGACTGCTGGACCTGAAGAAGATTTTTAAAGAAAACTCCCCATTTTGAACAAAGTTATAATCCGGGCTCCCACAGTGAGCCCAAATATGAACCCAGGGACTTGGCTTGAACAAAATTGAATCTCAGCCCCCTAAGCATGGTGCATACCCACTATCAAAAGATTCTGCCTGCTGGATCTTGAGAAGAAGATTTTCAAAGAAATTTGCCTGAAATGCACTAAGTTCAAATTTGGGCTCCTATACTCAGCCCAAATATAAACCCAGGGAGCCGATTTGAACAAACTTGAATCAAATCCACCCCACAATGTTGTATACCAAATATCAAAAGATTCTGCCTGCTGGATCTGGAGAAGAAGATTTTTTAAGAAATTTGCCTGAAATGCACTAAGTTCAAATTCAGGCTTCTATAGTGAGCCCAAATATGAATCTAGGGGGCCGATTTGAACAAACTTGAATCAGATCCACCCCACAATGTTGCATACCAAATATCAAAAGATTCTGCCTGCTGAATCTGGAGAAGAAGATTTTTAAAGAAATTTGCCTGAAATGCACTAAGTTCCAATTCAAGCTTCTATAATGAGCCCAAATATGAATCCAGGGGGCTGATTTGAACAAACTTGAATCAGATCCACCCCACAATGTTGCATACCAAATATCAAAAGATTCTGCCTGCTGGATCTGGAGAAGAAGATTTTTTAAGAAATTTGCCTGAAATGCACTAAGTTCGAATTCAGGCTTCTATAGTGAGCCCAAATATGAATCCAGGGGGCCGATTTGAACAAACTTGAATCACAGATCCTCCCCACAATGTTGCATACCAAATATCAAAAGATTCTGCCTGCTGGATCTGGAGAAGAAGATTTTTAAAGAAATTTGCCTGAAATGCACTAAGTTCCAATTCAAGCTTCTATAATGAGCCCAAATATAAATCCAGGGGGCTGATTTGAACAAACTTGAATCAGATCCACCCCACAATGTTGCATACCAAATATCAAAAGATTCTGCCTGCTGGATCTGGAGAAGAAGATTTTTTAAGAAATTTGCCCGAAATGCACTAAGTTCGAAATCGGGCTCCTATACTGAGCCCAAATATCAACCCAGGGGGCCAATTTGAACAAACTTGAATCAGATCCACCCTACAATGTTGCATACCAAATATCAAAAGATTCTGCCTGCTGGATCTGGAGAAGAAGATTTTTTAATGTTTTTCCCATTGCCTACAGTGTTAATAAGTGCTGACTCAGCACTTTTTCAAAGTCCCGAAACTGAACCCTATGATAAAACCGATGGCAATTTTTTTTACCAATCCTTTCTGTTGGTCCTAAGGAAGCTTTACACCATATAAAAATTCTCGGTGCCCTGCAGTTTTGGAGATATGGGTGTTTTAATTTTTTTCTATTTTTAGCTCCTGTGGTTCCCACGGGGCTGCAGGAAAATTTTATGGGGCATAAATCAAGTACTTATAACCCAATAATACCTCATATTAAATTTGGTTCAAATCGGCCTCTGGGTTCAGAAAATAGAAATTTTGGACGGGGCAAAAATTCTTGCCCCTCTCAGAACAAAGGTAAATATTGCCTGTCAAACTTCTCTTGAACAAACTTAAGTCTACACCTCAAATGGAAGCTGCATACCAAATATCAAGTCTCTGCTATGGCTGGTTCATGAGAAGAAGATTTTTTAAAATTTTGTGCATTTTGGCCCCACCCCACTCCACAATATGAGCAGAAATCCAATTTGAAGAAAAACCCAAATGCCCCTATATAACTAGGACTGTCACAATTTTTTAATTTAGGAATCGATTAATCGTCGCAAATAATCGACGATTAATCGTACCTAAATGACCCCCCCCCCCCCCCTCTCCCTCTCTTTGAAGTTGATAAAAATGAAGTTCAAGTCAGTTGACCTACCTCAAGGAAACAACGAAGATGATCCTTTTTAGGTGCATTCAAAGCTTTGATGTTCTGAACTTTTGAACTGTCAGTGTAATAATCAAGACCGGTCGGCAGTTGCGAAGTTCGCAACTGCCGACCGATCTTGATTATTACACTGACGGTTCAAAAGTTCAGAACATCAAAGCTTTGATGAATGTACCTGAAAGACTATTGCTTCCAACAGCGTCTTGGGGTTTAACATTGATGTTCTTAACTCTTTACCTTTAGAAACACTAGTTTTTTCAACAAATTTTCTTTTAATTATTAAACGTCTAAAACGGGATACAATTTACCGATTATTCGACAACGAAAAATACTAATCAATTTCGCCGTGACCGATCAACAGTCGATTAATCGACCAATCGTGACAGCCCTATATATAACCACTACTTACATGAAATTTAATTAAAATGTGGCCAGTGGTTTAGGAGAAAGAGGCTCAAACACCACCTTCATGCAGGACGACGAACGAAGAGTGATAAGAAAAGCTCACCCTGACTTTCAGTCAGGTGAGCTAAAAACAAGAATACGCAATAGCAGGCTCTTTGGCTAAAAAAGTACCCATTTTTAATTATTAATTCATACATTCCCAAGTGTCCTTAACCCTTTACCTAACGTAACAGCCAAAACCGGCCAGCGCTATTCTCAGAAATCGCCAATTAATTTTCATTATTTTTTTCATTTTTTGTCTCAAAAACATAGGTTATGACCCCTCGTTGGAACGAGCTCGTTCCAACGAGGGGTCATAACCTATGTTTTTGAGACAAAAAATGAAAAAAATTAGTTATTCAAGAATTATTTTTGCAAGAGTCGTCTGCTTTTCATGTTAGGTAAAGGGTTAATTAATCGCTCACCTGCCAAAGTGGTTCAAAGAAGTATTTGGGGTCACATTCAGTTAGACATGGTTCATCAACACTACAAACGAATGAAATCATGAAAGGCAAATTTTATGGAAAAACACTGAGGAATGGATTTTAACAAACCTGAACCTAACATGCCCCCCTCACCCCACACATAGAAAACCCAAATATTAAGCCAGGGACTTAAATTGAACAAACTTGAATCTCACCACCCCCCCCCCCCCCCCCCCCCCCCCCCTATGGATGCTGAAACCAAATACCAAAAGATTCTGATTGGTGAATCAGAAGAAGCAGATTTTTAAAGAATATTCCTCATATTGCACTAATCTGAACATTTGGGCTCCAAATATGGACCCATTGATTTGATTTCAACAAACGTATCAATGAGATGTTATATGTGAAATATGAAAGCCTTTGGAGCAGTGGTATGGGAGAAGATTTTTTAATGTTTTTCCCGTTACTCACAGTGTTAAAAAATTATGACTCAGCATTTTTTCAAAGTCCTGGAAAAGTACCCTTTGATAAAACCGATGGCAATTATTTTTGACTATTCCATTCTGCTGTTGCTGAGGAAGTTTCGAACAAAATAAAAATTGTCAGTGCCGTGTAGTTTTAGAAAAATTTATAGTAATTTATATATTTTTTATACTTACCAATGACCCAGACTTAGCTGGTGCTAACTCTAACAAAACCAGGGCCAAACACAAATTTTGCCCCCCAATCCCCAAAATTTGCATCCAAAACCAAAAGAAATCATGTCCTATAGGACCTCCATACTTCGCCCCCACTGCGCATGCGCAGTGTCAAGGATGTTCCGAAATTGGCGCCAATTATCATTCTTACTGGCAGTGCCTGGTCAGCGCTATGTACTCAGCGGGGAGGCAAGAGTTCCCAACTCCTGGGAGGGCCATCCCCGTCTGGGTCATTGGTAAGTATAAAAAATATATAAATTACTATAAATTTTTTAACATTTTTATACTGTACCAATGACCCAGACTTAGCTGAATAGTAAAAAGGCTGGAGGGCCTAGGACATAGAGGAAAATCCAATAAGCTCAACTATATAATATAGAGGCAACCCCTTAAGGAGAAAAGGAGTATTAGGCTTTACATGTATCTTTCTTATTTAATATTAAATTAGAAAGATACAATACCCTTCATAATTGAGCACAATAACATTCATGTTCTCTATTAACATCCAGTATAACCCTTATACTAATTATTTTTAAAGTAAGCCAATAAATAAAGTTAGTCCAGAGAATTGAGACTCTTTATAATCTTTTAAAAGTGTCCGAGGATTGTATATTAACGCCTGTTTGACACTTGACATATACAAATGCTTCACACCGAGCTACACTTTAAAAATATGACATGAATGAATTTTAACATTAATATTACACTTTAAAACCATCCCGGAAGCGACTCAGAAATTCTGACTTTGGAGGAGGCATTCTCTTGCTTTTCACTATAAAGCAGGTGACCTAAGGGAACACCCTCCCCCCCCCCCCTTCCCCTTGCCCTGGGTCAAATAGCCCAGAGCGAAGAGGGCAGCCGGATGGAGTCACTGCCGGAACAGAAAGCCTGCATAACTATAGTTGCAACTGTTTATTGGACGACATTCTGAGCAACAGATAACGGACCTAAACAATGCAGGTCTCCAGAAATGGACTCAATATTTCTGAGATAAAAATTTGTGAATGTGGATGGCTGAGACCAATAAGCAGCCTTCATTAAATCTGTAATAGCAATACTATTAGCGTAAGCCCAAGAAGTAGCAAGAGCTCTTACTTCATGAGCGGAAATCTTAAGCACAGACTGCTGAGAAGAAGATAAACTCTCATAAGCAGTACAGATAGTTAATTGAATCCATCTAGCAATAGAATGGACCGAAATGTCCCTTCTATTAGGCATCAAAGACAGAAAGAAACGTTTCTGTCCCTTTCTGATAAACTGAGATCTCTGTTTATAGATACGTAACGCTCTAACAGGACAGAGTAAAGGCCTACACCCGTCTGAAGACGGAAGAGCCTTAATGACAATAGGTTCCGGATATTTATTAGGAGCCTGATTCTTAGCTAAAAAACCCACATTAGTAGTGAAGGTGATAGTGTTCCCGACACTACGATAGTGAGAATCATCCACCGACAGTGCATGAAGCTCACTGACTCTTCTAGCAGAAGAGAAAGCTAAGAGAAAAGCTGTCTTATAAGATAAGAATTTGAAATCTACTGTCCCAAGAGGTTCAAATGGCTTTTCCTTCAATTTAAGAAGAACCCAAGCTAAATTCCATTTAGGAATTAACCTAAGAGTTCTGGGTCTATTTATCGAGAAGTTTCTAACCAACTTAGATAAAGAGACATTAGATCCAATTTGTAAACTATCATGATGTGCATAGGTATCAGATAACATAGACCTATAACCCTTAATAGTAACAGGCTGCAGTTTGATTTCGTCAAACAAGTATACTAGAAAGTTTGCAATGTCTGGTATAGAGGGATCGAAAATATCTACAGAATGATCACTACACCAACGACGAAAAACCTTCCACTTAGCCGCATAGTTTAGCGAAGAGGAGGTCCTCCTACAGTTAGAAATCGTGTCCACTGGTCGTCCTGTAAAGTGCTTGCCATGCAAGAAGGACCGCACAACGGAAAAACGTGAAGGTTGAGACCTTGCGGGTTGTGATGGAGTTGACGCGATTTCCCCTGCGAAAGAAGATCCTCCCGAGGAGGAAGCTTTCGTGGTAGGTCCCACAACAGACACCTGAGTAGATTTATTCACGGTCTCTGTGGAGACAGAGATGCTACCAACAGAATCTTGCATTGAGATTGTTTTATCTTTAGCAATATTTGTTGAATTAACGGCACTGGAGGATACGCATATCCTATCATTCCGTCCCAAGAGATCGACAGAGCGTCTACTGCAAATGCTCTTGGATCCGGACACGGAGACACATACGTCTGCAACTGATTGTTGAGATGTGTCGCAAATAAATCTATCATTGGCCGTGCCAATTGGTAGCAAATCTGATTGAATACTTGTTTGTTGAGAGTCCACTCCGATGGCAACAAGCGACCCTTTCGTGAAAGGGAGTCTGCTAGCACATTCAGACGACCCGGTATGTGACGGACCGAAAGAAGAACCTGATGTTCTAGCGCAAACAGAAGGATTCTTTCCGTTAGATTGAACAACGGAACTGAATGAGTGCCTCCCTGATTCCGTATATACGCCACTACTGTCGTATTGTCGGATAGGATTTGGACATGAGCACTGTGAATAATGTCCATCCAATGACGTAACGCAAGCCAAATTGACATCATTTCCTTGATGTTTATGTGCTTGCCCAGGAATTGCGGATCCCAAAGACCCTGGCATCTCGAATCCGTTGGGATCAATGATGCACCCCAACCTGTTTGACTGGCATCCGTCATAATGGTAAAACTCGGATCCGGCAACTGCAGCGGAACTCCCTGAGTTAACCACTGAATGTTTGCCCAAGTCTGAATCTCTTGTTTCACTTGATGTGACAAGAGAACGTCTATGTCGAGCGAATGAATTTTCACACTCCAATTCTGAGTCAAGAAAATTTGGAGAGGACGCGTGCGTAACCGCCCCATCGGAATGAGATCCGCACCGGCTCCGCACAGACCTATCAGTCTCATAAATTCTCTCGCTGTGACTTTGTCTGCGTGCAGACAATAGCGAGCGTAACAACTGACTAATTTCGCTCTGGTTAACGGCAGACGAATGAGATTGTTGTGCATCTCGAAGCTCAATCCCAGATGTGTGAATGACTTGGACGGCACCAGATCCGACCTCTCCTCGTTTACTATAAAACCGAGACGTCGGAGCAATAGAAGTAGATTCTGAACATCGTTCTGAAGCGTTAACTCGTTGCCGTACCTCTGAAGAATGTCGTCCAGGTAGGCCGACGTTACCGCAGACGAATGAGCTCGGAAATAGATCATTACCGAGTTCATTACCCGAGTGAAAGCCCTGGGTGCTAGATTCAATCCAAGCACATCGCCCGGAATTGATACACCACTCCTAGGACTGCGAAGCGTAGATACTTTCTGAATGTCGGATGTACCATGATGTGAAAGTACGCATCTTTGAGATCTATGCTTGTTGCATAATCGTTCACCCGAATACTCGCTCTGACCGACCGAATCGTCTCCATATAAAACTTCGGAGCGACGATCAGCTTGTTTATCCAGCTTAAATCTATGACTGGACGGAACGAGCTGTCTGGTTTTGGAACCAGAAACAGATGGCTGTAGAATCCCGGAGTCTCCTGGTTTTCTACGACCTCTACCGCGTTCTTCATTAAAAGAGACTGCACCTCTGATAATAGAGCGTCTCTTTTCTGCGGATTTGACGGAAGTTGAGTCCACTTTCGACTTCGAGTTAATGGAGGCTTTCGTTTGAAGGATATCTTTAGACCTTCCGAAGACACTCCTCTCACCCAAGGGTCATCCGTAATCGACGCCCATTCTTGTGAAAAGCTCGACAACCTTCCGCCAACCAGTACACGATAGAGGTTTAAGCCATCACCTCCTGGACCTGCGAGGCCTGCGGTAGGAGAAACCACGTCCTCCACGACCCGCACCTCGTCCCGTCGACCTCGGGGCGTCCGACCGGTTGTCCCGGCCCGAAGGACGTCCCGAACGTGAGTCGCTACCTTGACGGTCTCTCGAATAAGACCAAGAGGACGCTCCGGAACCTCTATAGGAACCTCTCTTGGGCGCATTAGACCCAGAAGTGCCTGTCTTATTCTTGTCTGCCGAATCCGACTTCTTAGAAGCAGATTTGAACAACAGAGAATCCGAAGCTTTCTTTGTAATTTTATCATAAATAGCAGAAAGCTTGCCGTCAAAGAGAAGTTCTCCGGAGACCGAAGCGACTCTGAGAGAGTTCTTCACCTTAGCATCCACGAGTGTGGATGTAGCTAGGGCTGCGTCACGTCTAACCAACTCCAGGTTTGCCACTGAAAGGGCGGAGTTACACGTGGAATAAGCTACTGCCCTTGAAAGAAGTCTTAAAGAGGATTGTATATCCTGAAATTCTTTCCCTTGAAGGCGCAGTGATAACGCCTTAGTAAGGTGATCTGCGTAAGATAAGGCATCTAAACTGGCTCTGTTAGACGAAATAGCTGTTTCCAACACTGCGGTTGGAATAGAAGCCGACGACGGTAATGATAGCTCTAAGTCTTCCGCCTCGTCGTCCATACGCAGAGGAACTCTCGGAATACCCTGTCCTGCCGTGTCGAATTTATTCCTTGCATTAATGAAAGGCAGGTTGAGAGTATTGGCGGACAAGAAACCTGCTTTCCCCGTTTTGGAAGGAAGTTTAAATATAGCGTCGTTCAATAATTCAAATGTTCTTGCAACATTATTGGACTGCGACGGAAACTCGGGAGCGATGTCCCTAAACCGCTCAAAAAATTCAGAGTCCAATGACGCTATAATCCTCTTGTCCGGAACCGCAGCAGTCTGGCCCGACGGAACAACTTGAGGGAGAAAGTGCCGGATGAAGTCCACGGCAGCTTTATGTTGTTCCGAAAGGAATAGCTCCAAATCATCCGTATCCCTTTCACCATCCGGTCGGACCTCATGATGCTCCCGGTCGTCCGCCCCCGATGCTTCGGCGGAGCGTACCGACCCAGCGCCGTCGGATAATTCCCGATCCGACACCGTTTCTGTCGGCTGCTGATGCTGCGATAAGTTGTGCTATCTGCACAAGTACGTCCGGCATCGAGACCTGCGGAGGCGCAGTCTTTCGCTGCTTCGCCGAGGGCAGCTCTGCATCTGATGGCTCCCGCATACTTTTTCTATGCGAACGTCCGGAGTCCATCGGCCTCGTGTCCCTGGCTGCCGGATGGTGTGACCTGGTCGCCGAAGAATCCCTGATCGGCGAAGCTGATAAGATATCGGCGGTCACGCAGCCAAGGTGCGGTCGTGTGCGCTGACGAGAAGAAGAAGCCTGAGCAGTCTCCGCGGACTGCCTATACAACGGAGCGTCCCGAGCGACGGACGTATGCTCCGCTTGCGACACATTTTGTACCACAACATCTGGTCCCAGATGTTGTTGTACGAGAGAGGGGCCTCTCTCGCTCGCGGCCCGGCTGGACCTGGACGAGCTAGGAACCGGACTCAAAGGCTTCCTCCGATCTCGCCTACTATCCGCCGTCACTGGGTGTGCACATTGAATGTTTATAGTGCTCGCATCACCCAACATTTCCTCCTGGACCGCATCGGACGAACCCGGCTGCCGAACCATTCGGTGAATGGACGCTACACCGGGCGAGCTAGCGGACGACATTTGTTTAATCTCCATGAGCACTTTTGCCGCTAGCTCTGTATTCATTTGTGACGACGGAAGTGCACTTGCGGAAGATAACATGGAAACATCACCCTGTTCTTGTTCCTCTGAAATAGAAACTGAGAGAATAGAGTGACCTTGCGGAGAAACAGCCGGCATAGCCCTTTCTCCAGTAACAACATACCGTGACACACGTTTCCAATGTTTGTCATCCCAATATTGACATATAGAACAGGGATTAGTGCGAGAACACTGACTACAATTAATACAATGATCATGAAAGTCAGAGGAAGATTTCTTCCTATTACAATTTGAACAATATCCTTTCATTGTGAAAAGTCAACAACAAGTCCTAGTTACTCGCACAAACCCCTGACACAAAGATACATAATAACATGATCCATTAATAATGAAAAAACAATTGCAAATCAAAATAGTTTTTGAAAAATATTTTTTCAGCGAAGCCCAAGTTTCTGAAAAGTAACGTTGAGCCCCGATGGATCCGATGGCTAAGTGTGGTCAAAAATTTTAAATTTATATTAAATAATTAATGCGACACTTACGGATAATAAAAATGTATCTTATAGTGAGATAAACTACACCAAAGGCAAACAGCCCCCCTCAAAAGAGACTCTTGCCAATGTAAACAAACAGTGTAAAACACCAGAAAACATGACTCCAGGCACTGAAAAAACTGGCCCGAAATCAGTCATCAAAATTACACTCTATCTGATGCAAGACAGAGACTCCCAGGGGAGAATCTGCAGAACATCAGATGGAAGATGCAGAACACAACGTTTATACACCCATGGGTGAAAACGTAACTATGGGGAAAATAACAGAAAACATTCTGTAACCAAGCAACTCTCCCAAGAGAATTTTAGAAATGAACTTTCTCAAAAATATGCCAAAAGCATGGGAGAATTGCAAGGGGGACTTAGAAGGCCAGGGGAGAGGAAACACTGAATAAGCAGTGCAACTTTTTAGCAAGAATGACAACAAGAGGCCCATGCCTTGAAAATAGGCAACTTAACATAATTTTATAAAAAATTTTAAGTACAGCCCTGATTATTTTTTGTCACTCCTTTTTCCTCTCCTTCTATATCCTCCTTAGAATCACCATTTCTCCAATAATTACGTGTCTGGCATCCTTTAAACTGAGATTTGCAAGCACAAAGATCAGTGAGATGTTGACTGATGAAAGGCCAAACAGAGAATGATAATTGGCGCCAATTTCGGAATGTCCTTGACACTGCGCATGCGCAGTGGGGGCGAAGTATGGAGGTCCTATAGGACATGATTTCTTTTGGTTTTGGATGCAAATTTTGGGGATTGGGGGGCAAAATTTGTGTTTGGCCCTGGTTTTGTTAGAGTTAGCACCAGCTAAGTCTGGGTCATTGGTACAGTATAAAAATATGGGCGTTTTAAATGTTTTCTATTTTTAGCTCCTGCAGTTCCAATGGGGTGTCGAGAAAAATGTTTTTGGCATAAATTAGGTACTTAAGACCCAATAAGCCCTCATATCAAATTTGGTTCAAATTGGCCTCTCAGTTTGGAAAAAAGAAATTTTGGTACAATTCAGGCTCCCACAGGAAGCCCAAATATGAACCCAGGGGCTTGGCTTTAACAAACTTATATCTCACCTCCCTAAGGATACTGTATACCAAATATCAAAAGATTCTGATTGGTGGAAGTGAAGAAGATTTTTGAAGAATATTCCTCATATTGAACTAAGTTATAATTCGGGCTCTCACAGGGAGCCCAAATATGAACTCAGGGACTTGGATTGAACAATCTTGAATCTCACCGCCCTAAGTATGCTGCATACCAAATATAAAAAAATTCTGACAGTTCAATATGAGGAATTTCCTTTAAAAATCTTCTTCAGATTCAGCAAAGTTATAATTTTGGGCTCCCACAGTGAGCCCAAATATGAACCCAGGGACTTGGCTTGAACAAATTTGAATCTCAGCCCCCTAAGGATGCTGCATACCAAATATCAAAAGATACTGATTGGTGAATGTGAAGAAGAAGATTTTTAAAGAATATTCCTCATATTGCACTAATTTGAACATTTGGGCTCATCTTATTCAGGTAAGAATCCTTCCTCCCCGCTGATCACATAATTCCTATGTTGGTGGACTCAAAAGAATGATTCATTGGTGACTGCCTTGCACACTGGTTTCCGGAAGTCTTGGAATTATACTAAGAGAAGAGCGTCCCCTACTGGGTGTGCACCGATGGCGCTCGACCCAGTTTTGGCTTATTTTTTCTTGGTGCTTTTGCACCACTTTTCTTTCCCTAATCTCTTGGGAAAGATCAAAATAGAGAGTATATTTTTCCGAGTTAGGGTCTTCCACTGTAGTGCAAGCCTGTAGTAAACAATTGTAAGGTAGGTTGATAAGAAATAACCATCTGTATCAGTCACGAGGAAGATAATCTTTGATATCTTTGATATCCTCTCAAAAGCACTAGATTTTCTCATTATACGCCATTTATGAGCATCTGATCATTCCTATCAATAATTCCATTCGTTTCAACCTTTAATTGATGCATGAAAGTAAACAGCTGATGTGCATTGATACACGGAAGTGATTTGATCGATACTCGGAACAGGTAGCGTTCTGTGATCTGATTCAGCTGGCGGGTTTCATGCATCATTTCAAGGGGAATTTGTGTTGAATTATAATGATCAGTTTCCGCTCAAAAACACTATATTTTCTTTTCATTATATGTTGATAATCTGACTCATATTCACCCTGAATTGATACTTTGAAAGCTGCCATTTTGACAGTGGGGGATACGATTTCTATATTTCTGCAATTTTTTTGATAATCTATCGTTTAGTAGAGCTATAGGTTAACCGAAACCGAACCAAGGATTTTAATTTTTTTTAAAAACCAAAACCGAAACCGTCGACATCTCTTAATCTAAGGTTTTTCATTTTTTATTAAATACTCTCTTGCTGCAGAAATTCACAGAAGGTAGCCATCCCAGAGTAGTGAGAGTACCCAGACACTGCCAATGGCAGTGTCTGGGTGCTCTTACTACTCTGGGAAGGCTACATTCTGTGAATTTCCGACATTTCAGTTTAGTTGTGTTTCTAGCTTTCCTCAAGTTGCGTGTAGGTGTCAGACCTCGAAAAATGGCCAAGCAAAATAAAAGTTCTGTATATTTAGGTAATTATTATATTGGCCTTCCTGATTCTTCATGTATTATAGCTTATTTCGGGCATTCATTGAGTTTCACTCAATTTCACTGCCATCCAGTTATGACTCCGGACATAAGAATGAGTTTTATTGAATTTTATTTGGCCTCATGAACAAACCAGAAACTGAACCAAACCGAGGTTTTATTCCACCTGAAAAACCAAAACCAAAACCAAACAAGAAATTTAAAAACCTACAGCTCTATCTTTTAGCGTATAATAAAAATGATTATTCATCATTGCTAAGGGATAAAACCTATAATAATCTCTCAGAGGCCTTTATATGCAACTGTGAAGGGAGCTACCTGCAAATAATCCATGCACGCAGTTTTGTAAGTTTCATGAGTTGATGGGGATGCTAGCCAGAAAACTAAAACAAACCTGTGAATCCTTGAAAAAATTGTACAGTAGAATGTCATCAAACTCCAGTCCTTTGGCTTCAAATATTGTCAAAACCAAACCCATTTTGAGCTCCTCTGGTAGACCATCTCTTGCGGCATCATTCACAACCAATATCGCTTGATGAGCTCCAAATTCAATAGGTGCCGTTTTTCTTTTATTCCCTTTGAGCAACAATGCTAGGTCACTAAAACTACAGGATTCAAATAATAAAGGTACAGGTCCATTAAACAGTCCCTGGTCCTTTTGAAGTCTGTCAAATGACTCAGGAAAAAATTCAACCATGAGATCAAGTACGCTTGCAGCAAGATGTAGAATTCTTGCATGTGATCTATAGTTATGTGTGAGCTGATGTACTTGTCTTGGAACAACTATTGCTGAAGTCTTGCCCATGGCTTTAGTTGATTCTCGAACACTGAAGAAGAGTGTTTTCAAGTCAGTGAATCTAAATGCTATTCCTCTCATGATGCTCTGGGCTGTGTCCCCCGTTAAAAACATCTCATTTGGATTATGGCACAGTCTTATCAGTAGATGTAATTCAGCCTGTGTGAAGTCCTGAGTTTCATCAACAAATATCTGATGGATCACCCAAGGAAATTCACAGTACTCTACTAGTCTTTGATATATCTGAAATAACAAATCAGCTTCGTCAAAGAAAGCATTCTGACGACAGTAGTGATTGTACTTTTTGAAAATCTCATACACTCTCTCTCTTTCTCCACTGAAATTAGGCGCTCTTTTTCTTCCCAATTCAAGGTATTCTTCTTTGCATAAGTAACCATTTGGTTTTGCTAAAGCCTCTGATGAACCTTTTATAAATGACATAATTTCTGTCCACACCAAGGATGGATGATAATCAGAGTTTGATTTTTTCTTAATTTTGGTCCAAACTTCCTCAGTGAAAACTTTGTATGTTACTTCTCTTCTCGGATCACATTTGACCAGTTTTTGTCTCTTTGAGGGTATTTGATCTCTATTGGCATCAAATGCACCAGTTGGATTATCTTCATCCTCCAAGTCATCTTGAAACTCATCATCAAAATCTGGTATGTGTGACAAAGGCCCATCAGTTTCAGTCCAGCCCTGTATTTCAACTTTTAGACTGCCATCGTCCTTCCTATCAAAGAAGTAATTTCCCTCCAGTGAGGCATCCAATATTAGCAGAAGCTGTTTTGATGTTAAAAACAGCGGATAATGATATTCATTTATATCTTGTAACCGATTGGACAGTTGTTCTTCTTCAAAAGGAATGTGGTCACGAGTGATATCAGAAGCGTGACTCATGTCATGGAAGTTTTTTGATACTTCACTACAGAGAATTGGGTTCTTAGTTATGAATATCTGATGTAAGTGATCAAGTCTCTCAGTTGAATTTTCGTCACATTTCTTTGACATTTCCTCAGCTGACTTGTCCTGCAAATGAAAGAAAAGCATTTTACCACAGGGTTCCTGCACCAAACCTCTAAGCAAATTCCAGGGGTTTCAAGGAGGTTTTTAGTGCTTTTTCAAGGACAAAATTCAAGGATTTCTCAGAAAACATTTTCCACTTGCATCCAAAAGACAGAAAATATAACTCGACACTTTACCTAAGCTAACGGAAAAAAACGGCAAGCGCTTTCCATGAAAATCACTGTTCAATCTTTTTATATTTTCATTTTTTGCTTCTGAAACATAGGTTATGACTCTCATTGGAATGGGTGTATTATGCTCGTTCCAGTAAGAGGTCACAACCTATGTTTTGGAAAAAAATGAAAATGTTCAAATGCACAGTAATTTTTTTCACAAGTGTCGTCTGCTACTAGGTAAAAAGGTAAAAGAATGGACATCAGATGTACAGTATTTTGAAATGGCACATTGTCCATGCATAGCCGACTCAATTTCCAGGAGTTTCCAGGAAGGCCTTCAATATTCAAGGAGTTTCCAAGTCCTTGGGAGGGTGTTTTGAGATTCAAAGACTTTCAAGGAATTCAAGGCGGTGCGGGAGCCCTGTACCAAAATGTTATCATTTTATTCTAACAGTGGCATGGGGCCCTTCGAAGCTTCGGGATTTGATTTTGAAACTTAAGCTGGTATTCAGTGTGATTCATAATTTGATGCTTGTTTCGTTTTCCTTTTGAATCTTCTTCACATGAATATAGCTTGGTATCAGTCCTCTTTGTCGTCCCACAAAACATATAGTTCAGACGGAAACCGTACATAAATAATATTGAAAAAAAAGAATGAGTGTAACGTCCGATACATTAGCATAAATAACATCTGAACTCATGCGACTAACTAATTCCAGTATCACTAGTCCCTTCCACTGTTAAATGCAAATTTAAAATTTGGAAGCAATGTCGAAGGTGAACTATAATCCTGACAGGGTAACATTCCAACTACATCATCAAGGCATGCCTTCGATGAAGGCATGCCCTGATGATGTCATTGGATTATTCTATCAGTCGGGTCTTGAACCATCAGTCGGAACAAATCACATTTATATCAACCCCCAACCCTCATCAGCCACTGATTCGATTTGAGGTTTGATTCCATTTTGAATAACTAACGTGATTCAATTCGAGATTCCATTCAAATAAAAAATATGTGATTCACAGGGCCCTACAATGACATAAATTTGTCACAAAGCAGTGTGCAAAATTTGACGAGAACGCTCGTTTCGTTCCCGTGGTGGTTACACAAATTTATATCTACGTGAATGAATGACCGGTTAGCCAAAAGTTTCATTTTGAATGGTAAAGTCTGAGTCACTTAACTGGTAGAGTGCTAAATTTTTTTCTCAGCCCCAAGATTTGTTCAATGCCTTTTTGTCTTGTTACAATTCATGGGAGAGTGCCTATAGGCACTCTCCCATAAATTGTGACAATGCAAATCAATGGAGGTGAAATAATTTTACTTACAAGATAATATGATGGACATCCACAGAATACGAAGCCTTTAACTTTAAGCACTTGCAGTTCAAAATAAGGCAAAAGTCTAAAAATATATCCAGACACAAAAAAAGGCTACTTAATCGGTAAAGTGCAAGAAGCTCATATTTGGGCTTTGAGAGGCTATATATTATTTCAGTTCAATACAATATATGAATACTTGTTAATGATAAAAAAGCAGTTTTCAAGAATTTTTACACAGCCGAGTGTTCGGTTAGCCATCGCCAACTCACGTGAATGGTCAGTCAGTTAAGAGTCATTTTTAATTTTGCATACGGATAAAGGATGAAAAGAATGAGTTGTGAAATTTTCAAACTCATAGATGCTTGTGTTTTATCCTTTATGTAATATGAAAAGCAGACGACACTTGCAAACAAAATTCTTGAATAACTAATTTTTTTCATTTTTTGTCTCAAAAAACATAGGTTATGACCCCTCTTTGGAATGGGCTCAACTTGTTTAAGACATGTACATGTGGCACTGCAATGACAAACATCTAGGTAATGATCTGATAACAAAGGTGCATGTAAAGTATTGTAACGGTCTGTACATAAATGCTGACCGTAACCTGTAACAAATATATAGGTAAAGTGTTGTAAAGGTGGGGTGACCGTTAGATGCTAAACTAGAAAAGAAATCTTTGAGTTCCAGAGTGGGTCTGACTGAACCCAAAAATATTTGTTCTCATAGCACAGTGATAACAAAGGCACCCAAAAACACTCGTTCCTGTCACAAGGTGATAATAAAGGTACCCCAAGAAGTTTTGTGAAGATCAGCTCATAAATTCAGACTCTAGCCCGAGCCGCATTGACATGTGCACTTACTGTGTTGAAGTATCACTGAACAAATCAAAGTTCATCTAATATGCATAATTTCTGCATGAGAAAAAAACCTGTATTATATGTGATGTATTCCATGTTCCTAAACATTCCTGCGAAAAATTTATTCAAATCAGAACTTTCATACAGAAGTTCTGTACAAAAAACTGATTTCACTAATTTTGGTACAAAATGGCTGCTGGTGGCCATCTTGAATTTTGGACCACACCCAAAAACATTCATTCTCGTCCCATGGTGATAACAAAGGTACCCAAGAAGTTTTGTTAGGATCACTTCATAAATACAGCCTCTAGCCTGAGCCATATAGAAGTTGTGTACAAAAAACTGATTGGATGTAATTTCGGTACAAAATGGCCACTGGCAGACATCTCAAATTTTGGACCACACCCAGAAACATTCATTCTCGTCCCAAGGTGATAACAAAGGTACCCAAGAAGTTTTGTGAAGATCGGTTCATAAATACAGACTCTAGCCCGAGCATTATTGACATGTGCACTTACTGTGTATAAATAGTACTGAATAAATCAAAGTTCATCTAATTTGCATAATTTTTGCACGAGAAAAAAACTTGTATTATATGTAATGTATTCCATGTTACTAAACATTCATACAGAAATTTATTCAAATCAGAACTTCCATACAGAAGTTCTGTACAAAAAAACAAATCAGAACTTTCATACAGAAGTTCTGAACAAAAAACTGATTGCACTAACTCAAGTACAAAATGGCTGCTGGTGTCCATCTTGAATTTGGGACCGCACCCAAAGCCACTCATTCTCGTCCCACGGTGACAACAAAGGTACTCAAGAAGTTTCATAAAGATCGGTTCATAAATACGGCCTCTAGCCCGAGCCTTATTGGCATTTGCAGTTACAGAGCTGAAAGTAACACTAAATAGATCAAAGTTAGTCTTATTGGCATAATTTATGTGCAAGAAAAAAAACCTGTATTATATGTGATGTATTCCATGGTACTAAACATTCACACACAAAAATTATTCAAATCAGCACTTTCATATGGAAGTTCTGCGCAAAAATCTGATTGCACCTAATTTTGTGCAAAATGGTTGCCAGTGGCCATCTTGAATTTCAGACCGGACCCAGAAACACTCGTTCTCATCCCATGGTGATAACAAAGGTATCCATGAACTTTTGTAAAGATTGGTTCATAAATAGCCCGAGCCATGTTGATGGCACAGCGGAGGGACAGATGGATGGACAGACAGATGGACGACGGGCCATGGCAGTACCTCAAATCTGGCTTTGCCAAAGTTGAGCTAAAAATGAAAAAGATAAGGGAAATTTATTGGCATTTTTGGTGAATAGTGCTGGCCGGTTTTGGCCATTATGTTGGGTAAAGGGTTAAAGGTGTATAAGGTAGAGCCATTCAAATTGGGAATTTCCTCCTCAAATTAAATCTCAAATCAAACTAAGTAATGCATTCAAAATCCAACCAAAATCTGAATAAAATCAGACAAAAAGGACACCTCTGTCTATTAGTGATTGAGGGCACCATGATGCGATGACCACCCAGGGAAAAGTACACTAAATAGTTGCTTTTGAAACTATCATTTTAAGAGCGGATGAATGTGAAAATATTAGAAAATATTTGATGTCTCAGGTTCAAGAATGAATTTAATCAAATCACAAAGCCTGTTTGAGATTTGATTTTTACCTAACATGAAAGGCTATCGACATTTGCAAGCAACATTCTTGAATAACAAAATGTTTTTCATTTTTTGCACCAAAAGCAGCTTATGGTCCCTCATTGGAATGAGCTCAATGAGACAAGATACACAATGTAAGTCCTGTACAATCCAAATGGAGAATACATTAACCCTTCTTCACACTGAAGTAAAAATATGAAAAGTTCAGTTTACAAATTTCTATCATAAGGCAACTAATTTAACCAATTCAATTTTGATAGATAAAGCTCACCAAGCCCCATGCACAGTATTTAACCGGTAGAGTGCTGGAAACCCTTATTTGGGCTTCATTATGAAGGGCAGGTACCACAACCTGAAGGCTTCAGTGGATGCACTTTGTATTATCTTTGAAGTGATATTATTTAGTTTATGAGGGTTTGCCTTGTTACAATTTATGGGAGAGTACCCGTAGGCACTCTCCCATAAATTTTAACAAGAGAAAGACATGTGTACAAGATTTGATGGCCAAAAACAATTCAGAACTCTACCAGTTAACCCTATGAAGAATGAGATCAAAATATAATTCATTCTTGTTTCATAAAACTGTCAAGTTGAAACTTTCATTAGATTACAGATATGTGTGCCGAGGGTTACAAGGGTGCCAGAAGCATCCAAGGGCAAGGGGAGGGGCCATTTGGGGTAGTGGTATCAAAAAAGGCACTCGACTCTGGGTATGAGTTTAGTCTGTGAGTAAACAGTACATCATAAATTGTAATGTGATAGTCCTGACATTATATATCACCCACTTGAGTGGAAAGCATTGTATATGGCACCTTGTTCCACTCAATAGAGATGAGCTGTTATCGTATTGGAATTTTTGGTTCGGTATCGGTAATTTTAGGGGAGTATACCTTAGGGTCCTGCAAATATTCGTCATTCGATTTGATGTCGATACCATTCGTTTGCTTCGAGATGGAAACCGAATCAGTCTCAGGATTCGATTTTTCGAATATCTCGTACTAACACCAATTTGGTACATTTCCAACAAAAAATGGATAAAATTGGCATTAGACAGTTCATTTATATAGGCTCAATTCATATTTAATTGAGTAATTGACAATGGTTTGATAAATAGAGAATTTTGCCAAGAACATTATCCATAGTTTTAGTTTTTGAAGGTTTAACTTGTTACTATTCACGTTCTTCAGAACGTGAATAGTAACAAGTTAAGCCTTCAAAATTTAAAACTATGGATAATAGACCAAGCTGTTTCAGCTACGGTGCTACAGTGAATATTGATTTATTGTTGTTTACGGTGTCAGTCTGTCTTGTAAGGGTCATCACAGTGTACCGTAACTTCCGTTTGGTACAATATGAAATAACTTGTCTATTAAGATTTGATTCAAGATTTGATTCGATATCGATATCAGAGACATGATTCGATTCGAGATTCGATTCGAAAAAAAATGTGTGATTCGCAGATCCCTAGTATACTTTGGTATCTGTTCGGTATTCAGTATCTGACTTGACTGAGACTTGCTGATAGTACCAAAGAGGAATTCACATTAGGAAAA
The DNA here is from genome assembly GCA_031216915.1 of Pictodentalium vernedei. NCBI lineage: Eukaryota > Metazoa > Mollusca > Scaphopoda > Dentaliida > Dentaliidae > Pictodentalium > Pictodentalium vernedei. Next base: position 405,419,153 of record CM062291.1, read on the forward strand.
ACAGAAAACTTTGTTGTAGTATCATTCTGCCACAATGTTATAAATAAACACTGTCAATGAACTCAACAGAGGTATTCTTTTACAAGCACAAATCATTTCTACAGTTATTTAACAGGCAGCCAAGACTTCAGTGTTCAAATGATTACCAAAAATGGCCGCGGACCGATTACCGGTTATTTGAGCTCACCGTCGGCTGAATCTGATGCCAATTCCAATTGTAATACCGTGCACTACTAGACAAGTTGAGGCTCGAAAGAACTACATTAAACTGAACATTTTTCACCGTGTTAAACTTCGTTGACTGGGGTAGCAGTAAAATTACAAGTCACGCACACTTGGGCAGTAAATGCAGCTCTCCGAGCCACATTTACCGCCCAAGTGCATGCGACTGGTAATTTTACTCCAATCTGAGTCAATGGAGTGCAGTCTTCACTTTTCCGGTACGAACTGGCGACTGCCGCAAGTATGCTCAATTATAAGTTTTTGACTGTATAGCTTCTCTATTTGGTGATTATCAACCAGCCTCCATCTTAATATAAAATATAAAACAAACCAAGAACATGAACTTATGATGACAAAGAAATATTTACAAAAATAAGAAATTAAATAAAAAAAATGCCTGCACACATGCAATTTTACAAAAAATGTCTCAAGAAACAGAAGATCTACTTTGTGGGGTCTCATGGGAAAAATTTGCTGCTCAAAAGTTTGATACTTTAACATCATTAAGCAGCGGGTTAATTCTCTTAAGGATATTTACTTCAATATTCTCTGTATTGTCAGCTGTTTCTATATTTTTAATATCTCCTTCATCATCATTCTCTTCATCCTCATCTATTTCTGAAATATTGAAAAAATGAAAATGTAATTTGAAATACTGCTTATTTTCTACAGCTGTCAATAAAATTCATTTGATTTTTTCAATCTTTTTTAATTTGTTCTTGTTAATTTTCTTTCCAATCTCAAACAAGAGCTGGACTGTTGTTCGGTGCATACCCCCACGTGGTGTACTGCCTAGTGTGGTCATACCTATGACCAACAAATATTATAGAAAATAATGAAAATTATGAATATTCTTGGATGGACTCACACATGGACGGATGCATGGTACGACGCACAGACGGACGCTTGTAATCCAGTATACCCTCCCATTTTCTTCGAAAGTGGGGTTATAACAATTTCCAACAATTTCTAAGTCAAAACGTATGGTCAATTATTTGGTGTTTGGAAGTTTTATGCAATGAGGCAGAAGCCTTTGTGATATACAAACTGCATGCCATATTTCACTGAAATCTGATAACCCATACCTGAGATACCTGAACAGACAAATAATGCAGGCCTCGACAATTGAGGCGAACGGTCGTACCGTTCGCCTGGAGGTTATGCAAAAATAAAAACCCGCGAACGGACGTCTGGTTAATCAAAATCATAAATCGGTTAACCATTTTTTTTAAATTATCAAAGTCCGAACGTTCGCGGTACGGTATTCGGATAAGTGTGTGAGACAGGGAATTGTGAATCTGCGGTGAACTAGTTCAATCAGTGGATTTCTGGGGCTCTTAATTTTGAGAACTTTGCTTGCGTAGGTCAACTGTATAACACGGGTCGAATGGACGTTTTTTTCCTGATGCATCTGCAGTTGGTTCTGATCATTTTCGTTCAAAAGTTGAAAAAAACCAGTGTTTGGTATTTCTAACAACGATCTGCTTTCTCTTTGAAAATATTAGTCTTTCGCTAAATATAAAATCACATCGAAACTTTTTTGGTGAATTTTATTATTTTAAAAACGTGGCGAAGTTTATCCGAGGAAAATTGATGACTTACACTTCAGACGAATCGCACATGTGTTGTGAACAGGTCCAGGTCATTTCGTCCCCGGGACGATTCGTCCGCTACTTGGTGGAACGTTTCGTCGGAAATTCTGGATCCGCCCCTGATGTCCTATGGTCAGCCTGAATGAACAGCAGAATATAGGTAAATTGGGTTTCCATATGATATCGGAGCCAATAAATCTCAAGCATTATCGCGTTGTTGAAAAGTCAAACTTTATACACTCGTTCGATCAACTGCACCGGTTAATCGCAATTCCTTGAATAGAATCAATGCGAAATATTAGTATGTATGCATGTTCATCAAATCTGTTTTGTGGCAATTTGTTGACAAATGCCTTTGGTCATTCTCCAATAAACTGTCCAGGCCTGAGGATTTCTCGGTAACGATCGTAACAACAGTCAACACGGTCAGATGCTCAAAATTCAATTCATGCATTTTTATCAAGAACATGATCAAGGGAAGTAATCAAATTAACTCGCAAAGCATTTGAAGTATATGCAAGTGCACTTATTGGCAGAATATTATAAATAGATAAAAGCAACATTATCAATATCATCGTAACGGTTACGTCACACCCCACAAAATTTTATTTGTATCGAACTCTGGGTAAACATAAGCTCATCACAGGTTTTAATATAATAAATACATTTCTAATAAACGTTTTCAATTATTGAATATTCCATGTCACTGCTGTACTGCTAAGCTGACAGTCCTTCAAATTTATAGAAACATTCCAATGTTTCATGGGCTAGTTAAGACACCAGCATTGCACGTAGTGGGTTTTCCACTCAGCTGGTAGATGGCTGGTTTCGGGTTCCAGTTTTAAAACGTGACCCGCCCATCTTGCCACATTGTGGCAATTTTGTTCATTCTGTTCGAGTGGAACCGGCATGAAGGTCTGAATATTTCACGAATAGGGCAAGTATCATAATCAATCGAAGTTAAGCAATTTGCCCCCCTAAGTAAGTCACAGCCAGTCACAGGTGAGCGATTTTCAGACACCCTGGATTTTTCAAAACACCAGGCCTGCAACCAGATCCCTTCGGGACATGGGAGCTATGATTCTAAGAAAAAGTTTTGGGACGAGGGCTAATAGCTAATAGCCCTCGTCAGTGGGTTAACATGGGTGATGTTATAGCCCCCGTCAATTTTTCAAACGGCCGCCGCCAGGCCTGGTATTTATTGAATTTTGACTCCTATACTTAAGATAACAGTAAACAGTCGTTATGTACCAGTTGAATGATAATAAATTAACCGCAATAGTCTAGGTTCCATTGTAATAATGCTGATTTTAATGTACATCGTACAACATCTTACAATTTATTGTACTGTGTACAGTATATTCTATGGTTTAGTATATTTTAACAGTGAGTCACCATTATGATAGTGTCAGAAATCCTTGGTTAACCAACAGGTTAACAATAAAAAATTGCATAACCCTTAAAAAATGTTAATGAACTCAAAACACGTAACCTATTGACAGGTTAACCAAAATCCTGAATTGTCAAGGCCTGTAATGTCTATTTCCTACAATTTCTAAGTCAAAAAAGGGGGATAACTCTAAAAAGAAAAATGTGAGAAATATCGTTGAATCCTTTTTTTTAAAGCCTATACCATAAGCAGTGTTCATGGCAAATTTCATTGCAATAGAACATTCGATACCCGAGATACAGGCTGAACAGACAAAATTTGGCTCGGCTGGACACAATTTCTAAGTGAACAAGTAATAAAAACAAGTAATAAAAAAAAAAATAACTAGTGTGGGCATACCTATGACCAACAAATATTATAGAAAATAATAATTTACTTAAGTTATGAATATTCTCGGACGGACTCACACAGACGGACGGACGGACACACAGAAGCATGGACGCATGTAATCCAGTATACCCCCATTTTCTTTGAAAGTGGGGGTATAATAAATACAAATCAATAGAAAAAGAACAATGCAGAGAGAAGCAAGGCTCAAAATAATTTTTTTTTCAAGAGCAGGTCAAAATGTCCTGCCCCAAGTAGTTGGTGCAGGTCATCTTAATTTGGTATGGGTCAATTTGGTATGGGTCATTATCAACATATTGCTTTATGCATTATAAATTTCGAGGTAAACTTCCGTCTGCTTACAAAGCAAATTGAGAATTAGACTAGACCCAATATACCGATAAATTCTGTCTTTTGAGTGGTCAAAATGCCTTGGACAAATAGCCATGACAAAGGGTGCACCCAACATCCAAGGTATATGAGAGCGCGCTGCTTCCAGGGTATAAGCGCACACGAAACATCGGGGGTATATGGTTTAAACGAAAGGTTTCTGCTTTTGTTCACCTCTGTATAAAAATCGAACCTAAAATAACCTGAAAAAAGTCACAAATATCATCAGATTTCCGACAATTCAATCATAAAAATAGAATAAGAGCAAATTAATCGTCCCCTGAGTACCAATATGTTCAATGTGCCAGAAGGCTGCCAGAAGGCACATAGAACACATTGAAACTCAGGGGTCGATATGTCAACAAAATACTGTTTACTCATTTCCTTAACGACCCAAGTTATGTAACTCTATCTGCTGCGATTATAAAAAAAAATAATTATCGTGAATTTGGTCCAAGTGATTGTGGAGCTGAGAAATATGTCCACAAATTTACTTCCACTATGTTTGTATTGTGTTTCAAACAGGACAAAAACGTTATCTCCGCCAACATGTATGGTATATGGAGACTAATACCTGAATGCCTCATTTAATGAAAGTGTCAATGACACTGTAGCTTAACTTGTGTGTTGTGTTTGATGAAAAGGATAATGTTCAATGTTTATGAAAGGATTATGAAATAAGACAGGAATTGTGAAAATTGGAAATATGTTAATTTCTGTTCCCTGTATGCTATGTTTTTGATAAAAAATAATATGATGTGTACACTGTACTAAAGAGCCGAGGGGTAGGCTAATATGACCTCACAGTTAATGTATGTGGACCTCACAGTTAATGTATATCAACGAAAGTTACCAAGTTACAGTGAAATTATTCCAAAACGAGTCATCCTATCAAGTTACATTGAAATCCATTCATAAATATGGCCTGTAGACTGTGCTAAAGGTTTTCGGGCTTCGGGCCCCTGGAGCCGTCAGTTTCCCAATTGCATCCAAATGGGATGTACTCATCTAAACAGTATATGAAGTCAACCTACCAAGTTACAATGAAATCCCTTCATAAGTATGACCTGTAGACTGTGTTAAAGGTTTTCGGGCTTTGGGCTCAGGCATCCATCATGGTTGAATGATCGCAACCAAAAGGGGACATTCTCATCTGGGCATCATCTGGAGTGATCCTATGAAGTTACAATGAAATCCCTTCATAAATATGACCTGTACACTGTGCTCAAGGTTTTCGGGCTTCGAGCCCCTGAAGCCGTCACAGTTGACCAATCACGACCAAAAGGGGATGTCATCATCTAGGCATTATATGGAGTCAAACTAACAGGTTACAATAAAATCCTTCCATAAATATGACCTATAGACTATGCTAAAGGCTTTGGGGTTTTGGGCTCGGGCAGCCATCAAGGCTGAATGATCATCACCAAAAGGGGATATGCTCATCTAGACATTATTTGGAGTCATCCTACCAAGGTACAATGAAATCCCTTCATAAATATCACCTGTAGACTGTGCTAAAGGTTTTCGGGCTTCAGGCCCCTGTAGCTGTCACAGTTGCCTAATGGTGTCCAAAAGGGGCTGTTCTCATCTAGACATTATATGAAGTCAACCTACAAAGTTACAATGAAATCCTTCACAAATATGAACTGAAGACTGTGCTAAAGGTTTTCAGGCTTTGGGCTCGGGCAGCCATCATGGTTGAATGATCGCAACCAAAAGGGAACATTCTTATCTGGGCATGGAGTGATCCTACGAAGTTACAATGAAATCCCTTCATAAATATGACCTGTAGACTATTTTCAAGATTTTCAGGCTTCAGGCACCTGTAGCCATCACAGCTGACCAATCATGACCAAATGGGAATGTCACCATCTAGGCATTATATGGAGTCAACCTAACAAGTCACAATGAAATCCTTCCATAAATACAACCTATAGACTATGCTAAAAGTTTTTGGGCTCGGGCAGCCATCAAGGCTGAATGATCACAACCAAAAGGGGACGTTCTCATCTAGCCATTATTTGGAGTCATCCTACCAAGCTACAATGAAATCCCTTCATAATTATGACCTGTAGACTGTTCTAAAGGTTTTCGGGCTTCAGGCCCCTGTAGCCGTCACAGTTGCCCAATCATGTCCTAAAGGGGACGTTCTCATCTAGCCATTATTTGGAGTCATCCTACCAAGCTACAATGAAATCCCTTCATAATTATGACCTGTAGACTGTTCTAAAGGTTTTCGGGCTTCGGGCCCCTGTAGCTGTCACAGTTGCCCAATCGTTTCCTAAAGGAGACGTTCTCATCTAGACATTATATGAAGTCAAGTTACACTGAAATCCCTTTATAAATATGACCTGTAGACCGTGCTCAAGGTTTTCAGGCTTCGGGCACCTGTATCCATCACAGCTGACCAATCACGACCAAAAGGTGATGTCATCATCTAGGCATTATATGGAGTCAACCTAACAGGTTACAATGAAATCCTTCCATAAATATGACCTTTTGCCTATGCTAAAGGTTTTTGGGCGTGGGCACCCATCATGATAGGCTGAATGATCGTGATCAAAATGGGACGTTCTCATCTAGACATTATTTGGAGTCATCCTATCAAGTTACAATGATATCCCTTCACAAATATGACCTGTAGACTGTGCTGAAGGTTTTCGAGCTTCGGGCCCCTGTAGCCGTCACAGTTGCCCAATCAGGACCAAAAGGTGACTTTCTCATCTAGACATTGTATGAAGTCAACCCACCAAGTTACAATGAAATTCCTCAATAAATATGACCTGTAGACTGTGCTAAAGTTTTTCGGGTTTTGGGCTCGGGCAGTTGTCACAGTTGGCAGATCACGCCCAAATGGGGTAATTCTTATCTAGAGATCATACGGAGTCATCCTACCAAGTTACAATGAAATCCCTCCATATTAAACATGACCTGCAGACTGTGCTAAAAGTTTTTGGGTTTCGGGCTTGGGCAGCCATCACAGTTGATAGATCATGCTTAAAAGGGTACGTTCTCATCTAGGCATTATACAGAGTCATCCTACCAAGTTACAATGAAATCCCTTCATAAATACGACCTGTAGACTGTGCTAATGGTTTTCGGGTTTTGGGCTCGGGCAGCCATACCGGTTGCCTGATCACGACCAAAAGGGGATGTTCTCATCCAGACATGACCCCAAACCTACATATGAAATTTCGCGACTATCAGACAAGAACTGTGGGGTGTAGCCCGTGCTAAAGGAAAAAGGGCACAGACTCACAGACAAACAGACTTCCGCACGTGTGATGGCAATAGCTTATCTTGACTATGTCAAGTTAAGCTACAAACTGACATCCAGGTATTAAATTTCCATACACCATACATGTTGGCGGAGATTACTTTTAACATATTCTGCAAATTGAAATAATGTTAGGCACAGTAGGATAGCAGATAACAAATTTCCCCGCAAATATGAACTGAAGACTGTGCTAAAGGTTTTCAGTACAAGTGTACAAGTATATGGCGTTTCTGCCCAAGGTTGAAGAAACACACAAATAATTGTGTTACTTATTGATATTGGTGTATTTGGAGAACCAAAAACGAGATAGATTTTTCCTCTTGGACTGACAGCAACATTGTGAAGACAACCCATGTCTCTGATTGAGGGCATTAAGCACATGACCTTGAACAGATAATGAGTTACTAATTTTATATTGGTGGAGGAAATGTGTTCTCTGTCGTTGTGATCCCAAAAACAATGCAAGTCTTGTCGTTTTGAGTGGCAAGATTGCCTGTACGTTTTTCAAGACGGATTACTTCAAAAATAGAACACGACCGTATATTAAAAACTTACAAGTTACACTTTTTAATTAATTAGTCATGTCTACTTTTTTGGCTGTTTTGAGTTTATCGTAATTATTTTTCTTTTTTTTTTTTTTGCAAATGGATGTGTGACCATTTCGTAGTTAATTCGTAATGGAATTTAAGTTTATACCAATGTTTTTTAACCTCGGATTTGAAAAAATTGAGCAGAATTTTACATCAGTTGAATAAAGTTTGGTGTCTTGGTAGTCAGATAATCCAAACTGGAGTTAACAGTCAGAAACCAATTGTTTACGAACAGAGATGTACGTATGGATGGATAGACAGACAGATGGATGGATGGACTGACAGACAGACAGACAGACAGACAGACAGACAGACAGGCAGGCAGGCAGGCAGGCAGGCAGGCAGGCAGGCAGGCAGGCAGGCAGGCGGGCAGTGAAGAGAATCATATAATTAGAACTGGATTTATCATCTGGATAACATGTTTCGGAGACATCAAAGTTCCTCACTCCCATTTCCTCCCCATCTGTATTGCTTTTTGTAAAACTGCAGAAGTATGCTTAACCCTTTACCTAACATGAAAAGCAGACGACACTTGCAAACAAAATTCTTGAATAACTAATTTTTTTCATTTTTTGTCTCAAAAACATAGGTTATGACCCCTCGTTGGAACGAGCTCGACGAGCTCGTTCCAACGAGGGGTCATAACCTATGTTTTTGAGACAAAAAATGAAAATATTTTAAAAATTAATTGGCGATTTTTGAGAATAGCGCTGACCGGTTTTGGCCGTTACGTTGGGTAAAGGGTTAAGAAGACATTTGTTTATACTTCAGGCTGTGAAGCTGAGGTACTGAGAAGAAAAAAACTCATGCAAGTAAAAGAAATCATGTCTGTATATGCAATTATTGAAGTTGTATTGATCATGCAAGAACAATAAGTGACAAAGTATGTGGTAGAAGCCCAATTTTAAATTTAAAGAAACTAAGTTCAAAAATCATTTTGAAAAGGGTTAACTCCTTGCATGCTGCTGGCGGATATTTCTGCCCAGGACAGTGTTTCTCTTGCCATTGAAATATGTATAATTTGGGTGTATTTAATCCAATTTTCACGCTGTAAATTGAATGTATTTTTTCACCAATGACTTCTTGAGTTAAATTTAGATGAATTTTTCATCAAATCTAGTCATGGCTGCTTCACAGCAGCCATGACTAGACTTGATGAAAAATATTTCTAAAATCCTCAGCGGGTTAAGAGTTAAGTTAATGCAAATATTAACTGAAACCACTGTATACAGCATAAGTAGACCTTACCCCAAATGAAAAACAATGATGTTGTAACACAATGTTTGAAGAATGAAAGGTACAACCTTGAAAAGCAAAACATTAATCTGAAACTTTAAGCTGGGAATACTAAGAAAAATTGACTGCACAAAAAGGGTTAAATATTTCCTAAACCGATAAAAGAAATCATTGATGTAAATGCAATCATTAAGTTGTATTGACTATGCAAGAATTAAAGTAATGAGGTATGTTGTAAAAGTCTAATTTCAAATACAAAGAAACTAAGTCTGAAAACATGTTTAAAAAGGGTTAAAACCCTGCCAATATTAATTAAAATCACTATAGAAAGCTTCAGTAGACAGTAGATATTGTCCCAAATGAGAAATAGTGAAATTCCACTAAACTGCTTGAAGAATTAAGGGTGTAACTTTAAACAAAAACTTCAACCTGGAAGTTGTAAGTTAAATTGACTACAAAAAAGGGTTATATATGTCCCAAAATAACATGAAACATAATGAGAATGATACAATCAATAGTAATTAATATTAATTAGATAGAAAAAACTTTAACCTTCAATAAAAAACTTTAACTACACCCAAACTCTAAATGTTGGCAGGCAGGCAGGCAGGCAGGCAGGCAGGCAGGCAGGCAGGCAGGCAGGCGAAAGTCATTACTCTACTTCCAGAGTACCAGAGCAAAAGCCAACATTTTCCTTGCTCATGTTTCATACTCATTCAAATGCAAATAGTACTTTATTAAAAACTTGTTCTATTACAATTTACTGGAGAGTGCCTGTGGGCCCTTGATATAAAATCCATTGTGAATAACAAATTCAGACCATCAAAAATAATCTAGCCTTCATCCAGTTAAGGATATTTGAAATACACAAAACTAGGCCTAATATTTTAGCAATGATTTAGGCCCACACATTAGATCTGTTTCTCTGTCCATTTTTTTGGTAAAATTGCATGTAGGCGGGAGTTTTTTTTATTTTATTTTTGTAATTATTTCTTTGCCATCAAAAATTCATGTTCTTGGTTTGTTTTATGTTTTAGGCCTTATAATCTACAGAATAGCATAGGTGGCAGTGTATTTTGTCCCTTGAGTGCAAGAAGGCTTTGTAATGCTAAAGCATTGGAAAGCCTTGTTGCACTCAAGAGACAAATTTATCATTTTTATTAACTTAGGTAAAATATCAGACCTAAACCATTTATTCATCAGATTGTTGCATCTGAGTACTTATTTCTATGAACTGCACCTCAAAAGAAATCAGCGACACTTGTCTTTTTCAAATTTTCCGGATGCCATAGAATTAAGAAAGGATGCTGGTTTTGTATACACTGGCATGGCAGAGGTTTGAACCCACGCCAACAGTTTCCTTCAGCACCAACTGCCTAGCGAAACTATACAGAATCACACACACCACTCGGCCACGACAGACCTGTCAGTGGCCAAGTGGTGTGCATGGTTCAGTATAGTTTCGCTAGGCAGTTGGTGCCAAAGGAAACTCTCTCGTCGTGGGTTCGAACCCCAGCCATGCCAATGTAAACAAAACCATTTAATTTTTTTTTTAAAAAGTTTGCCTTGGTTATAAAAAGAGAGCATGCGGCAGTAAAAAGGACCATGTGTTAGGTCCTGAGAAACTGGTTTTTAACTTTTTGAGGCCTTACCTGCATCTACTTGTCTTGAATAGACATAATCAATGGTTCTTGGAAGAAGAGGTGCTTCAGCAATAGTTGCTCTCTTCCAGTATTCAAGAAACTGACTCCACAAGCGATAGAGACAGCACATTGTTTTACCAGTACCACTTCTTCCGATTAGAAGAATTGGAGCACCTGAAATTAAATTTATCACAGCATGTTCCAAGCCAGTCACTTTGAATGGAAAATCAGCCTGCACCTCTTCAGTTCGTAATATATGCTGTACAAGCATTGATGAAAAAGAATAAAACTTCAGAATATGGTACTCAGACTCCTTACCACTAGCAGGAGGACAGAAAATCCTTGTCTCTGATGGCATCTCATGCAATTGTTCCATATTCAGGTCACATTCTGAAAACAACTGTGGATATGTTTTTCTTTTCTGAAATGAAATATTGCACCGTTTTCTTCCCATGAGAGTCTTCCGTAAAATGCAACTTTCTCCTCTCACAAGAGATTTTTCAATTCTGTCAAGAGAATCCTTGTATTTATCTATATTTAGGACAATATCCCAGATGCGGATCACTTCCGAATATATTATCCCTCCTTTTATTGTGTCACTATCTAGTCCCTCGTCATTAATGCTTACTTCAGAAACATTACTACAGCGTTGTGAAAAAGAAATACCAATTTCCCAGATCATTCTAACTTCCTCGCTCAATTTTATTTCAAATAGTTTAACACCTTTTCGACTTTCATGTATTTCTCTTGTCAATTCCGGTAACCAATTCCCAGAAGCCAGCAGCTGAATTTTTTCAATTGCCCTCTCTTTAAGAATAATAGGCAATGAAGTACTCCAAAGACTTTTCCACACTTCTGCTGTGCACTCAACTTCCCATTCTGATTTGTCAAATAATGTTGGATCTATGTCGGACACCTCTTTCTGAGTCATTTCTGTTTTGTTGTCAAAACGATTATAGTTTTCACCATCTGAGATTCCTGGAGACTTGTAACAAAACAGCATATTCTGTGATCTCCCAGAATTTTCATTTGTTAAGTTATCTATGCTCTCATTTGTAGCAGCATTGTCTAAAATATTCTGGGGTGGTGTTCTCACTTCTGTGGGATTGAGATCTATAACTGGCCTGGTGTGATCATGTAAAGAATTTAAAAAATCACGTATAGTTGATTTAAGTATTTGTCTGGAAAAAACTGAAACTGATTTAACTTCTGACATGATGCCATTCTTTTCTTTGCAAGTATCGTTGGAGCTGTCAGTTTCTTTCTTACTAACTGATATTATCTTTGTGCTTCCTTTTCCACTTCTCTTCTTCTCAGGTGATTTTTTTGTGTCTGAAAAAGTTGACCCACTCATAACTCTCAAATACTTAATTCTTCCATCATTTTTTGATTGTATGTAGTCTAGTGGAGTTTTGCCTTCCTTATTTTTCTCATTTACTGACAGTTTCCAGCCATGTAGTATCTCAACAGCTTTCAGTACATGCTTACTGAATCTACACTTTGCAGCAACATGAAAAAGAGAATCACCCAATTCATCTGGATTAGAAGGGTGTAAATCTGGGTAACTAGCTCCTTGTTTCAGGAAAATTTCATGAAGTTTTTCAAGAATTGAGAAGTTTCCTGAAAAATGACAAACAATGGGAATTCAGTAAATCTGTAAAACAAAATGTTCAGAAAACCATATTGCACAACACGAAAAGAGGACCTTTAATGCAGGCCTTATATTTCATCTAAATTCGGGAAAATTCATTTGGAGTCTCGTGAAAATGGTAGCGAATATCTATACCTGCTGTGAGTGTCCCAGGCAGGCATGTCACCCAGTACCTGTACTAGGGCTGTCACGACTTTTTAATTTAGGAATCGATTAAATGTCGCTAATAATCGATAATAATCGATTAATCGTACCTAGATGACCCCCCTCTCCCTCTCTTTGAAGTCTATAAATATGAAGTTCAAGTCAGTTGACCTACCTCCGGTAAACAACGAAGACGATCCTCTTTTAGGTACATTCAAAGCTTTGATGTTCTGAACTTTTGAACCGTCTGTGTAATAATCAAGACCGGTCGGCAGTTGCGAACTTCGCAACTGCCGACCGGTCTTGATTATTACACAGACGGTTCAAAAGTTCAGAACATCAAAGTTTTGATGAATGTACCTGAAAGACAAATGTTTCCAATGGCTTCTTGGGGTTTAACATCCATGTTCTTAACTCTTTACCTTTAGAAACAATAGTTTTTTCATCACATTTTCTTTTAATTACTAAAAGTCTAAAGCGGGGTACAATTTACCGATTATTCAACAATGAAAAATACTAATCGATTTTGCCATGACCGATCAACAATCGATTAATCGATTAATCATAACAGTCCTAACCTGTACCGCTGGTTCCCTCATGATCCAACCAGCACCACTCCAGTACTGAAGTTTTTGACCCGCAGGTACCGAGACAAAATTATTTTATAGGGAAATTCCTAACTGAACGAGGGTAAGTGGGCTAATAACTGTGTATGGCACACTTACACGACATACTTTCAGCTTAATTGTGAAGGAACACTGTGAAGGAGCATGTTTTGTCTGCACCACCACCTCGATAAGGCTGATTATTTTAACTTTCCAATCATGGCATCAAAGAAAATGAAAGCACCGTCTTCAGCTGCTTCAAAAAAATGATTCTGTGGTGAAATCAAAGTAATCATAAAGCACAATTTTCGTGCTTCATGATTACTTTGATATCGCCGAAAAATAATTGGTACGATACCATGTTTGTCTTTGCGATCTTGGGGAACGGGTCGGTTAAAATATAATAAATTGTAAGTAATTTGTATATTTTTTACACTTACCAATTGCCCAGACTACTTGGTGCTAACTCAAATTAATCGAGGGCCAAACACACATTTTGCCCCCCAATCCCCCAAATTTGCATGCAAAACCGAAAAAATCAAGTCCTATCTGGTCCTCTTTACTTTTTAGATCTGCACATGCGCAGTATCCAGTAATGTACCGAAATTGGCGCCAATCATCATTCTTTCTACAGATTGCCTGTTAAATGTTATAAACAGTGGGGAGGTATGAGTGCCCACTCATGGTAGGGCCATACCCGTCTGGGCCATTGGTAAGTATAAAAAATATACAAATTACTTAAAATTTATATTTTTATAAGACAACCAATGGCCCAGACTAGCTGAATCGTAAAAAGGCTGGAGGGCCTAGGACTTAAAGGAAAATCCAATCTCTCAATTACTTCAGGAAAGGATAGATCCTACAGGAGAATAGGAGAAGACAGGAATTACATATGTCTTTTTCTTTTACAAGAAAAACAGAAAGGCATAACACCAACAATGTAATTGAGTATTACATAATATATAATTCTCTAGTAAATGCCTGCATAACCCATTATGCTAATTCGGTGAAAGAAAACCAATACATAAAGATAGTCCAGAGAATGAGACTCTTTATACTTATTTAAAAGTGTCCGAGGATTGTATATTAATGCCCGTTTGACATGTGACATAGACAAATGCTGCTTCACAGTGAGCTACACTTTAAAAACCATACATAAATAAGACATAGTATTTGCCTTCATGAGATCAGTAATGGCTATACTGTTAGAATAAGCCCAAGAAGTGGACATTGCTCTAACCTCGTGCCCTGATATTTTATTGACAGAACGTTGATACGAAGATAGATTTTCAAGGCAATGAGTATTGCCAACTGAATCCATCCAGCGACAGCATGAACAGAAATATCCTTTCTGTTAGGAATCAACAAAAGAAAGAAACGTTTTCTTCCCTTTCTCACAACGTTTCTAAATGCGCATAGCCATGGCTGGACACAGCCAAGGTCTACGGTTATCTGAGGACGGTAAAGCCTTAATGACAATAAGCCCTGGACGCTTTTCTGGAATCTGATTCTTAGCCAAAAAACCCACCTCCCTAGTAAGGGTAATGGTATTACCTACACTACGGTAATGAGATTCATCAACAGATAATGCATGAAGTTCACAGACTCTTCTAGCAAATGCAAAGGCCAAGAAAAATGCAATTTTATAGGTCAAGAATTTGAACTCTACGATGTCCAATGGCTCAAAAGGAGCTTCTTTGAGCTTCAACAGAACCCAAGCCAAATTCCACTTAGGAATTAATCTTTCTCGGTCTATTGATAGAGAAATTTCTAACTGGCTTGGATAACGGAGTATTTGATCCAATATCCAAGTTATCATGATCAGCATAAGTATCTGATAACACAGACCTATAGCTCTTAATAGTGACGGGCTGCAGTTTGAGATCGTCAGACAAGTAGACCAGGAAATCAGCAACATCTGGTATGGAAAGATCATGTACGTCTATAGACTGATCCCTACACCAACGAGAGAAGACCCTTCACTTCGCTGCGTAGTTCAATGAAGCAGAGGACCTCATGCAGTTAGAAATTATGTTTTCCAGGCAGGAAGGACCGCACAACAACAGAAATACGTGAAGGTTGAGACCTTCCAGATTGTGATGCGGTGTGTGTGACTTCCCCTGATAAAGCAGATCCTCTCATGGGGGAAGCTTCCAGGGAATGTCCCATAACAGACACCTGAGAAGATTGATCCAAGGTTTCCGTGACGACAGAGGTGCTATTAGCAGGATTTTGCAATGAAACTGTTTGATCTTCAACAGAATCTGCTGAATCAGCGGAGTAGGAGGATATGCGTATCCTATCATCCCATCCCACAAAATTGACAGAGTGTCTACTGCGTACGCTCGGAGATCTGGGCACGGCGACACGAACATCAGTAACTGATTGTTCAGGTGCATCACAAAAAGATCTATCATGGAACGATCCCACTGGTAGCAAATCTGTCTGAATATTCGCTTGTCGATAGTCCACTCCGATGGCAACAGGCGACCTTTCCGAGAGAGCAAGTCTGCTAATACATTCAGACGACCCGGTATATGACAGACAGAGAGGTGAACGCAATGATTCATGACATATAGGAGAATCCTCTCCGTTAATTCGCATAATGGAATCGAATGAGTGCTGCCTTGGTTCCTGAGGTAAGCAACTACCGTTGAATTGTCAAACAGAATTTGAATGTGGACGTTCGCTATTATGTGAATCCAATGTTGTAGTGCTTACCATATTGACATCACCTCTTTGATGTTTATGTGCTTATCTAGGAACCGAGAGTCCCAAAAACCCTGACACTTCGATCGAGTCTGCAGGACTTAGGGTCGCGCCCCAGCCCATCTGACTCACATCCATCATATTCGTGAAAACCGGATCGGGCAGCTGCAGCAGAACTCCTTGAGTTAACCACTGAAGATCTGCCCAAATCTGAACCTTCTGTTTTACTGGGTCCGTTGAAACAATACTGGTTTCGAGTGAATGCATCTTCACACTCCAGTTCAGAGTAAAGAATATCTGGAGGGGACACGTGCACAGGCAGCCCATAGGAAAAGAATCTGCAGCTGCTCCGCACAGCCCCATCATTCGCATGAACTCCCTCGCTGTTATTGCGTCTGAGTGTAGACAAAAGCTAGCATAACAACTGACTGACTTCGCTCTGGGTAATGGCAGGCGAACCAGATTGTTGTGAGTCTTGTAGCTCATTCCCAAGTGAGTGAACGACTTGGACGGAGCTAGATCCAACTTTTTCTCGTTTACTATGAAACAGAGAAGTCAGAGCAATAGAAACAGACTCTGAATATAGTTCTGAAGAATAATTCTGTTGCTGTATCTCTGCAGAATGTCATACAAGTAAGCCAACGTTACCGCAGACGAATGAGCTCGGAAATATGACATTACCAAGTTCATTATTCAAGTGAAAGCCCAGGGAGCCAGGTTCAGACCAAAGCACATTGCTCTGAACTGATAAACCTTCCCTTGTATGGTGAACTGCAGGTACTTTCTGAATGCCGGATGTACCAAGACATGAAAGTAAGCGTCCTTTAGATCTATGCTTGCGACATAGCCATTCACTCGAATGCTCGCTCTTACCGACCAAATGGTTTCCATATAGAACTTTGGAGCTAGCTTGTTTATCCAGCTCAAGTCTATTACTGGTCGGAATGAGCCATCTGGCTTCAATACGAGGAACAGGTAACTGTAAAAACCCTGAGAATTTTGATTCTCGACGACCTCTATTGCTTCCTTTAACAAGAGAGCCTGTACTTCCACTAGGAGAGACTCTTTTTTGAAAGGATCCGCCAGAAGATTTGTCCAACATGGGCATCTTGTTAGTGGGGGTTTACCTCGGATTGATAGTCGTAAGCCATCCAAGACTACACTTCTCACCCACTGATCTTCTGTGACTGCCATCCAGTTTCTCATGACGTTTGATAACCTTCCGTCAACTGGCAAGCACTAAAGGTCTTTACCATCACCTGTAGGACTTGTGAGGGTTATGGGAGGAGAAACTATGTCCTCCCCGTGAAGATCCTCTCCCCGTCAGCTTAGAGGCGTCTGACCGACAGTCTCGATCAGACTTATGCCCCTTTCCGGAGTCGCTGTATTGATGACCTCCAGAGTGATTGTATGAGGGTTTCTTGTACCCTTGTGAGGAGTTCCCTTTTGATTTGAAACATCCCTGCTTACTCTGGTCTACTGAAGCAGATTGTTGAGATGTTGACTTCAAAAGCAGAGCACTGGAAGTTTTTAGTAGCTTGTTCATAAACTAACGAAAGCTTGTCGTCAAAGATAGCATGTACGGAGACCGGAGCAACCTGGAGAGGGCTTTTCACCTTGTCATCTATAAGTGATGACGACGTAAGGGCAGCATCACATCTAATTAACTCCAGATTCGTCACTCTCAGGGTGGAGTTATATGTGGTATACATGATTGCCCTGGAAAGAACTCTAAGAGAGGTACACACGCCCTCAAATTCCTTCCCATTGAAACATTGCGCCATAGCTCTGGTAAGTTGATCTACGCAGGACACTGCGTCCAAATTCACTCTATTCGATGAAATAGCAGCTTCCATTACATCTGAGCGAATGAAGCAGGTAAGGATATGTCTAAATCCCTGGCTTGCTCATCTAAATGCAGTGGAGCTCTCTGCACATCTTCTCCAACTGTTTTTTAAATGAACATGGTCCAGGGAACGGTATATTTATGGAAGATGTTGACAAGAAACCACCTCTTTTCCTCACACTCGAGAGGTTAAATATGGCGTCATCTACATGGTCGAAGGCCTGCGACACCTGCCTAGACTGAACCGGGAAAGAAAGAACTTTCTCGTATAAATTCTGCATCTAGCTGCCAGAAGTTTCTTCCTTGTTGTAGCAGCTTGCTGCTTCGATGGAACAAACTCAGGATAGTATTCATGGATAAAATCCATCGCAACCATATGTTGTTCCGAAAGGGAAGGGTAATCCTCTTCCTTATCCCTTTCACCATCCAACTGAATTAGCTGAGAATCCCAGTCCATTGCATCTGCGTAAACAGATGACTGGACCGACACAGCACCATCCAACAGCTCACTTTCTGAGTCTGAGGGAGGCTGCTCCCACACTTGCTGGGATGCTGCGATCAGCTACACAATCTGCGACAGCAAATCCGTCATTGAGGCTTGAGGAGCAGCAGTTTTCTGTTTCTTTGCCGTTTGCTGCTCCTGGGACGGCGTTCCGGAGATTGATCTCTTCTCCGAATGTCCTGATGATCGAAGCCTCGATTCCTTAGCTACCCGATGGTCCAACTTCATGGGCGAAGAGTGGCTCCTTCTTTGTGCAGCTGGCTGGATATCCGAAGTCGGGTATCTAGGATACAGTCGTGTGTGCTTAGTGATCATAGCGGAAGGAGACATGACTGAAGCCGAGGCAGGCTGCAGACTAGACGGAGCATCCCGAGCGGCAGATGTTGACATATGCTCTGGCCCGTGCAAGTTTCTCATAACAACATCTGACCCCAGATGTTGCTGGGTTAGAGAGGGGACCTCTCCCGCTTGTAGTCTTTTCAGACCTCGCCGAGCCTCCCGACAAGAAACTTGCTGGCTTCCTCCCTAGTTCCGTGGTCGCTGGGTAAGCTTTTCCTTTTAAGGTGCTCACTCCACCCACTACACTTCCTTCGACCGCTTCACCAGTTGAGCTAGCTGCCAGCAAGGGATTAAGACCACCGTCTGGTGGCCTTATCCCTTGCCAAATACTCATGAGCACCTAGCTCAGGTTTGCTCATCAGAGCGCGACAACGGTAGCACAATTTTGGTGGGTGTCACGATACTATCACCATGTTCTTGTTCCTCTGAAAAAGAAACTGAAAAACTTGAATTACCTTGCTGTGAGAGCACCAACATAGACCTCTCACTGCTAACAACATACCATGACACCCTCTTCCAACATTTGTTATTGCAATCGACACATGTAGGACAAGACTTTGCAGGAGTACATCGACTACAGGCAAGGCAACAAGCATGTAAATCTGAGAAAGACTCCCTCGTCTAGCATTTTGAACAATAAGCTATCATGACTAAATCAAAACTAAGTCGATTGTACTCCCACAAACTCCACAATAAATATATGATGAAGATACATAAGAAACAACAATCAAAATCGAAATCAAAAAATTAAATTTAAAAACTTTTTCGAAAAAATTTTGACAAAAGCCCAAGTTCCCAAAGGGAATACGAAGAGCCCAAGGGTATACCGACAGAGCCTAAGTGTGGACAAAATCTAAATTTTAATTGCTACACTACTGGAATATTAAACAATGTATCTTACAACAATCCTACAGTAATAACAACTAAATAGTACATATATTAAGGACCTTGCCAATGTAAACAACGTCAAGGAAAAACTGGAAACAAGACATCAGGCACAGACAAAAAGGCCCAAAGTTTGTAACAGATTTTAAAGCTACCCGATATAAAGCAAGATCTTCAAACGAAGAAAAAATGATACATCGGATGGAAGATGCATGACCCAAATGGACCATTACGTAATCATGGGATAAACATTCTGTTACGTATACGTTAAACTTCCTAGAAATTTAATAAAAAAAATTGATAAAAATAAGCCCAAAAGTTTAACAGGAGGTCTTCAAGGAGGGATAGGGAAGGAGCACTTAACAAACAGTGGATAAATCATTAGCAAGAATGATGACGTCAGGCACGCGTCCCAAAATTGGGAAACATGAAATAATTTTTATAGATATTATAAAGTTGCAGCCCAGAATGTTTCTAACCACCGTAGTTCACTTCCATCAGCCATTTATTTCCTTGGATCCACTAATTTTACCATTGATTTGTGTCTGGTATCCCCAAAAAAGGAGATTTAAATGCACAGATGTCAGTTCAATGTTGCTGACTTCAGGGCAAAACAAAGAATGATGGTTTGTGCCAATTTCAGGACCTTCCTGGTTACTGCGCATGCACAGATCTGAAAAGTATGGAGGACCATCTAGGACTTAATTTTTTTGGTTTTGCATGCAACATGCAAATTTTGGGGATTGGGGGGGCAAGATTTGTGTTTGGCCCTGAATTAATTTGACTTAGCACCAGCTTGTCTGGGCCATTGGTTGTCATATAAATGTATAAAATTCTCCATCTGATTATGATGTCACCCAAATGTTGACTTGTCCTGGTACCGGTTTTGATGGCACAGGCTCTGTCCCGTCCTGGTACCGGTTATGTTGGTACAGGCAGTACTTTGACATGCCAGGTCCCAGAATCTAATGAGATCACCATGATTGAACCCTTGATGTATATTGTTAACTCTATACCCAACACAGCTTTTTAATTTTTATTTTTTAAAACATCAACTGAATTTTAACAAAAAAATAAATAATATTTTTCAATAAATTTAAACCTTACAAATATGGATGTCATTGGAACAGGCTCAACGAGCCGGTTTGAATGACAGTCATATTTGTACAATTTTATTGACAAAGTAAGTGTCAGGATACTTCAGGTCATTTTAGCCTTGCATTGGTTAATTTGCTGCCATTATGTTAGGTAAAGGGTTAACTTGACTCAATTCTTTTCACGAGAATCCAAGCAGAGATGCAGCAAGAATCTGCATGTATCTTCGATGGTTTTGATTCGCCAATCTTCACTTTCCAAAAATTTATGCCAATAAATTTCCTCCACAGTGTTCACAAAATCATTTTTCCGACATGGTCACTAAATGTCATTTTATGACGAATTTTGACAATTTCTACACATTTCAATCATCGATCATGGTAGCCATTTGAAAAGTCATCTTGGATCCAGAAATCACTTGATTGGAAATTTGAATACAAGATTTTATTTTGTAACCCATATCCTCAGGTTCAAAAAGCCGTATCAGGCTTTGCATGCTCTAGTTATGATAGCTAGCATTGGGAGCAGAAATTACAACAAATGCCCCCGCACTAATGGACAAATACTAAGTTTTGTTCAATAACTAAAAAAAATTATATTTTTAATGACAGGTTCCATGATGCTTCAACCCTTAACTGGTTGAGTGCTAGATTATTTTTGGAAGTTGGAATTTGTTCATATAGATTTGCATTATTAAAAATTATTGGAGAGTGCCTTAAGGCACTCTCCAATAATTTTTAATAATGCAAATCTTTATGAACACAAATGTATTTACTTATAACTGAATAGGAAATTTGTGTAAAGAATATGAAGACTTTAGTATGGTACCCTCATGTTTCTTGAAAGCCATGATAGTGGCTTCCAGCACTCAACCACTTAAGGACCTAAGTTTGACTTTGATAACTTTTTAATGCAAAGGATCAGTTTCCCTAACATGCTTTGTTTGGGTAAACTCAAAACTTGTTTTCCAAGTAACTTGTCAGTTGTTTCTAGGCAAGTCTTGGCTGCCTCTGTAGGCAGCCAAGACTTGATTAGAAACAACTGCAAAGACCCAGAACGTAGACTTTCAAACTACAGCAAAAATGTATAAGAATCACCAGCCCCTCAAGGGTTAAGCACTCACCTGTCAGAAGCCCATTGGTCTCTCACAAAAAGATTTAAGGAAATAGGAGTCTCTCACTATTTACCAGAGACTCTGAACAACATCCACAACTGGGCATAATTCTACACGTGAGGGCAGGTGAAACAGAAATGATCTAAATCAAAAGCACAGCAGGAAACTACTCATTCATTTCTGCAGCATGTCATTATCTCTTAGTGAAAAACATGAGTTACCAGATTTGTAAATATACAAATCGGGAAACTGATTCCATGTTCATCCCAAAATCAGGCCATTGATGTTGACATCAAATCACCTTTTTCGAAGGTTTGCAGGGTTCAAGTTGTGATGTAAATGCCTGCTAAATGAATACTAAACAAGATACAGCTTTTACATGGTTCATTGTCTCAATGATGAAAAAAATGCAAGGACCTTTTCAAGCAATTTTCAAGCACCATTGTGTAAGTCTCAAGCCATTTTTTGCATCAGACAATAGTATAGATGGGCGGTATTGGAATTTTAAGAACAGTATCCATTTTGGCATTTTTAAGGGGTTATACCTCGGTATCAGTCCGCTATTCGGTATCTGTATTGAGATTTGCTAATAGTGCCAAAGGGGAATTCACATTAGGAAATAACAACAAATTGTTCTTGTGTTACTCCACCACAATACTGTAATGGCACTGCACTCAACAGTGGCATACTTTTATGAACACAAATCATATCTACAGTAATTTTGTGACTTGTTCTAAACACACTTTAATGTTTAAAGACTTATTTCAGGCTTTTGCGATCTCAGAACATTTGCCTTAAGCATGATAAATTTAGGAAGTCTTGCTGACAACAGACAAAGCATCTGGACAATGATTTCTAGTCTTGACTAGAGATAACTGCTAAGCAACTGGACATGTACAAGATGTAGACTTGTGGTGGGAATTCAGGACAATTTCCTGACTATTGTGGCTTAACAAAACTGAAACAAAAATCAGTCACTTGTTTCATGAAAGTGAGCCTTTCAACTGTTATCAAGCCTCGGCCTTATAAATAGCAAATGTAGGAAACTTTGAAAATTTAGATGGTTTCAGTAGGCAACTATTGGTTCGGTTTGGTTTTTCGGTATCCCATGATGTCAGTATCAGTTCAGTTTTGGAGTATATTTCCCAACTCTAACAGTGCAGGAATTAAACAAAATTGATGGGTGCAGTTTTAAGCTCCCGCAAAATCAGAGATGAGAGTCAATTGCACCCATAAAATATTAGTATATGAATTTTCAAAGGAATACTGTCACCAGACACCAGAAAACTTAACCCATTGAACCCAAGCAGCCACTTTTACAGCCAGGAACATGATACGTCATAACGTCATTAAATAGGATGGCTGTTCTGGGCTGTTCAGTAAATGTGTGGGTAGACCAATCGGTATTTTCAATGTGCAGCCCAAGGCTGCACGCTGAAAATATTGATTGGTCTACCCCAAATAATGAATATGGACTCTTCTAACTGCTGCCATTGAACTGGCATGGTAGATACCACCCGTATTCAAAGGGTTAAACGTATAAGGAAGTGGAGAATTATGACAGTAACTTGTCACTGGCCAGTGTGCTATTTTCTCAAAACAACACACATTTATATGCCCTCATAGTATATTACTGCTCCACAATATTTTTCAATGAGTGCATTTTTAGCTCCCGTAAAACAGAAATCACGGGTGCCAACAGGAGCAGTTGCACTCGCACCCGTCTCATTTCCAGGACTGTCTCTGGTCAATATACCTGAGTATGATTGTGACCTGCACTCAGTGTAAATAGAATAGATTTGTTTGAGACAAATGGTTTTGTTTTGTTGCAATGCAATACAGTTGTCAATACAATAAATTGTTGTGGATTCATTCTCTACACACTGATGTCAAAATACCGAAATTCTAAGCAACAATTTCTTCCCCATTGTGCAACTTGGAATTTAACCCTTTACCCAACGTAATGGCCAAAACCGGTAGGAAACATAGGTTATGACCCCTCTTTCGAAAGAGCTTGTCAAGCTCGTTCCAATGAGGGGTCATAACCTATGTTGTTGAGACAAAAAATGAAAAAAATTAGTTATTCAAGAATTTTGTTTGCAAGTGTCGTCTGCTTTTCATATTAGGTAAAGGGTTAACAAATTCAATCTTGCTTGACAGAGAAAAGTGTTTTCAAATCTTTGAAATGAATTTATACCAGCTGTGAAGAAGAATTTATTTTTGTGAAAGTCCAGGATTCCACTGGATTATTTTAAATACCACCTGTGGAGCCAATACTTGTTGGATATTAATTCCATTTGAAATTTTGCTGAGGGCTTTATTGGAATTTATTGGAGACTGCTGAATGTTTGAGGGTGGGCCTCCGGTAAACAATTGTGGTAGGTATGTTAAGAAACAAAATTTACTAAAAAATTTTAATTTCTTTTCAACCTGCTCACAATTGTTTACAATTGGCTGAATAAACAATAGGAGGAGGTGAATCACATAACCAATCCCAACAAGAGTAGCAGAAAGAAAAGCAAGGATGGCAGAGAACAATAGCGAAACCTGTAATGAAGATAGAGAGAAAGCACCTGAAAAGAACAAGGCTAAGCGAAGCACAACCTCGATAAAAACAATTTTAATGAGGGTGCACAACAGCCTGAGCAGCAACGAGAGGGCCTAAAGAATAAAGGTCCTCAGATTGCTGCTGAAGGTGGCGGAGATAAAAGGAGGAGAAGGTAGAGGCATTCCTCCAGTAAGCCGCATTCATAACATCCCGGAGCTAAACAGAATTGGAGAACGCCCAGGATGTAGAAATGGCACGAACCTCATGAGCATTAAACCGGTTCGAAACAAGATTCGACGTAGACAAGCGGCAATAAGCCAGCTCGATTGCAAGACAGATCCACCTAGAAATAGAATGGGAAGAGATAGACTGCCTCTTAGGAATGAGAGACAGAATCTCTTCCGACCCCTCCGAATGAACTGAGTGCGAGTAATGTAAGTCTTGATTGCACGAACAGGACAAAGAAGAGGTCTCTGGCCATCGACAGCAGGGAGAGCCCGAATGCAGATGGGAGGAGGTACTGAATCAGGAAGTTGATTCTTAGCCAGAAAAGGAGGTACTGAATCAGGAAGTTGATTCTTAGCCAGAAAAGAGCAATCAGTAGTGAAGGTGACACTGTTAGCCTCATTTCTGAAGAAGGCAGAATCAACAGATAGAGCATGAAGCTCACTGACTCGTCGAGCAGAAGCAAACGCTAGAAGAAAAGCCCTCTTATAGGTGAGAAAACGCATATCAGTCTCAGATAAAGGCTCGAATGGTGCCCCCTCCAAACAATGCAACACCCATGCCAAGTTGCACTTGGGTGTAAGACGCAAAACTTGAGGCCTCTTCAAAGAAAAGTGCTGAATGAGTTTGGAGAGAAAAAGATTACGACCGATGCACCGCTTTCCCACATAAGAGAAAGTATCAGACAGCATAGACCGATAGCCCTTAATCGTAATAGGCTGGAGGCCCTTGGAGTCAAAAACATATACCAGAAAATCTGCAATTTGAGCGATTGATGGATCACGGTAATCCACATTGTGATCTGCACACCAGCTACAGAAAACCTTCCACTTCGCAGCATAAGTCATGCCACTGGAATGTCACCTCGATGCAGAAATGCACTCCACCGTTCGTCTCGAAAAACCTCTACATCGGAGACTGGACCTGATAAAAGACAGGCATGAAGGGACAGGCTCGCCAGGCTGTTGTGATACTTCCTGGGATGACCCTGGGAAAGAAGATCGCGACGTAGAGGTAGACAAACTGCCAAAAGAGGCCGCAGCAGATTAATCCACACCCTCTGTGGAGACAGAGGTGCGATCAGAATAATCCTGCAACTGCAAGCACGTATCTTTGGTAATACTTGAGGAAGAATCGGTGCAGGAGGAAAGGCATAGCCGATCCAACCTGTCCAGTCCAGAGACAAAGCGTCGACTGCAAATGCCAGAGGATCTGGACAAGGGGAGACAAAGGTCTCTACCAGATGATTCCAGTGAGTAGCGAAAAGGTCAACCTGAGGACGGCCCCACTGCTTGCAAATCGCCTGAAACACCGACCGATGTAGCATCCATTCGGTTGGAAGGACACTGTCGCGTCGGGACAGGGAGTCTGCTAGGACGTTGAGATGCCCAGGAATGTGTCGAATGGACACCCGAGCGTTCACATCCCACGCCACCAGAAGAAGATCCCGAGACAGCCGATACATGGGAATCAAATGTGTGCCTCCTCGATTCCGTATGTAGGCCACTACTGTCGAATTGTCCAAAAGAAGTAGGACAAAATGGTCTGACAGATGAGGGATCCAAAGCCAAAAACTCAACAGAAGAGCAAGGAGCTCCTTCTGGTTGATATGAAGGCCCACTTGCTCGCTGTCCCACTCGCCGTGAGTAGACAGACCGAGAGGATCCAACGTCGCACCCCAGCCCCGATCGCTGGTATCCACAGTAAGGATGCGATTGGCCAAAGGAAGATCCAATGGAACACCCTGTGTCAGCCAGGGAATATCGGCCCAAGGGTGGAGGTGACAAAGCCGAGACCGAGGAATAGTGAGTTCCAGGTCCAGCGGATCTACATTCGGACGCCCATGATCCAACAGGAAGTGTTGAGAGGTCGGACAAACAAGCAACCGAGCGGAATGAGATCTGTCACTGAACCGCAAAGGCCCAGCATCCGAAAGAAAGTCCTGGCTGAGACCGAGGAAGCTTGAAGCAGGTTCCGAGTCAAGGCGGAAAGAATCGTCGCCCGAGCATGGGGGACCGACACTACATTGTGAAGAGTGTCGAAATCCATCCCCAAATGACGGAATCGCTGAGAAGGAAGGAGATCCAACTTCTCGCGATTGACTCTGAAATCCAGCGACGCTAGCAGGCAAAGAAACTGCCCGACATCTAACTCCAGAACAGCAGCATCGTGGTGCCATTGGAGGATGTCATCCAGGTAGGCTGACGGAGTCACAGCCGACTGAGTACGGTGGAAAGCAAGCACATGTGACATCAGTCGGTTGAAGGCCCAAGGAGCCAGGTTCAAACCAAACGGGAGAGCTCTGAATTGATAAACTCGATCCCGAAACAAGAACCGAAGGTATTTCCGTGATGCCAGATGAATGGGTACATGGAAGTGGGTATCCTTCAGGTCGATACTGGCAGCAAAGTCGCCCTGATGAACTGAAAGTCAAACCAACCGGAAAGTCTCCATACTGAAACGAGGAGCTATAATGTACTCGTTCAGGATACTCAGATCGATGACAGGACGAAATTGTCTGTTTTTCTTCGGCACCAAGAAAAGTCTCGAGTAAAACCCCGATGAAAGGGTGTTCCTGACTACCTTGATCGCACCTTTGGAGAGGAGATTGTCGATCTCCTGCACCAGAAGATCCCGACGCAGAGAATCGGAAGGGACCTGAGTCGGGAGGGGGACCCGAGATAAACTGGGGTGCCGATGGAAGGACAGTCGCAGACCGGAATGAATGACGTTGAGGACCCAAGGGTCCGACGTTATCTCTGTCCAACGGTCGTAAAACAGCGACAGCCTTCCCCCGACTGGAGGCGATTCGACTGGAGGCGAATCGAGGTGAGAACCTTCACTTGTGGCATCGACGTGGCCCCCGAGAGGAGAAACCATCTTGGGAAGTGACAGAGTCCTGAGACTTTCCTGCCTGAGGCTGCCAGCGAGCCTGGCCACATCGGCACTTCTTATGTGCAGAAGGAGGAGACGGAGCCGAAGACGGAGCCGAAGGCATAGCCGACGTCACCGACAAGGCAGATGCAGCAGCAAACTTGGCGGGCCTGGAATGACCACCACCCGCAGCGGCAGGTTGGTCAAGCTGTCGCAGCAAAAGCTGGTCCTTCGAATGACGAAGAACTTCGCCACAAACAGCTTCCACGGAACCATGGAACAACTGAGGTCCCACCAAAGAGGCAGACCTCAGAACAGCACGTTGCTCAGAAGGAAGGGATGGAGAAGAATCCAACACCGCATCCCGGCATGCCAGCTCCAAATTAGCCATGTTACAGGCGTGAGTGTGTGTCAAGTTCATAAGAGCCTGTGACAAGACACGAAAAGGCGCCTGAGCGTCATCAAACTCCCCTGGTGGAAAATATTCAGCCAGAGCAGCGACGACATGGTCCGCGAGAGATAACATACCCAGCATCTCTTGGGACAGGCCCACCATAGATTCAACTACCGACATCGGGAGAACTGCCGACTTAGGCTTAGTTAACACGAGGGAAGAAGAATCCTCATCCACAGTAGTCATCCCTTGGAAGACTGGTGGAGAGACGGAATCGTAAACACGAAACCGCGATGGAGGCAGAAAGGCATCAGCTCTAGAAAAGAAGGAACCCTTGAGGGCCTTAGAACGCATTTTGGCGTCTAAGCCCTGGAAGGACTCAACAACCTGAGCCGATTGCAGAGGACGCAAAGCCCCAGAGCTAGAAGGCTCGACACGGTTACGGCGATCCACAGTGGACCGCAGCCGGACGGTCACAGATGGCTGGTCCGAAGGTTGAACGTTCGGCAATAAGCCGAAGACGAAATCCAAAGCCTGCCCCAAAACCTCCTGGGAAGACTGAGCAGTATCCAAAGGGCCAGGCGAGACATCTTGGCGACCGACCAAAGAAGGTTGTGCCTCAGGAGGCACAGGGAGGCCAACTTGAGGGTTGCCAGAAAGCAACCGGGTGAGCGCCAAAACGGCCTGACGCAGGTCACCCTGAGAATCCGTCACAGCAGCATCGCCCGATGGAGTGTCCTCCCAATGGACCCTTCTGGTAGAAGAACCCAAATTCTCAGAAGAGGCCGACGTCGAACGTCGATCGGCAGACAGAAAAGGGATACAGTGAGAAGACACCGGAGGACAGTCCCGATTGTGACGCCCAGGGGCCATCACTGACCTCTGCGAAACAGAAGGTCCTGCCTGCAAATTCTCAAAAGAGACTAACAGTGCACATCGATTCGTAGTTGGACCTAGGATACGTTGAGAAGACACCGGAGGATTGTCCCAAGAATGACAGGAACCTGTCATTGGCCTCTGCGTGGCAGACGGCCCCAACTGCCCATCCTCTGAGACCGACGGCAAGCATCGATCGACACCCAGACTGGAAACACAGTGAGGAATCACCGGAGGAAGGTTCCTCGAGTGACAGCTAACAGGGGCTGTCACTGACCACTGCCGAACGGCAGGCTCTGGATGCCAACACCATCCTGCTAGGCGGCACACTAGCAGGGGAAGGAGGAACAATAAACGATTCACTCGAGGGACAAGGAATCGCTGCCGAAGTGACCGACCAGCTCAACCGACTAGGAGCAAACCTAGCCAGATGAGACGGCAAGGCTAGGGGAGGCTGAGAGCACACAGACACACCAGCAGATACAGCCTCAGTCCCCCGAGACTGTAGACCATCCCCAGAAGAGATGGAAGAGCCACCATCAGACAGAATAGGATCTGTAGTAACAACTTCCTCAGCAACTGTCGACGGTATAGGAGGCAGATCGGAGTGGGTCACTGAGCTGACCTTGGAAAAGCTCTCTACGAAAACAGATGCCTCAAGAGTGACATCAGAAGACAAAGAGACCACGGTCTCCACGTCAGGTATCACTGAACTAGCACCGTCAACAGTTGCAGAGGAACTCGCCACAGAAGACAGATCAGAATCCTGTGTGACAGAGTCACCACGTGCACCAGCAATGTCTGCTACGGCACAACTACCCTTACACCGAGAACGAGGGGTTCTAGCTCTGGACAGAACCACCTTGTTAACAGAAGCCCAGAATTTAGAGGACCAAACCCCACAAATACCACATGATTGGGCCTGAGTGCAATTGTTGCAAGTGACACATGTGGAATGAGAGTCGTCCACATGCTTCACTTTCAAGCAAGAGGTACAAGGAATAGTCTTTGGCATTATATGAATGAAAAAGGAATCAAGCTTCCCGCCGACGGAAAACAGTACAAAGGTCGTGTTCACACGTGGGGGAAAAACAAGATTAAGTGTGAAGAAACAAGCAATAATGATCAAAAATAACATTAATCAAAAACAATTTTGGATAGCTTGATAAAAGGATACAATCCACTTGCACACAATGAAATGCAGAGCACATATAATAAGTTGTTCACAAAGAATAACAGCAAAGTAGCACGAGTCACAAAAATTTCCGACCATGTACAAATGGTGGAAATAAAAGGAATTGACGTCACGGTTATTGCGCATGCGCTCGGTAAACGCAAGAGGTGTGCAGAGAGAGTACCTGTAATTTTGAGCGCTGGTCTCGCTCGACCCTTTTTTCGATCTTTTTCGTGCTTTTGCACTCTATTACTTTTCCAACTCGTTTGGAAAAGTTCTCTAAAAACTTGAGTTAGTTCCGAAGTAGGGCTTGCACTTACGTTACAGCCAATTGTAAACAATTGTGAGTAGGTTGAAAAGTAGGGCTGGGCGGTTTATCGGTTTTTCGGTTCGGTTCGGTTTTTTTTTTTAAACCGAAACCGAACCGCCGCCTTAACAAAAAACCGAGACTTTCGGTTTCAACAAATTTCCCAGAATTGGTTAAGTTTATGACCACTCAATCACTTGCTTTCCGCACGCCAAAGGCTTAAATGTCCGGCAAAGGTAAATGCTGTGCCATTTATGCTTACTTCGAGAGGACTGACAACAAATCCCCCCCACCATCCCCCCACAAATAGTGGTAGCAAATTTCTTGTATCTTAAACAATATCTACAGAACCACCAGCAGATGGAATATGAAAAATTAAAAAGTCGTACGTAAAAATCCACACATGCAATTCAAGAATTGTTAAGTAAATTTACTGAACCGGGCATATTCGACCAAAGAGGTATTGCAAGTTACCTGACAATATGTGGTGTAAAAGTATTATAAATTACCTTTGACCTAAAATCATCTGCGTACAGCACGTTGTAAATTAGATTGGTGGTAAACATAAAATTTATCGAGTTTTAAAACCTCAAAGTTCACATGGGAAAAATGACGAGTAAATTATGTTAATTAACCGACCACTGGCACGTTCTCTGAAGTCACATGCTCAGAGATAACGCTGCGCATTGGCAGTTATGTTTTTTGTCAACAATAAAATGGTTAAATTAAAATAGAACACATCCAATTAAATGGATGGCAGGTAACTATTGAAAGTTTTTTTAAAACTTATTGGGAATTGTTTGTATACTATTTGAACTTACTTTAAGGAATCGCGCAGTACTGCAGGTCTGTCAGGTACACACGCTGCATTCCCAATACGATGTTATAATCAGCACGTGTCATGACCATGTGTATTTTGTAAACACAACAAATCCCAAGATGCAATATTGCAAACTTTCTTTCAACCCCCATTATGCAGCAGTCTCCCCTCCCTTCAAAATCATCAATCGCCTGTCTTGAATAAGATGAAATCAACGCAGGGATAAGCCAAGAGGGCAAAGTAAAGTTGGTAATATCTTTGCCTTGGCACCGCCCTTTTCGTCCAATTTCTATGTTTGGGCAGAATCAAAGTAAAAAACGAACATCTACAGTCGAAATTAAGAGAGATATTGTGAAAGCATTGGAGTGAGTTACCAATAAAAGTGATTCGTATATCACGACTTACTTCAACAATAGTTATCAAAATCAGAAAAAATATGATTTGTGTTCCTCTTATTCCACTGTCATTTGAAGCAGGAACCATCAAGAAACACGGGGCACGTCTATTTTCAAGCGATGTGATAATTACCGAAATAAGCACAACAATTGCACATTATCCACCAAAACCAGGATGAGAGCATTGAGACCCCATAAAAAATAAGGAAATGTTGATTTTTGCTAAAATGTAGCTTTTCTTGTGAATTTCTGCATCTTGTCTTGACAAGGTCCCAAATCTCACCGACAGAACAAGGCAGCTCCCACCAGTGGTGGAGCCATGGTTTGAAATCCTGTGGACCATGCTAGTGGAGATTTTTTTTTTTGGGGGGGGGGGGGGGGGGGGGGGGGGGAATCTCAGGACTGAGGGTACTGTACTTGTACTGAGGGCAGGAAATCAAAAATAATTTTTTCAAATTTGGGGATGGGAGAAGCAAGTGGGATTTTGAGTGGAGGGTGGGGGGGGGGGGGGGCTGGTCTCCCTAGATACCTCATGGCTCCACCGCTCCACCACTGTTGCCCACTACAGCAGCCCAACACATTATGTCCATTTGCTGAGAAGAGTGGTGAACACTGATTAACCCGAATGACACAACTCGCTATATGAGCCTCATGACTTGGATGACAAATACAGACAGATTTTATGTGTACATTACCCTCTAAAATGTGGATTTCTACAATATATTATGAAAAACCGAAAACCGAACCGAAAACCGAGTTTTTGTACAAAACCGAAACCGAAACCGAACCGAAATGCAAATTTCAAAACCGCCCAGCCCTATTGAAAAGAAATGTATTTCAGTTCGTTGGATCCTCACTGAAAAAAATAGAGAAGGTAAGAAAGTGGTGAAAGCGAGATTAGTTGCTAGGGGCTTTGAAGAGAACACTTCATTACTCAAGACAGATTCCCCAACATGTTCGAAAGAAAACTTACATCTTATGTTGAGTATCATTCCAGCTAAAAAGCGGAAAATCAACTCTCTAGATTTTAGAGCAGCTTTTCTTCAAGGAAAAGGTTTTGATCGTGAAGTATACTTAAAACCACCCGAAGAAGCTAAGACAAATAACTTGTGGCAGCTTAAAACTGCTGTATATGGACTAGGTGATGCTCCTAGAGTGTGGTATCTGACAGTACATGAGGAAATGATTAATTTAGGTGTCAAAGTAAGTCCATATGATTCTGCTTTGTTTTATTGGAGATATGGGTTGGAGCTTCATGGACTGATTGCATGCCATGTTGATGATTTCTTTTTGTGTGGTTCTTATTTATTCAGTCAAAAAGTTATGTTACCCTTAAAGAACAAATTGATGATAAGTAAGGAAGAAGATGAATCTTTCAAGTATCTTGGACTCAATATTAAACAAAACTCTGATGAAATAACTATTGATCAACAACATTACATTGATGAATTTGAACCAATTACTATTCAACGAAGTAACAGTGATAAATGTGATGTATTGAATAATGATGAACGGACAAAATTGAGAGGAGTTATTGGTCAGTTATGGACAACCAGTCAGAGTAGGCCTGATATGGCGTATGATGCATGTGAACTCAGTGTGACATTAAAAAGTAGTACCATTAGTGATATTTTAAAGGCTAATAAATTATCAAGAAACTACAGTCTGATAAAGTAACATTCAAGTTTCCTAATATAGGAAATCATTCTGAATCTCAGTTAATATGTTATAGTGATGCTTCTATTGAAAACTTGAGAAATGGTAGGTCACAATGTGGCTACATTGTATTTCTTAACCCTTTACCCAATGAATCGCCTGCATCTGCCTGCGTAATATGCAAATTCAGCAGTTAAAAAAATATTATTTTTGAAAAAATTTCAACAAAACCATATCATGTGACCCCTCATTGGAACGAGCTCGTCAAGCTCGTTCCAACGAGGGGTCACATGATATGGTTTTGTTGAAATTTTTTCAAAAAAATTAAAAAAATGATATTTAAAATAATAAATTTTGATGTCGTCTGCATTGGGTAAAGGGTTAAAGGAAAAAATGCTAAGATAGCACCATTAGCATCAAGATCAATTAAGATAAAATGACGAGTAAAAAGCACCTTAGCAGCAGAGACTCTTGCCTTGCTTGAAGCTTCAGAGGCTTGCTTCTTGTATAAAGCAACAATTTGTGAACTTTTTGGGATTAATATCAATGTGGAACTTGCCACTAAAACTGAATTTTTACTTATCACATGCTTGACAGATAACAAATCATTGTATGAATTCGTTCACACAACCAGTGCACTCCAAAATAAACGATTACAAACTGACATCTGTATTCTAAGAGAAATGCAACATCGCAAAGACATTTCTACCATTAGATGGATTGAGAAACAGTATTAAATTGCTGACTGCCTTACCAAATCTAATGCTCCAAGAGACAAATTGATGGGAGTGTTAGAGAATTCACTTTTACCCATGTAAATGGACCACAGTTTTTGTACATAGTGTATATTTGAAAGAGTTATATACATACAGAAAAAAAAACTAAAAAAAAAACTGGCAGATTGTTAATGTTAACTATATTGAACTTATTGAAAGTCACTTACTTTGAACTAGAAGAATTCTAAGTGAAGACGTATCAAGGGAGATAATATATAGAACCTGTTGTGAGGGTATGTGAGGCCATATTGGATTTGTGTGGTTGGATGGATCAATGGGCCAAGATATTAAATGTGTGATGGTGAATTACAGAGACTCTATATTCAAGAAATAATTACCAATGTAAGTCTACCAATATTAACAATGCATTTAATGATTTCAGTACAGAAATTAAGATTTTAATTGTGTTTGAGATTATTTTTTAGCTTTTGAATACGATAACCATGGAAAATGGATATTTATTGGTAAAAGAGGAAATTTTTCAATATGCCAAAAAGTTGATGGGGCGAACTGGTATGGCTTCAATATCGAGTATGAGACCCATTACTGTTACAGCTAGACAACGCCTTCTCATGCTCCCATTCAGGTTCCTGGTGGTCCTTTGTGGGATGTTTTTCCATTCTTGGACCATCATGGCACCAATCTCCTGGACACTTCTTGGCTGGACTGGGCAGGCTGAAATTGCAAGCTGCAACTCATTCCAGACATGTTCGATTGGACTGAGGTCAGGGGATCTTGCTGGCCAGTCCATACGCTCATTCCCCTCCCTCTGTCGGTACTCCCCGACAGCATGGGCAACATGAGGAGTGGCATTATCATCCATCAGAATGAATCTATCACCCACTGCACCTGCATACAATCTGACGTGGACATCCAGGATCTCATCAATATACCGTTGTGCAGTCAATGTACCACGTTCAAGGACACAGAGCTCTGTACGTCCATTCCAGCTGATGCCGCCCCAGGCCATGATTGACCCGCCACCATAGTCGTCATGCTCAGCAATGTTGGCTGAATGGAATCGCTCCCCTGGTCCTTTCCATACCCTAGAAAGCCTATCTGTTTTGTCTAGGCAGTACATTGACTCATCTGTAAAAAGGACAGGTCGCCAATCTTCTCTGGTCCATGGCCCATTCATATCGTGCCCGGTGGTGAATCTGGGACAGCGGAATGCGAATACATGGTCTTCTCGATCGGAGGCCACTTTCGTGCAACCTTTCCCGGATAGTCTGCATCGAAACATGTACCCCGGATGCATTCTGAAGGTCACTGTGAAGCTGGGTTGCTGTGGCAAAGCGGTTTGGGCCTGAATGATGAAAAACTGGTCTTCAGCTGCAGATGTTGCCCTGTCTCTGCCACCACCATGCCGTCTTACTGGTGTGCCATACTGCTGAAATCTTGCCCAGGCTCTGGTGATCACTGTATGGTGCACACCAAGGGCTTCACCAACCTGACAATGGGTAGCCCCTTGCTCCACCATCACTACAGCCCGCCACATTTCTGCTTCAGACAAATGTCTTCTTACATGTGCATTTGCCATATTTAATCATTAAATCACAAGGGTTTGTGTTGAAATGAAGACTGAATACCCTACACATGTCATGTCCATGTAGACAGTACATAAAACATCATGAAAATCAAGGAGTATGTGCTTTCCATGACTGTCACGAAAAGTCTGCCTGTCAAGAGAGCTAATCTGAACACTGGGGACCATTTAAATACATTCCTCAATCATATCCACCAAAAATATCGCAAATATGTCACAAGCAAATTTCACAATGATGTGTCAAATATTTGGTGCTTAGCAAACATTGAGTAGTATATGTTCCAGTAGGGTCTCAAGATGGGCATAAAGATTTTGGATTTTTGTTTCAGCCCTGTGGGGCAGTAGTAGCAAAACTTTTATCTTCAGAGAATCATTTTGTGCAGACATGTTAACCTCCAAAAATAATTTTCAGAGAAACTGAGGTTGATTTTCAGGAAAATGGCATGGATTTCAGGGAAAAGTTTGTGTGACAGAAAATGCTGTATGGAACAAGTAGACTGTCATTAAATAAAAGACTTCTCTCAGTAGGAGATACAGTGGAATCATGTTAATTGAATAGCCATTTTGCGAATGAAAATTATTCAATTAACAGGAGTATGCGATTAACAGGGATTGTGTCACTTTCCTATATTCTAGAGATAAAGGTAGCATTTATTCTATTATATCTTGTTTGACAGAGCTCCATGAGCTCTGTCAAACAAGATATAATAGATTAAATAACTGTATTGGATGTACTGAAGCCAAATAGGTCTATAAATAAAGGAAAACTGGGACATAATTTCTCGACAGGTTACCAGATTCTTTATTCAGTTAACAGGAGTTTACTCTATAACCTATATTCAATTAACAGGTCAAATTTGTACTGGAGGTATGGTAAATGGTTTTGTGTTGGGAAATTATATTCAATTAACAAGGTTATTTATTAAGAGATATCGAATTAAGTGGTCTCCACTGTACTACAATACTATTAATGCAGCTCATGTTGTATTACCAAATAAAAATATGGTCAAAATATATAAATTTTCATTCTGGAGTTATACTACTGCTCATATCAGCTGTTTCTGTATCCTGTCTAATGGCTTATTCAAACTGTACTCTATTCACAAACATTGGATTCACAACAGAAATCAGGTTTCTCCCAATGCCCCCCCCCCCCCCCCCTCCCACCCACACACACCAAAAAATAAAAAATAGAACGAAATATTATGGAAAAAATCACGACATCGACGCCGTAGCTGCGATGGTTGGTGCAATCTCACAAAATTCTAAGTCCATCAAGGGCCATAACTCCAAGAAAAATATTTGGAACACATGCATTGAACAGTGGCTAGACATCAATAAGATACACTTACATGCCAAATATAAAGTCATTCCATCAAGTATTTCAAAAGTTATTGAGTTTTGAAAGTCGCTGGTCACAGACAGACCGACCGACAGACCGACCAACAGACCGACCGACAGACAGACCGACATTGCCACTTACAGAGCTGCTAGTCACAGCTAAAAAGACCTTAATTTTTCAGTTTCAAGACCAACACATGTAGTTCTCTTACACTTCTACAATCAATTTATGCCTGTAGCAGTAATCCAAAGAAAAATACTTTATAAAAAAGAAATGAGGCATAATTAACTCCCACAAATGTTCGGAAATTTCAATTGTTCAACTTCAAAACATTTCTTGCAATTCTCCTACAATCACTTCATGGCTGCTGAAGAGCAGACATGAGTTGAAAGAAATAAAAATTGAAGAAAATTCTCAGGAGTATAAAAATAGATTAATGAACAGAAGACCTCTTGAAAAATGTAAGACACAAAAATTTCTCTGTAGATCCTATCCAAGCCAGAAAATAAGCAGACTGTCATCTGCAAAATGAGGTCATCAGAGGGTGAATTTAGTGATGCTACCCTGCATGGCAGGGTAGCATCACTAAATGTACCCTCTGTGAACCCCAATCTGAATAAGGGTCTCAAAACTGAACAGAATGCTGTACCCAGAGAATAAATTTGAACACAGTATGGGATAGCATCATCAAATTCAACCTCTGGGGACCTCATTTTGCAAATGTCAGACTGCTTATTTTCAGGCCTCATTCTATCTATTTCAATATCATTTTGTAAGAAATAATAATAAAATAAAAAAATAAAAACACTTCTAAAAGAGGCCTTTACCTTAGAATTAAATAGAGCTGTAGGTTTTTAAATTTCTTGTTCGGTTTCGGTTTTGGTTTTTCAGGTGGAGTAAAACCTCGGTTCGGTTCGGTTCGGTTTTCAGTTTGTTCATCAGGCCATGTTCATGAGGCCAAATAAAATTCAATAAAACTCATTCTTATGTCCGGTGTCCGGAGTCATAACTGAATGGCAGTGAAATTGAGTGAAACTCAATGAATGCCCGAAATAAGCTATAATACATGAAGAATCAGGGAGGCCAATATAATAATTACCTAAATATACAGAACTTTTATTGTGCTTGGCCATTTTTCGAGGTCTGGCACCTACTCGCAACTTGAGGAAAGCTGCAAACACAACTAAACTGAAATGTCGGAAATTCACAGAATGAAGCCTTCCCAGAGTAGTGTGAGTACCCAGATACTGCCATTGGCAGTGTCTGGGTACTCTCACTACTCTGGGATGGCTACATTCTGTGAATTTCTGCAGCAAGAGAGTATTTAATAAAAAACGAAAAACCTTAGACTGCGGGATGTCGATGGTTTCGGTTTCGGTTTTTAAAAAGAACTAAAAACCTTGGTTCGGTTTCGGTTAACCTACAGCTCTAGAATTAAACCAGAGTTGTCATCAGTTCAACTTCTCAAAACACTGACATGTTTGATTCAATGATTTACATGAAAGAAAGAGGTGATTCCCGGACAGAAATTTTTATCACTGGAAACAGATCAATGGAACTTCCCCAGTATCTCCCAGAATTCAAAGTTAAAAATGGTGGCACCCATCAACTCAATTGTGATTTACATTCTCCTTTCAATGTTCAAATACAGTGTTGCAGTTTGTAAAGCAAAACATGGGCACCCTTATTCAAATGCAAGAAAAATGTAAATGGAACACTATTAAAGGGGAATTCTCTGCTGAATAAAACCATTTTTTTACAAACTGAACATCTGAAGTTGTTGATGATCAGGTGTTTGAAACTGGGTCACCACAAATCGGCACAATGTAAACTGATAATCAAGACAAATTTTGTGCACTTTAAAAAAGGTACAAACATCTTTCTTTTTTGCTTTCATTAATGAATTTTACTATCATTTTAATGATTTTTGAACAGGGTAATACCAACACTATAACTCTTTTGAAACTGATAGCAAATTGACCCTCGAAATCATTTCAAAACTGCCAAATATTTTGATTGATAATTTTTTTCTGGGATTTTCGGCCCAAGGAGATCTTTTTCCGGGATACTGGGAACAACGTTGTATTCCCTTGATTTTTCGTGGGCATTCCTGGAGGGTCAACATGTCTGGTTTTGTGGCGAAAGGCTGTGAGTGGTTTTAATTCGAAACATCGATTGTGTGTTCAAATGTTCCAGTAGGGTCTCTAGATGTGCATAAAGGTTTCAGATTTTTGATTTGGCCCTGTGGGGCACCCTCAGCGCCACTTATGTCATTAGAGAATCAGTTTCCGGTGGAAAGATCCTAAGGGTTTCAATTCAAAATGTTGCAAGTGTGTTAATATATTCCAGTGGGGTCTCTAGATGTGCATAAATGTTTTGGATTTTTGATTTGGCCCCCATGGGGTACCCGTTGCACCACTTTTGTCATTAGAGAATCGGTTTGTGGCAAAAATCTTGGGG
Organism: Pictodentalium vernedei; assembly: GCA_031216915.1. Classification (NCBI taxonomy): domain Eukaryota; kingdom Metazoa; phylum Mollusca; class Scaphopoda; order Dentaliida; family Dentaliidae; genus Pictodentalium; species Pictodentalium vernedei. The sequence goes on from CM062291.1 coordinate 405,458,163, forward strand.
TTTTAATTTGAAATGTTAAAAGTGTGTTTCTACATTCAAGTGGGATGTCTAGATGTGCATAAAGGTTTTGAATTTTTTATTTCGGACCCAAGTGGAGCCTGTAGCGCCACTTTTGTTGTTAGAGAATCGGTTTTCTGGCAAAAGCTCCTACATGTTAAAATTTGAAACTTTGAAAGTGGGTTCATATGTACCAGTAGGATTGCTAGATGTGCATAAAGGTTTCAGAATTTTGATTCGGCCCTGTGTGGCACTCGTAGTGACACTTTTGTTGATACAGAATCTTTTTTCCAGCAAAAGGCTCCTAGGGGTTTCAATTTGAAACACTGAAAGTGTGTTCATATGTTCGGATAGGGTCTCGAGATGTGCATAAAGGATTCAGATTTTTGATTCAGCTCTATGTGGCACCCATAGCACCACTCTTGTCATTCGAGAATCAGTTTCCAGTTAAAAGTTCACAGAGGTTTTCATTTGATATGTTTAAAGTGTGTTCATATGTTCCAGTAGGGTCCCCCCTTCCCCCCCACCCCCCGCCCCCACCCCTATGGGGCACAAGACATTTCAAAATATAATGTTCACTTTTGAACTTTTTACCTCTCTTGATGTGTTTCTCCAAGATCTACTTTACAGTTATCATTGCAGACACACATCAAGGGAGATTACTGAATTGAAAAAATGAACTTTACAAACTCAAAATGTGGTTATCACAGCCATGCAACACTTGTTGCATAACAATCATCTGCCATTGAAAAAAATATTGCAGTTGAGTTATTTTCTCCAGTTTATTCTCCCATTGTGTTGTGATATCTGGATAATAAAATACAGCAAACTACACAAACACTGAAATATTCCCCCTTCTCCACTAAGAGAACAAGGAGACAGACTAAATGTTGTTAGGTTATTAGCACGTGCCAATTCTGATGTTTTGATGTCGGTTTCATGGTGCTGGCAACAGTGCCAAAACTTGAAAGCTGAAATGGATTTGGAAGACACTTTGAAGATGTGGCGACAGATGAATTTTCCACTTGGAAAATATGTAAATACAGTGGAATCCTGTTAATTGAATAACCACTTTGCCAATGGAAATTATTGAATTAACAGGAGTATTCAATTAACAGGGATTGTGTCGTCACTTTCCTGTATTCTAGAGATAAACTTAGAATTTAAACTATTATATCTTGTTTGACAGATCTCTATGAGCTCTGTCAAACAAGATATAATAGTCTGAATGCCTGTATTGGATGTACTGAGGCCAAATAGGTCTATAAACAAAGGAAAACTGGAAAAAGTCAGGGTAATTTCTTGACAGGTTACAAGATTTTTTATTCAATTAACAGGAGTTTACTCTATAACCTAGATTCGATTAACCCTTTACCCAACGCAGATGATATCAAAATTTATTATTTTAAATATCATTTTTTAAAATATTTAAAAAAAAAATAACAAAACCATATGATGTGACCCCTCGTTGGAACGAGCTCGTCGAGCTCGTTCCAATGAGGGGTCACATCATATGGTTTTGTTGAAATTTTTTGAAAAATAATATTTTTTCAACTGCTGAATTTGCATATCATGCGGGCGGATGTGGGTGATTCGTTGGGTAAAGGGTTAACAGGTCAAATTTGTACTGGAGGTATGGTAAATGGTTTTGTGTTGGGAAATTATATTCAATTAACAGGGTTATTCAGTTAAAAGATATCCAATTAAGTGGGTTCCACTGTACATCATAGTACCTTTATCCTTATTTAAAGCTATCTTCAGTGCAGCATGGAATGGTGTATCACCATGTTCTATTGATATAGCTATCGGATTGGCTCCAAAATCCAATAATGGTATGACAAACCTAAATTCTTCTGACTCCATTAAGACATTCAAAGCATTCTGTCCTCTCATCTTATCTCCTGAAGACAAAATAAAAATTTATCAAAAACATGCCTGGGAATAAGGAATCTGTCATTTGCAGAAAGAGGTTCTCAGAGGGTGAATTTGCTGATGCTATCCCAGACAGTGGGCTAGAATTCACCTATTGATCCTCTGGGTACCTATTTCTGTTTACAATTTACAAACTGAGTAGTTGGAAAAGGTTATTTAAACAAGAGGCCCCTAGGGGCCTGAGAGCCTTCACCTGACACTGACAACTATCAACCAAGGGCCCTGATTTGAACAATCCTGCATCTGCCCCATAAAGAAAACCATATACCAAATAAAAAAAACATTCTGACAAGTGGATCTGAAATTTTTTAATTTTTTTTAAATATTCCTCATATTGAACTAAGGGACTTGGCTTGAACAAACTTGAATCTCACCTCCCTGAGGATGCTGTATTCCAAATATCAAAAGATTCTGACTACTGAATCTGAAAAAAAATATTTAAAAAAAATATTCCTCATGTTGAGCTACGTTATAATTCGGGCCCCCACAGGAAGTTCAAATATGAACCCAGGGACTTCGCTTTAACAAATTTGAATCTCACCTCCCTAATAATACAGTATACCAAATATCAAAAGATTTTTACTGGAGGATGTGAAAACAGAGTTTTAAAGAATGTTCCCAACATTGAACTAAGTTACAATTCAGTCTCCCTCAGGGGGACTGAGACTTGGCTTGAACAAATTTGAATCACACCTCCCTAAGGATGCTGTATATCAAATATCAAAACATTCTGACTGTCGGATCTGAACAAGAAGATTTTTAAAGAAAATTCCTCATATTACACTAAGTTAGAATTCGGGCTTCCACAGGAAGCGCAAATATGAACCCAGACACTTGGCTTGAACAAACTTGAATCTTCCCCCATCCCCTCCTAAGGATGCCGCATACTAAATATCAAAAGATTCTGATTGGTGGATCTGAAGAAGATTTTTAAAGAATATTCCTTGTACTGCACTACATTAAACATTTGGGCTCCAATAGAGAGCCCAAATATGGAACCAGGGATTTGATTTGTCAAGCCTGTGAAACAATCTTCCAAAGATATTATATGTGAAATCTGAAAACTTTTGGGGAAGTGGTTTGGGAGAAGAAGAATCTTAAATGTTTTCCCCATTACCCACAGTGTTTAAATATGCTGACTCTGCATTTTTTCAAAGTCCTGAAAAAGTATCCTACAATAAAACCGATAGCAATTTTTTGGCCCAGTCCATTTTGTTGGTCCTAAGGAAGCTTCACACCAAATAAGAATTCTCAGTGCCATGCAGTTTTGAAGATATGGGTGTTTGAAATTTTTTCTATTTTTAGCTCCTGTGGTTCCCAGGGGGCATTTTGGAAAAGTGCTTGGGCATACATCAAGCACTTATGACCCATTAATACTTCATATCAAATTTAGTTCAAAACTGCCTCTCTATTTGGAAAACAGAAATTTTGAGCAGGGCAAAAATATTTGCCCCTCCTGTAACAATGACAAATATTGCCCCTCAAACTTCTCTTGAACACACTTGAGTCTATACCTCAAAAGGGAGCTGTAAACCAAATATCAAGTCTCTGCTACAGCTGGTTCATGAGAAGACTTTTTTAAAAAATTGGGGCATTTTGGCCCCACTGCCTCCTCAATATGAGTAGAAACCCAATTTGAACAAAAACCCAAATGCCTGTATACAGCCACTAATCATTTCATTAAAATGTGGCCAGTGGTTTGGGAGAAAAAAGACCCAAACACCACCTTCACAATGGACAAAAAGTGATCAGAATAGCTCACCCTGACTTTCAGTCAGGTGAGCTAAAAATAATTTCAACAAAACAATATAATGTGACCTCTCATTGATTTGTTGGAGTTCAACTGGTAGAGTGCCAAATTATTTTTCTTAGGCGATTTGTAACGCAAGTATTTTTTTGAAGGTTATCATGCTTTAAACAAAAGGAGCCCCAGTTTAGTAAGTTTTTGTTCATAAACAGTTGTTTTGTAACAATTTATTGGAGTGCCTTTTGGCACTCTCCAATAAATTGCAATAAATCAATTTTGTTAAAACAATTATGTGTTTCAACTGCTGAGCAAACGAGGTAATGAATGCAATGTAAAGCCGCTAAAGTGGCTTTACAGCAGAGTCCTGATAGTGGCTTCTAGCATTCAACCATTTAATGACGCTTTTGACAGCCCGGTTCACCCCATGTTGGGCAGTTTTACGGGTGGAGGAAGCCGGAGTACCTTGAGAGAACCACTTAGCAATGGCGATCAACTGTCAGACTCCCCAAAATACTAACTCCACACAAGCAGGGTTTGCATTGGTTGAAAACAAGGTCACCATTGACATGCATTACCCCTCAGTACACAGCGCAACTGTGCCCCCACATGGGCAATTAGATTAAGTGTATTGCCCAAGGACACAATGCAGTTACCTCTGGTGTGGATCGAACCATGGACATCACGGTTTGAAGTTCAATGCCATAACCACTGACCAATTGTGCTCCCTAACCTCTCATTGGAATGATTTGGTTCAGCTCCTTCTAATGAGGTCACATGATATTCTTTGGTTGAAATTTTAAAAGCAATAATAAATTTTAATATTGTGTGCATTGGCTGAAAGGTTAAGGAAAGTTGAATAATTCATGAAAGGGGGCGCAGTGGCGTCTCGGTGACTGGTTCTCGTCAGATCACCGAAGTTAAGCAACATCAAGCGCAGTTAGTAGTTGGATGGGTGACCATTTCAGAGACTGATTCGTGCTCCCGCGTTGTGTCCTTGGGCAAGGCACTTAACCCCCATGATGCTGTATACTAAGGCGTACTGCATGTCGATGGTGCACATGTCTTCAACCAATCTATCCCTGCCTGTGCCCTGTTGCAGAGTTCAGAGTTACAATGTTGGAGAGCTGACAGCTGCTCGTCAGTTCTCTCTGGGTACTCCGGCTTCCTCCACCCATAAAACTGTCACCGACATGAAATGACCACGGCTGTTAATGTGTCATTAAACCCCAATAAAAAATTTAAGACAAGTTTTTGAAAACAGAAAAGAACCAGAGTATTTGTTTTGAAAATACTACAGGTTAGAGCTGAAATGGTTATGGGGTTTTCTTGATCGATTAATCATATGGTTAACCAATTAATCACTTGTCCAAATTGATATCTGAATAATTGCCATACTGTTGATGATTTACAGCATGAACCCTTTACCCAATGTAACAAACAAAACCGATTATATACAAAAATCTCCATTCAAGTTTATTATGTTTTCAAATTTTGTCTCAAAAACACAGCTCATTACCCCTCACTGGAACGAAATCATTGAGCTCATTCCAATGAGGGGTCATAAGCTATGTGTTCGAGACAAAGGTTGAAAATTTTTTAGTAATTCATCAATTTATTTTGCAAGTGTCGTCTACTACCCACAATGGTTAAAGGGTTAAGAATGACTATTTCTAGCTATTGATACAGTATGATAATCATGCAAGTAAACAAGTATGTCAGCAAGTACCTTGCATGCTTTACTCTGTCTCATATAATTGATGTGAGTCAGCGTGACAATGTTTGCCTGTTTTGGAGCAAGTTGTTCTTTTGTTTACCCATATAATACAGTAGTTCAAAAGTAACGGTTAATCGAACAATTACTTTTTGGATCAATCAAGATGTTGATCATTAATTAATCGATTAATCGGGTTTACCGTTTCAGCTCTACTACAGGTGATCACATTAAAATCAAAATTCTTTTCATAGCAAGTGACCTGGACCGTTGACCTGCTTATCCCAAGCACAATCCCAATCATTGACACCTTATAGACATTTGAAAATTTTATGCAAAACAAAAGCAAAAATTTATTTATAGTAATACATGCCTGGGTCTGGCAGTCTAGAAAACCAAGGAGTGCAAAACAACTGCCCTCCTCGGATTGCTTGGGAGTGCAATTGCACCTGGAATTTTCAATACATATACTTGTATGCTATTTTGGTTATAGTATGTGGAGAGTGGATTGTCACCCAATCACCCAAGGAGTGGAGGTATCACCCCCAAGGTACCCCCAAGGTACCCCCAAGGTACCAGGGGTGCAGAAATTGCCCGAACGACCGGTTCGTTCATGCATCGTTCGTGCAAACTGCAATTGGCAAAACCGTGTCTCCATTCTTCTTCAAATTTGGCCTACCCACTTTGATGTGCCCGGAAATAAATCGTGCATGTTGTTATTTGCATTCAATAAAAAGTGTCTGCATTTACAAGATTTTAATGAAATAAAAATTCTCCAAGTTCGGGTGTTTCGATATTATTTATCAGTTAAAAGCAATGTGCATCGACCACACTCGGATTGAGTCGACAAGCTGAGACTGGGTTTCATTGTTTTTCGAAGTGGCTGGGTTGTCATGACAAATAAACAAGTGATCTAATTTCACACGATACGCATCGCCGATTGGTCAATAGGTATAGACTATTTCTACCATCGTGTTTTGCGATCCACATAAAAGTGGTTATTAGTGAAAACATGACTGTATAAACAGAATATACCCGGCTTTTATAGTAAATAAAAAAACATGTGTACCGCGAATTTTCAAAATGGCAAAAGTGTGTGAACAAAAATTCTTTTAAAAAGTGGTCAAGTTCCGAACTATTTTTATTTGATTTCAATGAGAATGGGAAAATTGAAAACTTACGTTGTACAATATTGTGGTACCAGACGGTCTCCAGTAGGCAACCGAAATATTCTTCAGGCACCTTGGGGAAATGACTTAAATCTCTTTGTTTATTTGGCGGACTTATACTGAGGAATGCGAACTGTTCACTTCGTAATTCGATACTTTCGACTAACCTGCTTTGCAGAGACCTGAATCTTCAGTGTAAGTGACATTATCGTGTAGGAAAATCACCACAATATGCAGCGAAATGTGGGATTATATACAGAGGAAGCAAAATTAAGAGGGTTGAAAGGCAGTGCCCTGAACAATGTGAAAATGTACATTGACGGTGTGAATTCTTGTTTAAAAAATAAAATTTCCAAGTTAGTACATGTAACAATCATGAAAATTTGAAACATGCTGTTTAAAAAAGGTGATTTTGGTGACCAAAAAATAAAGTGAATTTTCAGCCCCAAAGCCACCAGAAGGCTTCATTTGATAGCACATTTCAAAATTTTTCTGGGGGAAGAACCAGACCCCCCTAATCTGCTCGTGCCTTCGGCACTCGCTGTAAATGCCTTTGGCATCTACTATGGGTTATGCAAAAAAAAATGGGTTATGCAAAAAAGAACTTGCATAACCGGTTTTCAGGTTATGCTAAATTTGAATTCCTGCACCCCTGGGTACTTCTCTCAAATTTTGTACAAAAACACAAGCACAAGCCAAGTTTCAACCAATGGACCTCCGGGTTTAACCCGGAGGTCCATTGGCTGAAACTTTGCTTATGCTAATTACACTTTGCATCAAATTAACATTTATTGCTCGAGAGAAATCATCACTCCACAGGTGATTTATTGACAATGCACTCTCTATGTACTGTACATTCATTTCAAGGTATTACTATTGTGACTGAAAAATTGCACAACATTCAGCTACATAGTGGAAAAATTGGCACACACATCTTTCCATTATTAAAAATGTTGCATTCAATTCTTATGTGACTGTCTTCTACACTCAAAATGTTTCGAAATGCGACACACAATAGGTCATGAATTATTGTGAATCAATGCAAGATTGACAAATGATAAGAGATTTTAAAGGCAGTCCCAGATCTGGCATTCCAGAAAATCAACAGGTGCAAAAAGTTGCCCTCCTCAATTTTTTCTGGGCGTGCAGTAGGCGTGCAGCACTCCTAAAGAATGCCAGGCCTGGTAACAGTTACCTTGACCTTTAATGTAAGTTAAGTTAAACACAAACCAAACCACCAAAACAAAATCTGTGTATGATGCTTAGAAAAGGATTCTATAAAGTTATTACACAGAAATCTAAATTATATTTATGGTAGCAATTACCTTGACCTTTGACCCCTCTAAAACAGTCTCATGGGACATGCAGATCATTTCACCTGGCTAATGCCTCATGAAATGATCCTCCGCGTGCCCCACTCAAGGATAAAAATAATACTCAAATCTATTATTGTCTATATATTCAACTATTTATTTATTTATTGGTGTTTAAGGTCACATACTTATGCACAATGGCTGATCGTGATCATGAGTTTTACGGGTGGAGGAAGCCAGAGTACCCGGAGAGAACCACCGAGCATCGATGAGCAACTGTCAACTCCTCAACATTCCAACTCTGTTCAAGCAGGGTTACAGCGTTTGAAGACATGTGCACCATCGACGTGCAGTATGCCTTAGTACACGGCGTCATCGTGCCCCCATGTAGGCAACCGGGATAAAGTGCCTTGCCCAAGGACACAATGCGGGTCGTCCAGGACGGGGATCGAACTCGGGACCTCTAGCATAGATGTCCAACAGTCTACCACTGAGCCACCTCGCTCCCCAGATATTCAGCTATCAACTCACGATGATAAAACATGGCAAATATAAAGAAATGTATTATTGGTCACAAGCCAGAAAATAAGCAGACTGTCATCTGCAAAATGAGGTCCCCTGAGGGTGAATTTAGTGATGCTACCCTGCACAGCAGGGTAGCAGCACTAAATTTACCCTATGTGAACCTCAATCTGAATCACGGTCTCAAAACTAAACAGAAAGAGGTACCCAGAGGATAAATTGGCCCACTGTATGGGATAGGATCATCAAATTCACCTTCTGGGGACCTTATTCTGCAAATGACATACTGCTTATTTTCAGGCCTGATTGGTCAAAACATTAGAAATAACACATGCCAGCATTTGATAAACAAAACTGATGATGATATGTCATGGAAACTGAGACGAACAAGGAATGTATTATTTGTTAAAACCTTTTATCCCATAAATGAAAGTTTATTCTAACAATAAAAGTCTTGGATAATTTTTTGCGTTATTCACCTAGTAGCAGCTCCTAGTAGGGTGATAAATTTTCCCCATAGGTTTAACACTGAAAGAATTTATTCCTGTAGTAAAAACGGATTTGTTGACCTCTACCGCATTCGTGTTGTCATGACCTGTTTTACATTTGTGGGAGATAAAATGAACCGACGTTTATTAAACGTTGACTGTCGCTGAAATGTTTAGTTTTAGAATATATGCTCTAACAATAAAATGAATAACAATTAACCCTTTACCTAACATGAAAAGCAGACGACAGTTGCAAAAAGAATTCTTGAATAACTATTTTTTTTCATTTTTTGTCTCAAAAACATAGGTTATGACCCCTCATTGGAACGAGCTTGACGAGCTCGTTCCAATGAGGGGTCATAACCTATGTTTTTGAGACAAAAAATGAAAAAATAATGAAAATTAATGGGCGATTTTTGAGAATAGCGCTGGCCGGTTTTGGCCGTTATGTTGGGTAAAGGGTTAACAGAAGAAAACAAAAAGTAAATCAATCGAAATCAAAAGTTGAAAAGCATACAAGTTCGATTCTGAAAAGCATGGGCATGATGAGTGATGTTTCATTTTCCAAATTAGGAAGTGTAAATAAACAAAGGCGCATGTCGTCTGCTTTATTGATAAAACTGAAGTTGAATAGACAAAAAAAACAACAATAAACAACGAAATTAAGAAAGATAAACATTATTCTATTAATAAAGTATTTTTGCAACTTTAGCTCAAGTTTGTAGGGGAATTATTTTTAAGCAGAAATGTATCACTGTGCCTTGTTTATTTTTGGCAGTTTTGCTTGTCAATCGAATTTGAACAATGTGCTCCTCACTTCTCGCAGTGTTTTGCTGCGAGTAACAGGACGATTTCTCCATGACTGCCCTATAAATTATTTATGGGATAAACAAAATAAACGTATAGCGTTTTCAAGTAAAAATTTTATTCTACTTGTAGGATTAAGAATGAAACCGACTTGCCAGAGGCTCGTTGGTTTCATTCTTAATCCTACTCGTAGAATAAATTTTTTACTTGAAAACACTATACGTTTATTCTATATGTAAAAAAAACATTTCTATCATTCATTCACTGCAGGGTTTTAGGTATATTCTCTCAGCATTAATTTTTATCACATCAAATGACCAGTGGTGAGTGCCTGTAATATTCTGTTGTCTGAACTATTAATACCTGAGGCCACACAAAGTACATATTCTGTTTCTGTGACCATTTTTTGTAAAATTGCATGTGGATGGGCATTTTTTTATTTTATTTTTTATTTTGTCATTATTTCTTTGCCATCAAAAGTTCATGTTCTTGGTTTGTTTTAGGGTTTAGGCCTCATAACCTACAGAATAGCATGTGTGGTGGTGTATTTCGTTCCTTTAGTGCAAGACGACTTTGCAATGCTAAAGGGACAAATTTATCAATTTAAAAAATATCAGACATGCACCATTTACTTTTTATTTTTTTAAGTTTGCATTGGTTATAAAAAGAGAGCATGTAGCATCCAAAAGACCATGAAGGAGGGCCTGAGAAACAGATTTTTAACTTTTTTTTAGGCCTAATGGTGGAAATATTTTTTAATACGGAAACTTTGGTATTTTTACATTCATTTGGTATGGTAAATAGAGATTAACATTATCATCACATATTGCATGATATATAGACAATAGCAAGCTGTTTTTGTTTTGATAGCTTGTTTTTGTTTCGGCCGTGACTGACCTCGGACATTTCACACATGTCAGCTTGGAGTTGTTTGAACTGCTTTGTGATGTTGTGTATATTCCTTTGGATGAATTAGGACTCAAAAAATGATTTATAAAACTGCCAGGATTGAGAGTTTAGAATGTGAATTATCATGGAGTTTGAATGCTCAAACACCGAAACACTTTACTGACTATCCGACATCGACATCATTGACAATCGACCGATTGTGTATTCAAATCATCGGCATGGGCTTTCTTCTTATCGGCTTATCACTATTTACTTCAATGTGTGGGTTGGACCCTGTCAAATAATGGTTACTTACTAGTTTAAATGTCAAACTTATAAAATACAAGAGAGCCCTGTTAAATGAATGGCGACTTCACTATGAAAAATACGCAAATGATGTGCATATGCAATTAACCAGAATGTAGTCGTTTTCCAACATTTTTGGCATTATATATTGTATATATATACACTTCATCAAATACTTTTAAAAATTTCATCAATTTGCCGTCATGTTCGGGAGATTACGCCCTTCTAAGTGGCTTTCATTTTTGACTAATTCATATTCTGTTATGTTAAGAACTGTGCCAATGTGTACCGCATCATGGGAACGTAAAATTTAGTGTCATGCTTATCCTAATTGTTAAATGGTAGAAAATTGTTCATGATACGTGTCGACTTATTACTTGGCAAGTGGCCGTCTAGCTCCTTATCATGAACCCATTTATAAAATCACCGTTTCGTATCTTCCTTGGGTGGCAAAAGTAAAGATACGTTCCACGTTCCACATTGTTCTCTGCATTCAAGTGTAAATTATGCACAAAGAATACTGTATCATATCTTCCTTGGGTGGCCACAAGTGAAGATATATTCTGCGTTATTACGCGCAAAATTTTTTCTCAGCTTTAGAATTATGAGCATTCAATCATTTATCTCAACCTCACCCTGATAACAGAGGCAGAGGCAGGTTCGCATACAATATTCACACATCCAACCATTCCTTGACCCAAATCGTTCAAACGCGTTGTTAAAAAACTTAGCCTTCTTTCAGGCCTGGAAATAAGTGGTCGGTCACAGACAGTGACCGCCCCGAAACGTCGACGTGACCGGCGCTAACTATATCCAACCGGTCATGAATGACCGACGCATTTTTCTCCCAAGTACTGTACTGACCCGTGTCGCAGCCCATATTTGTGATTAAGCCCCCACCCCAACTTTCTGCATTTCGAAAACAAGGTGCCCTCTCCGTGTTTAAGCCCACTACCCCAATTTCGAAAACTGTAAAAGTCTGTCAGTTCGCAGGTGAATTTGAAATGAAATTAGGTGAGTAACAACGTGTTGTTAATACCTGGAGGCTGGAAAACAGTGCAGATTTCCTTTTCCATCTAACATTCAAGAAATTGATTGTTGTATGCCTTGATATGTCAAAAAGAGGTAAATGGTTTTATTTTATTAAAATAAAATTCATTCCAAAGCAAAAATGATGTTGTTTTTATTTACACGTTTGTTTGTTTGTTTGTTGGCGGTTAACGTCACATATTTATGCACCATGGCTAATCGTGACACAACATGGAGATGAAGTAAAGTTTAGTCAATCGTTGATCTACATGATGCCCAGTTTAGAGGACTTTCACCCCAAGCATTGGTGACTGGATCCTATTTTACTAGTAAAGCGGAACTGGTTTACCACAGTAAACAAGTGCTGCTTACTTCCTGGGGTTCCCACGGGGATTATTTACACGAATTCACTTTGCTGAATAATATCCACAAACTTGACAGCATGCACCTTACTTGTCAATTATTTCAAAAACACGCCTATAACAGACTGAATTTATACATGAACAACGGAGTGTTAAATGTATATTTTTACCAACTGAATTGTAATTCCTTCCTATTGTGTCCGGTTATTTTTAAAGACAGCTTGGGGGTGAATCCATACAAGAATCTATACAAGATGCAAAAATTACAAATTATTATGTACACAATCAGAAACAACCACTCGTATAATAATCGCACATGGCTGTGTTGACAACACAGTCACACACAAAATAAATGTCTTTAAAGTCTGCCAAGGATATTTGTATGGCTTTTCCCACAATATGTATAAAACTTGGGCCAGGCAGTGACTGAATAAAACAGTCATCGCAATGGAAGCTAATAATAAATAAGGCATTTGAACTCGTTAATCGGTAATTTCCTTTAGAAGTATTAGCGTCAATACATTTTCTATAGTAAATGTCCTGAGTACTCCAGGGTACCACCATAGGGGTAGGCATTATGTGAATTTTCCCCCAAAAGTCAATCCCCATAAGTGTGCCACAGTGATGGAACCCTTGAGTATTAAGAGAAACTATCATGAAAAGTGTATTCACTTCAGTATATCTCATAAGCATACTATAAGGATGGCACCCTGGAGTACTACAAGAAACTACTATTAAAAGTGTATTGTTCTCAATATCAATACATTCTCTATAGTAGTTTACCAAAGTATCCCTGATCGGTCCGAAGCCAGGAGACTCGGTGCAACCCGACAAGAGGAGGGGGGGGGGGGGGTGGGGGGTGGGGTGGGGTACAGCGGTCCAAGCAGAAGCTTGATCTGTTGATGTGATTTTCACAAAATTCAAGCGCAAATATATTCCACCTGGCTATTAGATCACTACCGCTCTAAAATGTTGTGAAAGTCACATATCTACTTGAAATTTCCAACCGGGACGTTCAAGATGATGGGGCCGGGGGTGGGGAATTAGTATTGAGTCAAGAGTGGGTGTAACTTGGGGAGAATAAGTATTGTAATGAATATGAAATGAGCGAGTCCCTCAGGTGACATGGAAAGAAGAAAAAAATCTCAATTCCTGTGAACGAACTGAATTTGCACCCGGTGTGAATTCGGATAAAATGAGAATTTTTTTTTTCTTTGCATGTCACCTGAGGGGCGAGTTCACACACGTACATCTTTGTAGTTTGTGCTATTTTGGGTGTTTTTTTAATCACATGTTTTATTTTATATTTGCATTATTCATTTGATGTTTTATTGAGTAATTAGTGTTATTGAGTAATAAAAAAGATAAAACTGGCTTTGTTGTATTGTTATTTTGTCACTTCAAATGGATTCCCTCTGATAAGATTGTATAGTTGGCTTGTTTGGGCGTTTAATTTGCTGGTTTTCGTCCTTGTTTGCATGTGATGCAATTACCAGAAACAATGTTTACTGAAAAAAATACAAACAACACACGTTGATTTAATAAAATTTTATTCACAGAGCAGCTGAAATATGAGTAAATATATTAAAATAATTGAACACTGAAAGTAAAACATGTTACATACTCATTGGTGATTTGACAAATGATACTGAAAACCAATGTTGATTTTGTATTTCGTTCATAAAGTGAATGCTGTGGGATCGTCATTTTATCAGTATCGTTTATCAAGAAAAACCCAGTCACACTCACAGACTCAAGTCTTCATGTTTAAGCCCATCCCTCGATTTGTTCTCAACCAACTGCAAGCACCCCCTGGGCTAAGACACGGGTCAGTATGCCCTAGTTAATATTTGATTTGGAAGCCAAAAAATATGACCGACCCGGATTACTGTATGACCGATCCGATCATTATGTAGCCGGTCATTATGACCGATGCACCAAAAAAAATTATTTCCAGGCCTGCTTCTTTTGAGTGGATACTGAGGACTTGGAGGCAAATCAGCAGTTCATGGACCACCAGGTAGAATACCTGGTGGTCCATGAACTGCTGATTTGCCATTGAACCACCCTCTTTCTACCAGACAAATAGTTACTAGTTAGGACTAATGCCCATTGTCCACCATGATATAGAACTTGAGAACATGCATTGCATTTCACAAAACATATTTAATGATTACATAGCTTTTCCTGCATTTTGCAAAGCCAAATGCGATGTGATACCGCTTATTTTGATCCCTGTGCTTCTACACTGATAATACAAGAATCTTACATCTTTTTCTGTTCGAGATTCACAAAAAGGATGTCTGATTTTTTGTATTATTGGTATAGGAAACATTACGTCTACAGTTTAGATCAGTAGTCATAGTTATTCTTCAGCTTATTTTGACATGTACTGTATATGGACAAAATATTACAATACTGCTTCTAGCAGACAATTTTCACCTGGGAATGACGCCCCCTCCCCAACCTCGTCCAGCTAGAACATCTGTGTGTTATGCTTGAAAATATTTGTATTGATTGGTTGTTTGATATTCAGAGTTTAATGTGTGTCATTTGAGTGATCTATGTGCCATTTTGTCACTTGTCACCAAAAAAAAAGACATGATGTCGAATCTGCCTTCGCTTATAGGAAGAGCTTCATTGCAGTATTCATTTGATGAAAAAAATCAATATTATGTTGTTCGGTCAATTAAATGGGGTGTTGAAAGTATTTTATTTTTTCTATCTTTATTAGTATAAAATCGAAAATGCACATTTTCTTGTTTCAAGCAAAACATTTTGTTTGTTTCTATTGCATCTATCACAGTCTTGACAGATAGTCTGATCGAAGTGTTTACCCGAAGCGATCTCTGACCTTTATATCATTACGTCAAAGATGGTGAATCGCTAATGGGCTTATATAGACACCGGAATTCTAGTTTCAACTGTAAGAAATGAATCTTTATCTTGTTTGACAGAGATCCATCAGTTTGTCAAACACGTAATACAATAAATATTATAAAGTGGAACCCCTGTTAATTAAATAGAATAAATGCTAAGCTTGTCTCTAGAATACAGGAAAGTGACACAATCCCTGGTAACTGAATACTTCTGTTAATTGAATAATTTTCATTGGCAAATTGGCTATTATATCTTGTTTGACAGAGCTCCTTGAGCTCTGTCAAACAAGATATAATAGATTAAATGCCTGTATTGGATATACTGAGGCCAAACGGGTCTATAACCAAAGGAAAACTGGGGAGAATCAGGGTAATTTCTCGACAAGTTACTATATTTTTTATTCAATTAACAGGAGTTTACTCTATAACCTATATTCAATTAACAGGTAAATTTGTACTGGAGGTATGGTAAATGGTTTTGTGTTGGGAAATTATATTCAATTAACTGGGATATACAATTAAGAGATATCCAATTAAGTGGGCTCCACTGTATATATATACAGACAATATATATATAGTGTATTTTTATATCTGGTTTATACAACGAGTTGAAATATAGTTAATATTTTCGAGGCTCTGCCGAGAAAATATTAAATATATTTCAGCAAATTGTAAAAACCAGATATAAAAAAACACTATATGTATGTTGTTTTTATCTGATAATAAACAGCAG
This sequence comes from Pictodentalium vernedei, assembly GCA_031216915.1. Taxonomy (NCBI): domain Eukaryota; kingdom Metazoa; phylum Mollusca; class Scaphopoda; order Dentaliida; family Dentaliidae; genus Pictodentalium; species Pictodentalium vernedei. The sequence continues at coordinate 405,474,046 of CM062291.1, forward strand.
TTTCACTTGTTGAGGCTTATATTCACTTTTGTCCTGATTCCCATGGGCCTCCGTAGAAAATGAGACAAAGCAAATGGAACGAGACAAACAAGTGAATAATCTATTTTACAGCGATTTATTAGTAATCCATCCTCCACACACTGTAGTCTCAATATTTTCTTTGCTTGATTGGTTCAGTTCAAGATTTAATTACCGACCTTGTTAATAGCGCATTATATTTTACATTCCTAACGTCCACTAGGATACATGTTTATCATATGACTTGTCTGTTTTGGTCACTTTAAAACATTTGATATTTTGTTTTCATATTAATCAGTGATAAATAAAGCCTTCCGTCAATTTCATTGGTCGATTTCAAAACTAGACAATTTGATTGGCTGAACAAAATAAAACTCGGCCATATTTTCATAATTTGCATAATTCGAGTTAGGAGCTTTCATTGGTCAATTTCAAATCTGGAGAATTTGATTGGCTAAACAAAATACAACTGGGTGACATTTGCATAATTTCAGTAGGGAGAATTTACGTTATTTGTCTTATTTAGGGTGAGTTATATTGTATTAATCTTTTACCTACAAGAAAAATGCCATTCATTTTTTTTATATTTTCACTTTTTGCTTCCAAAACATAGGGTATGACCCCTCTTTGGAACGAGGTCGACGAGCTTGTTCCAATGAGGGGTCATAACCTATGTTTTGGAAGCAAAAAATGAAACTTTTTAGTTATATGAGGATGTTTTTTCCAAGTGCCGTCTGTAACTCAAGTTAGGTGATTGGTTAAAAAGTCATACTAAGTGGCTAATTTGTGCGTGTGTGTGTCAAATGATAAATAGAATATGAAATGAGTGTTTTTCTCATATTATATTTATGAAAGTTGTCCAAATTTTCCGTTTGGGCGAGCCTCTGGAAAATTCTTAGACTCGTTTCATAAATATTATATGAGAAGAACACTCATTCCATATCCTCTATTAAAGCTGTAGGTTTTTAAATTTCTTGTTCGGTTTCGGTTTTGGTTTTTCAGGTGGAATAAAACCTCGGTTTGGTTCGGTTTTCGGTTTGTTCATGAGGCCAAATAAAATTCAAAAAAACTCATTCTTATGTCCGGAGTCACAACTGGATGGCAGTGAAATTGAGTGAAACTCAATGAATGCCCGAAATAAGCTATAATACATGAAGAATCAGGAAGGCCAATATAATAATTACCTAAATATACAGAACTTTTATTGTGCTTGGCCATTTTTCGAGGTCTGACACCTACACGCAACTTGAGGAAAGTTGCAAACACAACTAAACTTAAATGTTGGAAGTTCCTAGAATGTAGCCTTCCCAGAGTAGTGAGAGTACCCAGACACTGCCATTGGCAGTGTCTGGGTACTCTCACTACTCTGGGATGGCTACATTCTGTGAAATTCTGCACAAGAGAGTATTTAATAAAAAACAAAAAACCTTAGATTACGGGATGTCGATGGTTTCGGTTTCGGTTTTTAAAAAAATCTAAAAACCTCGGTTCGGTTTCGGTTAACCTGCAGCTCTATCCTCTATGAATATGTAATGCCATAAATAGATACTGAAATTCAACAGCACATACAGAATGAAGATGGTGGATTACTACTGAATCACAGAACCATTTCTTCTCCACTCGAAAAGTATTAATAATTGTTCACAACAGCACAAGAAACACTTGAAAACTTTCATCACATGGACCATCAGGTCAACAAGTTTGAAGTGCATCCCGGTGGTCTATTTGCAAATGCTTCTTGTGTTTTGTTCTCAGAAATTGTAAATAATTACTAAGTGAAAAATCTATTTCACGACGATTTAGTAGTAATCCTCCCTTCACATACTGTTGTCTCAATATTTTCTTTCTGTTTGATTGGTTCATTTTGTGATTTCAATATCAACCTCACTAATAGCGCATTAAATTTTGCAGCACAAATGTCTTGTGTATTTCAGACTTAACCCTTTACCCAATGCAGACGATATCAAAATTTATTATTTCAGATATCATTTTTTTTTTAATTTTTCAAAAAATTTCAACAAAACCATATCATGTGAGCCCTTGTTGGAACGAGCTCGATGAGCTCGTTCCAATGAGGGGTCACATGATAGGGTTTTGTTGAAATTTTTGTTTAAAATAATATTTTTTCAACTGCTGAATTTGCATATTACACGGGCGGATGCAGGCGATTCGTTGGGTAAAGGGTTAATTCATTCTTCTGCAGTAAGGAGTGCATTAACTAATGAGAATTTTCTGCACTTATTGTGACAGGACTTCTTTATTTATTGGGGTATATATAATGACATTTTTGACACCCAGGGGTCACCTCATGTCTGACAGTTTCATGGGTGGAGTTTTTACGAGCCAGAGTAAGCAACTGCTAGACTCTCGAAAGCACTAACCGCACACAAGCAGGGTTAGAATTGGTTGAAGACAAGTGAACCACTGACTTGCTGGATGTCTTAGTAGGCAGTGCCCACATGGGCAATCGGGATTAAGTGCCTCGTCTTAGGACACAACGTAGTTAGTTACCTCTGCGAGGATCAAGTCATGGACCTTTTGGTTTGAAGTCCAAAGCCATAACCACTGTGCCATTACACACCCTAGTTATTTGATAAATCATACGATTTTTTAATCCAATAAACAGTAATTTGCTCTAGAAGACGTGTACAATTAACAGGTCAAATTTGTACTTCAGTAAGGTAAATAGTTTACCGTATTTACTCTATGTATTGGGACAGCTAAAAATAAATATTTTCACAGATGTCCCACATCTTAGAAAATGGGGAAAAAACACAACCTGGTCTTGCTTTGATGCTGAATCAAGTTGTGTGTGATTCGTTTTCCATCACTATATACGAAAATTGGCACCCAATTTTTTTTAGATTTTCATTTTTTGCTTCCAAAACATAGCTTATGTCCCTCATTGGAACACGCGCATTGCGCTCGTTCTAATGAGGGGGTCATAGGCTATGTTTTGGAAGCAAAAAATGAAAATTTTTAGTTACACAAGAATTCTTTTTATGAGTGTCATCTGCCACTAGCATTCAGTAAAGGGTTGAAGACTGTCACAATGTAATATTAAATAGTCTTCCTCATGTCAGTCCAGACTGTAAATATTAAAACTTAGGAACAGATTTAAATAAAAACAACACAAATCAGTATGTATTATCAATTTTTTATTGTTTAAAAAGGAAAATTAAACACAAACTTAGCTTTAATATTGAGCATTTTGCACCCTTTTCAGTTGACTGGGCCACCTGGAAACAAGTCTCCTGAGTGTCCCAAACATTGGAGCATAAATAAAAAATAAGATCTTTTAATCCAATAAACAGTAATTTGCTCTAGAAGATGTGTACAATTAACAGGTCAAATCTGTACTTCAGTAAGGTAAATAGTTTAGTGTTTGAAAGTTATATGCAGTTAAGTCAGTAATTCTATAAGGACAAATTTACTTAAGCTTTTATCAAAGGCCCACAAAGTAGATCTGTTTCTCAAGCCATTGTTTTGTAAAACTATATGTGGGCGGGTAGTTTTTTATTTTATTTTTATGTTTGTAATTACTTCTTTGCCATCAAAAGTTCATGTTCTTGGTTTGTTTTATGTTTTAGGCCTCATAATCAGCAGAACAGCGTGGGTGATGGTGTATTTTGTTCCTTGAGTGCAACGAGGCTTTGCAATGCTAAAGCATTGTGAAGCTTTGTTGCACACAACAGACATATTTATTATGGGTAAAACATCAAACATGAACTATTTAATTTTTATTTTTTTTAGTTTCTATTGGTTATAGAAAGAGAGCATGTGGTCAAGCGAGAAAATAAGCAGACTGTCATTTGCAAAATGAGGTTCCCAGAGGGTGAATTTAGTGATGCTACCCTGCACAGCAGGGTAGCATCACTAAATTTACACTCTGTGGACCTCAAACTAAATCAGGGTCTCAAAACTAAACAGAAAGAGGTTAAATTGGCCCACTGCATGGGATGGCATCATCAAATTCACCCTCTGGGGATCTCATTCTGCAAATGTCAGATTGCTTATTTTCAGGCCTGCATGTGGTAGTCAAAAGAACCATGCAGGAGGGCCAGAGAAACAGATTTTTAACTTTTTTAGGACTAATGTACATCGATATCAAAATTTGTTATTTGAAATTTCAATAAAACCATATCAAGTTAAATAAAATTAGAACAGGACATACTCAACAAACTCATTCTAATGAGGGCGGGTCACATGATTTGGTTTTGTTGAATTTCTGTAGAGACTTTTTTTTTCTCAACAAGTAAATTTGTAAATAACCTGTCCAGGCCTGAAAATAAGCAGCCTGACATTTGTAGAATGAGGTCCCCAGAGGGTGAATTTGTTGATGCTATCCCATACAGTGGGCCAATTTATCCCCTGGGTACCTCTTTCTGTTTAGGTTGGAGACTCTGATTCAGATTGAGGTTCCCAGAGGGTAAATTTAGTCATGCTACTCTGCCATGCAGGGTAGCATCACTAAATGCACCCTCTGGGTACCTCATTTTGCAGATGACAGTCTGCTTATTTTCTGGCTTGTACTTGTCTGATTCATTTGGTAAAGGTTATGTAGGATCAACTTTACCTTCAAATTCTACTGTTCCACCACTGTTCAGCATAAGCTCAAGTATTTCTAATCGTAACTCTGGAGAGCTGTGTAATGTTCTGCTTTTCAGTAATGGTACCACAGACATGTCAGAAGCAAAGACACACAGAGAGTTTATCCCCTGTCTCTCTCTGAATGTCCTTACAAGATGGACAGCATGTTTCCACTTATCTGATTGCATGAGTTGTCTGATGAGCTTGGCATATACACTCTCTGGGAAATTGGTTAAATTAGTTGGAATATCTAAAATGAAAAAAAAAACAAATCAAAAGTTTGTATGCACGAAATAGCTCTCTGTCCTGAAGCATATATTTTAACCCCATATAGTACGTGGAGAGTGGATTGTAACTAAATCACCTGCAGAGTGGAGTTATCACCCAAACTATAACTTTCAAATTTTATACATATGGACAAAAAACACAAGAAATGTTTCAGCCAATGGACCTCCGGGTTTAACCCGGAGGTCCATTGGTTGAAACTTTGCCTGTGCTTGTTATGCTTTGCAACAAATTTGCAATTATTGCTTGGGTGGAATCTCCACTCTGTGGGTGATTTAGTGATAATACACTCTCCACGTACTGTACCTATCAAATCAGCTGCTTCTACTCATGTAATTTACAAATTGAGCAGTTGAATAACAAGAGGCCTCACAGGGCCTGAAGTGCTCACCTTGAACAGAACCCGATATAAACAGAGACCAAAAATGAATCTACATTTAGCGATCAATTTCCATAGGATCCATTGTTAATCCCTGAACCCCTCAGGAGTGACTAAAATAGTCCAAGCATCATATCAATTTCCATAGGATCCATTGTCAATCCCTGAGCCCCTCAGGAGTGACTAAAATAGGCCAAGCATCATATCAATTTCCATAGGATCCATTGTCAATCCCTGAGCCCCTCAGGAGTGACTAAAATAGTCCAAGCATCATGCCTTTTCTTCAGTTGATCATAATGTAAAAAGTGGAGCTTCCCTGTGGAGGTATTGATACAGCCTATGTAGATTAATCTTGGTTACACACCTCTAGAGGGTATTTAAAAAAAAAATTCTAATTCTTCAGCTACATGGTCAATTCTGGTTTTTAAAGAAATTTCCTCATTATGCACTAAGTTAAAATTTGGGCTACCATAGCGACCCCAAATATTAACCCAGAGACCCGATTTGAACAATCTTAAATCTGACCCTCATAACAATGATGTATGCCAAACATTAAAAGATTCTGACTGGTGGTTCTGAAGAAGATTTTGAAAGATTACTGCTCTAAGTTAACAATTCAAAAAAAAAAAAATGAGCGAAGGGCTTAATTTTAACAAACTTGTATTTGACCCTGCCTATGGATGCTACATACTATAAGCGACATAAGCGATGACAATTTTCTTTTACCATTCAATTCTACTGGTCCAAAGGATGCTTCATGCTACAAAAAAGTTCTCTGTTCCGTGTGGTTTGGGAATCATAGGCGTTTCAAAATATTTCTATTTTTAGTAACAGGGGTTCCCACGGGGACACAGGGAATTTTTTTTGTGTGCATGAGTTAGGTACTTATGCCCTAATAATACAACATACCATATTTGGTTCAAATCAGACCATCGGTTCAGAAAATAGAAATTTTGGGCGAGGCCAAAAACCTTGCCCCTCCCATTACAAAGGCAAATATTGCTCTACAAATATTGTTTGAACAAATTCGATTCTGCACCTCAAAAGGAAGCTCCATACAAAATATCAAGTTATTCTACCTACTGGTTCATGAGAAAAAGATTAAAATATTTTTGAGAAGCTTCCTCCACCCCCTCCCTATGGGGCTGAGCACGTTGAGTCGAACAAAAATTCAATGACCCTTTGGGATCATTATTCACAGAAACTTTCACTTGAATTGGCCTAGTGGTTTTGTAGAAGTCCAAAACATAATGTTGACGGAGGGGCGGACAATGGATGAAAAGTGATTAGATAAGAGCACAGCTTGACTTTGTCAAGGTGAGCTAAAAATTATTTTTCAAAAGATGTCAACAAAATTATATCATGTGACCCCTTCATAGGAACACACTAGTCAAGTTGTTCCACTGAAGACTTACATGATTTGGTTTGGCATAATTTTTTTTTATTTGAAAAAAGTTACAAATTTTGAGTGTTGGGTCAAACCATAACAGCCATGACAAGCCAGTGCTATTCACAAATAGTATTATTTAGGTCTAAAAAAGTTAAAAATCTGTTTCTCTGGCCTTCTCCCATGGTCCTTTTGGCTGCTGCATGCTCTTTTTCTATAACCAAAGCAAACTTTAAATTAAATGTTTTATCTCTGATGTTTTACCCAAGTTAATGATATTGATAAATTTGTCCTGTAAGTGAAACAAGGCTTTGCAATGCCTTAGCATTGCAAAGCTTTCTTGCACACAAGGAATGGAATGCACCACCACCCATGCTATTCTGTAGATTATGAGGCCTAAAACATAAATCAAACCAAGAACATGAACTTTTGATGGCAAAGAAATATTTACAAAAATAAAATAAAACAAGAGGCCCCAGAGGGGCCTGAGAGTTCACCTGACATGGTAGCCTAAATATCAACCCAGGGATTGATTTGGACAAGTTGCATCTGCCCCTCCTGAGAAAAGCTTACAACAAATATCAAAAGATTCTGAACAATGGATCTGAAAAAAAAAGATTTTTAAAGAATGTTCTTCATATTGAATTAAGTTATAATTTGGGCACAGGGAGCCCAAATATGAGCCTAGGGACTTTGCTTAAACAAACTTGAATCTAACCTCCCTAAGGATTCTGCATACCAAATATCAAAAGATTTTGACTACTGGATCTGAAGAAAAAATATTTTTTAAGAATGTTTCTCATACTGAACTAAGTTATATAATTCGGGCTCCTACAGGGAGCCCAAATATAAACCCAGGGACTTGTCTTGAACAAACTTGAATTTCGCTCCACTAAGGATGTTGCATACCAAATATCAAAAGATTCTGATTGGTGGATTGGAAGATGATTTTTAAAGAATATACCTCATATTGCACTAATCTGAACATTTGCGCTCTCAGAGCCCAAATATGGACCCAGTGATTTATTTTCAACAAACCTGTGAATGGAGCTTCCAAAGATGTTATATGTGAAATATGAAAGTCTTTGGAGCAGTGGTATGGGAGAAGAAGATTCTTTTATGTTTTTCCCATTACTCATAGTGTTAAACAAGAGGACACTCAAAGGGCCTTAATTGCTCACCTGAGAAAGTTGCTTTAAGAAGGATTTAACCCTTTACGTAATGAATTGCCCGCATCCGCCCGCGTAATATGCAATTTGTGCAGGTGGAAAAATTAAATTTTTCAAAATATTTCAACAAAACCATATCATGTGACCCCTCATTGGAACGAGCTCATTGAGCTCGTTCCAATGAGGGGTCACATGATATGGTTTTGTTGAATTTTTTTGAAAAATTTAAAAAACTGATATTTAAAATAATAAATTTTGATATCGTCTGCGTTGGGTAAAGGGTTAGGATCACATTCAGCATCTCTAGTTATGCAACACTTACAGGAATGAAGCAAGGTACAGGATCCATTGGACGTTTGAAGGATTTCAAGTGAATTTGTGCAGAAAAATGTTTCTACTTTTATCCAAATGAACTGAGGAAAAGGGTCAGGTGGGTGTGCAGAAGGTGGGTCAGAATGGTGTGGGGGAGGGGGAGGGGGCAACAGGAGATTTCTTTCTTGTTTTTATTTATTTATTTATTGGTGTTTAAAGTCACATATTTCTGCCCAATGGCTAATCATGACCTCGACAGTTTCACGGGTGGAGGAAGCCGGAGTACCCGGAGAGAACCACTGAGCAATGGCAAGCAACTGTCAGCTCCTCAACATACCAACTCCACACAAGCAGGGTTAGCATTGGTTGAAGACAGGTGCTCCACTGATGTGCAGTGCGCCTTAGTAAACAACGTCACCATGCTCCCACGTGAGCAATGGGGGTGAAGTGTCTTGCGCAAGGAAACAACACTGTTGCCGCAGGTGGGATTCAAACCAAGGACCTCTCGACTTGCAGCCTGCACCTCTACCTACTGAGCTACTTGTTTTTAATAAAATCGCTCAAAATCCTTCAAAACTCATTTTAAAGCAAGAAATATTCACCCAATGGACCCTCTCCCTCCACCCCCAGGACCTCAAGTACACCTAACAATCAATGTAGGCCCATTTGAACAAACATTAACCCTTTGAAACTTTAATTATTCTGACATTCAAATGTCAGTGGGAATTCAGTTTCGTCAACGTTTTTCAAAACGCGATGCCAAAAGTCAGAAAGTACAAAAAACAAGATATTTTTCACATTAGTGATTATCTGGTTGAGGGCTAGATTATTTTTGGTGGTCTGAATTTGTTATTCAAAACTTGTTTTATTACAAATTATTGGAGAGTGACCATAGGCATTCTCCAATAGTTTGTAATAAAACAAATTTATATAAACATTGGGCGGGCCAACTTGATTTGAATAAACTTGAATTGACATATGATTGGGAACATGCACACCAGATTTGATTCAATTTGGTTGAGTTGTTTGTGAGAAGTCGATAATGTAAAGTTAATGCTGGACGGACGGATGATGAACAGAAAGTGATTAGTAAAGCTCCCCTTGAGCTTTGCTCCGGTGAGCTAAAAATGATGACTCAGCATTTTTTCAAAGTCCTGGAAGAGTACCCTATGATAAAACCAATGGCAATTTTTTTTTTTTTTGGACCATTCCTTTCTGCTGTTCCTAAGGAAGCTTCACACAAAATAAAAATGCTCAGTGCCATGTAGTTTTGGAGATATGGGCGTTTTAGAGTTTTTCTATTTTTGCTTCTGCGGTTCCCGTGGGGTAGCAGGAAATTTTTTTTTTTTTAATAAATTAGGTACTTATGACCCAATAAGCTCTCATGTCAAATTTGGTTCAAATCGGCCTCTCAGTTCAGAAAAGAAAAATTTTGGCACAATTTGGGCTCCCACAGGAAGCCCAAAGAAGAACACAGGGACTTGGCTTTAACAAATTCCTCATGTTGAACAAAGTTATAATTCAGGCACCCAGAGGGAGCCCAAATATAAACCCAGAGACTTGGCTTGGACATACTTGAATCTCACCCCACTCCCATCCCCCTAAGGACACTGCATACCAAATATCAAAGGATTCTGATTCGTGGATCTGAAGAAGATTTATAAAGAATATTCCTCATATTGCACTAATTTGAAAATTTGGGCTCCCATAGAGAGCCTAAATATGGACCCAGGGAATTGATTTCATCAAATATGTGAATCAATCTTCCAACGATGTTATATGTGAAATATGAAAGCTTTTGTTGAAGTGGTTTGGGAGAAGAGGATTTTTTAATGTTAAAAATTGCTGAGTCAGCACTTTTTCAAAGTCCCGGAAAAGTACCCTATGATAAAAGCGAAAGCAATTTATTTTTATCATTCCTATCTGCTGGCCCTAAGGAAGCTTCACACCAAACAAATTCTCAGTGCAGTGTAGTTTTAGAGATACGGGTATTTTAAATTTTTTCTATCTTCAGCTCCTGCGGTTCCCATAGGGTGACGGAAAAATGTTTTTTGGCATAAATTAAGTACTTATGACCTAATAAGCCCTCATATCAAATTTGATTCAACTCAGCCTCTTGGTCTGGAATGTATGAATTTTGGGTGGGGCCCAAAAAATTCTTGCCCCTCCCATAACGGCAAATACAGGCCCTCAAACTTGTCTTGAACAAATCTGAGTTTACACCTCAAAAGAAAGCTGCACACCACATATCAAGTCTCTGATACTTTTGGTTCATGAAAATATTCATTTTTTAAGATTTAGGCACAATTTAGGCGACTTGAACAAATCAAATGCAAGGACATAACAGACAAGCATCTCAAATTTCACTTAAATTGGTTCAGCAGTTTTGGAGAAGTCGCAAACACCATGTTCACGGACGACAAGTGCCCAGGAACTCGATTTGAACAAATTTGAATCTGACCCCCTACTGATGTTGTATACCAAACATGAAAGAATACTGACTGGTGGATCTGAAGAAGATTTTCAAAGAAATTTCCTCAAATTGCACCAAGTTAAACTTTGGGCTACAATAAAGAGCCCAAATACTAACTCAGGGACCTGATTTGAACAAACTTGAATCTGACCCCCTATAGATACTGTATACCAAATATGAAAGGATTATGTCTGGGGGATCTGAAAAAGATTTTTAAAGACATTTCCTCAAATTGCGCCAAGTTAAACTTTGGGCTCCAATGCCCAAATACTAACTCAGGAACCCAGTTTGAACGCACCCCCCCCCCCCCTCCCCCACATACCCCTCCCCACAGATGTTTTCCAAACATGAAAGGATTCTGACTGGGGAATCTGGAGAAGAAGATTTTTAAAGAAATTTCCTCAAATTGCACCAAGTTAAACTTTGAGCTCCAACAGAGATCCCAAATACTAACTCAGGGACTCGATTTGAACAAACTTGAATCTGAACCCTCTATAGATGCTGTATACCACACATGAGATATTCTGACTGGGGGGTCTGAAGAAGAAGATTGACCGCTGTGGGCATAACAAATTTATTTGAACAAACGTGAATTGACATATGATAGGAAACATGCACATAACGTTTAGTTCAATTTGGTTGAGCTGTTTGTGAGAAGCTGATAATGTAAAGTTAACGCAGGATGCTGGACGATGAACAGAAAGTGATTAGTAAAGCTCCCCTTGAGCTTCAGTAGAGTTTTTTAGAATAGCGTTGGGTGGTTACATTGGGTAAAGGGTTGAATAAGTTGTAACAAAACAATAATTTGCCAACTAAATCTTACTAGACAAAGGCCCTCCATGCTGATGGGATATGAAAACAAAGATTATTTTTCATATTGCACTAAGTTAAAACTAGGGATCCCATAGGGAGGAAGAAAAGATGAAAATTTATAGTTATTCAAAAAACCTTTTTGGCATGTGCCATCACCTAGTTTTGTTTAAGTTAAGGACATAAATGTTAGCTTAACCTTACAGCTCAGATTGTATTAACTGGTAGAGTCCTGGAAGCCGATATTCGGGCTTTACTCTAAAGTACAGGTACGGCAACTCAAAGGCTTCAAACGATGTATATGTCCTTCATATTATCTTTAAATCTAAATTATTTAGCCTCTATGGATTTTCCTTGTTACAATGTATGGGAGGGTGCCTAAAGGCACACTATCCTAAAATTGTAACTTGGCAAATACATGTGAACAAAATTTTGATGATTAAAAATAATTCAGCACTTTAGAAGTTAAAAATACTCACCTGGATTTATTTTCTTCTCTAGTTCCATCAAGATAGTACTGAAACACTTCTCTGATATTATTGTATGTGTTTTTCCCTTGTGGTTAGTTACAGACAAAATTATTTTTAAGATGTCATAAGCCTTGGTCTGTAAGTTGATTGTCATCATTGTTTTAGCCTCTTGTAATTGCTTTTCACAACTGCTGCATGGATCAACAGGCTGCTTTGAAGTTTTCTTTTTTGATGCTTTTGCCGGTCCCTGAATTTTACTATCTACACTTGGTACAGTAGCCGTAGTCTGTAACTTGACTGGCATCTCGGTTTTAGAATCTTGTAATTGCTTTTCACTTCTGATATATGAATCATCAAGAAGCTTTGAAGTTTTCTTTTTTGATGGTTTTGTTGGTCCCTGAATTTTACTATCTATGCTTGGTACAGTAGCGGTGGTCTGTAAGTTGACTGGCATCTCGGTTTTAGAGTCTTGTAATTGCTTTTCACTACTGATACATGGATCATCAAGAAACTTTGAAGTTTTCTTTTTTGATAGTTTTGTCGGCTCCTGAATTTTACTATCTACACTTGGTACAGTAGACATAGTCTGTATGTGGACTGGCATCTCAATTTTAGAATCTTGTAATTGCTTTTCACCACTGCTATGTGGATCAACAAGAATCTTTGAAGTTTTCTTTTTTGATAGTTTTGTCGGCTCCTGAATTTTACTATCTACACTTGGTACAGTAGACATAGTCTGTATGTGGACTGGCATCTCAATTTTAGAATCTTGTAATTGCTTTTCACCACTGCTATGTGGATCAACAAGAATCTTTGAAGTTTTCTTTTTTGATAGTTTTGTCGGCTCCTGAATTTTACTATCTACACTTGGTACAGTAGACATAGTCTGTAAGTGGACTGGCATCTCGATTTTAGACTCTTGTAATTGCTTTTCACAACTGCTATGTGGATCAACAATAATCGTTGAAATTTTCTTTTTTGATGGGTTTGCTGGTCCCTGAATTCTACAAGCTGAACTTGGTACAGTTGTTGGTTGTTGATTTTTCTTTTTTTCTGTGCTGCTCTGTGATTTATCTGTAACTAGAAAATCATCACAATCTAGCACTAATACCACCGAACATGGAGAGCAGATTATAAGTATACAGTAGAATCCTCTTAATTGGATATCCATTTTCCAAGTGAAAATTATTCGATTAACAGGAGTATACAATTAACAGGGATTTGGTCAGTTTCCTGTGTTCTGGAGGTAAACTGGCCATTTATTCTGTTATATCTTGTTTGACAGAGCTCATAGAGCTCTGTCAAACAAGATATAATAGAATAAATGCCTGTATTGAATGTAGTGAGGCTAAAAAGGTTGATAAATAAGGGGAATTTGGAGCGTGTCACAGTAACTTTTTTGACATATTACAAAAATTTATATACAATTAACAGGAGTTTACTCTACAACCCATATGCAATTAACAGATCAAATTTGTACTGAAAGTATGGTAAATGGTTTTGTGTTTGAAAATGATATTCAATTAACAGGGATATACAATTAATAGATATCCAATTAAGTGGGCTCCACTGTACAAGCAGTAAAAAGAAACACAAGTTTTTTCCTGTGGTAATTATTTCAGAGATGTTATGGATGATTATTTCATTGTTTGGATTTTGAAGTTATTTCTTCATTACTGAGAACCCACTCCCCCCTCCCACCCCCACCCGAAACCATAATGGACCCTCCCCCGAATCTATCGTTTTCCGTATTGCATGCATCAGAATACCGTTGATAGCAATGTTGTCCTTAAATTTAACTCCAGCAACAGATTCCTAATTGTTCTTGGATACACTTGGCGACCATGAGTGCATACAACCTTACTTGAGGTCTCCTTGCCATCTGAAAATGGATACACAGGTGTGAGAGACGAATGCCTCTATCTTGACGTGCGGATATCTGCTCCTGGGACAGTGAGCTAATCTTCCTGTCGCTCTGAGACCCCCAATTAAATGAGCTATTGTTGACTCATGGTCCCCAAATTACCATTGTCCCCAGCAAGTTGTTTATGGTCCGTTGTGGGATGTTATTCCACTCCAGAAGAAGGGCCTGTGTGAGCTGAGTGACGGTGTTTGGGATGTTGATGCACTTCCTTACCGGGATCACCCCACAATTGCTCTATCAGGTACAAATCTGGACTGTAGGGTGGCCAATCGAGAACTGGGACATCACTGGGCTGGGCAATGAGACATTGTGATTGACCCTGCATAATTAGACCTAAACCCTACCCCTATCAACTTTGCTTTTCAATTGAGTTGCAATGTTGTGCAATCGATGTGTACTGTTCAAAATTTTGATTGGGTATGGTTTTCAAGCCCATAACATGTAGGAGTGTCCCAGATGCACACTTTGTCGAAAAATCTGTTGAAAGCATGCAGCGTAGCACATGGTCATGTTGACCAAATTTTAACTAAAGACACTTTAGACAGTACACTGAGGTAGGTGTGCATCAAATTTTAGTACGTTTGGTAAACAGATAAAAAAACCCATTGTATTCCAAAACTGAACATGTGTTTCTTTTTTCCGTCAGTATAAAACACTTGTCACTGCAATGGTGACATTGGGTGCAGAGGATTAAATGACCACAGTGACGACAATCGATATATCCACTGCCACTGCAACTTCCACTGATGAGGATTAAGAAAGCATTAACTTACCAAGTGCAAACACACTGTTGAATAAAAAAAAGAATGGGAGACTTTGCCGCATCGGACTAAAATATTAATCTGATAATTGTTTGATTCACTCATGGTATTCACATTCTGCAAATTAGTATTTTAAATTGATCACAACACCTGAAAAATCAAATACAACAAGAATTATATTAGCCAAATAACCATAAACAATTTATGGAATTGGGGAATCCCCAAACACTTAGTAATATCGAACGTTCGTGTCGAACATGACACTTGAAAGTCAAAACAATGGAGGCAAGACTTAAATTTCAATCGGAATTGCTTTCGATAACAAACATTCTCCTTTGTTTGGTTGGCTTTGCATCTTGAAAATAGTTGTTGTTATTTTGCAATTATTCAGCATGGCATTTTCAAACAGACCTTGACTGGAATATTTGTCAACAGAGTTTAATGAAGAGATACTTGTGTTTATGTTCTGTGCTTTTGTTCTATATTTATTTATAGGTCACTGGTAGAAATAGTCTGTTCATGTGCATCTCATTTGAGACAGGCATGATAACGATCTGGAAAACTTCACACACTTGGTTTCCAGAGAGCTGGATTTGATGGTCAGACTACAGTAGTATTGAAGGTCTATTTGTGGTAGTCATATAATAAATGAATATTCATATAAGGAAACAACTAGATTCAAGTGAATATTAGCCAACGGAAATGAATCCTGACTGCAACTTTGCTGTGCAGGGTGGGAGAACGGGTTTTTGCTGTGTCACTGTGAGGTTGAACTTCCGAGTGGTACTTTACTTACAATTGCTACAATTACTTCAGCTGATTGACCACTGAGTGTAAGGCAGTAGTAGCCTTTGGCCTGCAGACCTGCAGATGATACATATATTTTGCACTCAGAGGTTTGGTGCTTTCGGCAAGTAGAAACCTCATGGATTTATAACCCACACTCCATCCCCACTGGTGTGGGCCTATTATACTTCAACATGTTTCCAGAAATGCTTCTATGTCCAATGCCTGACAAATTACAATGGTGCAAGTACAGCTGTAGATGAAATGAAACAGTTCCAATGAAATAGAAAGTGCAGCACTTCATACCATGATTACCTATTCTACAATATTAGAAAAGCCAAGGACATAAATTTTAGTTTTATATACCAACCATGGTGAACACGCCAGCAATTGGATTTCAATAGTTAAAATTTACACCTAAAGTGGAACTATATCCAAGCTGACCTTTGGTGATGTCAACCTGAACGCAACTTGTATAAATTTATCGAATGTCGCCTCACGAAGAGTGAAATGAAAGTGACAATTATTTATTACGCTTCTAAATGAGTTTACCCCATAAGACACCAAAACTTGACAAACATGCTTTGTCTCATGTTAATAAAGCATCCATAACTCGAAATGGGATGTTATTATGCTATTAAAATGAAAAAGACCCGGTTTCATTTTCCATTTTGTTTCAGCAATAAAATTGACAGTGGAAGTACCGCCCACCGATGCTCGTGTAAACAAAAACAGATTTGCATGTATATACGTCTGGTGCTCAGTAAAAATCGAGAAAAAATAATAGCGACTCTTAATAATCTGACGATCATGGTATTAATAAAATATACCCAAAGTAGCTTGGTGTACCAATTGTTCACCACTCGTGGTGAAGTGGTGTTAACCGTGTGCCAAAGGCACGTGGTTAACACCACTTCACCACTCATGGTGAACATTTGGTACACCAAGCTACTATGGGTATATTTTATACATATTTCTTCATCTCTGTATATGTATTACCTATCGGGCATTCTCAACCCCATCTAATCAGTACATTTAGGGCAATCCCTAGGAAGGTGAGGGTATTTTTGCAAATTTTAATAATATTCAGAGCTGGAAGAAAAGTTGATCTATCTGTCATAAAAGTAATTAGGCCTATAAGCACACAAATACACCCCCCCCCCCATACCCCTACTCCACCTCACATTGACATTGAAATTAAATTAGTTTTTAATTAAAAAACAAGCATACTTTACAATAGACTTGTTCCATACAGATTATCACCACAGTGTGTGTCTCCAGGAATTCAGATCAAGTCGAGTTGTAGGAACAGAACAGTATTTTGATGAGCCCGTTAGGGCGAGTCAAAATGCGATTCTGTGCCTACAACGAGATTTGATCAGAATTTCCAGAGACACACACTGGGGACTTGTAGACTACTAAAGGTTTTCAGGCTTTGGGCTTGCGTATGTGCCATGGCTGGCCAATCACAACCAAGAGGGGACATTCTCATCTAGACATTATATGGAGTCATTCTACCAAGTTAGAATAAAGTCACTTCATAAATATGGCCTGTAGACAGTGCTAAATGTTTTTGGGTTTTGGATTCACATAATTAAACGATTCTGACCAAAAGGGGGTGTTCTCATCTAGACATGACCTCAGACCTGCACATGAAATTTTGAGATGATCAGACAAGAACTACGAGGTGTGGCCTGTGCTTCAGACTCACAGGCCAACAGACTCACAGACTTCTGCATGCATGGTGGCAATAGCTTATCTTGACTTTGTCAAGTTAAGCTAAAATTTATTTATTTATTAGGGTTAAACGACACATTAACAGGCAAGATCATATCGTGTCGGTGACAGTTTTATGAGATGAGGAAGCCAGAGTATCCGGAGAGAACCACCAAGCAATGACGAGCAGCTACCAGCTCCCCAACATCATAACTCTGCACTGCAGCACAGGCAGGATTAGACTGGTTGAAGACATGTGCACCATCAACAGTCACCGATCCAAGGACTAACCGGGCTCAACGTTGCTGAACTACGGTGATCTGACGAGAAGCAGTTACTGCAACGCCACCATACCCCCAGTTAAGCTAAAAAACATCCAGCCTTATTTGATGGTCCATAATAACAGCCAGTTGATCCATTTAATCCCTTTGATACTTTACACGTACAAAATCACACAGCACATTGGTACTTTGTGGTCAAATGTTTTAATATTTTTCGATTTTTTAAAGTCTGAACCTCAATTTCTATTTTCTCTCAAATAGTGCTCAGCGACAACCGTTGAGCCAAATGTTGGCACAGCTTAAAATACTAACATAATCTTGCTGTCAAGACTTCTTGACTGGTTGAGTGCTAGAAGCCACTATTTGGGCTTTCAAAAAATGAGGATTCCACAGCAAAAGCCAACACTTTCCTTGCTTATATTTCATATTCAGCTAAACATAAATAATATTTTGTTTATATAAATTTGTTTTATTACAAATTATTGGAGAGTGACTGTGGCCACTCTCCAATAATTTGTAATAAAACAAGTTTTGAATAACTAAAAAAATAATCTTGCCCTCAATCAGATAATCACTAATGTGAAAAATATCATATTTGTACTTTTCGTTTGACATCGCATTTTGAAAAACGTTGAAGAAACTGAATTCCCAGTGACGTTTGAACATCAGGATAATTAACCCTTTACCCAACGTAACGGCCAAAACCGGCCAGCGCTATTCTCAAAAATCGCCAATTAATTTTCACTATTTTTTTCATTTTTTGTCTCAAAAACATAGGTTATGACCCCTCGTTGGAACGAGCTCGTCGAGCTCGTTCCAACAAGGGGTCATAACCTATGTTTTTGAGACAAAAAATTAGTTATTCAAGAATTTTTTTTGCAAGTGTCGTCTGCTTTTCACGTTAGGTAAAGGGTTAAAGTCTCAAAGGGTGAAACCTAAAACTGTTTTTGTTTTCATGTTTACAGAAGAATGTACAACACATTTAGGGAATACTGAAACACAGAAACTTGAATTTGTTTGCTTGTTCTAAGACGTGGACCATCCATTTGAAACCATGGGCTATAGAGAGACAGGACCTGGGCACTGTAACTGCCTGACATGTCTTTCACTGCAGGGGTGGTCCCAAGGGGATAAGGGGTGTATCTACCACCCCCCAAGTCAGGGAAGTTTTGCCCTCCCTATTCTCCATTGGGAAACAGGCGTCTTCATTTACAGTGGGCTTGTTGGAGAATGTCTTAGCTCTCTCCCCACCACCTTGTTGGGAAGAACATGTACCTCGTTGGGGTATTGTTTGCAGCAGAAAGATGTTTATCATGTAAGATGAGGAAATGGAAAAGAGTGAAGTACATGACTATTTATTTATTGGTATTTAAGGTCACATATTTCTGCACAATGGCTGATCATGACCACAACAGTATTACGGATGGAGGAAGCCAGAGTACCTGGTGAGAACCACCAAGCAATGGTCAGCTCCCCAACCTACTAACTCCGCACAAGCAGGGTTAGCATTGGTTGAAGACAGGTGCACCATCGACGTGCAGTACGCCTTAGTACATAATGTCACCATGCCCTCCACATGGGCAATGGGGGAAAAATGTCTTGCCCAAGGACACAATGCGATGGCCACAAGTGGGATTAGAATCAAGAACCTCTTGGCTTGCAGCCTGCACTTCTAGCTACTGAGCCACTGAACCCCCGGGCAAATACAGGATATCAAACAGTTCATTTCTTGGTGCTGGGCAGCAGATGTTGGGCAGGTAGAAGGCACATGCTTGGGTAACGAAGACCTTCTCATCCACAAACTGCGACAAATGAATGGCTGGTCACAGTGTTTTTGTGGGGAGCAAACATCTGTACAATTATTTACTTTACACTGATGCAGTGTTTAACTGGAAAAGTGCTAAATTTTTGGGGGTCATCAAAACTTCTTCACATGTTCATGTTTTGTGAAAATTCTCTCCCATAAATTGTACAGAGGCAAATCCATACATACTAAATACCATCACTTCTTATAAGCACAGACGAATGGCAATATGTATACAAGTCAACATTCACTTCTACCAGTGATACATATTTACAGACACTACAGTTCAAAATAAATCATCGTATATTATACACCAATTCTAAACTATTTCGTAGTGGTCTTTCTGAAACTCGGCTCTGCCGCTTTTGTTTTAACACAAAAGAATCAATAACATCTCTTTTACGATTGTTCACATTTAAAAACAGTTTTACTTCAACTCATAGAAAAGGTTAATATTGTTTGTAATTCAAATGTTCAGGTCAGCCCTAAGGAAGTAATATTAGAAATGCAAACAGAAGCTCAGTTATCCGACATACTGTATACATGTTTACAAATTTTTCAAAAATACATATATGCATGTAGTCTTGAAAACTGGCTACCCAACTACACCGCGTATACAGAAGTTTTAAAGAATTACAGAGCTATCGATATATACTCACTATATTTATACTCCTTCGGCAAGGCAAACAAAATCAAATTGAGGTGGGAGACAATATCTAAAATAATTAGTTAAATCCAAGTGTCTTCTATAACCACACAAGCCCATGTTGAATTTAGATCGAAAGAACTCATTCTTTACACATTGTATTTTTGTTTTGTCCTTATGTATATGTGTGTTAGTATAATTTACTGTGAAAACTGTAAATAAAAAAAAATAAAAAAATAAAATAATACCATCACTTCAAAGATAATATGAAGCACAACCACAGAGTATGGAGCCTTCAAGTTGGGGTACCTTCACCTCAGAATAAAGCCCAAATATGGTCTTCCAGCACTCTACCAGTTAAGTATGATGCTGGAAATCTTAAACTGAAAATTACTCAATTTTAATGTGTGTGTGTGGCAGGACTGAAAATAAGCAGTCTGACATTTGCAAAATGAGGTCTCCAGTGGGTGAATTTGATGATGCTATTCCATACAGTAGGCTAATTTATCCTCTGGGTACATCTATTCTGTTTAGTTTTGAGACCCTGATTCTGACTGAGGATCACAGAGGGTAAATTTAGTGATGCTACCCTGCTGTGCAGGGTAGCATCAATAAATTCATCCTCTGGGGACCTCATTTTGCAGATGACAGTCTGCTTATTTTCTGGCTTGGTGTGTGGATTGGGGAAGGAGGTGAGTGGGGAGTATTCTAAGTAGAATAGAATGCCTAAAACTGTTCTTTTTTCTCTCTCTGCACAACTATGCATCAGATCAACATCGCGATGCCTGGCAAACTACAAGACTCTCGGGTGTAGTCTCCTTTCCACTACAGTGTAATAAGAAAAATACAAGAATTGTGGTACTGTTAACATACCCCTCCCCACCAACCATAACCATTTCAAGAAATTCAAGAAGGTATGGTATAACTGTGGCTATAGTTCAGAAAAGAAAGAAAACACTATAATATTAGCAAGCAAATTCAGTGAATTCATGTCTCCTGCGGGGCAGCAGTTTCAAGGGGAATTAATGCATGCAGTAGAATATAGTTGTTGCACGTGTAAGTTATTTAGCAGAGACAGAACAGACAGTGCTTCAGACAGAGGTTATAAGATTTATTTTCACGGAGGTCACTGTCAAAGCAAGTAAAGTGATGTGGAGTATAACTGTGAGAATCACTAAAAATTAAGACTGTATGATAAGACATATTACATTAAACTGCTGTGAAATCATGTTAACCAACCTGTAAAGCTTGTGACTGGAAGTTAATGAAACCTTGGAAGTGATGTCCAGATAATATGCTGGTCTGTATATAGTACTGGGTGAGTCTGAGTTTGTAGAGTTGCAAAAGAAGTAATGATGAAGTCCAAAATGTTGCCATGAAAATGAGTAGGTTCATTCACAATCTGCAGAAAATTATACCGAAAAGTGGTAAAATGTGAATTTGACGGATCCATGTTGAAGTCACGAAGAATCATCGAAATCGATTGACTCTAAGGATAGTTTGAGTCTGGAAATCGTCAACCAATCAAATTTAAGCAACATAAATAAATATGCGCAGAAATTGCCCCTATTCGAACTTGGCCCCACAATTGATGAAAGTGATCTACTACCCAATTTTCATTGAAATTGACTGACTGTAAGGAAAGTAAACACGGAAGGTGTGCACTTACTGTGTATAAGTAGTAGCACTGAATAAATCAAAGTTTCCCTAATTTACATAATTTATGCACGAGAACAAAACCCGCATTATATGTGATGTATTGCATGTTACTAAACATTCATACAAAAATTTATTCAAATCCGAACTTTCATATAGATGTTCTGTTCAAAAAACTGATAACACCCAATTTCAGAACAAAATGGCCACTGGTGGCCATCCTGAATTTTGGACCAAACCCAAAAACACATATTCTGGTCTCACAATGATAACAAAGATACACAAGAAGTTTCCTGAAGATCGGTTCATAAATACGGCTTTTAGCCTGAGGTGCATTGATGCATGGGCAGACAGACAGGCAGACGGACAGATTTTCAGTACAAAATTTCCCACATTCGAACTTGACCTTGGTATTGATAAAAGTAATCCATATGTGAAATTTCATTGAAATCGGTTGACTCTAAGGGAAGTTAGAGTCTGGAAACCATCAGCCAATCAAATTTAAGCAACCTAATTAAATATGCGCGGAAAATGCCCATGTTCGAACTTGGACCCACAATTGATGAAAGTGATCTACTATCCAAATTTCATCAAAATTGACTGACTGTACGGAAAGTTAGAGTCTGGAAATGAAAAACACAGAAGGAAGGAAGAACAGGATGGAAGGACAGAAGGACGGAAGGACACCCCGAATTTAATATCTCCCGTTTTTTTTAAAAAGCAGGAGACAACAAAAGGTGAACAGTGTTTTTCTATGTATTAATGCCTGGCAATCTAGAAAATTAGGGAGTGCAAAACAATTACCCTCCTCAGATTGCTTGGGAGTACAATTGCATCTGAAATTTTCAATGCAAAAACTTGTGTGCTATTTTTGTTATATACTTCAAGGTATTAATATTGTGACTGAAAAATAGTACTACATTCAGCTGAATAGTGAAAAAATTGGCAAACACATCTTTTCATTATTCCAAATGTTGCTTTCAATTCTTATGTGAATGTCTTCTACACTCAAAATGTATTGAAATTTGACACAGAATGGGTCATGAATTATTGCAAATCAATGCAACATTGATAAATCATCAGAGTAGCCAGTAGACACATAGTACACATTGGAATTCAGGGGATGAAATGATAATAGAATTTAAAAGGAGTCTCAAACAGGTCTGGCATTCCAGAAAATCAAGAGGTGCAAAAAATTGCTCTTCTCAATTTTTTCTTGCACTCCTAAAGAATGCCAGGCCAGAGTATTTCAATTGGACCAATAGTTTCAGAAGAATTTGTTTTAGAAGAAAGTCTTATAATAAAACAATATATTCAATTTTACCTTCTTTCATGTAATTTTGCAGTTCTCTCTTCAAATCAGTTTCAGTCTTCTTCAAATACTCAATGGCTGTCTGTCCATTTTGGTTCACTATGTGGGGATCCACTCCCAGTTTCATGAAAATCTTAAGTAATTCCATCTTGAAGTCAGGTTGATTATCACGATCTTGTGTCATCAAATGAAGTACTGAATTTTTATTTTGATCAAGCAAAGAAATATCTTCAAATGCCATCTTTGTCCATATAGCCGAGAAAAAATACTGCAAGGTGTCTGAAAGATATGTAAGCTTTATAACCCTTTAGCAATACAGGAGAACCTTGTTAACTGAATAGCCATTTTGCCAATGAAAAGTAATCAATTAACAGGAGTTTTGAATTAACAGAGATTGTGTCACTTTCCTGTATTCAAGAGATAAACTTAGCATTTATTCTATTATATCATGTTTGACAGAGCTCCACAAGCTCTGTCAAACAAGATGTAATAGGTTAAATGCCTGTATTGGATTTTCTGAAGCCAAATAGGTCTATAAACAGAGAAAAACTGGGGAGAGTCAGGGTAATTGCTTGACAGGTTACAAGATTTTTTATTCAATTAACAAGAGTTTACTCTATAACTTATATTCAAAAAACAGGTCAAATTTGTAATGGAGGTATGGTAAATGATTTTGTGTTGGGGAATTATATTCAATTAACAGAGTTAGTCAGTTAAAAGATATCCAATTAAGTGGGCTCTACTCTACTGTACATATGATATAAAAGTTTGTGACAGAATTTTTTTTTTAAAAACATTTCACAAAATTTAAAACAAGAGGCCCCATGGGGCACTCACATGGAAATAGTTGTTTAAAGGATTTAATTAACATCTACAGCTAGTTAACACTACAGAGCAGACATGTTAACTCTCCCAGAATGCCCGGGATTCTCCCGGAATTAGCTATCCCCTCCTGCCCTCCTGCCCGGGAGTCAATTTGGGCCAAAATCTCCCGGAAAGTCGACATACCAGACAAAAACTGAATCCACCAGCTTTTGTTTACAAATACAAAAGCATGTGCTCTACTCTCAATGGCAAGGTCATTAAGTTTGTGTGAAACGTCACCACTTACGTAAGAACTGGTGACCAATCTCATTTCTGTCAATGGCCATGTTGTGATTATTTGCAACACGTTTGACAGGCGGATTAAATGAATTTGAGATGCAGGATAATTGCTGAAATTGATTATATATTACAGGCACACCTTTGCTTGTATACAGGTAGCAGTCAAATCGAAAAATAAGTTCCATACGCATAAATTTTGTCCAATCGAACATGTGCAAAAATACGCACAAATTTATTATTGTGCATTTTGGATTTCACTTTCACTTCAGATAATTATAGTCAATTTTGCAGACAAACGGCTCAAACATATGAGTTGCCGTAATTTTCAATATATTTTGAAAAATTTCTGATTCGCAATTTTCTAAAGCAGGCAGTGAAAAAAATCATGTTTTTGGTGAAAAAAATCTCTAAAATAGTAAAAAGTTGCTAATTTACGGCACTTGGACGTTTTTTCATTTGTTGTGATAAATGGACAACAAAATAAATTAAATATCCCGGAGATGTTGCGTCCTGGGCTGGCTGTGGCATAATGTTCACATTTCACTGAAAAATGATCACCCCATTCCAAATCCCCTTCGTAAATGACCAACTACTTCCAGTGAGTACCCAGTGTGGTTAGGTGGGGCGCTGGGCTTTGGCAGATCGAATTACCACAACAACCGGGCTCGGGGTGTGCCTAAACACCACAGATCGCCACAGGTTACCGCAGGTCGCCGCAAGTACCCATTATTTCCCATATAGATCCAAAACTTTCAACACAGCGTCAAAACTGATATAGTGCTGAAAAGGTCGAAAATATCTCCAAACATTTTGTACACAAAACCATTGAAATATGGATGTCATTGGAACAACTCAGATATTGGCACATGACCACATCCATATTTTTGATTTCTGTTTTTCTCTATATTTCTACGTTTTGGCTTTTGAAAGGACAAATTGTTTAAATAAAACACATTAGGGTGGAATGTTTAATGTATGTGTGTGTGTGTGTGTGGGGGGGGGGGGGGGGGGGGGTGGTAACATGGAAATTATTGATGTGCTGCCCACGTGCAAAAATCTCACTGACAAGCATCCGAGTCTCACTGGGAGCTCATCAAAATCTCACTGACAGTCACCTCGAGAAGTTAACAGGTCTGGGTCTGGGTCACTCACCACCGGTTAGTAGAATGTTGGCGTATGTTACTTTGATGTATTGTTGTTGGACTGTTTCCTGTTATGTCTGTGTGTGTGGGGGTGGGGGGGGGGGGGGTATTTGGTATTAATTTGTATTTAAAATTGATCCACACGTGGCTTCTACACGCAAAAAAAAATCTCCCTGAAAATCATGTCATCTCCCTGAAAATTTTCTTCAATCTCCCTGAAAAAAATTTTGGAAGGTTAACATGTCTGCTACAGAGACATGAAATTTTTTCATTATTTATAACTTTGTCGTCAGTGCTAGATGATTATTTTCAAGTGCTGGGATGCTTCCACAGAAACAATGCCATGATTTCCAATAATGAAAAACTTGGGTGTCCAAATATCAACCAAGGAACTTAACTTCAACATACATGTACTTGAGTCTGAGCCCTTCCCTTTCACCACCAGGATGCTGTGTACCAAATGTGAAAGCATTCTGACTGGAGGATCTGAAGGAGAGGATTTTTAAAAAATTTCCTCATATTGCACTCAGTTGAAATTTGGGCTACCATAGGGGGCCCAAATATTAACCCAGGGATCTAATTTGAACAAACTTGAATCTCACCCCATAGAGACGTTGTACACCAATACAAAAACATTCTGACTGGTGGATCTGGAGATGGTGACTTTTAAAGAAATTCTCTCATGTTGCACTAAGTTAAAATTCAAGATCCCATAAAAAGCCCAAATATTAACAAATATTAACCCAGGGCCTCAATTTGAAAAAACTTGAATCTACCCCCTCCCCCCAGTGATGTTTTATACCAAATGTGAAAGCATTTTGACTGGTGGATCTGGAGAAGATGTTTCAAGAAATTTCCTCATATTGCACCGAGTTCAAATTTGGGCTACCATAGCATACCCAAATATTAACCCAGGGACTAGAGACTGGCAGTTAACCCTTTACCAAACATGAAAAGCAGATGACACTTGCAAAAAAAATTCTTGAATAACTAATTTATTTCATTTTTTGTCTCAAAAACATAGGTTATGACCCCTCGTTGGAACGAGCTCGACGAGCTCGTTCCAACAAGGGGTCATAACCTATGTTTTTGAGACAAAAAATAAAAATATTTTGAAAATTAATTGGCCATTTTTGAGAATAGCGCTGGCCGGTTTTGGCCGTTACATTGGGTAAAGGGTTAACTGAGGCCACAACTCAGTTTCGGTTGTAAAAAAAAAATGTGAGTTGCACCAAAATTGCAGTCATACAACCGACGTTACGTTTTTTCAAGCGCCACGAACGGATATCTACTGATTACAGAAACGAAAGTAGAACTTGGTAACCAACTGCGTGCACCACGTGAGAGTTACAAGTTTTACAGATTTTAATTTTCTGCATGGTTTTGTGTTGTTGTAGATGGGGATTACATAGAACAGGCATGTAATAAACAAGTTTATGATAAAACCAACCATTATTTATCAAACATATTCTAACTGTAGCATGTAGATATGTGTCTCCTTCCTCAATACTCAAATTTCTGTAGTCTGCTCCTGATTTTAGAAAGTACATTAACGACTCCATAATCCAAGGAGTGCCTTGGAGTCTCTGAAAATCACACAGGCACCTCACATTTTTTTCTGTATTCAACTGTAGAATTGGAGAATAGTTTTTAATCATTTGATAAGCTATTTCAGCATATTTCCAGCTATTTCTTTCAGCAAGAGCTAGTGTTACATTAGCCCACATGTTGAGATCAAGCTTGTATAATTCTTTGTAATAAAATGGAATAGATTCTGCAAAAAAAGAGAAAACACCAATCATAAACAATCAATTATATCAAAAACACAAAAATTTGATATACGCAGTTGAACCCTGTTAACTGAATAAATACGTTACCTCAGGAAAATATTCAAATAAGACCTAAAAAAAGTTAAAAATCTGTTTCTCAGGCCCTCCCGCATGGTTCTTTTGGTAGCCACATGCTCTCTTTTTATAACAAATGCAAATTTAAAAAAATAAAAATTATATGGTTTATCTGATATTTTGTCCAAGTCAATAAAATTCATAAATACATCCCATGAGAGCAACAAGGCTTTGCAATGCTTTAGCATTGTAAAGCCTTCTAATACTCATGGGACAAAATGTACCACCACCCATGCTATTCTGTAGATTTTGGGGCAGAAACAAAACAAGCCAAGAACTTTTGATGGCAAAGAAATAATTACAAAAATAAACTAGAAAGTGTTTTAGCACACTAAAACATGTCTCCCCTTCCTTTCTATTTAATGCACTGCAAATTATATATACTTGAATAATATTGACAATCATACCAAATATCTATGGTCTAAGTCAAAAGACAAAAAAGTCATGCCCCAGACAAAGTTTCCCTTAAAAAGCACATAAATCTGACCTTCAGGTCAAAGGTCAAGGTCACATGAAGGTCACTATGGTACGCAACACACCGGCTCATGGTGACACATCCATCCACATGCCAAATATCTAAGGTCTAGGTCAAAAGACAAAAAAGTTATGCCCCGGACAAAGTTTGTATAAGAAGAAGAAGAAGAAGAAGAAGAAGAAGAAGAATATGCACTAAAACAATATGTGTCTCCCTTCTGGGAAGGGGAGACATAATGAAAGTGTCAAGCTTAACCTGACTGTCTGTTGTGTTTGATGAAAAGGATAATATTCAATGTTTATGAAAGGATGATGAAATAAGACAAGAATTGTGATAATTGGGAATATGTTTTTCTGTTCCCTGTATGCTACGCTTTCAATAAAAATAATTTGAGGTGTAGATTGTACTAAAGAAATGAGGGGTGGTTTAATGTGGCCCTCACAGTTAATGTATGTGGCCCTCACAGTTAATGTATGTCAACCAAAGTTACCAAGTTACAGTGAAATTATTCCAAAACAAGTCATCCAAGCAAGTTACAATGAAATATATCCCTTCATACATATAGCCTGTAGACTGTGCTAAAGGTTTTCAGGCTTTGGGCCTGTGTGGCGATCATGGTTGACTGATCGCAATCAAAAGGGGATGTCCTCATCAAGACATCATACAGAGTCATCCTACCAGGACGGCCAGACAAGGTGATTCCTATATACCCCGCTGGGGGTATAAAAAACAGAAGATCTACTTTCTGTGGCCTAATAGGATTATTAAATTAACAGTAAAACTATTGAAAAAAAAATGTATTTTTTTAACCCTTAAGTCACATTACAGCCTCAAACTGCTATTTCATATTGCTTTAAAAACACAGCACAAAGTGTATTTTCCCTTAAGAACTCCACTGGATGATTGCATTTATCTTGACAATGTTTTTTATTACATGCCTGTTCTATGCCATCCTCATCTACAGCAGCACTAAACCATGCCGAAAATGAAAATCTGTTCCACACATATGTGTGGAATGGAAAGCATTGACAGACTATTTTTAATAGAAGCGAAATTTCACTGAAATTTCCTACAAATAGTACACCGCAATTATAATTTGAATTGGTAGCGATAGCTAAAAATCGTCCCCTGAGATGCAATGTGTTCTATGTGCCAGGCACATAGTACATATTGGAACTCAGAGGACGAAATAGTAACACAGGAATGTGGTAGTTGTTATATTAAAATTAATCTGTTTTGGGTTAATAGCCCAATGCACAGAGAAATGTGGGTACAATGATGTTAATTTTTATTACAGCTGAAATGGTTAACCAATTAATTGATGATCAACATCTTGATCGATCCAAAAAGTAATTGATTGATTAACCGTTACTTTTGAACTACTGTATTATATGGGTTGACAAAGGAACAAACTTGCCCCAAAACAGATAGACATTGTCACACTGACTCACATCAATTTTTTGAGACAGAGTAAAGCATGCAAGTTACTTGTTGACATACTTGTTTACTTGCATGATCATCATACTCTATCAGTAGCTGGAAATGGGCATTCTTAACCCTTTGCCCAGAGTGGGTAGCAGACGATACTTGCAAAATAAATTCACAGGAATTACTAAGGAATTACTAAAAATTTTCAATTTTTGCCTCAATCAGCTCGTTCCAATGAGGTGTCACAAGCTATGTTTTTGAGACAAAAATTGAAAACATAATAAATTTGTTTGTTACGTTGGGTAAAGGGTTCATGCTGTAAATCATCAACGGTAGAGCAATTATTCAGATATCTATTTGGACAAGTGATTAATCAGTAAACCAATGTTAGTTAATCCACGTGATAAATCGATCAAGAAAATCCCTTAACCATTTCAGCTCTAATTTTTATTGTGACAAAAAAAAAAGATCTCACTCACTGTGCTTTGTACCAATTACTTCAATAAGTTCCAGTAAAATTTCCAGCTGTACATCAGAGTTGCACGCTTTTGAAAAATTTAAGGCACTGATGTATGCACTCACTGCTTTCTTATCACGTTCAAGGGTCTTTAGTACCCTACCATTCATCAGTTGACTCTAAAAAAGAAAAGAATAATGTTAATAATATCAAACCATGATAAATGCTAGAACACTAATATTGTAAATAGGGTTTAACCCTTTACCCAATGTAATGGCCAAAACCAGCCAGCGCTATTCACAAAAAATCACCAATTAATTTTTTATATTATTTTTTTCATTTTATGTCTCAAAAACATAGATTATGACACTTCTTTGGAACGAGCTCATCAAGCTCGTTCCAATGAGGGGTCATAACCTATGTTTTTGAGGCAAAAAATGAAAAAAATTAGTTATTCAAGAATTTTGTTTGCAAGTGTAGTCGGAATTTCATGTTAGGTAAAGGGTTAATTTCAGGAATGGGAATTTTCTGGTTCTCATTTCAGGGCTTACATGTCGTCTAAATTTGTGAGAATCCATTTGGATTCTCGTGAAAATGGTTGTGAGAATCCATACCTACTATGAGAGTACCAGGATCCCATGACGCCACCATGGTTGAACCACTGTTGTATACTGATAACACATGTTAACCTTTTTACCAACACACCTTTTTAATTTTTAAAACTAAATTTGATAATTTTTAAACAAAGAATAATAAATAAATGATAAAATAATTAAATGAACAATATTTACCAATAAAATCTTACAAATATGGCTGTCGTTGGAACCGGCTCAGGGAGCCGGTTCCAATGACAGCCACATTTGTAAGATTTTTATTGACAGAGTGTCAGGATATTTCAGGTCAGGTTAGCCTTCTATTGGTTAATTTGTTGCCGCTGTGTTAGTTAAAGGGTTAAATTGACTCAATTGTTTTTTCACGCGAATCCTAGCAGAGGTGCAGCAAGAATCTACATGGATTCTCGCCGCTTTTATTGCGCGAATCTTTGAGCGAATCGATTCTCGGATTCTCGTCGAAATATAAGCCCTGCATTTTTTAAAATGAGTCACAAAACCGGAAATTGTCCAATTCTCATTTCTGAATATCAGTCCCTATACACAGGAAATTCAAAGGACAGAATATTCTGCCACCTATCATAATAAAAACCAAAGAGTGAAAGCCTACATACAACTTAACCATGAAATAGGTAACTAGATGGATGGAAAGCAGGCAGGTAGAACATTTTAGTACATGCCTATTACCTTTCCTTCAGTTTCATATTTACAAATCCATATGGAACTCATGTTCCATACAGATTTGTGCTGACAGACTTTTTTTTCACCTGACATCATCGATCCATCAAGAGAAGTAAACTCTGTCCATTTCTGAAATCAGTTCTGTATGCTAACCCTGTTAGTTTGTGGAATGCTGTGGTCAAGAGATATGTCGAAAGAGCCAGATAGATCAATAAATAGAAAGGTGGACAAACAAATGTACATGATAATTACAATATCTTCTGTCAGGTAGAAAACTGTTGAATTATAGACACTATATGGCCACTAAATAAACGAATAAATAAATTTCAGTTCTTCTATATTTTTGAGGAATGATAACAAACTGTTGTTTAAAGTGAGAGCAATATGAAGCATAGCATATCCCCCTCCAGCATTACTATGGATAACATATACTGCTAAAACAATTGCATGTGTCGGAAACTGTCTGTACAAATATAGTACAGTGGAGCCCACTTAATTGGAAATCTCTTAACTGAATAACCCTGTTAACTGAATATAATTTCCCAGCACAAAACCATTTACCATACCTCCAGTATTTTATTTGTTTGCAGACCTATTTGGCCTCAGTACATCCATTACAGGCATTTAATCTATTATATCTTGTTTGGCAGAGCTCATGGAGTTCTGTCAAACAAGATATAATAGAACAAATGCTAAGTTTAACTCTAGAATACACAAAAGTGGCATAATCCAGTTAATTGAATACTCCTGTTAATTGAATAATTTCCATTGGCAAAGTGGCTATTCAATTAACAGGGTACCACTGTGCAAATCAATATCTAATACTGTACCTCAAATATGAGCACAATCCCTTTTAGAAATTTCACTTCATTGAGCAAGCTAACATTCAACAAGCTGGTTATAGTATTTTAAGAAACCTTCAACTACACAGGAAGAGAACGACTGACCAGTTAATACATCCATTCTTGAATTAATTGACAACAAGAGCAATATCTGTCATTGCACAATATGCCCAGTAAGCTTTTTTTCGAATTGTATACAGGCTTGTCATTTTGAAAATAGCCATTATGGTTCACCTCAAATCACCACAGGAGGACTATTTAGGGTTTGCCTAAAATGACCCCAGGAGGGCCATTTACGGTTTGTGGGGGCCATTTTGTTTCAGCCTGCAGGGTAGACAACTGATATCATTTTAAGGTACATGTTTTGTTAGTTCAGCGATCTGAATGTAGTGGCTACCCCTCTACAGTAGAGGGGTAGCCACAACGTTCAGATCGCTGAACTAATGTTTTGTGTAATTATGTATGTCATCACGTAATGTATAGATGCAGGCTTGAATATTTGAATGTAAGATACCAGGTTACCAACACTCACTAACAGTGAGTGCTATAGTTATCTTGCATCCAAATAACCAAGCCCATATGAAAACATTACATGATGACTGTACAAGCCAGTGCACTGTGCTCACCACCAGATGCCGGTAAGTTGGGGCGAATCAATCAGATTTAGGGACGAATCATCCTGGCTTTGATTTTGGGATGAAACGAATCATCAGGGGTCGAAATGGCTTGTGGATGATACGTCCCATAATCGTGTGTGACATGGGAGTTGTCAGTCTGATGTACAATGTAATAACTAATTACAGCTTTGGAATTGGCAGACCTCTTACTCGTATTTGGAAAGTTACTTACCATCTCAGGGTGACTGCATCAATGACACATTACAAACTTCACAAATTGAGCTTTGTTACCTCCTTCAATCCACGAAAATTTCTGTCTGAGACGGCCAATTTTCAGGCACCTTCGACTGAATTAATCGGCTGCACAAATCGGGGTTATGTGGATGTTTATTGTCCACAGATTTTTGAACTCAGGCGGGCGACTGTGGCCCGGGGTGATCGCCCGCCTCAAAATGACAAGCCTGTGTATATAACCACAGTTTTCATCCAACAAATAAAAGCTATTTGTATAAATTGATCAAAAGTTAACCATAGTAAAAATCAGGGATGACAAGGTAAATGACAAACTACAACCAGAGCCAAAATGATGAAGTTGGACTAGAAATTGTACCTATTATGTTTACAGATTGTTCTTTGAAATTAAATATCTCTAGCCCTTAGGTACTTAAGTATAACTGTAGATATGTCAAAGTCATACTCGAATGTGGATATGTCTATCTATGACAGGAGCCCAAGAGTAGCAATTCATGAAAATAATTAGATTGAAACCAGATTTGGATTCAACTTCTATAATTGAGTTACACTCCAAATTTGGATGAGGTCGAATAAGCAGAAATAAAACTATCAACCAAAATGTTGATGAAAATGTGCAATTTCCAATTTGAAAAGGCCCGTAACTCTTGCAAATGAAACCCCAATTTGAACTTAACCTTCAATGTGATATAGCTGAGGCACAAACCAAGTTTGATCCTGATCTATGAATCCAAACTCAAGTTATCATGCAGAAACCAAAATGTTGATGAAAATGAGCAATTTCTACATCGAAAAGGTACATAACTCTTGCAAAAATCCTCGGACCAAGCCCTAATTAAAACTTTACCTTCATTTTAATATAACTGAGGTACAAACCAAGTTTGGTGCTGACCTATAAACCTAAAATCGAGTTACCTGGAAACCAAACTGTTTGAAATGTGTAATTTCAAAGTCAAAAAGGCCCATAACTCTTACAATGAACGTGTCAATGACACTGCAGCTTAACTTGTGTGTTGTGTTTGATGAAAGGATAATGTTCAATGTTTATGAAAGGATTATGAATAAGACAAGAATTGTGATAATTGGAATATGTTCATTTCTGTTCCCTGTATGCTTTGTTTTTGATAAAAATAATATGAGGTGCACATTGTACTAAAGAGCTGAGTGGTGGGTTAATATGACCTCACAGTTAATGTATGTGGCCCTCACAGTTAACATATATCAACAAAAGTTACCAAGTTACAGTGTAATTATTCCAAAACGAGTCATCCTATCAAGTTACATTGAAATCCCTTCATAAATATGGCCTGTAGACTGTGCTAAAGGTTTTTGGGCTTCGGGCCCCTGTAACCATCAGTTTCCCAATTGCGTCCAAAGGGGATGTTCTCATCTAGGCATTATATGAAGTCAACCTACCAAGTTACAATGAAATCCCTTCATAAATATGACCTGTAGACTGTGCTAAAGGTATTCGGGCTCGGACAGCCATCATGGTTGAATGATCGCAATCAAAAGGGGAATTCTCATCTGGGCATCAACTGGAGTGATCCAATGAAAGTTACAATGAAATCCCTTCATAAATATGACCTGTAGACTGTGCTCAAGGTTTTTGGGCTTCGGGCTTGGGCAGCCATCATGGTCGAATGATCGCAACCAAAGGGGACAATCTCATCTGGGCATCATCTGGAGTGATCCTACGAAGTTACAATGAAATCCCTTCATAAATATGACCTGTAGACTGTGCTCAAGGTTTTCGGGCTTCGGGCACCTGTAGCCATCACAGTTGACCAATTATGACCAAAAGGGGATGTCATCATCAAGGCATTATATGGAGTCAACCTAACAGGTTACAATGAAATCCTTCCATAAATATGACCTTTTGCCTATGCTAAAGGTTTTTGGGCTCGGGCACCCATCAAAGGCTGAATGATCACGATCAAAATGGGACGTTCTCATCTAGACATTATTTGGAGTCATCCTACCAAGTTACAATGAAATCCCTTCATAAATATGACCTCTAGACTGTGCTAAAGGTTTTCGGGCTTTGGGCCCCTGTAGCCGTCAAAGTTGCCCAATCATGTCCAAAAGAGGACTTTCTCATCTAGACATTTTATGAAATCAACCCACCAAGTTACAATAAAATTCCTCAATAAATATGACCTGTAGACTGTGCTAAAGGTTTTCAGGTTTTGGGCTCGGGAAGTCGTCACGGTTGGCAGATCACACCCAAATGGGGAAATTCTCATCTCGTCATCATAAGGAGTCATCCTACCAAGCTACAATGAAATCCCTCCATATTAGAGATGACCTGCAGACTGTGCTAAAAGTTTTTGGGTTTCGTGCTTGGGCAGCCATCACGGTTGACAGATCATGCCCAAAAGGGGATGTTCTCATCTAGGCATTATACAGAGGCATCCTACCAAATTACAATGAAATCCCTTCATATATACGACCTGTAGACTGTGCTAATGGCTTTCGGGTTTTGGGCTCGGGCAGCCGTACTGGTTGACCGATCGCGACCAAAAGGGACTTTCTCATCTGGACATGACCCCAAACATACATATGAAATTTCGTGACGATCAGAAAGAACTGCGGGGTGTAGCCCGTGCTAAAGGAAAATGTAAACAGACTCACAGACTAACAGACTTCCGCACGTGTGATGGCAATAGCTTATCTTGACTTTGTCAAGTTAAGCTAAAAATCATCAGACCAAGCTCCAATTCAAACTTAACCTTCTTGTTGATATAAATGTAATTATTTCTTTACCATGAAAGTTCATGTTTTATGTTTTAGGCCCCATAATCTACAGAACTGCATGGGTGGTGTTGTATTTCATCCCTCAAGGGCAAGAAGGCTTTGCAATTGCATTCAAGGGACATATTTCTCAATTTAGCTGCAGGCCTGGCATTCTGAAAAATGCAGGAGGGCAAAAAATCGCTCTCCTCAATCAGCTTAGGAGAGCAATTAGCTTTACACAGCATTTTAAGTATCCAGTTGAACAAACTCATTGAAACTGAAACCAACAGACTACATCAGTGATTTTGTTAACTTTACCAAGGTAAAGCGAAATCTCTTAGACATCTAGATGTCTCACTCAACAACCGAACACACACTTGACAAGACCTGTGTGTGTACCCAGACCAAGGGGGGTTGAAGGTGGTAGTGGTATGACTTTCTTGGACAACAGGTCTGCTTGAATCTGCAGTCACATCCTGGTGCAAGTGCTTCAAGTGATAGGATAGTAGTAATGGTAGTATATTATAGTGTCAATATTCCTTGAATAAGTACCTCTCAAACTGTGATGTCAGTTGTTGAACTTGAAACTGACAGAAAAAAAAATATTGCTGTGACCCATTTTGTTTCAAATGATTGCAACTGTGTTTGGGTATGGTTGCAGCCATTACCTTTTACCACTAAACCACTTTCAAAATGAAATTACGTGATGTTATGTGACTTCAAAGTTAAATTACATTTTTGCTTTACAACAAAAATTTAATGTGAGCATAATACATGTAATCTCAATCATCCCAGACCAAAAAATTTAGGAGGGCAATTTTTCGCTCTCCTTAAATCTTTCAGGAGGGCAGTAAGGAGAGCTAAAAAATCGCTCTCCTGAAATTGCCAAGCCTGTAGCTGTGTACAGTATCGTTGCCGTGAACTGGTTGTAACCCCCAGTGTTATCCACACATACATTTACCAGGAAATAAAAAGCATCATAATCAAAATTTTACTTGATGAAGCAATGGGTTGTACTCAGTGCTTCATTAATTTTTTGGTAATTGTACCTGTAATTCGTGTTTGAAATCTAAAATTAACAAGCTATTAATTAAAAATAGAATATGTTTTCATTTTTGGAATTCACTTAAAAGAAATTTCCACAATCCTGTGTAAGTATTTCCATTAGTTCCTTGAATCCTGCACCCAATGTAACAAGTAACCAACTAACCCTGTGCATTTTACAGCTTTGGTCAGTGTAAATTTTCATGTGGTGTGTGATATGGCAGTTACCAGTTTTTTTTATAACCAGAAAGTGTGACTAGCCCTGTGCAATGCACAGGGTTAGTCTCACTTTCTGGTTATAAAAAAAAATCATTATTAACCAAGTAAATAACCCTGTGCACTGTACATTCTTAGTGTAAATCTGATCTATATCAACTCTACCCAATGTAATGGCCAAAACCAACCAGTACTGTTCTCAAACTTAGTTTGTAACCCCCTCATTGGAATGGATTGTGAAAAGTTTGATTTTTTTTCGTGAACTCCAAAAATGAAACCATATTCTATTTTCAATTAATAGCTTATTATTGCGTCCTTGGAAATACTGCCCACCTGTGGAAAGTTACCAGTCCACAGCTGTACTCAGGGCTTTAGATTGGGTTTTATTTAAGCACATGAGGACAAAAACCTCCAT
Organism: Pictodentalium vernedei; assembly: GCA_031216915.1. NCBI lineage: Eukaryota > Metazoa > Mollusca > Scaphopoda > Dentaliida > Dentaliidae > Pictodentalium > Pictodentalium vernedei. Next base: position 405,510,749 of record CM062291.1, read on the forward strand.
GCTAATCATGGTTCAGCCCTGCAGGAGAAAGTTTGACTTTCTGGACAAAATCTAAACAATTCTTGCATTTCACAATTTTCAAAATTTTTAAGGGTCTTGACACACACATTTGAATGCTATGAAATGCTAGTTTTCCATTCTCCAAACTGGATTTTCCACAGTCTCCCAGAAAATAACTTGGGAGTAGATGCCAGAAAGAGGATCGTTATTTATGTTATAATCACGATATTCTTCTCTTGTGAAAGTTGTGTTTATTCTGGTGAATAGTGTTTATACTGTTTAGTGTATGAATATTATTTATTTATTGGTGTTAAGGTCACATACTTATGCACACTGACTAATCGTGACTGTGACAGTTTTACGGGTGGAGGAAGCCAGAGTACCTGGAGAGAACCACCGAGCATTGACGAGCAACTGTCAGCTCCTCAACATTCTAACTCTGTTCAAGCTCCGCTCAAGCAGGATCACAGCGGTTGAAGATATGTGCATCATCGACGTGCAGTACGCCTTAATTCACAGCGTCATCGTGCCCCCATGTAGGAAACCAGAATAAAGTGCCTTGCCCAAGGACACAACGCGGGTCTAGTGTATGAATACAATAGACTCAGCTGTATTAACCAGAAATATACTGAGCACATATACTTTGTCTCCCAATTTAATAATACCCTTGATTTAAAAAGTGTGTTGTGAACTTCTGTCTGAGAATGGTCTACAGATAGTTAGTTACAGGATGTACTAGAAAGTAATGTTCATTTTTCAACTTTTTACCTCCCTTGATGTGTTTCCCCAATGTTCAGTGGAATGCAGTCAACATTGGAAACATATTAACCCTTTACCAAACGAATCGGCCGCATCCGCCCGTGTAATATGCAAATTCAGCAGTTGAAAAAATATTATTTTTCAAAAAATTTCAACAAAACCATATCATGTGAGACCTCGTTGGAACGAGCTCGTCGAGCTCATTCCAACGAGGGCTCACATGATATGGTTTTGTTGAAATTTTTTGAAAAATTTTGAAAAATGAAATTTAAAATAATAAATTTTGATATCGTCTGCGTTGGGTAAAGGGTTAAGGGAGGTAACTGAACTGAACAATGAACTTTTAATTCTGAAAATGTGGTCACACATTAAAAGATTGCCTTCTAGTTTTTTCTTCATGTTATTCTGTCAAGTTGTGATGTCGGCATCATGGAATCATACTACAGACTATGGTCTGACCACAGTGTATTTATTCTTTAAACCTTTACCCAAAGTAACGGCCAAAACATGCCAGCGCTATTCTCAAAGGTCGCCAATTAATTTTCATTATTTTTTCATTTTTTGTTTCAAAAACATAGGTTATGACCCCTCATTGGAACAAGCTCATTCAGCTCATTCCAACAAGGGGTCATAACCTATGTTTTTGAGACAAAAAATGAAAAAAAAATAGTTATTCAAGAATTTTTTTTGCAACTGTCGTCTGCTTTTCATGTTAGGTAAAGGGTTAAGTCAATGTACTCAATGGAACATTGAATCATGGTTGAAGACCCGTAAGCACCTCAATTGGCAGCAGATCGAACAACACTCTCGTTTTGGGAATTTTAGAGATGACTTTCTGACTTTCTTATTGCATGCAAACTTTTTGTTTCAGTTTTAGTTTTTCAGTTCATTTCAGGAGATAATTTCATATAATTTTTTGTTACCGAGTCAAAATGCTTTAATCTTTTTATTTTGGCAATATTTCTGTAATTTGGACATGTTTACCACAGCAAATTTGGGGGAATCAAAAGGCCTGTGTGTATTAAGGTGCAGGTGCTCTTGCCATCAATCACTGCTAATCTTGTTTGGGCCAGGTTAGGAAGTAGGAGAGACCAACAGTTTCTTGGTAGTTCTCTACAGGTACTCTGGCTTCTTCCACACATAAAACTGTCAGACGTGATTAGGGATCTGCGAATATTTGAATGCGATCAAATTGAATACCGAATAAAATACTGCTCTCTATTTGCAAATTGAATCAAATATCTATTCAAATTTATTAGATAGTTTACCGGTAGCACTTCTGGGAAAAACCATTGTTTTTTTAGTTTGGCACATAACCATGTTGCCCCATACTTCCTATTCCATGTGCAGGTGTCGGATATATCTATCACCAGCACATGAAATAGGAAGTACAAGTGACAGATTAATCCATCGCCAGCACTGAATGTGGAGTTGCGTGAGATGGAGTCCATTTTTAAGCTGATATGTGCCTATTTTTATAACACGAGAAAGATTGCAAAGATAATTGGAGATATTTGATAGATATTCGGCACCAACTGATGAATAAAATTTGAATCGAATACTGTTGTCGAATCGAATATCATACTGAATATCGAATATTCGCAGGGCCTTACACTGGATGCTGAAAGTGTCATTAAACCTCAATAAACAAACAAGAAAGTGAGTTCTACATTAATTAAATCTTATTTGAAAAACTGCACCTGTTGTCAAAATTGCATGAAGTAAATATATTCTAAGGATGTAGTTTGGTGCGCACTTACATTTTATCCTATGCTAGTATAACAATAACATGACTTTGGAGGGCATTGTGGTTTATTAATGGCCCAACAGGTGTGAATAACAGCCCGACAGCTTATAAAAGGCGAAGTCGAGGGCCATTAATAAGCTGAAGGGCTGTTATTCACACCTGTTGGGCCGTTAATAAACCACAAGACTCGACAAACTCATGTTATTACTATTATTACCACTGGGAGTCTGAGAAAGTTTTGATTCTGTATCTTATATGACATTTTTAAGGTTTTCATTTTGACAGATCGTCCCCTGAGTCCCAATGTGTTCTGTGTGCCTACTGGCAGCCTACCGGCACATAGAACACATTGTAACTCCGGGTACGAGATGATAATATTGTCTGTTGTCAAAAAACTGGTGTCACATGATTATCACATGATTGCCACTGGTACGCTTTCAATTGCAACGAAGTTAGAAAACTTAAAAACTGACCCGATGTTTACTGCTTTTAAGTCAGGAATAAAAGATTAAAATGTATAGAGACTTACTTACATATATACAGCTGCTTGTTCTTATGGGGCTAACTTTACTGGACATTTTACATATTTAATAATTTAAAGAAAATCACATTGTTTACAAGTTGAAGCCATTTCCATTTTCGAGTGGACGACAGGAAGGAACAAAAATCACGTGTCGTGTCAGGCTGTTAATGAGAGTTTCAGTCATTAATGGCCCGACACGTCAAGTGACTTTTTTAAGTTGAGTGTTACATTCTTATAATGCCCTATTAAACTATGTTAACCCTTTACCTAACGTAACAGCCAAAAACCGGCCAGCGCTATTCTAAAAAATCGCCAATTAATTTTCATTATTTTTTTCATTTTTTGTCTCAAAAACATAGGTTATGACCCCTCGTTGCAACGAGCTCGTTGAGCTCGTTCCGAGGGGTCATAACCTATGTTTTTCAGACAAAAAATGAAAAAAATTAGTTATTCAAGAATTATTTTTGCAAGTGTCGTCTGCTTTTCAGGTTAGGTAAAGGGTTAATGTACTAGAGAACGCTCACTAAAGTGGTAATAATAAGTGGCTAACGGCCATCTGCCATGACATTTAGGAACTTACCTTATAACAATGTGCATCATAGGAAAGACTTTTTTCAATGGAATTCTGTGCTTGTTTCAAATTATTCTGCTTCAAGTAGCATTCAACACAACTACTGAACAAAATGGACAATTCATGAGATCTACTGTCTGAAAAATAAACAGAAATAGTGTATCTCTAATGAGACATGATTTGATATGAAATTTCAGAACTGAGTTCACTGAAATCATCTGAGCTGAGGTTTACCATGGCACAGATCAATTTTGGTGAATGACAGGCCTGGCAATTTGGAAAATCAAGGAGTGCAAAACATTTGCCCTCCTCAGATTGCTTGGGAGTGCAACTGTACCTAAAATTTTCAATGCAAAAACTTGTACGCTATTTTGGATATATTCACTTCAAGGTATTAATATTGTGACTGAAAAATTGTACTACATTCAACTACATGGTGGAAAAATTGGCACACACAAAAGCCAGAAAATAAGCAGACGGTCATCTGCAAAATGAGGTCCCGAGGGGGTGAATTTAGTGATGCTACCCTGCACAGCAGGGTAGCATCACTAAATTTACCCTATGTGAACCTCATTCTGAATCAGGGTCTCAAAACTAAACAGAAAGAGGTACCCAGAGGATAAATTGGCCCACTGTATGGAGTTGCATCATCAAATTCACCATCTGGGGACCTCATTTTGCAAATGTCAGACTGCTTATTTTCAGGCCTGCACACACATCTTCTCATTATTCAAAATCTTGCATTCAATTCTTATGTGACTGTCTTCTGCACTCAAAATCAATTGAAATGTGACACAGAATGGGTCATGAATTATTGCGAATCAATGCAACATTGACAAATTGTCCCCTGAGTTAATGTGTTCTCTGTGCCAGTAGTCACATTGGAACACACCGAACGAAATGGTAACAGATTTTAAAGGCAGTCCGAAATAGGTCTGGCATTCCAGAAAATCAAGGGGTGCAAAAAATTGCCCCCCCACCCCCCCCCCCCCTCAATTTTTTTATTTTTAGGGCGTGCAGTAGGCATGCAGCACTCCTGCACTCCTAAAGAATGCCAGGCCTGGAATGAGGTTTGGAGATTCCTTTAACCCTTTACCTAATGAATCGCCCGCATCCGCCCACGTTATATGCAAATTCAGCAGATAAAAAAATATTATTTTTAAACAAAATTTCAACAAAACCGTATCATGTGACCCCTCGTTAGAAAGATTTCGATGAGCTCATTCCAACGAGGGGTCACATGATATGGTTTTATTGAATTTTTTTGAAAAATTTAAAAAAATGAAATTTAAAATAATAAATTTTGATATCGTCTGCGTTAGGTAAAGGGTTAATCACATACGTAATTTATGAAATAATGATTTTTAAAAAGAAGAATAAGGTAATTCGAATTATAAAATCAACTCACAATGTTATGACATCACTTGAACTTCTGATGTCACATTTGTAGATATGTTGCACATATTTCTTCATAATGGACTATTTAATGCTCATTATGTGATAATATACAATTACTGACTTTCCTTGAGGTTGCTATAATGAATTATAAGGAAACCAACAAAAGTACTATTACAGCCTCAGTGAATATTAACATTTGTCGGGTTGACAATTCCTTGTACAGTGATGCCCACTTAATTGGATATCTCTTAATTGTATATCCCTGTTAACTGAATAAAATTTTCAAACACAAAACCATTTACCATACCTTCAGTACAAATTTGATCTGTTAATTGCATATGGGTTGTAGAGTAAACTCCTGTTAATTGTATATAAATTTTTGTAATATGTCGAAAACATTACTGTGACATGCACCAAATTCCCCTTATTTATCAACCTTTTTGGCCTCACTACATTCAATACAGGCATTTATTCTATTATATCTTGTTTGACAGAGCTCTATGAGCTCTGTCAAACAAGATATAATAGAATAAATGCTCAGTTTACCTCCAGAACACAGGAAACTGACCAAATCCCTGTTAATTGTATACTCCTGTTAATTGAATAATTTTCACTGGCAAAATGGATAATCAATTAAGAGGTTTCTTCTGTATCAACCTCAAGGAAAGTCAATTATTGTTTTTTTATTATGCCAGAAAAAATCATATGTAAATTTCTTGCTTTATATACATATTTTTCAAAGATAGACAGCATATTCATATGCAAGAACATAAATTTTGCTCATGTTGTAGTTGATTGTTATATTTGAACAGTACCTAAACATCGGAACATGGAAATTAAAGGAAGGAGCAAATTGGAAATACCATTTCAATTTTTATCGCAAACAGGTATTTGGAATCATTTTATCAATCTACCTGAGCTATTTATAGACAACAATGAGAGCGGTGAAATATCGATTCGATTTCGATAATAATAGAAAAGATCAGCAAAACGGGAGTATATCATCACTTCTGACGAGTGTTTTTACTAATTAAATTACCAGATTTTGTCTGTCATACAATAATTTTCTATATTGTTTATCATGATGTGTTTCATCCTGTCCATCGATTAACTAATTTACAAATGTTAAATCTACCATGTAACAGGAATAGGGTCCTGCGAATATTCGAGATTCGATATCGATACCAAATGTATGCTTCGAGATCGATCCCAAATCAGTCTCAGGATTCGATTTTTTCTAATCTCTCGTACTAACTTCAATTTGTTACATTTCCAACAAAAATAGGATAAAACTGTCATTAGAAAATTCATTCCTGTAGGCTCCATTCCTATTAATTTTAGTAATTGACAATGTTTAATTATTAGGTAAGGTATGAATTTGGTCCAGAACATTATCCATAGTTTTGGTTTCTGAAGACCTAACTTGTTACTATACACGTTCTTAAGAACGTGAATAGTAACAAGTTAGGCCTTCAAAAACTAAAACTATGGACAATAGGCCTAGCTGTTTCAGCAACGGTTCTTCAGAGAATATTTAGTTATTGGTGTTTAAGGTGTTCACTCCGTCGCGTAAGGTTCATCACAGTGTTCCGTAACTTCCGTTTGATGCAATATGAAATAACTTGTCTTTTAAGATTCGATTTGGGATTCGATTCGATGTCGATATCAGGGACACGATTCGATTCGAGATTTGATTCGAAAAGAAATTTGTGATTCGCAGATCCCTAAACAGGAAGTAGAAACCTTATAAAAACAATAGTCTGTCATAATGTTGTCATACTTGAATATAATACAGATTCAAACAAAATATCCAAACACACATTCCGAGACACCCACATTTTGAAACCAAAAAATTGACCAAGTCCGAGTCAAACACAAAATATAATAAAAGAAAAAATTCACTTTTTCAACACGAGAGGCCACTTTTCTGGTCCAGGAACACGATACGTCATAATTTCATTAAGAAGGATTTTTTTATTTTTTTTTATTAGGGTTTAAAGACACATTAACAGTCAGGGTCATATCATGTCGGTGACAGTTTTAAAGATGGAGGAAGCCGGAGTACCCGGAGAGAGCCACCAAACAATGACGAGCAGCTGTCAGCTCCCCCAACATCATAACTCTGAACTCTACACCATGGCACAGGTCGGGTTAGATTGGTTGAAGACATGCACACCTTCGACGTGCAGTACGCCTTAGTACACAGCGTCATGCCCCCATGTAGGCAATCGGGGTTAAGTGCCTTGCCCAAGGACACAACGTGGGAGCATGAATCAGTCGCTGAACATTAAGTAGGATGGCTACTAAGTGAACGAGTGTGGCTGAACAACTAATATTTTCAACGTGCAGCCTGAAGGCTGCATGTTGAAAATATTAATTGCTCTACCCCCAAATAATGGATATGGACTCTTCCAACTTCTGCCATTTAACTGGCATGGAAGATACCACCAGTGTTGAAAGGGTTAATAAAACAAGAGAAAGAGAATTTACTATGAATAGTAAATTTGTGCCTATGTGAAAATGCTGAAAGACTCAGAACTAAACACAGAAAGAGAAATTATGGAGACTTATTTTCAGGAGTAAAATTATCTTCAAAGAGATCAGAAATGGGTTTTTGTAAACAACATTTAAAAATTTTCATACAGAAATCAGATAAAAATTTTCAAGAATATGTTAACCCTTTACCCAAAGCAGACAATATCAAAATTTATTATTTTAGGCCTAAAAAAATTAAATATCTGTTTCTCAGGCCCTCCCGCATGGTCCTTTTGGCTGCCGCATGCTCTCTTTTTATAGCAAATGTAATAAAACAAAAATTTAATAGTTTATGTCTGATATTTTACCCAATTTAAAAAGTTGATAAATTTGTCCTTTGAGTGCAACAAGACTTTGCAATGCTTTAGCATTGCAAAGCCTTCTTGCTCTCAAGGGACGAAATACACCACCACCCATGCTATTCAGTAGATTATAGGCCTAAAATATAAAACAATAACATGAACTTTTGATGACAATGAAATAATTACAGAAATAAAAAATAAAATAAAAAACCGCTCGCCCGCATGCAATTTTACAAATAATGGCCTGAGAAACAGAAGATCTGCTTTGTGGGGCTTTAATTACTATTTTTTAAAATGTAACCAGAAATTTCAGCAAAACCATATAATGTGACCCCTCAATGGAACGAGCTCGATGAGCTCATTCCAATGGTGGGGGGGGGGGGTCACATGATATGGTTTTGTTGAAATATTTTCAAAAATTTCTTTCTTTCAACTGTTGAATTTGCAAATTATGTGGGTGGATGCAGGTGATTCGTAATATTTATTTATTGGTGTTTAAGGTCATATACTTAAGCACAATGGCTAATCATGGCTGTGACAGTTTTATGGGTGGACGAAGCAGGAGTACCCAGAAGAACCACCGAGCATCGATGAGCAACTGTCAGCTCCTCAACATTCTAACTCTGTTCAAGATCCGCTCAAGCAGGGTTACAGCAGTTGAAGACGTGCACCATCGACGTGCAGTACGCCTTAGTAAACGTCGTCATCATGTCCCCAAGTAGGCAACCGGGATAAAGTGCCTTGCCCAAGGACACAATGTGGGTCGTCCTGGACGGGATTGAACTCAGGAGCTCTAGCATAGAAGTCCAACAGTATACTACTGAGCAACTGCACTCCTGGGCCATTCGTTAGGTAAAGGGTTAAAAGGTGTGCACCAAAGTTATTACCAGTTTCTTTCTAAAGGAATTAGAAATGGATATTGAAGAAATTAGAAATCCATTATTGTGTACTGCATTAGAAAGGTTTCATGTACAAATACAAATGATTTTAAAATAGAACTTAAACTCTGCACCAAGTGACCTCCTCTCCCTCATATTTCAAACCTTGTACAGTAGAATCCTCTTAATTGAATAGCCATTTTGCCAGTGAAAAATATTCAATTAACAGGAGTATACAATTAACAGGGATTTGGTCAGTTTCCTGTGTCCTGGAGGAAAACTGAGCATTTATTCTATTATATCTTGTTTGACAGAGCTCATAGAGCTCTGTCAAACAAGATATAATACAATGAATGCCTGTATTGGATGTAGTGAGGCCAAAAAGGTTGATAAATAAGGGGAATCTGGTGCGTGTCACAGTAATTTTTTTGACATATTACAAAAATTTATATACAATTAACAGGAGTTTACTCTACAACCCATATGCAATCAACAGATCAAATTTGAACTGAAGGTATCGTAAATGGTTTGAAATTATAATCAATTAACAGGGATATACAATTAACATATATCCAATTAAGTGGGCTCCACTGTATTGGTCCCAGGTCAATATGTCTGATATGCAGGTGTGTCCTGCTTTCAAACACTTGACTCTGCACCCTTTCAATACTTTTGGCCCTGCCCACTTTTGGAGCATTTAAATTTACATATGAACTTAAAGAATGCATTGGAGGGTCTAGATTGTGATTACCAATATCTCTGCAGTATGTGATCAATAACCACAGGTGGACACAAAAGACATTGGCACATATTTTGAACCTCCAATGAGTTTTATCTTGATTTTTAATGGTTCATTTGCAGAAATGAGCTATAAAGTTTCACAATAAATGTGAAATTTATGTTTCTTCAATAAACAAGTGAAAGGCCAATCGCCAGCGATCAGACAATTGTCCCCCATGGTAGGTGGATTACTGTGAAATATATTGATATTTCCTCAATAAAACCCAAACAACTATGGATATCAAAGGAACAACACAACAAACTAGTCCCAATATTACCAATATTACCCATATTTCTGTGGTTTTACTAGAAGCATCCAAATACCCTTAAAAAAGTTAAGTAAGGCTAACTTGCATAATTTATGCACAAGAAAAAAACCCTGTATAGGCTACACAAAGTAGATCTTCTGTTTCTCAGGCCATTATTTGTAAAATTCCATGCGGGCGAGCGTTTTTTTATTTTATTTTTTATTTCAGTAATTACTTCTTTGCCATCAAAAGTTCAAGTTTTAGGCCTCATAATCTACAGAATAGTATGGATGGTGGTGTATTTCATCCCTTGAGTGCAAGAAGGCTTTGCAATGCTAAAGCATTGCAAAGCCTTCTTGCACTCAAGGGACAAATTCATCAATTTTTTAAACTTGGGTAAAATATCAGACATAAACCATTTAATTTTAATTTTTTTAAAGTTTAAATTGGTTATAAAAAGAGAGCATGCGGCAACCAAAAGGACCATGCGGGAGGGCCTGAGAAACAGATTTTTTATTTTTTTAGGCCATAATGTTATTTATCTTATGTCTCTTCACTTCAACTTTGAAAATCTGAAACAAAAGCATGAAAAAATCTCTGAGACACAGGTAGTAACAGTACACAACATAATACGCACAAAAATATTACCCAGGAAAAAGGATAAGGAAGGCCAATTTGCATAATTTATGCACAAGAAAAAAAAACCATTTGATATGTTATTTATCTTATGCTGCTAGACTGCCATGCCAAAAATTATTGAAATCGGAAATGTCGTTCAGAAGTTCTGAGCGTATCGCGAATTACATGCAATTTCCAACAAAAATAGCCGCCAGTTGGCCAGCTTGAATTTTTTTCGGAAAAAAATTGACATGCATCAATTTTTCTTAATGCCCCATGAAATCAGAAAATTTGATACAAATGAACCAAAACTTCCCTAAGATACAGGTGGCAACAGGACAGAATAGGCAGATGGACAGACAAATGGACGGATGGATGGACAGAGGGATGAACAGAGTGCAATCCAATAGTCCCCTTCATGGTGAAACCGTGGATGACTAATAAAAGAATATAGAATTAACCTATTGGTCGACAGATATTTTATTTCTACAAATTTGCATAAGGCCCCACAAAGTAGATCTTCAGTTTCTCAGGCCATATGTTTGTAAAATTGCATGTGCACTCAAGGGACTAATTTATCAATTTTAATAACTTGGGTAAACCATCAAACATAAACCATTCAATTTTAATTTTTTTTAAGTTTGCATTGGTTATAAAAAGAGAGCATGTGGCAGCCAAAAGAATCATGCAGAATGGTCTGAGAAACAGATTTTTCAGCTTTTTAACCTTTTTAAGCCAAAAATGACCATTTTCATGCAGATTTTAATACAAATAAAAGATCAACATTTTTGGATTCAAATTTACTGAAATAGCAAATATACTGAATTTTGTCATCCCTGCTTATAGATATTTTTGTCCTCAATACATAAATACAGTAGAATCCTCTTAATTGAATATCCATTTTGCCAGTGAAAATTATTCAATTAACAGGAGTATACAATTAACAGGAATTTGGTCAGTTTCCTGTGTTCTGGAACTGAGCATTTATTCTATTATATCTTGTTTGACAGAGCTCATAGAGCTCTGTCAAACCAAGATATAATAGAATAAATGCCTGTATTGGATGTAGTGAGGTCAAAAAGGTTGATAAATAAGGGGAATTTGGTGCGTGTCACAGTAATTTTTTCAACATATTACAAAAATTTATATACAATTAACAGGAGTTTACTCTACAACCCATATGCAATTAACAGATCAAATTTGTACTAAAGGTATGGTAAATGGTTTTATGTTTGAAAATTATATTCGATTAACAGGGATATACAAATAAGAGATATCCAATTAGGCTTTTAACCCTTTACCCATCGAATCGGCCACATCCGCCAGTGTAATATGCAAATTCAGCAGCTGAAAAATTATTATTTTTCAAAACATTTCAACAAAACAATATCATGTGACCCCTCTTTGGAATGAGCTGCTCGTTCCAAAGAGGTGTCACATAATATGGTTGGGTTGGAATGTTTTGAAAAATTTTAAAAAATTATATTTAAAATAATAAATTTTGATATCGTCTGGCTTGGGTAAAGGGTTAACCTGTTATATCTAATTTTAGGGGAGATGAGTTGGTAAAAATTGTTGCGGTATGATACATTTGCAATATGCACATGCCCTCTTACAAGTCATCATGTACAAAAAGTTTCATCAAAATCAAATCAATGTTGGATGAGTTGCATGCAGATGAATTATAATACACAAATCCAAATTATAATACAGAAATTATTTTTTACAGAAATCTGCATTAAATCTGAGTTCAAGAGGAGATAAAAATTTGGGAATACGCACAATTTCTCATGTTTGAGAAGTTTCATCAAGGTCAGTTTATATATAAATTAATTTAAATTCAAACCAAGAGGCCCATGGTTTGATCCCAACCAGGGGTAATTGTGTTGGGCCCTTGGGCAAGGCACTTTATCCTGAGTTCCCACTTGGAGGCACAGTGGAAATGTGTACTAAGGCATAATGCACAGCGATGATGCACCTGTCTTCAACCAATGTCAATTCTGCATGTGTGGAGTTTGTAAGTTGGGGGAGTGTGACAGGTGCTTGCTGTTGCTTGGTGGTTCTCTCTGGGTACTCTGGCTTCCTCCATCCATAAACCTTTCCACTTGTTAGTGTTCATATTTGAGAGGTTTGATCAAAATCAATTCATAAATAAAAAGGTACTCACAAGGATCTCCTTCAGAAATTCATAATAAATTAGAAGTTAAAAGGACTACAACTTGGTTAACCCTTTACCTAACATGAAAAGCAGACGACACTTGCAAAAAAAGTTCTTGAATAACTATTTTTTTTCATTTTTTGTCTCAAAAACATAGGTTATGACACCTCATTGGAACGAGCTCAACGAGCTCGTTCCAATGAGGGGTCATAACCTATGTTTTTGAGACAAAAAATGAAAAAATAATTAAAATTAATAGGCGATTTTTGAGAATAGCGCTGGCCGGTTTTGGCCATTACGTTGGGTAAAGGGTTAATAGTGATGCAAACTTCTTAGTCGTCCCATTTGAGATGCTTCATCAAACATAGAAATAGGCCCTTAAGGGTTACTGAACCGAGTTTTACAACCTCAGAACAGGTGCCCTTACCTTGCCACCATGAGGAGGTTCTGCTGACAATGGGCAGAGTATCTACACAGCGGTTTCAAATTACTGTCTTGGCTGCCTGGGCAGTTTTTTATTTTATTTTTTTATTTTTGTAATTATTTCTTTGCCATCAAAAGTTCATGTTCCTGGTCTATTTTATGTTTTAGGCAACATAATCTACAGAAAAGCATGGGTGGTGGTGTATTTCGTCTCTTGAGTGTAAGAAGGCTCTGCAATGCTGAAGCATTGTAAAGCCTTGTTGCACTCTAGGGACAAATTTGTCTATTTTATTAACTTGGGTAAAATATCAGACATGAACCATTTAATTTAAAAAATTTTAAGTTTCAATTTGTTATGAAAAGAGAACATGCGGCAGCCAAAAGAACCATGCGGGAGGGCTTGAGAAATAGATTTTTAACTTTTTTAGGCATTATTCTCTGAAAATAAAACCGTGAATGCAGACAAAACTAACATGTTAATCATTTCTAAAACCAGGAAACTCAAATAAGATATGGTGTCATATCACAGAAAGTTAACCTGAGCAATGTGAATTGTTTTGGTTTAAATTCTCTGCACAGTGCAATCCTCATTCTAAACAAATGTATGAAAATAGACAAGCCATACGAATGAAGAAGGCAGTGCAAAATGTTTTTTGGGAAATCACTTGCCATTTTACCAAACTGACATATTCTTGTGGCTTGCATGTGCTGCAGGTCACATGAGTACTCGGATATGGACAGAGCCAGAGGGGGTGTACCAGTACTGGAAATGAATAAAATAAACCGGAGCAGTTTTAACCCTTCACCCATCGAATCGGCCACATCCGCCCACGTTTTATGCAAATTCAGCAGCTGAAAAAATGCTATTTTTAAAAACATTTTAACAAAACCATATCATGTGACCCCTTTTTGGAACGAGCTCGTCAAGATCGTTCCAATGAGGGGTCACATGATATGGTTTTGTTGAAAGTTTTTGAAAAATGAAAAAAAAATGATATTCAAAATAATAAATTTTGATATCGTCTGCATTGGGTAAAGGGTTAAGCTCCCGTGAATTCAGAGACGGGAATAAATTGCACCCGTAAAATGGTAGTATATGAATTTTCAAGGAATAGTGTCACCAAACACCAGAAACCTTTACCCTTTGAACTCTAGTGGTATCTTCCATGCCAGTTCAATGGCAGCAATTAGAAGAGTCCATATTCATTATTTGGGGTAGACAAAACAATATTTTCAACATGCAGCCCTGAGGCTGCCCATTGAAAATATTGATTGCTCTACCCCACACATTTACTGAACAGCCTTCCTATTTAATGATGTTATGATGTATCATGTTCCTGACCAGAAAAGCGGACGATTGGGTTCAAGGGGCTAAACGTATAAGGAATGGCTGAATCATGACAGTAACTTGCCACTGGTCACAGAGTGCAGCTTTCTCAAAACAATACACATTTATATGCCCTCACGGTATATTAGTGCTCCACAATATTTTTCAGTGAGTGCAAATAGAAAACACGGGTGCTGACGGGAGCAATTGCACTCGCACCGGTCTCATTTCCAGGACTGGAGTATACACAGTATGTGCCCCTCCTATTTTTGAAATTGATTTTTTTTTACATGCACAGATACCAGGTATTACGATATTATCCGTGATAATCCATGAACATCCACTACCTCTGTGGAAAATACTGTGGATGTTATTACAGATTATCCAGGATAACCCACAGACATCCACTATCTACAGTAGTGGCATACTCTGGTATACCGTTCTGCAGTGTATACAACTACTGCTCTGTAGTGAATCATCTTGACACTTATAAACTGACTTCCCTTTTTGAAATTTGAATGAATCTATATACAAGGATTGTGCAGTGTTGATGCGGGGTTGATTTTTTTAGCACCTGTAAAGCTTGTGATTGTAAGAAAAGTACATCCATTGATATTTGTTCAAGTTATCATGCTATAGAGATAAAAACCTGCGAAAATTAACTAAGGGCCATAACTCTGTGCAGCATGGCCAAACCACATCGGTTTTTAAACTTGTCATATTGCTAAAAAAAAGTCTCACGTACCAAATATCAACTGAATCTATTGATATTTGTTCAAATAAACACACTAACGAGCTGAAAATATGCAACAAGGGACATAACTCAGCTCAATATGGCCAAACCATACCAGTTTTCAAACCCATTCAAGACATTGTTAAGAAAGTCTCACATACCAATACTGACCAAATCCAGAGTTGTTTGTTCAAGTTATCTTGCTAATGTGAAGGTTAGGAGAACCATCCAAACATACGCCCGCCCGCATGCATATTGCCTACCCCGCCCATGCACCAACATCATCAAACTATAGATCAAGATTTAAAAAAAAACTTGACAAAAAAACTGCGGGAATATTTTGGCTGGAAAGTATTGTAGTCGCGTGTACAGAAGCCAAAAGAGGATCAAACTGACCTTCCATTTTACAACATTTACCCCAGAAATGCCTTTTCCCTGCCGATAAGAGCGGGTTCTTCTGCTCAGGCCAGTTGGACACATGGAATGATGCTCTGTATCATAAGCCATGACTGGAATGTATTGACCTCTCAAACCTAGAATCCTGGATCTGCAACTGCAGATGGAGAATTAATAAATTACATTTATTATAATTTATTTTTATTTGGATGTTATTCTATGTAGAGTGGCCAGTAAGGCAGGCAATTGAATGGAAAATGGGACATCAACTATTCCTTCATTTCTCGAGCATGATTCTGCTGATAAAAGACTTTCATTTAACACCGACGATTTCAAAATTTATTATTTTAAAGAAAATTTTTCCATAAAATTTCAACAAAACCATATCCTGTGACCCCTGATTGGAATGAGCTTGTTCCAATGAGGGATCACATGATAAGGTTTTGTTAAAATTTTTGTTTTTGTAAATTACAAAGGCAGATGCAGCCAATTCATTAGGTGAAGGGTTAATTGTATTCTCCTGTTAATTGAATATTTTCACTAGCGAAATAGCTATTTAATTAACTTGGTTCCTCTTTATTTATTTCAATATTAACCACACAATTTCACCATATGATGAAACTGTTGTATCAGTTACCATTTGGCCTAGAACCATCTCACCTTTACCGATACCTCTGGAACATCCACAGTCAGGGTCTACTACTCGTGTTTCATCACCACCCCATATCGTCATCTCACCTATAAATAAGTAAGGAACAGATTAGGCTCTATCATAATTAGATATCTCCACACAGCAATCATAAGCTTCCTTTACTTTCCATACAATGGTCTATTGTGGATCTCTCCCAAAGAAACTCTTCTTCTATAGTGCTCTCGGGTAAAGTTTAGTGCCAGACAATTAGCCTCAGCACTAAACATGACCAAACATCATTGTATATAGCAAAATGATTCCTAAGGGAGAGGTACATACAAACCTAGAAATAAGCAGATTGTCTTTTACAGGATGATGTCCCCAGAGGGTGAATTTGGCTGGGTAGCACATTACAGTACGTGGCGAGTGGATTGTAAGTAAATCACCTGCGGAGTGGAGTTATCACCCAAACTATAACTTTCAAATTTTGTACATATAGACAAAAAACACAGGCAATGTTTCAGCCAATGGACCTCCGGGTTGAACCCGGAGGTCCATTGGCTGAAACTTTGCTTGTGCTGGTTATGCTTTGCAACAAATTTGCAATTATAACTTGGGTGGAATCTCCACTCTGTGGGTGATTTAATGATAATACACTCTCCATGTACTGTAGTTGTACCTCTCGTTTAAAACTGACACCACTCTTGCTGATTGCTGTTATCTAACAGTTGTGCTAAAAATGGACTAATCAGCCTGATTGACTGTGCTGGAACATTTTCGGGGTCACCATGGTGATTACTTAACCCTTTACCCAAAGTAACGGCCAAATCCGGCCAGCGCTATTCTCAAAAATCGCCAATTAATTTTCAAAATATTTTCATTTTTTGTCTCAAAAACATAGGTTATGACCCCTCGTTGGAACGAGCTCATCGAGATCGTTCCAACGAGGGGTCATAACCTATGTTTTTGAGACAAAAAATAAAAAAATTTAGTTATTCAAGAATTTTTTTTGCAAGTGTCGTCTGCTTTTCATGTTAGGTAAAGGGTTAAACAAAAACAAATCAGATATAAACTTAATTACAATCTTCTCTCTCCCTCTGGTAACAAATCAATGAACTGAATTGTTAGGTTTGGGACAGATAATAACTGGAGTGGATGGAGAATAATAAGTAAAAAAGAATTGAACTGATAATACTTTTATGTCTCTTTCTTTGTATTTTGACTTTTGAAAACTTCTGAATACTTTTTAAACTACATGCATTTACAGTATGTTCAACTTGGATTGTAACAAAAATGCTGCCGTGGTGTGTTCACCACCACGAAGTTCCTGTGGGCAGCAGTGTTTGATTAGTGGACGACTGTTCCCAAAACAATGTGACCCACCACAGTCATGAGCATTACAGATTAGCTCAATTACCTTTGCAATGCATGTCCATTTGCCTGCTTTTTAATTAACAGTGATGTCTTGTAGACTTGTGTTCCTCAAAAGACAAGATATTTGTGTGTTTTGTTGCCAAGGACAACAGAAAATTTGAGGAAGCAGACGCACACTATTAGTCTATTTTTTATGTTTGTACATAACCGTGCAGAGCCCGCTGTTCGATTCTCAAAGTTCTCACCATTTGTGAAACCCAAATTGTTGTTTTTGCACGATCAGATTGATCAAGAAATTGAATAAACCAGACCTGAGAATATGACAAATATTCGCTGTTCTTAATCTCGCATTTTTATTCACAGTTGTACAGATGATGAACACGTTGTTTGCCGAAAGTGGTAGCAAAATGCCTATTGTGTCACGAAAGTGCCCACAGCACACAACTAGTGAGCAAGGTGGTGCCAGGTTACGAGAGAGAGTAAAATCGACCTGCCCACCCTCTCCACTGTAGTGGAGATATGCAATTAAACTAGTCATGATTGAAGTGATTGTTTAAAGTACATGCAGATTAAATTAACTACTTCTTGCACAAAGTGTGAATTAACATTTGGGTGGCATGACAATTCAACAGAGCTTTCCTCCTCCAAACAAACATCTGTTTTTACACCTCTGCACTTTACATGGTTGAGACAAAACTAGATACTGGAATCGACATTTTCAGTTATTTTATCACTATTTTGACATCATCATAATTATAACCACATGTAGATCACAAATTCAACAGAAATAAATTATGTTTTTCTTATTCAATAATGACTGGCCTTGGATCAATCAGGCGATCGACACACCTTCAACAGCAAAAAATATCATGATTTTTCATCCCAAAAGCCGCCAGAAGTCTCCATTTAATAACTGATTTCAAAATTTCCTGGGGGCTGAGACCCCCAGGGCACTCCAACCCACCTATCATCGCTCATGCCTTCAACATCTGCATCAGTATCTCGACACTTTTGAAAAGGGGGCATGTCACAGAATCAACGCAGAGGGCAGGGGCCCACATTTCCTCAATACTGATGCTCAACATAATTCCATGAGGATCGCAAGTTTCTATTGTACAGTTAAAACTAGAAGTCCTGTCATGAAATGTGCACAAGTAGCACGTCGATTTGTGCGTCAATCTACGCGTTATGACCATAGTAAGGCTATCAAATTCTGTCCATATGGCCTGTGCACAAGCAATGTTTCAGCCAATGGACCTCCGGATAATCCGGAGGTCCACTGGCAGAAACATTGCATGTGTTTGTTATTAGTAACCAGGAGAACCCACTGTGCTAGGGATGCCATTCGATATGGCAATTGCGCGCAATTCCTACGTGCAATTGTGCCTAGATAAGCACGCAGTTCGTTACAGGACTTCTAGTTTTAACTGTACATTTAATGGTGCCACCTGTCCTAATTCATATCAGGCACGTAGCTAGGGTATCAAAGTTAGAGGCAAGAGTAATATCCAATGAAGAGGCGCGACGGGCATGAGAGGGGTGTCCCCCTCCCATTGGAGAGAGCATGTGGGGCCTATCTGAGGAAAAAATTTGAATTGCAAAACAAAAAAAACTGCAATTTCCTTGATTCTGACCCTGTTTGTGTCCATAACTTATAAGCTGTGAAAGGTGTGAGGCAGAGGCTCGTGAGAGATGAGCAATGGTGGCACTACAGGAGGGAGTTGACTCTCGTAAAGCAGATTTTTATCCCACTTCCCTACCTCACCAACTTGCCTCCTTGAGTGTCATAACTCAAATAAAACAAGAGGCCCCCGGGGGCTTGAGGGCATCAACCCAGGGAATTGATTTCAACAAGTTGCATCTGCCCCCTCCAAAGAAAAGCTTATACCAAATATCCAAAGATTCTGACCAGTGGATCTAAGAAAAAAAACAAGATTTTTAAAGAATATTCCTAATATTGAACTAAGTTATAATTCGGGCTCCCACAGGGAGCCCAAATGTGAACCCAGGGACTTGGCTTTAACAAACTTGAATCTCACCCCCTAAGGATGCTGCACACCAAATATGAAAACATTGTGACTGCTGGATCTGAAGAAGAAGATTTTTTAAGAAAATTCCTCATTTTGAACTAAGTTACAATTCAAGCTCCCACAGTGAGCCCAAATATGGACGTAGGGACATGGCTTGAACAAACTTGAATCTTACCCCCCTAAGGATGCTGCATATCAAATTTCCAAAGCATTCTGACTGCTGGATCTAAAGAAGATTTTTAAAGAAAATTCCTCAATTTGAACTAAGTTATCATTCAGGCTCCCACAGTGAGCCCAAATATGAACCCAGGGACTTGGCTTGAACAAACTTAAATCTCACCCCCTAAGGATGCTGCACACCAAATATCAAAACATTCCAACTGCTGGATCTGAAGAAAACTGAAGAACTAAGTTATAATTCGGGCTCCCACAGGGAGCCCAAATATGAACCCATGGACTTGGCTTTAACAAACTTGAATCTCCCCCCCCCCCCCCCCCCCTAAGGATGCTGCACATCAAATATCAAAATATTCTGACTGCTGGATCTGAAGAAGATTTTTTAAGAAAATTCCTCATTTTGAACTAAGTTACAATTCCAGCTCCCAAGAGTCAGTCTATCAACAGGCGACAAAAACAATAAAGAAAAGAAAACTTTTTTTCTTCGAATTAGTTCGGGCCTCAGTTTGATTGGTTGGGTATTGATTGAGTGGGAGAAATGTATTTATCCTCTCTCTTAAATGCTAGTTTTATGGGTCATATCTTGTATGACATATACAAGTGAGCATACAGTTAAAACTAGTCCTGTCCCAAATAGTGCGCTTATCTAGGCTTAATTGCGCGTTGGAATTGCGCGCAATTGCCATATTGAATGGCATCCAAAGCATGGCAGGCTCTCTTGGTTACTCATAGCAAACACATGCAATGTTTCTGCCAATGGACTTCCGGGTTACCCGGAGGTCCATTGGCTGAAACATTGCTTGTGCACAGGCCATATGTACAAAATTTGATAGCTTTACTTGGGCCATAACGCGTACATTAACACGCATATCAACGTTCTATTTGTGCGCATTTCATGACAGGACTTCTAGTTTTAACTGTAGTATTGCCATCGCCTTGGAATAATGTTGAGTTTTTCAACATTTTTTTGTTTATTGGTCAAATTTGCGACCAAGAGTTTATTTGCGTAACTGTATTATATTGCTGCATCACTCATTGCTATTCGTTGATGCAAGTCGTCGGCGTTCTGTTTAAGTCTGGTTTTCCCACTAATCAATATATAATTTGCCTCATCGGGCGCGTGGTAGACCGTATATCATACATTGATCACCGGGTGTGACGAAGGTGGGTTTTAATCAAGGTCTCAAGTCTAAACAGAAAGAGATACCCAGAGGATAAATAGGCCCACTGTATTGGGTAGCTATATATAGAATCAGCAAATTAACCCTCTGGGGACCTCATTCAACAAATGACAGATTGCTTATTTCTAGGTGTGAGTATATAACAGATTCAGTACATCTCATGTTGTTTAAATTAAGAATTTAAGAAATAAAAGACAAAGTATTTGTTGCCATAGTCTCTTATAAATAATTTTTAAAATATTTGTTGCACTGAGCTCTTATAATCAAGCCTGGAAATAAGCAATCTGTCATTTGCAGAATGAGGTCCCCAGAGGATAAATTTGCTGATGCTATCCCAGAGTCATTATTGTTCATTTCTGCCATCGACTGTGAGATCAGGGAATGCTCTGGATCCCATTATTCGTAATTCTATCACTTTATCCTCTTTCAAAAGGTGTTATCGAGCAGGGACAATTATGTTTCATGGTATTATAGGGCTGGCAGTAGGGCATGTCAAATCACATGTAGCAAACTGAGGTTGGGATGCAGTGACCTGATGGCCCACAAATTTGAAAGGTTTCTCACAGATAACCCCGGATGTAGTTGTGGTTATATATATGAGACACTGGAACACTTCTTTTTGCAGTGTCCTAACCAGAGAGGTTTATTGTTTGAGGAGGGGGGGGGAGAGAGGGGTGAGAGAGAGATGGAGATAGAGAGAGCGAGAGAGATCGTGGAGGTCAGTGGGTGTGTGTATGTATGAAAGTGGGTGCGCGTGATCTACCTTGCTCACAGTAAACCACTAATATTAAAAGTGTGACATATAGACCTATAAGGCCGGGTGTGTTATGTAATGAATCTCAATATACTGTAAAAAAAATGATATATGCACATGTCACATAAATAAAGATTACTACTACTACTACTTCTGTTTCAGAATCTCGGCGACATAAATGTGTCCATCACTGATCTTCTTTTTGGCAATGCAGAAATGACCAGTGAAGAAAATGAAATCATTATGAATAAATAGTGTGCATACCTTCATTAATGCCACCAAGCGTTTCAACCACCAATAATAATATATATGTGTGTGTATATGTGTTGTGTATACTACTGAAGACGCTGTCGTTCCACCATGGTCTTATGTTGCAGTTAAGTGTTTAACAAACACTTACAGTCTTAAGGTTTTGTATCAATATTCATACTGAATTCTTTGTTAGTGATAAACCAGCCATCTCCCTTTGCACCTGCACCATTTAACCCTCTACCCAACGTTACGGCCAAAACCGGTCAGTGCTATTCATAAAAATCGCCAATTAATTTTCATTATTTTTTTCATTTTTGTCTCAAAAACATAGGTTATGACCCCTGTTTGGAACGAGCTCAACGAGCTCGTTCCAAAAAGCGGTCATAACCTATGTTTTTGAGACAAAAAATGAAAAAAATTACTTATTCAAGAATTATGTTTGCAAGTGTCATCTGCTTTTCATGTTAGGTAAAGGGTTAAATAATGAATTGTTTATTGATGTAGGGTGAGGCTATTTATAGGCATAGCCTGTTTGCCGAACTTTTTTCTGTTTACATATAATAAACAGATCATTATGACAGTAAAGTGATCTGGTTTATTGGCATTCTGTCTTGTTGATAGGTTGGATTGCTGGATCACATGAGCTTGTGTTATCTGGTGATCTGACCTCATCAACCTGACGGAATGCAACAAACCAGATCACTTTATTGTAGGCCTGTTCTATGAAATCCCCATCTACAGCAACACTAAACCATGCGAAAATTGAAAATCTGTTCCGCACATATGTGGAACAGAAATCGTTGAATATTTTTCTAAAGAAGAGAAATTTCACTGGAATTTTCTACAAATCATGAATCGCTAGTGATAGGTAAAAATCGTCCCCTAATTTCCAATGTCAGTAGGCACTTAGAACACATTGAAACTCAGGGGATAAAATAGTGACACAGGTTTCCCTCACAAATTTGGCCGACGATAAAATGTGTTGTTTTTGTTGATAGTTTTGATAGTTGTAAAATGAATGGTTGAGTTTTTATAGACATGAAGGCATGTAATAAACACAGAATAACACACATGTGTTAATGGGTTAATGGATATGGCACTTGTGCCATTGCTGAAGGATAAGACCCGAGGCCTGCGGCTTCTCGTTTTATCCTTCCTCGCAGGAACTTGGGTCATATTGATTAACCCATTCACACGTTTGTGTTGTTCTGTGTATTTACTGTCATAACAAATATTGACAGTGCTACAGCAGCAAATATGTTAGACAGACACATTTTTAAATAATAATCCTCAAAGTTAAACAAGGGCAAATAACTCTGTAAATGTTTACAGAAAAATATTAATTCTACTGTAGGATCTGTTCCCCCATGTTGAGGTACAATCATAGCAAAAAATATTTGAATCTGCCCAATAATGACAGTGCTAGGAGCAAATATGTTGGACGGACACATCTGTGTTACAAATGTATGTAATGTACACAACGTACGTAATGTACGTAACATACATAACATACAAACATTACTTTATAATACGCAGCTCTCTACTAGATACCCCCTCCCCCCTGACCAGATCGGTTGGAGGCATAATAATCGCTATAGATATTCAATAAACACCATGTAACTGAGTTGGTTGTCAGGCCTGGCATTCTGAAAAATGCAGGAGGGCAAAAAATCGCTCTCCTCAATCAGCTTAGGAGAGCAATTAGCTTTACACAGCATTTTAAGTATCCAGTTGAACAAACTCATTGAAACTGAAACCAACAGACTACATCAGTGATTTTATTAACTTTACTAAAGTAAAGCAAAATCTCTTAGACATCTAGATGTCTCACTCAACAACTGAACACACACTTGACAAGACCTGTGTGTGTACCCAGACCTGTTGTCCAAGAAAGTCATACGCCTACCACTACCACCTTCAACCCCCATGGGGGGTTGAAGGTGGTAGTGGTAGGCGTATGACTTTCTTGGACAACAGGTCTGCTTGAATCTACAGTCACATCCTGGTGCAAGTGCTTCAAGTGACAGGATAGTAGTAATGGTAGTATATTATAGTGTCAATATTCCTTGAATAATACCCCTCAAACTGTGATGTCAGTTGTTGAACTTGAAACTGACAGAAAAAAAATTATTGCTGTGACCCATTTTGCTTCAAATGATTGCAACTGTGTTTGGGTATGGTTGCAGCCATTACCTTTTACCACTAAACCACTTTCAAAATGAAATTATGTGATGTTATGTGACTTCGAAGTTAAATTACATTTTTGCTTTACAACAAAAATTTAATGTGAGCATAATACATGTAATCTCAATCATCCCAGACCAAAATATTTAGGAGGGCAATTTTTCACTCTCCTTAATTCTTCCAGGAGGGCAGTTAGGAGAGCTAAAAAATCGCTCTCCTGAAATTGCCAAGCCTGGGTTGTACTATAATGACTATCAATATAGGACTAACCTTCATTTGAGTTGTCAAGGGGAAGAACCTTCAAAATGTCTATAGACTTATAATAACAATCTAATGCTTTGTTATACTTTGAATTCTTGAAGTGGTGATTTCCTTGTACTTTGAAATTCTTTGCCATGGTTTCAGAATCTTGAGGCGCTATGGTGGCTAAAAAGAAAAAAGAAAAAAAAAACTGTTTTCTTGCCCTTCAATATTAGAATTTGCTGGTTGTGTACTAGAAGCCACTACCATGGCTCTCTAGAAAAGTGCTGAAAACCACTTTAGCTTATTGTTTTCTAAACAGTAGAGCTGTAGGTTAACCGAAACCGAACCAAGGTTTTTAGTTTTTTTTAAAAACCGAAACCGAAACCGTTGACATCCCGTAATCTAAGGTCTTTCGTTTTTTATTAAATACTCTCTTGCCAGCTCTTGCTGCCGAAATTCACAGAATGTAGCCATCCCAGAGTTGTGAGAGTACCCAGACACTGCCAATGGCAGTGTCTGGGTACTCTCACTACTCTGGGAAGGCTACATTCTGTGAATTTCCGACATTTCAGTTTAGTTGTGCTTGCAGCTTTCCTCAAGTTGCTTGTAGGTGTCAGACCTCGAAAAATGGCCAAGCACAATAAAAGTTCTGTATATTTAGGTAATTATTATATTGGTCTTCCTGATTCTTCATGTATTATAGCTTATTTCGGGCATTCATTGAGTTTCACTCAATTTCACTACCATTCAGTTATGACTCTGGACATAAGAATGAGTTTTATTGAATTTTACTTGGCCTCATGAACAAACCGACGAAAACCGAACCAAACCGAGGTTTTTCTCCACCTGATAAACCAAAACCGAAACCGAACAAGAAATTTAAAAACCTACAGCTCTACTAAACAGTTGAAAGAACTAGAGCACACTGTCACAGTGCCGAAGCTGCGATGATTCGTGCAACGGCAATGATGTTTTGAAACTCGTAGGTGACAAAAAAACTCGTTGTTGACAAAAAAAACTTGTTGGTGACAAGTCCAAAAATGTGACAGAAATTATCCAAATGACATGCACTATTGAGAGGGTGTAGACATCATGAAGATACACTTGCATACCAAGTATGGTGTCATTCCATGAAGTATCTGGGGTGTTATGGTGTTTGAAAACTTGATGGTGACAAAAAACTTGTTGGTGACAAACTCGTTGGTGACAAGTCCATAAAGGTGACAGAAATTATCCGAATGACATGCACTATTGAGAGGAGGGTGTAGACATCATGAAGATATACTTGCATACCAAGTATGGTGTCATACCATCAAGTATTTTAGGAGGTATGGAGTTTGAAAACTCGTTGGTGACAAAAAAATTGGTGACAAAAAAACTTGTTGGTGACAAGTCTATAAATGTGACAGAAATTATCCGAATGACATGCACTATTGAGAGGGTGTAGATATCATGAAGATACACTTACATACCAAGTATGGTGTCATTCCATGAAGTATCTTGGGAGTTATTGTGTTTGAAACCTCAATGGTGACAAAAAAAAATGAAAGTGTCAATGACACTGTAGCTTAACGTGTGTGTTGTGTTTGATGAAAAGAATAATGTTCAATGTTTATGAAAGGATTATGAAATAAGACAAGAATTGTGATAATTGGGAATATGTTCATTTCTGTTGCCTCTATGCTGTGTTTTTGATAAAAAATAATATGAAGTGTACACTGTAATAAAGAGCTGAGGGGTGGGTTAATATGACCCCACAGTTAATGTATGTCATCCTATCAAGTTACATTGAAATCCCTTCATAAATATGGCCTGTAGACTGTGATAAATGTTTTCGGGCTTTGGGCCCCTGTAGCCGTCAATTTCCCAATTGCGTCCAAAGGAAACGTTCTCATCTAGACATTATATGAAGTCAACCTACCAAGTTACAATGAAATCCCTTCATAAATATGACCTGTAGACTGTGCTAAAGGTTTTTGGGCTTTGGGATAGGGCAGCCATCCTGGTTGAATGATCGCACCCAAAAGGGGACATTCTCATCTGGGCATCATCTGGAGTGATCCTATGAATTTACAATGAAATCCTTTCATAAATATGACCTGTAGACTGTGCTCAAGGTTTTCGGGCTTCAGGCCCCTGAAGCCGTCACAGTTGACCAATCACGACCAAAAGGGGATGTCATCATCTAGGCATTATATGAAGTCAAACTAACAGGTTACAATGAAATCCTTCCATAAATATGACCTATAGACTATGCTAAAGGTCTTTGGGTTCGTGCAGCCATAAAGGCTGAATGATCGCGACCAAAAGGGGATGTTCTCATCAAGACATTATTTGGAGTCATCCTACCAAGCTACAATGAAATCCCTTCATAAATATCACCTGTAGACTGTGCTAAAGGTTTTCGGGCTTCAGGCCCCTGTAGCCATCACAGTTGCCTAATGGTGTACAAAAGGGGCTGTTCTCATCTAGACATTATATGAAGTCAACCTACCAAGTTACATTGAAATCCTTTCATAAATATGAACTGAAGACTGTGCTAAAGGTTTTTGGGCTTTGGGCTTGGGCAGCGATCATGGTTGATGATCGCAACCAAAATGGGACATTCTCATCTGGGCATCATCTGGAGTGATCCTACGAAGTTACAATGAAATCCCTTCATAAATATGACTTGTAGACTGTGCTCAAGATTTTCGGGCTTTGGGCACCTGTAGCCATCACAGTTCTCATCTAGCCATTATATGAAGTCAACCTACAAAGTTAAAATGAAATCACTTCATAAGTATGACCCGAAGGTTTTCGGGCTTCGGGCCCCTGTAGCCGTCACAGTTGCCCAATCAGGACCAAAAGGGAACTTTCTCATCTAGACATTGTATGAAGTCAACCCACCAAGTTACAATGAAATTCCTCAATAAATATGACCTGTAGACTGTGCTAAAGGTTTTCGGGTTTTGGGCTCGGGCAGTCGACACAGTTGGCAGATCACGCCCAAATGGGGAAATTCTCATCTAGACATCATAAGGAGTCATCCTACCAAATTACAATGAAATCCCTTCATATTAAACATGACCTGCAGACTGTGCTAAAAGTTTTTGGGTTTCGGGCTTGGGCAGCTATCACGGTTGATAGATCATGCCCAAAAGGGGACGTTCTCATCTAGGCATTATACAGAGGCATCCTACCAAGTTACATTGAAATCCCTTCATAAATACGACCTGCAGACTGTGTTAATGGTTTTCGGGTTTTGGGCCCGGGCAGCCATACCGGTTGACCGATCGCGACCAAAAGGGGACATTCTCATCTAACATGACCCCAAACCCGCATATGAAATTTTGTGATGATCAGACAAGAACTGCAGGGTGTAGCCCATGCTAAAGGAAAATG
Organism: Pictodentalium vernedei; assembly: GCA_031216915.1. Taxonomy (NCBI): domain Eukaryota; kingdom Metazoa; phylum Mollusca; class Scaphopoda; order Dentaliida; family Dentaliidae; genus Pictodentalium; species Pictodentalium vernedei. The sequence continues at coordinate 405,538,355 of CM062291.1, forward strand.
TGAACAGACTCACAGACTAACAGACTTCCGCATGTGTGATGGCAATAGCTTATCTTGACTATGTCTAGCTGGTGACAAAAAAACTCATTGGTGAGAAGTCCATAAATGTGACAGAAATTATTCGAATGACATGCACTATTGGGACGGTGTAACCTCTGAAGGTGACTGTCAGTGAGATTTTGATGAGTTCTCAGTGAGATTTGGATGCTTGTCAGTGAGATTTTTGCGTGCAGCCATTACATCAATATTTTCCTTGTTATGCCTCCCACGGTCCCACCTGAGCACCCCCCAAACCCAAACCCAAATGCATTATATTTCATTTTAATAATTTATTTTAACACTTTTAATGGTATTTGTCAGTAAAAGCATACAAATATGGATATTACTGGTCCAAGCCTCCTCCCCCACCCCCAGGAACAATGCCCCCCCCCCCCTCCCCCCAATACACACACACAAATGTGAGGGATGCTTATCTAGCCTTTGCCTGTACTAAACCCCTCCCCCCCCCCCCCCCTTCAGTCTGGCCATTTTTCCTTGCTCATGCAAGCCCATCCCGGTGCTTCAATACATGGAGGCTGAAACATCTTGGGCCGAAACGTCCCAGTACCAAAATGTTCAAGAACCAACACAAGCATTCCTTCTTCACTCATACCATTTATTCATGTAAATTCTTTGTTCAATCTGTACATTTTTGGTGAGAAAATATTCATTCTTATCTTTTAATAGGTTTTATTGTACAATAAAAATTACTCAATGCTAACAATACATATCATTTTGTTTAAAAACAAAACACCTGTTGTTGCCGGTACAATGAAGTTGTGTGTGGTTGTGGTAAATTCGTTTTTGTTTTTTTATAAAAAAAAAAATATTTGAACTGTGTTTTGTATTACTCACGTTAGAGAAGGTGCCCTCAGTATTCATAACTCCCACTGTGAAAAAAAACAAACAAAATAATCCTGTTGTTTCAAAGTGAAGACAAAATACTCCGCTTGACATGTTCTCAATTTGTTTGTATATAAGTAAGGGGAAGTAACTTAATTGTTGTGATATCTCACAACAGATTTTTTTCAGATTTCAACAAACTTTCAATTATATTTTTTTTACACAAAATGGATGCATTTGATATGAATCATAACAATAGTATATATAATAGGTCAGCTGAAGTTAATTATACTTGAGAGATTATGTTTTTATTTAATTTATATTTTGAGTTTATATAATTTTAATTTCACGTAACCATATATATATGAGAATATATTTGGCATACAATGCATTTGATAAAAACATAACCTATATTTAATTTGACCACCCTGGAGCACATGATGTGTCCCCATTGTTGTAAACAATATGGCTCTCCCTTGTTTTGTTTTGAAAACAGACTTTCATGTAGCATGGATCAAACTGGATATTACAACTCGGGGGTATTAATTCATATTTATATTTGAGCAGCTATTTTTGCAGGGATCACATCAGGTAATAATAATAATTGGGTTTTCTTTCTTGCTCCAAAAACTTTGGGACAAAACGTCCCAGTCCAGCATGACTTTACGAAAATAACGTCTTTAAAAACAGACTATAATACACTCGTTTCCTTAAGCTACTTTCAATTTCCATGACTTTTTCCATCAACAACATGGGAATTCTCGGAACTCATTGGTAAAACTCAATGTGTATCTTTGATAAATTATCGTTTCCAACAAGCATTCTGCGTTATAAATTTATATATCGTGACCAACTTGTTTAATGTTCAAAATAGAACAGGACAACTAGTTTGAAAAGTGTCAAATCAGGAGAAAATAGGATGTGACCGTGAGAGTGTGAGTTGGTGCCTGAAACTGGGAGAGTTAACAGGTCTCGTGTAGACATCATGAAGATACACCTGCATACCAAGTATGGTGTCATTCCATCAAGTATTTTTTTTTTTGATTCTGATGTTTTTTAAACTTGTTGGTGACAGACCGACTGACAGACAGACAGACAGACCGACATTGGAAAAGTGGCTATTCAATTAACAGGGTTCCACTGTACAAACATTTTTAGCTGCGACGAACTGCTCTATATGTGGCAAAGAAAATTATTCAATTAACAGGAGTATTCAATTAACAGGGATTGTGTCACTTTCCTGTTTTCTAGAGATAAACTTAGCATTTATTCTATTATATCTTGTTTGACAGAGCTCCATTTATTCAATTAACAGGAGTTTACTCTATAATCTATATTCAATTAATAGGTAAAATTTGTACTGGAGGTATGGTAAATGGTTTTGTGTTGGAAAATTAAAATCAATTAACAAGGTTATTCAGTTAAGAGATATCCAATTAAGTGGGCTCCACTGTATAAACTTGATTGGAGAGTGCCAGCATTAATTGTAACAAAACAATTTTTAGGAACAAAATCTTGCTGAACCTTGGCTCCCCATGCTGGTAACATATTATCTTGGGGGAAAAAATACTCATATTACAAATCGTCTTTGAAAAATAATTTAGCACTATCAGTTAAGTGTGCAGGGACATTGCAAGGATGGCAGATGGTTGGGGTAGTGTAGTGAATGAAGGGGTTTTGGAGCATTTTCCCCCACCCCCTCCCCATGGAGAACAAGCTTGAATTAACATTTTAGGAACAAATTTGTTTTCCAAAGCCTGGAAAGGCAGAGATTTAACATGAGATATCTTAGAATTTCACAAAATATTGAAGCTTAGAAAAGCTCAGAAAACCAGGGACGGTATTTGGACAAGAAATCCTTGGATAACCTTAGATATCCAAGCTTTGCTTCTAGCTTACTACTATAGGACGAAAACAGGGAAAAGCCGAGATTTTAAAGTAGAGATAGGCGGTATTGGAATTTTGAGTTCGGTATCGGTTTCGGTATTTTTGTGTGGGCATACCGCGATATCGGTTCGGTATTCGGTATGTGACTTCAAATTCACTGATAGTACCAAAGGGGAATCCATGTCAGAAAAATACAGAATAAGTTGTTCTTGTATCATTCTATCACAGTGCTACACATGTCATTGTTGATGGGCTCAACATTGTCATTCTTTTGTCAGCACAGATCATATCTGCAGTAATATGGTGACTTGTTCTAAATACGCCTTAACTTTTCAAGCTCCACTTAAGGCGTCTGTAATCATAGAATGTGTGTCCTGAAGATGTCATCTTTACGTGGGCCTGATGTCAGTGATTTCTAGCCAAGTCTTGGCTGCCTTAACAGGCAGCAAAGACTTGGCTAGAAATCACTGCTAAGCAACTGGACATGTACAGGTCGTAGACTATTGATAATTTAGTACAACTGCCCTGGTCCTTAAGGCTTAACAAAACTGAAAAATAAAATCAGTCACTTCTTTCATGAAAATTAACACATCAACTGCTGTCAATCCTCATCAATAGCGAATGCACAGGGAAAATTGAAAATACCATTGGTTTCGGTATTCAAAGATTGGGTCGGTTCGGTTTTTCGGTGTCCCCATGATATCGGTATCGGTTCGGTTTTTCGGTATATTGCCCATCTCTATTTTAAAGCTGAGAATAGCTTGGAAAAGCTGAGATGTGTCAATATACCTTGCTAAAATAACCTAATAAATGTGATTTCCCGGGATTTCCCAAGGTATAGAAGATTGGAAAACCTCAGAAAACCTGGGATAGTATTTGGATGAGAAATCCTTGGATAACCTTAGGTAGTCAAGCTTTGCTTCAAGCTTAATACTATAAGATGAAAGTTGGGAAAGCTGGGAAAAGCTGATATTTTCAAACTAGAAAGTGCTTGGAAAAGCCAAGAAATGTCATGTGTGAAAAAAAATTTGAATTAAGGCCTAAAAAAATTAAAAATCTGTTTCTCAGGCCCTCTCGCATGATCTGTTTGGCTGCCGCATTCTCTCTTTTTATAACCTATCCAATCTTAAAAAAATAAAAAAAACCGAATAGATCATGTCTGATATTTTACCCAAGTTAATAAAATTGTCTCTTGAGTGCAAGAAGGCTTTGCAATGCTTTAGCATTGCAAAGCCTTCTTGCACTCAAGGGACGTAATACACCACCACCCATGCTATTCTGTAGATTATGGGTCCTAAAACATAAAACAAACCAAATACATGAACTTTTTAATGGCAAAGAAATAATTACAAAAATAAAAAATAAAATAAAAAAACGCCCGCACGCATGCAGTTTTACAAAAAATGGCCCGAGAAACAGAGGATCTACTTTGTGAGGCCTAATGAATTTAATTTTTATTTTTTTAAGTTTGCATTGGTTATAGAAAGAGCAAGCTGCTGCCAAAAGGACCATGTTGGAGGTCCTCAGAACCAGATTTTTAACTTTTATAAGCCTAAAAATGTGGGTTTTTCTGTAATTTGCAGGGTCCTCTCTTCAGTTTTACACCGATTTGACTGAGAAGAGAGATAACTTTTGTGATCATAGTACCATACTACAAAATTATTACAGGGCCTAAAAAAGCTAAAAGTTTGTTTCTCAGGTCCTTTTGGCTGCCACATGCTCTCTTTTTGTAAACAAAGCAAACTTAAAAAAATAAAAATTGAATGGTTTATGTTCAATATTTTAACCAAGTTGATAAAATTGACAAATTTGTCTCTTGAGTGCAACAAGGCTTTGCATTGTAATGCCTTGTTGCACTCAAGGGACAAAATACACCACCACCCATGATATTCTGTAGATTATGAGGCCTAAAACATAAAACAAACCAACAACATGAACTTTTCGTGGCAAAGAAATAATTACAAAAATAAAAAATAGAATAAAAAACCGCCCCCCACATGCAATTTACCAAAAAATGGCCTGAGAAACAGAAGATCTTTGTGGGGCTTTAGCTATAAAAACTATAAACATACCTAATTTCCGGTGTGCTCCTTCAAGGATATCAAATGCCAGTTCATTATTCTTTAGATATTCAATTGGTGTTTTACCATTGGAATCTTCTATTAATACTGAATAACTATGGCCAATGAGATATCTGAGTACACTCTCTCCACTTGTTGTGTTCACTTTGCCTGATATAACAAGGCGATGTAAAACTGTATTACCATTTTCATCCAGAACATTTTTCTCATCTGTGGATTTCACAACATTCTCCGTGATATATTTTAACAGATCTAAACAACCTGAGTGTAGAAAAAAGAGAATCTAAGCTATCTGATGTCTTTGTTCAGGCCCAGGGCTCAAAATAAGCGGTGTCACGTCGCTTTTTGCTATGCAAAACTTGCAAAAAGCTACACATTGTTCAATTATGTATAGCATTTTGTGATACAAGATAATCAACTGCAGCCTATTAGGCTGCAGTTGATTATCTTGTATCGCAAAATGTAAATGAAAATTTGCAAAACAAATTTGAAAACTAGTTCACTGATGCTTTACTTCTGATTGTGGAACATTCCAGGCATAACTCAGATTAACTCTCCATCAATCATCATTAGCGACTTCATATGTAAGATGAATTCTATTGGTTTAAATTCTTCCCGTTTTTACAACATTTTGCATAAGATGTCTAATAAAAATAACTTCAAGCCCATCAAATTAAAAATCCCAACTTCCATTTTGAGAACTCTATTAAACAACCAAGACGCCATTTGAAAATATCCAAGTCCATGCAGCCCTTAAAGGCAGTTCAGTTAAAAAAACATAGTAAATGTTTCATGTGTTGCAGATCATTTGGAAATGCCCAGAAATGGATGGAAATTTTTCTATCTACATAGAAGAATTCAACACAAAACAGCATAACATAACTCTGGTATACAAAAATAGCTATGTAATTTTTACAAAATGCTATTCATTTTTTGGAAATGTGTAGCATTTTGCTACGCAAAGAAAAAAAGTTATTTTGAGCACTGTTCAGGCCTGGCATTCTTTAGGAGTGCAGGAGTGCTGCATGCCTACTGCACGCCTAGAAAAAATTGAGGAGGGCAATTTTTGCACCCCTTGGTTGTCTGGAATGCCAGACCTGTTTGGGACTGCCTTTAAAATCTATTATCATTTCGTCCCGAGTTCCAATGTGTTCTCTGTGCCTAATGGCACAGAGAACAAATTTGAACTCAGTGTACGATTTGTCAATGTTGCATGCATTCGCAATAATTCATGACCTATTCTGTGTTGCATTTCGATACATTTCGAGTGTAGAAGACAGTCACATAAGAATTGAATGTAACATTTCGAAATAATGAGAAGATGTGTGTGCCAATTTTGCCACTATGTAGCTGAATGTAGTACAATTTTTCAGTCACAATATTAATACCTTGAAGTGAATATAACCAAAATAGCATACAAGTTTTTGCATTGAAAATTTAAGGTGCAATTGCACTCCCTAGCAATCTGAGGAGGGCAACTGTTTTGCACTCCTTGATTTTCTAGACTGTCAGGCCTGTTTTGTTTCAATAAAATCATGCCGACTTACACAGAAAAGGCGGCTTCCCATCACTCTTGCAGACCTGTTGAATTAAAATTGGTAATTAAGATATTTTATACTATGATTACCTACTCTACTATATATAAAAAGCCTATGACATAATTTTTAGCTTTACACACCAACCATGGTGAATACGTCACCAATGGGATTTCAATAGTTGAAATTTACACCTACAGTGGAACTACATCCAAGTTGACCTTTGGTGACCTCGCCTTGAATGCAAACTTGTTCTAAATTTATCACTCATAACCTCGTGAAGAGTGAAATGAAACCGGCAATTATTTATTACGTTTTTAAATAAGTTTACCTCATAAGATACCAAAAACTAACAAACATACGTTGTCTCATGTTAATAAAGATCCATAACTCGAAATAGTATTATTGAAATGAAAAAAAAACCCGTAATTTGCACGTTTTATTTTGGTGATCAAATTGCCTACGGAAGCACCGTCCACTGGTGCTCCTGTAAACAAAAACAGAATCGCATGTGTGAATATCAATTTATTTAACATGTAAACTCTTATTAATCTGATGATCATGGTATAAATATAATATACCCAAAGTAGCTCGGTGTACGAAATGTTCGCCACTCATGGTGAAGTGGTGTTAACCGTGCTCCAAAAGCAAAAAAAAAACAAACAAAAAACAAGGATTATGCATCGCCAATACAGGGGTAGACTTTTTTCACACCTGTAAGGTTTGTCATTATAAGAAAATCAAATCCACTGATATTTGTTCAAGTTATCATGCCAATGTCCCGAAAATAGACAAAAATTATATAATATAGGACAATACCTCCACCCAATATGGGTAAACTGTACTTCTGAACTCATTCAAGACATTAACCCTTTACCTAACATGAAAAGCAGATGACACTTGTAAAAAGATTCTTCAATAGCTATTTTTTTTCTCAAAAATATAGGTTATGGCCCCTCATTGGAACAAGCTCGATGAGCTTAACCTTACATGAAAAGCAGACGACACTTGTAAAACAATTCTTCAATAACTATTTTTTTTCTCAAAAATATAGGTTATGACCCCTCATTGGAATGAGCTCGACGAGCTTGTTCCAATGAGATGTCATAACCTATGTTTTTGAGTCAAAAAATGAAAAAATAATTAAAATTAATTGGCGATTTTTTAGAATAGTGCTGGCCAGTTTTGGCCGTTAGGCTGGGTAAAGGGTTAAGAAAGTCTCCCATAACAAATATTGACCAAACCTATTAATATTTGTTAAAGTTATATTGTTAATAAGCTGAAAACAGACAAAAATTAGCACTCAGTATGGCCAAACCATACCAGTTTTCAAACTCTTTCAAGACATTTTTCGGAAGTTTCACATTCACATACCCAATATTGACCAAATCCATTGATATTTGTTTAAGTTATCTTGCTAACAAAAAACAGTAAAACAAAGTGTCAATGACACTGTAGTGCAACTTGACAAAGCTGAACCTGGTAAGTTATAAGTGAAATGAAAAAATTGAAGATCATTGGTTCTAATGTTATTTGGTGAAACTTCAACATAACTGCATGTGTGTGCACGTCAGAACAATCTCTGCATTTTTAAATGTAAACTGTAGGGCTGGCTAAAGGAAGAATGCTGATACACAAAAGCAGTAGGTTTAAAGGTAATTGTAAACAGCAACTTTTTTTCACAGAAATCAATGCTAATCGATAACTGTTATCTAGAGGTCTCGCCAAATGAGCACACCATGTTCAAAAACAATCCTATGATAAATGTGCCCTGCAGTCAATGTCAAAGATGAATGTTGATGCACAAATGCACTAAATTCAAAGGTTGTTGCTAACAGTAACAGTTTTTGACGGAAAGAAAAAAAAATCAATAGCTCCTATCTTGGGTCACACTGAATAAGCATACAAAGTTTCAAAACAACTGGATAATGAATGTGCCCTCTGAGGCATACCAAAGGAAGATGTTAATGCACAAATGTACTAAGTTTGAAGGTTGTTGCTAGTGGCAATGTTTTTGTTTTCTTCTTTTTTTTGACGGAAATATGCCCTGTAGAGAGTGCAAAAGGGATAAGTTGCTGCACAAATGCACTAAGTTCAAAGGCTGGTGCTAATGACAACATTTTTTGATGTGATGGAAATGACAGAAAATCAATAGCTCCCATCTGGAGGTCTCCCCAAACATGTATACCAAGTTTCAAAGCAATCTATCCAGAAATGTGCCCTATAGAGTGTGCCAAATGAATATGTTGATGCACAAATGCATCAAGTTCTCAGGCTATTGCTACAGCAATATTTTTTTTTTGATGAACTTGAACCAAGTTTCAAAGCAATCCATTCATAAGTGTGCCCTGTAGGGCATGCCAAAGGAATATGCTGATGCACAAATGCAGTGACGCTTTTTGGTGGAAAAGGAAGAAAATCAATAGCTCACATCCGGAGGTTACCCCAAACATGAACAGCAGGTTTCAAACTGATCCATTTATGCAATGAGATCAAAGATAGTTGCTATGGGTAACATTTTTTGAGAGAAATGAAAGAAAATCAGAACTCACATCTAGAGGCCATTCCAAACAAGCACCCCATGTTTCAAAGCAATCAAATCATAAACATGAACTGTGCTGTGTTCAACTTTTCCATTTTGTCTGTCAACAATTTTCTTTGGAAGCTCATTGCTAAGAGCAACATTTTTTGATGGAAATGTATGAAAATCTATAGCTCTCATCTAGAAGTCACCCACAACAAGCACACCAAGATTCAAACCAATCCATTCATAAATGCACCCCTGCAAAGGATGGCAAAGAAAAATGTTGATGCAAAAATGACAAAGATCATTGCTAAGAGCAACAAAAATGAAAGAAAATCAATAGCTCACATCAACAGGTTGCACCAAACTGGCACACCAAGTTTTCAAGCAATCGGATCATAAATGTGACACATGCAGGGAGATGAAGGAAACTGTCAATGCACAAAATGGCACAATTTATTTATTTATTGATTGATGTTTAAGAGCACATATTTCTGCACAATGGCTAATCATGACAACAGTTTTATGGGTGGAGGAAGCTGGAGTACCCTGAGAGAACCACTGGGAAATGGCAAGCAACTGTCAGCTCCTCAACATACTAACTCCACACAAGCAGAGTTAGCAATGGTTAAAGACAAGTGCACCATCGACGTTCAGTACGCCTTAGTACACAATGCCACCGTGACCCCAGGTGGGCAATGGGGTGAAGTGTCTTGCCCAAGGACACAATGTGTTCGCTTCATGTGGGATTCGAACAGAGGACTTCTCGACTTTCAGCCTGCATCTCTACCTACTGAGCCACAGGCAAAGTTCAAGGTTGTTGCGAACTGCAACTTTTTTTTATGAGAATGAAAGAAACTCCCATCTGGAGATCAACCCAAACAAAAGAAAGGCCCCAGGGGGCCTGAAGGCGCTCATCTGACATGGTAGTCCAAATATCAAACCAGGGACTTGACTTGAATAAGCTGCATACGCCCCTCCTAAGAAAAGCATATACCAATTAGATGAAGTGATTGTGCCCACACAATACACAGGATTTTCCTTCTATTTTCAGTTCCTGCACTTTTACGACCCAAAATTGAGTTAAACGCATATAAAACTGATTTTTTTTTATTTTTGTTTGGAAATTTTCGAAGTCCCAAACAAAATATTTTCAGACTAAAATTCTTTTTCTTCTTAAAATTGACCAAAATGCATAAAAAAGCAAAAAAAACTAATTTCCGGATTTTGGTCAAAAATTTTCCAAGTCTCACCCGGACTCTAAACTTTCAGTGTAAAAAAAAATTTTTTTTTTGTCTTAAAATTGACCAAAATGCATAAAAACAAAAAAACTCATTGCCGGATTTTGGTCCAAAATTTTCTTAGTCCCACCCGGACCCCAAATTTTCAGTGTAAAAAAAAAAAAAATGTCTTAAAATTGACCGAAACGCATAAAAAAAACAAAAACTCACTTCCAGATTTTGGTCCAAAATTTTTAAGTCTGGACCGGGACCCCAAATTTTCAGCCTCAATATGAACCCAGGGACTTGGCTTGAACAAATTTGAATCTCACCCTCTGAGGATGCTGCATACCAAATATCAAAAGATTCTTATTGGTAGATCTGAAGAAGAAGATTTTTAAAGAATATTCCTCACACTGCACTAATTTAAACATTTGGGCTCCCATAGAGAGCCCAAATATGGACCCAGGGAATTAATTTCAATAAACATGTGAAACAATCTTCCAAAGATGTTATATGCGAAATTTGAAAGCTTTTGGAGCAGTGGTTTGGGAGAAAAGTAGTCTTAAATGTTTTTCCCATTACTCATGGTGTTAAAAAATGCTGACTCAGCACTTTTTCAAAGTCTTAAAAATGTACCCCATGATAAAACTGATAGCAATTTTTTTTTAACATTCCATTCTGTTGGTCCTAAGGAAGCTTCACACCAAATAAGAATTCTCAGTGGCGTGTAGTTTTGGAGATAATGGGCATTTTAATTGTTTTCTATTTTTAGCTCCTGCGGTTCCCATGGGGTGACAGGAAAATATTTTTTGGCATAAGTTAACTACTTATGTCCCAATAAAACTTCATGTCAAATTTGGTTCAAATCAGCTTCTCGGTTTGGAAAATAGAAATTTGGGGCATGGCAAAAATTCTTGCCCCTCCCATAATGATGGCAAATAGAGCCCCTAGAACGTCTCTTGAACAAATCTGAGTCTACACCCCAAAAGGAAGCTGCACACCTAATATCAAGTCTCTGCTACTGCTGGTTCATGAGAAGAAGATTTTTTAAGATTTAGGCTCACTTTTTGGGGGTGGCCTTACCAAGGAGCAGGTCAATTTGATTTGAACAAATTTGAATTGACATGTGATAGGGAACATGCACACCAGATTTGGTTCAATTCGGTTGAGTAGTATTTGAGAAGAAGTCGATAATGTAAAGTTAACACTGGATGGACGGACGATGGATGGATGGACGGACAGACAATGGATGGATGGATGACGGACAAGGGACGGACGACGGGCAAAAAGTGATTAGTAAAGCTCCCCTTGAGCTTCGCTCAGGTGAGCTAAAACATACCAAGTTTCAAAGCGATCCATTCATGAATTAACCTTGTATAAAGGAAAATGATGATGCACAAATGGACTAAGTTTCAAGGTCGTTGCTAACAACAACTTTTTTGATGAAAATGTAAGAAAATCAGCAGTTCCCATCTAGAGGTCATCCCAAATAAGCATACAAAGTTTCAAAGCAACCTGATCATAAATGCGATCTATGTGGTGTGCCAAAGGAATATATCGATGCACAAATGAAATGAGTTCAAAGACCAATACTAATGGCAAGGTTCTTCATGTAAATGGAAGAAAATCGATAGTTCACATCTGGAGGTCACCCCAAACAAGCATACCAAGTTTCCAAATTATCTGATCATACATGTGTCCTGTGCGGCATACCAAAGAAATATATTGCAGAACTGCAGTTACTGCACTAAGTTCAAAGGTCGTTGCTAATGGCAATGTTTTTTGACGGAAATGGAAGAAAATCGATAGCGCCGATCTAGAGGTAACCCCAAACAAGCATACCAGGTTTCAAAGCAATCCGATCATAAATGTGCCCTGCAGGGTGTGCAAAAGAGAAATATTGATCCCCAACTAAATCAAGTTGAAAGGTCACTGCCAACAACAATGTTTTTTGACAGAAATGAAAGAATATCGACAGCACCCATCTAGAGGTAACCCCAAAAAGAAATACTGATCCCTAACTAAAGCAAGTTCAAAGGTCACTGCCAACAACAAAGTTTTTTGACGGAAATGGAAGAAAATCAAGAGATCATCCCAAACAAGCATACCAGGTTTCAAAGCTATCCGATCAAAAATGTGCCCTGTTAGGTGTGCCAATGGGAAATACGAATGCCTAACTAAACACAGTTCAAAGATCATTGCCCGAGGTAATGTTTTTAGACAGAAATGGAAGAAAATCGATAGCTCACATCTAGAGGTCACTGTAAACAAGCATATCAGGTTTCAAAACGATCTGATCATAAATGTGTCTGCAAGGTGCATCAAAGGGAAATATGAAGGCATAAATGCAGTAAGTTCATCAAAAGTCACTGCCAGTGGCACCAATTTTTGACGGAAATAACAGAAAACGGAAATAGAAGAAAATCAAAAGCTCACATCGCGAGGTCACCCCAAACAAGCATAGCAATTTTCAACGTGATCCGATCATAAATGTACCCTGCAGGGTGTGCCAAAGAGAAATACTGATGCATAACTGCAAGTTCATCAAAGGTCATTGCCAACGGTTAATATTTGTGATGGAAATGGAAGAAAATTGATAGCTCCCATCTAGAGGTCGCACCAAACAAGCATACCAGGTTTCAAAGCGATCCGATCATAAGTGTCGTAAGTGCCCGACAGGCCAAAGGGAAATATTGATGCCTAACTAAACTAACTTCAAAGGTTGTTGTCAACAGCAATGTCTATTGACAGAAATGGCATGAAATCAATAGCTCCCATCTCGACGTCATCCCAAACAAGCATACCAGGTTTTAAAGCAATCCACTCATAAATGTACCCTGTAGGGTGTGCCACAGGTGAATATTGATGCCTAACTAAACTAAGTTCAAAGGTAGTTGCCAGCGGCAACATTTTGTGATGAAAATAGAAGAAAATCGATAGCTCCCATTTAGAGGTCACCCCAAACAAGAACACCAAGTTTCAAAGCATAGCAAGTTTCAATGTGATCCGATCATAAATGTGCCCTGCAGGGTGTGCAAAAGGGAAATATTGATGTATAACTGCAAGTTCATCAAAAGTTGTTGCCAAAGGCAAATATTTGTGATGGAAATGGGCGAAAATTGACAGCTCCCATCTAGAGATCACCCAAACAAGCACTCCAAGTTTCAAAGCGATCCGATCTTAAATGTGACCTGTGTGGTGTGCCAAATTAATTGTGGATGTATGTACGCCAGCGGACAAGAAGTGACTGCAATAGATCAGCTTGACTTCATCAAGTTGAGCTAAAAATTAATTAATTAAGGGCCATAACTTTGCTCATTATGGCTGAATCACACTAGTTTTTGAACTCAGGCAAGCCATTAAGAAATAGTGATGAACCGATAATTGGAATCAGCAATCAGAACCGGCTGGTTATGGGCATCGGCAGATTATAACAACCGGCAGTTAAAAACCGACACTTTCCGGTTACTCTATATTTAACACTGACTATTAAAAATCCCTTTGATATCTGGCCATTTCAATAAATTTTCCCCATTAAAAACATATGTAGTGCATAGCAGAAAATTTGGGGAATTGCAGAGCAGAGATATTACGGAATATACCAACTGCAATCGGTACGAGATCGCCAACATTTCCCGAAGATTGTCGAGTTCATGTAAACATTAGAGAAACACATCAAGGGAGGTAACATGTTAAAAAAAAGAACAGTGAATAATACGTCCTGAAAAACGTGTAAACCATGTGTCATACGACTTCACAACACACATTAACATCAAAATTATTATTCAATTAAGACACAAAGTATGTGTGCTCAGGATATTCCTGGTTAATACAGCCAAGTGTATTGTATCCTTACACAAAACTGTATTAACACTATTTACTGGAATAAAACACAATCTTCACGAGAACAATATCGTGTGATTGTATCGTTAATAACAATTTTTTCCCCACACCTCAACCAAAACGCAAATATTATTTTGGCTAATATTGCCCAGAGCTAAAAATGCATACTCTGAGAACTTTTGTTGTATTAAGCTTTCGTAATTGATGATTTATCAACGAAATAGCAAGTTTTGATAATTGCTTCATCACTATTAAGAGTTTCACATACCAAATATTGACCAAATCCATTCAAGTTATCTCATGCAAACGAGATGAAAACAAGCATCATTTAACTAATTAAGGGCCATAACTCCATTCAGTATGGTTGAACGGTATCTTCAAGGCATTGTTAAGAAAAACAAACATATCAAATATTGACAAAATCCATTGATATATGTTGAAGTTACGATGCTAACAAGCCGAAAACAGGCAAAAATTAAGTAATTATGGGCCATAACTCTACTCAGCAACCGCACTCCGTCTGCTTTTCAATCTCATTCAAGACATTGTTAAGAAAGTCTCACACACCAAATACTGACCTAATCCATTGAAACTTCTTGAATGCTATCACTCAAATGAGCTGAAAACAGGCAAAAATTAAGTAACTATGGGCCATAACTCTACTCAGTATGACCAAACTCTACCAGTTTTTGAACTCATTCAAGACATTTTTAGGGAAGTCTCACATATCAAATACTGACCAAATTCATTGATATTTATTCAAGTTATCATATGCTTATGAGTTGAAAACAGGAAAAATTAACTAATTAAGGGCCATCACTCTGCTCAGTATGGCTAAACATACCAGTTTTTGAATTAATATTTGTTCAAGTTATCCCGATAATGGGCTGGAAACAGGTAAAAACAGGAGGTGGGCCACACCCCAGTGCATACCCCCATGTTGCATACCACCAAACAATGGCAAGAGAAGTGAACCTGCTAAACCATGATACTGTGAAAGTCTTTCCCATAAACAATCTTCATTCCAAATTTCATTGAGATCCCAAATTTCCAAAGTTAAAAAGGGGAATAAGTCCAGAAAGTGAAATGTAATAATTAAGGAACAGTGCATGGCTTGGAGTTGACTACGCCCATATAGTGCCCAGTGAGGTGGTGTAGTTCCCGCCACGAAGCGGAGGGAGCTACACCACCGCACTGGGCACTATATGGGCGTCGTCAACGACAAGACATGCACTAATCCTTATATTATATCGAACACCCATCAAGAAAAACATCTGTCTGATTTGTTAATCTGTTAACAAGGTAGCAGCCCTATCAACCAGCATTATATAGAAAAAATACCATGTAGTTTTTCAAGAACATTTTCTTCTTCCAAAACACGGCTAACTTGGATTACTGAAATGAGCAGAAGACAGATTTTGAATCGGTCGGCAAGGGTAAACAAAACATTTCCCCCAAACGGAACTGTGTATTCTGGAATCGCGCAGCTCGCGAATGAAAACTAAAATTTTCGAAATTTGACAACACAGTTTGATAATTTCCACACATTTGTCACACATATACATTACCGAATGGGTCAGCACGGGACACAAACTCCGAAGATTCAACTGAATTTCATTATTTATTCATTTACTGCCCAAAACATACAATTAAATAGCGAAATAATATGAGCAGCAAAACAAACGATTTTTCATATCCGGACGCGTTCTCATGAATGTTGGACCCAGGTATGGATCATTCTCTTCGAAACGAGATATGGATCATCTTCTCAAGGAATAAAATGAACGCCTCGAAAAATGTGACTTCAACAATAAAAAAGCGATACATTTTTCCACAAAGATTTCTTTCCGGGTCGTTTTGTGGATGTTGTGCCTCTGTGAATCGATTTTTAAATTTAGCCTAATCAGTTTTATTCACCCAGTATGAAAAGAAAGCTGATATAGTAGTGTGCTAAAAATAGAGAACGTGTAGTGCCTGGGTGTAGTGCCTGGTCAGTTCTGTGGATGCAAACTACACGAAATAGGGTATCATCTTTCAGCCAATCAGAATGCAAGGAAGTCACATGAGATATAATAAATATTATTAGAGAATCAGTTGAAAGCCTTTCCCATACATAATCTTCATTCCAAATGTCACAGAGATCTGATAACCCAAACCTAAGATACAAGGGAAACCGACAAAAATTGGCCATTTTGTATATTCAAAGTGCCATAGCTCACAGAAAAAATATTCTAACAGCAAAACGGCTGATGCTACTGAAAGATCTCATGACAGTGAACAGCTGTATGAAATTTCACCGAAATTTGAGCAGTAATGTTTAAGTTATAACTTGAACAGGCATCAGAGGGTGGACAGACATACATGGACAGATGGACGTAGGTACAGATCAATGGATGGACGAATGGATAAATAGATGGACAGGTGCAATCCAGTTTACCCCACTTTTTAAAAACAATGGGTGTGTAATAAACAAGAGCAAATCAAAGCGTGGCATATGCCCCCAACGGTGCCATAAAAGGGAAGGTAAGTCTCTCGGGGGCATAACCAATTCAAAAGGAAGCTTCCTCTAGACTCCAATAATGCATAAAAAAAAAATTTATTTGAGTCAGCATTCATTAGTTATTGGATGGAAACCAAATTCAATATGGCCACCATATTGTGGCCATATTGAATTGGCTAACTGATCCAAAATCAAAAGAAAGCTTCCTCCAGACGCCAGTAATGCATTACCAACTAGAACTATCACTGAAGGTGATTAATACCCCCGCTTTGGGTTTTTAGAGGAATGCACTTCTGATCATGTAGGCAAAGGCCATAAGGAAATGTATTCATAAAGATCATTTTTTGTTGTTGAAATTTGTATTTGCATGTGGCCTTCCACAGAACAGCACTGAATACTTAAAGAGCCCACACATATATGGTTTACATTTGGAAAAACGCATTTACAATGTGCAACATGTATTCAAAATCGGTTCATTAATGTAGGAGGAGTTGCACACACAAGAATCCCATTTGAAAACCAATAATAAATCCAAGTTAAAGGGAGATAACCTGGTTAAAATTGTCGCAGATCAAAAATTTGGGAATATGCGTATGTTCACTTAGTTGTGATAATGTTTGAAAGGTTTCGTCAAAATTGATTGATAAATGTAGGAGGAGTTGCACGCACAAGAATTTCATGTAGAAACCCATAATAAATCTAAGTTAAAGGGAGATAACCTAGTTAAAATTGCCACAGCTCAAAAATTTTGGAATATGCGCATGTTTACTTAGTAGTGATGATGTCTGTAAATATTCGTCCAAATTGATTGATAAATGTAGGAGGAGTTGCGTACACAAGAATTTCATGCAGAAATCCATAGTAAATCAAAGTTCAAGAGAGATAACCTGGTTAAAATTGTCGCAGATCAAAAAGTTTGGAATATGCACATGTTCACTTAGTAGAGATGATGTTTGAAAGGTTTCATCAAAATCGGTTCATTAATGTAGGAGGAGTTGCGCACACAAGAATTTGTTCGGACGGAAAGATATAATAAATCTAAGTCAAAGGGAGATAACCTGGTTAAAATTGTCGCAGATCAAAAATCTTGGAATATGCGCATGTTCACTTAGTAGTGATGATGTCTGAAAAGTTTTGTCCAAATTGATTGATAAATGTAGGAGGAGTTGCACGCACAAGAATTTCATGTAGAAACCCATAATAAATCTAAGTTAAAGGGAGATAACCTAGTTAAAATTGCCACAGCTCAAAAATTTTGGAATATGCGCATGTTCACTTAGTAGTGATAATGTCTGTAAACTTTTGTCCAAATTGATTGATAAATGTAGGAGGAGTTGCGCACACAAGAATTTCATGCAGAAACCCATATTAAATCAAAGTTCAAGAGAGATAACCTAGTTAAAATTGTCGCAGATCAAAAAGTTTGGAATATGCACATGTTCACTTAGTAGAGATGATGTTTGAAAGGTTTCATCAAAATCGGTTCATTAATGTAGGAGGAGTTGCGCACACAAGAATTTGTTCGAACGGAAAGACATAATAAATCTAAGTCAAAGGGAGAAAACCTGGTTAAAATTGTCGCAGATCAAAAATCTTGGAATATGCGCATGTTCACTTAGTAGTGATGATGTCTGAAAAGTTTTGTCCAAATTGATTGATAAATGTAGGAGGAGTTGCGCACACAAGAATTTCATGTAGAAACCCATATTAAATCAAAGTTCAAGAGAGATAACCTGGTTAAAATTGTCGCAGATTAAAAAGTTTGGAATATGCACATGTTCACTTAGTAGAGATGATGTTTGAAAGGTTTTATCAAAATCGGTTCATTAATGTAGGAGGAGTTGCGCACACAAGAATTTGTTCGGATGGAAAGACACAATAAATCTAAGTCAAAGGGAGAAAACCTGGTTAAAATTGTCGCAGATCAAAAATCTTGGAATATGCGCATGTTCACTTAGTAGTGATGATGTCTGAAAAGTTTTGTCCAAATTGATTGATAAATGTAGGAGGAGTTGCGCACACAAGAATTTCATGTCCGGAAAGACGTACGGACGGACGTACGGACGGACGGACGGATGTACGGACGTACGGACGTACAGGGCGATTCCTATATAGCCCCCACTTCTTCGAAGCGGGGGTATAAAAACTGAAATTGATTTGAGTCAGTATTCATTAGTTATTGGACAGAAACCAAATACATGATGGCCGCCATAATGAATTTGCCACTGGTGACCATCTTGGATCAGCTAACTGGTCCAAAACTGAAGGAAGCTTCCTCTAGACACCAACAATGCATAATTAAAAAATAGAAATGATGAGTCAGCCTTCACCAGTTATTGGGCGGAAACCAAATTCAATATGGCTGCCATGGTGGCCATATTGAATTGGCTAGCTGGACCAAAATCAAAAGGAAGTATTGCCGAATCATCCACAAATTACCCCAAAAATTATGATTTGATTAAATGAGCAGTTCTTAAGTTATTTGACGGAAACCAAAAGTTAATGCCGGATGACAGACGGAAAGACAGACAGATGGATGGACAGACATGGTGAAAACAATGCACCTGAGAGAATCTCTCAGGGGCATAAAAAAGTGGGGGTATAATTACTGACACAACTCGACCAACAATTTAAACCTAGAACTCTAGAGCTGTAGGATTAAATTATTACTGAACCTCCCTCCACATGCACAATGGGGTATTCCATTTTGCTATTGACCGTATTGTTTGATTATTGATGTTTAACGTCACTTTGAACAGCCCGAGTCAAAAACCCAATACACCAAAGTTACTCTATAGGGTCATGCACTTTTATGAAGAGCATGCTGAGCATGGCATATGTATTCCCTCTCCTTTCAAAATGCGAAGATGGACATATTTTCAACACTATGAATACACACATGAAGGGTTTATTGTCTTTGTTTTACAGCAGAAGGGCTGTTGAGAAACAGATTTTTAACTTTTTGGGGCCTTATATTGCATTCTTGTCATGACAGGTAACCAATACAATGATTGCAAGACAGGATTGATTTGACAAAATTTGTGTAGCTGTCTGACAACACAAGCCACCATGTTTTGAATACTTTGAAACTCATTCAGATTCTTTTCTGTAATCCCACACAGCAAAGAGTAGCAATTACTAAAATTAGTGGAAATGCAGGAATGAACTTGGGATTGTGAAAAAATTCCATTAAAATATTTCCTGATCTGTTAGTTTGTACAGATGCCAAATATTTCCTGATCTGTTAAGTTTGTACAGCTGCCAAATATGTCCTGATCTGTTAAGTTTGTACAGCTGCCAAATATTTCCTGATCTGTTAGTTTGTACAGCTGCCAAATATTTCCTGATCTGTTAAGTTTGTACAGCTGCCAAATATTTCCTGATCTGTTAAGTTTGTACAGCTGCCAAATATTTCCAGATCTGTTAATTTGTACAGATGCCAAATATTTCCTGATCTGTTAAGTTTGTACAGCTGCCAAATATTTCCTGATCTGTTAAGTTTGTACAGCTGCCAAATATTTCCTGATATGTTAAGTTTGCACAGCTGCCAAATATTTCCAGATCTGTTAATTTGTACAGATGCCAAATATTTCCTGATCTGTTAAGTTTATACAGATGCCAAATATTTCCTGATCTGTTAGTTTGTACAGCTGCCATGTTGCCTTTTAACAAACATTGGCAACATTTGATCCATTGATAAATTTATAAAGACCCAAATCTTGGAACATTGTGTACTGCTTGCATTATCGAATTCCATTTTGTCAATTTTGTCTTTGTTGAGATGTTGGGTGGAGACAAGGATAAGAAACTATGTTTTACAATAATTTAACATAAGTCTGTAACTGGTAAGTATGTCATCAGGTGCCTTCTCTTGAGACTCATTGCTATCAGGTTAAAATTATAGATATATATATATATATATATATATAAACGCTTTAGTGAAGCTTATGGGTTGAAGAATCACACCGAGGTGACAATATCAAACAATACGCCAATCTGACCCTTGTCAACGAGTCATGATACAACAACTATATCACTTCACTGAAACAATAGGTTCATTATATGATCCATATTGTTTATGACATGCTGTCAACCCACTCCCGAATTACTCCATTCAAGCGAAGTGCAGTCACCCACAATAATAATCAATCTTTTTCCTTCGTAATTCACAATGACATGTTTTACTTTTTACTGTTTTCGCACCATGCTATAGCCTTAGCTGCTGATGTGATGTTAAGCACAAATAAATAAATAAACAAGTGCAACACCAATCACCAGCGATCAGACAATAATCCCCCACAGTAGGTGGATTACTGTGAAATATATTTCCTCAATAAAACCCAAACAACTATGGATATCAAAGGAACAACTCAACAAACTAGTCCCAATATTACCCATATTTCTGTGGTTTTCCTGTAAGCATCCAAATACCTGTAAAAAAGTTAAGTAAGGCTAACTTGCATAATTTATGCAGAAGAGAATATGTTATCTTATGTCCCTTCCCTTCAAATCAGAAACTTTGAAACAAAAGCATGAAAGTATCTCTGAGATGCAGGTGGTAACAGTACACAAAATAATACGCACAAAAATATTACCCGGGAAAAAGGTTAAGTAAGGCTATTTTGGATAATTTACACTCGAGAAAAAAACCTGTATGATATGTTATTTATCTTATGCTGCTAGACCTCCATACCAAAAATTATTGAAATCGGAAATGTTGTTCAGAAGTTCTGAGCATATAACGAATTACATGCAATTTCCAACAAAACTGTCTGCTAGTCGGACATTTGGAATTTTTTTTTGGAAAAAAAATTGACGTGCATCAGTTTTTCTTAATGTCCTATCAAATCTGAAAATTTGAAACAAAGGCGCATAAGCATCTCTGAGGTGGTAACAGGGCAGAAGGATGGATGGACAGATGGATGGATGGATGGATGGATGGATGGATGGATGGATGGATGGATGGATGGATGGATGGATGTGGATGGATGGATGGACGGATGGATGGATGGATGGACGGACGGATGGACGGACGGATGGACAGATGGACAGACAGACGGACAGATGGGCAGACTGACAGACAGATGGATGGATTGATAGCCTGACAGATGGATGGATGGACAAAGGTCTTAGCTATATTCCTCCCTTGCTGGGGGATGAATATACCAGAAAAAATTGAATTTTGGTTACTACTGTTATTCCATAAACAAGCATCACACAATATTTTTTACCAACGGGCAATAACTCCCATAATTTTCATTGGATATCACTGGTATTTATTTATTTATTGGTGTTTAAGGTCATATACTTATGCACAATGGCTAATCATGACCGTGACAGTTTTACGGGTGGAGGAAGCCGGAGTACCCAGAGAGAACCACCGAGCAACGACGAGCAGCTGCCAGCTCCCCAACATCGTAACTCCGCACTGCAGCACAGGCAGGGTTAGACTGGTTGAAGACATGCGTACCATCGACGTGCAGTACGCCTTAGTACACAGCATCATCGTGCCCCCATGTGGACAATCGGGGTTAAGTGTCTTGCCCAAGGACACAACGCGGTTGCTGCAGGTGGGATTCGAACCGAGGACCTCTCGGCTTGCAGCTGCACCTCTACCTACTGAGCCACTGCACCCCGGATATCGCTGGTCATCGAACTTGAGATAGACATTGTTGAAAAACATATACCAAAAAGAATTGAAATCTGGTTAATATTGTTAAAGTTATGCCTTTTATTTATTTATTGGTGTTTAAGGTCACATACTTTTGCACAATGGCTAATCATAACCACAACATCGAGATAAAGTCAAGGTCAGTCAATTGTTTATACCCCAATACTACCTATTTTAGAGAACTCGCACCCCAAGCATTAGTGACTGAGTCAGGCTTGGCAATTTCAGGAGAGCGATTTTTTAGCTCTCCTTACTGCCCTCCTGAAAGAATTAAGGAGAGCGAAAAATTGCCCTCCTAAATATTTTGGTCTGGGATGATTGAGATTACATGTATTATGCTCACATTAAATTTTTGTTGTAAAGCAAAAATGTAATTTAACTTCGAAGTCACATAACATCACGTAATTTCATTTTGAAAGTGGTTCAGTGGTAAGAGGTAATGGCTGCAACCATACCCAAACACAGGTGCAATCATTTGAAGCAAAATGGGTCACAGCAATATTTTTTTTCTGTCAGTTTCAAGTTCAACAACTGACATCACAGTTTGAGGGGTAATTATTCAAGGAATATTGACACTATAATATACTACCATTATTACTATCCTGTCACTTGAAGCACTTGCACCAGGATGTGACTGTAGATTCAAGCAGATCTGACCTGTTGTCCAAGATTGTCATACGCCTACCACTACCACCTTCAACCCCCCAAGGTTGTCCAAGAAAGTCATATGCCTACCACTACCACCTTCAACCCCCCTTGGGGGGTTGAAGGTGGTAGTGGTAGGCGTATGACAATCTTGGACAACAGGTCTGGGTACACACACAGGTCTTGTCAAGTGTGTGTTCAGTTGTTGAGTGAGACATCTAGATGTCTAAGAGATTTCGCTTTACCTTAGTAAAGTTAATAAAACCACTGATGTAGTCTGTTGGTTTCAGTTTCAATGAGTTCGTTCAACTGGATACTTAAAATGCTGTGTAAAGCTAATTGCTCTCCTAAGCGGATTGAGGAGAGCGATTTTTTGCCCTCCTGCATTTTTCAGAATGCCAGGCCTGCTGAGTCCTATTTTACCAGTGAAAAAGAGCTTGCCTTCCACAGGGGTTCCCACGTAATGCCATAAACAAGCATTACATGATATATATTAAACAAAGGGCAATAAGACAAATATACATAGGGTTTTTCCTCTCATTATGCCCAATCCACATGCCAAGTTTGGTTTCGATCGGGCAAACAACATTTTAATTAGAGTGCAGAAACCAACTCTGACTGATAAAACTTTAAATTCAAGGTCACTGTGACATTTACCTTTGACACAATAACCCCAAAATAGAAAGGGTTCTTCCTTTCAACATGCTCAACCCATAAGCCACATTTAGTTTCCATCAGGCAAACAAAATTTCAATTAGAGAAGCAAACTCTGGTAAATGTTCAGATTCATGGTCACTCTGACCTTGACTTTTGCATAATGACCTCAAAATAAATAGGGTTCTGCCTCTCATCATACCTAACCAACATGCCAAGTTTAGTTTCAGGTGGCCCAGTGAAATTTTCATTAAAGAGCGGAAACCAACTCCATCTACAGATGGATAGAGAGGCAGATGGACGGATGAATGGACGGCACGATGGCTATATCCCCAGAACTTTTTTCCGGGGGAATAAAAAATAAACACTGAAATCTAATAATGCATGATTAGTAGCATACTTACTGAGCAGAAGCTAACACTTATAAAAAAAAAAATTAAAGCTCAAGTTCACTGTGACCTTGACTTTTGGCACAATGATGTCAAAATAAATAGGCTTTACCCATAATCAGAATATACAACATTTCTGGACCAAAAAATGATAGCATAAAAATAGGTGATGAAAAATCGTGACGTTAGCACATTCAGATTAAGAATTTTCAAGAACATTTTCTTGAGAAAATCATCAGTGATCTTCAGCTTGGTCCTTCTATTATCTATAACTGCGCTGGGAAACCCAAAACACTTCCAGAATTCGTCCCAAACTGTGTTTTTCTTGAATTTATGCTGGGAGAAAATTCGGAGGTTCCTCCATTGTTTGTAAAAAAGAGGAAACTGACTTTGCACATGACCAGAAGGAATTGGTCAATAGATGGCTGTTCTTTGTAGAATACAGGACACCAGGTATTGTGCACCCTGCACAAATGGCACCTGGTCAATCTGGTATGGCTTAAATTTTGTCTTTTATTTTGTAGTCCACTCAGGGTTTTTTCGTCGGACTCTTCAAAATGTGCTCTCTTTTTTAAGTGAGAGATACAGTACAAGTCAAAATCAGTTGTAGGATAACCACTATAAACTTTATATCATTCTCTTCCAGCACTGGTAAAATCAGAATCTGACATCATTTTCTGGAAAGCTCTCAGAGCTTTCCAGAAAATGATGTCAGATTCTGATCTTATCAGTGCAGGAGCAGCAGAATGCTTAGTTTATTGAGGTTATGCTACAACTTATTTTGACTTGTACTGTAGTTAGAGGATAGGCACTTGTGTTACTTTGGTAAGATTCGAAGAAATATCTATATAATAAATATTTCATCAGCACTATAAAATAATCCAAAAAAAATCATATATTTTGGGCCACAGATTTCAACCTGGCCAAAGCATTAAGCATGGAAGCTTCAAGAATTAAGTGAGTTAAAGTTGAAGAATTAAGGCAGTTAATACAGTATTACCAGTTTTCAGTGCAAGATCCACACTAAAATGCAGAGTATTTTGTTTCAAATCATTTCCAAGTTCTTCCAGAGAAGCTCCACACTCAATCAACAGAACAAGCAATTTCACACCCCAGTTTCTCATATCAATCTCCCCAACATTTTCCAGTAACTGCTTGAGCTGAAAAAAGTAGTGAATCAAGGTCACCTTTTCTGTACTTTTAACACTTCAAAAATATAGATTAATTAACTACTTACCTTACGAATTAGCTGAAAAAGCCCTTTAGAAAACAAAAACTGCCATTCAAACTCCTATCTTTCTTTTTTTAACCATTTTCTTCTCAACCATCACTTAGAACATAATCAATGACAAACAGACCACAAAATGGATATAAATCATTTGATGGAATTGGGCCAATGCTGATTTGTCCCACTCCAAAGGGAAGGTGTGTGGATTTTGTCAACAATGAAAGTGTCAATGACACTGTAGCTCAACTTGTTTAAGACATGTACATGTGTATAGTATGTGACACAGCAATGACAAACATCTCGGTAATGACCTGATAACAAAGGTACATGTAAAGTATTGTAACAGTCTGCACATAAATGCTGACCGTAGCCTGTAACAAATGTGCAGGTAAAGTTTTGTAGAGGTGGGCGACAGTTAGATGCTAAACTAGAAAAGAAATCTTTGAGCCCCAGAGTGGGTCTGACTGAACCCCAAAATATTTGTTCTCATAGCACAGTGATAACAAAGGCACCCAAAAACACTTGTTCCTGTCACAAGGTGATAACAAAGGTACACCAAGAAGTTTTGTGAAGATCAGTTCATAAATACAGACTCTAGCCCAGGCCTTATTGACATGTGCACTTACTGTGTATAAGTAGCACTGAACAAATCAAAGTTCATCTAATTTGCATAATTTCGGCACGAGAAAAAACCCTGTATTATATGTGATGTATTCCATGCTACTAAACATTCCTACAAAAATTTATTCAAATCAGAACTTTCATACAGAAGTTCTGTACAAACAAGAGGCCCCAGGGGGCCTTAGGTGCTCACCGAATGTTCCATACTGTTAAGACACAAATTTTATCAAAAGCTATTCTGAAGGTTCTACAGAGTAAATCTATACTCTCTGTGGTGCTAAAACATCAACAGGACTGAATGGGACAATGCTGCTGATCAAATATCAAAAGATTCTGCATGATGGTTCAGAAGAAGATTTTTAAAGAATTTTCTTTGAATTGCACAAAGTAAAAATTCACACCACCAGAGTGATCCCCAAAATTGATCAAGTGACTCCATTTGAACAAACTTCAATCAGACCCATACCAAGATGCTGTATACCAAATATAAAAAGATTCTGCCCACTGGTTCTGGAGAAGAAGATTTTTCCTTAAATTGCACTAAGGAAAAATTCATGCCCCTATAGGGAGCCCCAATATTGATCAAGGGACTCGATTTGAACAAACTTGAATCACACCCATACCCAGATGCTGCATACCAAATATCAAAAGATTCTGCCCATTGGTTCTGGAGAAGAAGATTTTTAAACAATTTTTCTTAAATTGTAAAAGTTCACGCCCCCATAGTGAGCCCCAATATTGGTTGAGGGACTCAATTTGAACAAACTTGAATCAGACCCATACCAAGATGCTGCATACCAAGTATCAAAAGATTCTGCCCACTGGTTCTGGAGAAGAAGATTTTTTAATAATTTTTCTATAATTCATATGGTGCTTTCAGAGTTATGCCCCATACAGAGCCCCAAGGGACGTGGCCGTTTCATTTGTTTAAACATGAATTGCCATATAGTAATGAACATCCACTTGACGTTTCGTGAAAATCGGACCAGAGGTTTCAGAGGAGAAGTCGTTTGAAAAATGTTCACGACGATGGATGGCAAGTGATAAGTTGAGCTCCTTTTGGTGAGCTAAAAATTCCTCATATTGACTAAGTTATAATTTGGGCTCCCACAGAGAGCCCAAATATGGACCCAGGGACTTTGCTTTAACAAACTTGAATCTCCCCCCCCCCCCCCCCCCCCCCCCCCCCCCCCCCCACCTAAGGATGCTATACACCACATATCAAAACATTCCAACTGCTGGATCTGAAGATGATTTTTTAAGAAATTCCTCATTTCAAACTAAGTTACAATTCAAGCTCCCACAGTGAGTCCAAATACAGACCTATGGACATGGCTTGAACAAACTTGAATCTCACCCCCCCCCCCCCCCCCCCCCCCCCCAAGGATGCTGCATACCAAATATCAAAACAATATACTGAGCCCAAATATGAACCCAGGGGGCCGATTTGAACAAACTTGAATCAGATCCACCCCACAATGTTGCATACCAAATATCAAAAGATTCTGCCTGCTGGATCTGGTGAAGAGGATTTTTAAAGAAATTTGCCTGAAATGCACTAAGTTCGAATTCAAGCTTTTATAGTGAGCCCAAATATCAATCCAGGGAGCCGATTTGAACAAACTTGAATCAGATCCACCCCACAATGTTGCATACCGAATATCAAAAGATTCTACCTGCTGGATCTTGAGAAGAAGATTTTTTAAGAAATTTGCCTGAAATGCACTAAGTTCGAATTCGGGCTTCTATACCGAGTCCAAATGTGAATCCAGGAGGCCGATTTGAACAAACATGAATCAGATCTACCCCACAATTGTTGCATACCAAATATCAAAAGATTCTGCCTGCTGGATCTGGAGAAGAAGATATTTTTTAAGAAATTTGCCTGAAATGCACTAAGTTCGAATTTGGGCCACTATAGTGAGCCCAAATATGAATCCAGAGGGCCGATTTGAACAAGCTTGAATCAGACCCACACCAAGATGCTGCATACCAAGTATCAAAAGATTCTGCCCACTGGTTCTGGAGAAGAAGATTTTTTAATAATTTTTTTGCAATTCATACGGTGCTATTTATGAGTTATTTAGAGTTATGCCCCATACAGAGCTCCCAAGGGACGTGGCCATTTCATTTGAACAAACCTGAATTGCCATATAGTAATGAACATCCACATGAAGTTTCGTGAAAATCGGACCAGTGGTTTCAGAGGAGAAGTCGTTTGAAAAATGTTCATGACGACGGATGGACGACAGACTGCCAGTGATAAGTTAAAGTTAAGCTCCCTTCGGTAAGCTAAAAACTGATTGCACTAATTTTGGTACAAAAAGGTTGCTGGCAGCAAACTTGAATTTTGGACTGCACCCAAAAACACTCGTTCTCATCCCACGGTGATAACAAAGGTACCCAAAAAGTGTTGTAAAGATCGGTTCATAAATACGGCCTCTAGCCTGAGCCATATAGAAGTTGTGTACAAAAAAACTGATTGGACCGACCTAATTTCAGTAAAAAATGGCCACTGGCAGCCATCTTTTTGACCGCATCCAGAAACACTCGTTCTCATCCCAAGGTGATAAAAAAGGTACCCAAGAAGTTTTGTGAAGATCGGTTCATAAATACAGACTCTAGCCCGAGCCATTTTGACATGTGCACTTACTGTGTATAAGTAGCACTGAATAAATCAAAGTTCATCTAAATTGCATAATTTTTGCACGAGAAAATAACCTGTATTATATGTGATGTATTCCATGTTACTAAACATTCATACAGAAATTTATTCAAATCAGAACTTTCATACAAAAGTTCTGTTCAAAAAACTGATTGCACCAATTTTGGTACAAAGTGGCTGCCGGCAGGGATCTTGAATTTTGGACTGCACCCAAAAGCACTCGTGCCCAAAAAGTTTCGTAAAGATCGGTTCATAAATACGGCCACCAGCCCGAGCCGTATTGGCATTTGCAGTTCAGTGCAGAAAGTAACATTAAATAGATCAAAGTTAGTCTAATTGGCATAATTTATGTACGAGAAAAAAACCTGTATTATAGGTGATGTATCTCATGGTACTGAACATTCACAAAGAAAATTATTCAAATCAGCGCTTTCTTACGGAAGTTCTGCACAAAAATCTGATTGCACCTAATTTTGTACAAAATGGCCACCATCTTGAATTCCAGACCAGACCTCAAAACACTCGTTCTCTTCCCACAGTGATAACAAAGTTACCCAAGAAGTTTCGTAAAGGTCGGTTCATAAATACGGCCTCTAGTCCGAGCCGTATTGGCATTTGCACTTACAGTGCTGAAAGTGACACTGAATAAATCAAAGTTAGTCTAATTTGCATAATTTACACATGAGAAAAAAACCTGTAGTATATGCGATGTATCCCATGGTACTAAACATCCATACAAAAAAATTATTCAAATCGGAGCTTTCATATGGAAGTTCTGTGCAAAAATCTGATTGCACCTAATTTTGGTACAAAATGGCTGCCAGCGGCCGTCTTAAATTTCGGACCGGACCCCAAAACACTCGTTCTCGTCTCACAGTGATAACAAAGGAACCCAAGAAGTTTCGTAAAGATCGGTTCATAAATACGGGCTCTAGCCCAAGCCATGTGTACGGCGCGATGGACGGACAGATGGACAGACAGACAGATGGAAGACGGGCCATGGCAATACCTCAAATTTGGCTTCGCCAAAGTTGAGCTAAAAATGTTACTTAAAATAATGTTATCTTTATACAATGAAATTTAATTTTGACAATTTCCAGCACTTGGTGGGGTTTAACTCCTTACATGCTACTGGCACATTTCTCTTGCCAAAGAAAGATGTATAATTTGGGAACATTTAATCAGATTTATTTTCTCCATGCAAATTGACGGGATTTTTTCTGCAATGACTTGATTTGATGAAAAATATCTTGAAAATCCTCGGTGGGTTAAGAGTTACTTATTTTTATTTTATTTATTAGGGTTTAATGACACAATAACAGCCAAGGTCATATCATGTCGGTGACAGTTTTACGGGTAGAGGAAGCTGGAGTACTCGGAGAGAACCACTGAGCAACGACGAGCAGCTGCCAGCTCCCCAACATCTTACCTCGGCAAAGTGCCGCACAGGCAGGGTTAGATTGGTTGAAGACATGCACACCATCGACGTGTAGTACGCCTTGGTACAAAACGCCATCGTGCCTCCATATGAACAATTGGGGTGAACTGCCTTTCCCAAGGACACAAGGCAGGAGTGCAAATCGATCGCTCAGGCGGTCACCCATCCAAGGACTAACCAGGCTTGACGTTGCTTAACTTCGATAATCTGATAAAAAACAGTTACAGCAATGCCACCGCACCCCCAGGTTAAGAATTAATATCATATTATTGAATATATTATATTATTGAGAATAAGAATGTGATGCATAAATTCAAGTATTCCTTCAGATGAATGTTAATTAGGAAATTGTCAGTATTTGAGGTTGGACTGTCACAAGAAAGGGAGAGTTTGAAGTGCAACATGTGAAAAATGAAACGATATAAAAACATCAAAAATGGCATTAAATGAAAACAGGCCTGAAAATAAGCAGTCTGACATTTGCAAAATGAGGCCCCCAGAGGGTGAATTTGATGATGCTATCCCATACAGCCGACCAATTTATCCTCTGGGTACCTCTTTCTGTTTAGTTTTGAGACCCTGATTCAGTTTGAGGTTCACAGAGGATAAATTTAGTGATGCTACCCTACACAGCAGGGTAGCATCACTAAATTCACCCTCTGGGGACCTCATTTCGCAGATGACAGTCTGCTTATTTTCTGGCTTGAATGAAAACAAAAACTGGTCTTTTTATTTTTTTAGCTGTACAAAAATACTAAAATTTAGTGAAAATGGGACACATTTGAATCTTTTTGACACTGACCTCCTATGACATCACTGGTCAGTTCTGCTCAACCATTCATAACTTCCTAGGTTGGCAAAAGATTTTTAGATTTGTATTCTGGTGGGCATTATATTCCCCAATGTTTGAAAGGAATAGCACAAAAAATGAGGTAGAAAATAAAACAAAGAAAAAAAACGTAAAATTTGCATCGGTCACATCGCAGATGGAAACTGACAAAAGTCTTCCCACGGTTTGTATATCCTGTCAAAGAATATATCATTACTTAAAATTTGCGAGTGCGGTGTCTCAGTGGTCGTCTGTTGGACTTCTATGCTAGAGGTCCTGCATTCGATTCCCATACGGGATGACCCACGTTGTGTCCTTGGGCAAGGCACTTTATCCTGGTTGCCTACATGGGGACATGATGGCACCGTGTACTAAGGCATACTCTATGTCGATGGTGAGCATGTCTTCAACTGCTGTAACTCTGCTTGAGCAGGCTTGAACAGAGTAAGAATGCTGAGGAGCTGACAGTTGCTCATCGATGAACGGTGGTTCTCTCCAGGTACTCCAGCTTCCTCCACCCATAAAACTGTCACGGTCATGATTAGCCATTGTGCATAAGTATGTGACCTTAAACACCAATAAATAAATAGCTGAATATATAGACAATAATAGATTTGAGTATGATTTTTATCCTTGAGTGGGGCACGCGGAGGATCATTTCATGAGGCATTAGCCAGGTGACCTTAAACACCAATAAATAAATCAATAAAAAAAATAATAAATAATCGACAAAGGTAAAGATGCTGACGGCAATATCAAATGACCAGAAAAGTGTTTAATGTTTCAAAGATGTGTCATTTATAACTTTTGAGAACGTCCAAAATGTCCTGAAAAAGGATGAAAAAAAGGTAAAAAAATGGCATTAAATTGAAAAACTAAAAAATACTGGGTTTCTATTTTTTTTTTATCTCCACAACCTCCTAACATTTCATGAAAATTGGAACACATCAGAATTTTTTTTTTTTGGGGGGGGGGGGGGGAGGGGGGGGGAGGTGGGGGAGGGGGAACCTTACCATTCTACCTTAATCATTGAGAATTTTCCAGGCTGATAAAACATTTTTAGATGTGTTTTTTTATTGCAGAATATATTCGCAAAACTTGGAAAATGAGATCTTAATAGATGAGATAATATTAAAACTTCAAGAAAAAGATGGAAAATGATGTTCAGGATGAACGTTAAAATTGGAAAATTGCATGAACTTGACAATCACCTAATAAACAATGTGCCAAGTTTCATAACTGTAGCTTTTCGGAGTAAAAAATAACATGTGTCATCGATCGAGTGTTTTAACATTTTTTTTTTATTTTTTGAGGTCTATGAACTATTGAAATTGTTTGAAAATCAGCTGCGTTTTAATTTTTTTAATATTGACTTCTTATGACATCATGGGTCAGTCCGATCATAGCCATTGAGAATTTCTCATGTCGGCAAAACATTTTTAGATGTGGTGTTTAACCCTTTACCTAACATGAAAAGAAGACAACACTTGCAAATAAAATTCTTGAGTAACTCATTTTTTTCATTTTTTTGTAACTAAACTTTAATTTATGAACAAAATCTTAATAAACTAAGGCTACTCTTGCTGGTGGGATGTTATCTGTTGGCCTGAAAATAAGCAGTCTGACATTTGCAGAATGAGGTCCCCGGAAGGTGAATTTGATGATGCTATCCCATACAGTGGACCAATTTAGTTTTGAGACCCTGATTCAGATTGAGGTTCACAGAGGGTAAATTTAGTGATGCTACCCTGCTGTGCAGGGTAGCATCACTAAATTCACCCTCTGGGGACCTCATTTTGCAGATGTCAGTCTGCTTATTTTCTGGCTTGGGTATCTGTGAAAAAATAAAATACCCATGTTTCAAATCACCTTTGAAAAATAATTTAGTACCCACCCAGTTAACCCTTTACCTCACATGAAAAGCAGACATTCTGGCAAACAAAATTCTTGAATAACTAATTTTTTTCATTTTTTTGTAACTACACTTTAATTTATGAACAAAATCTTAATAAACTAAGGCTACTCTTGCTGGTGGGATGGTATGTGTTGGCCTGAAAATAAGCAGTCTGACATTTGCAGAATGAGGTCCCCGGAAGGTGAATTTGATGATGCTATCCCATACAGTGGAACAATTTATCCTCTGGGTACCTCTTTCTGTTTAGTTTTGAGACCCTGATTCAGATTGAGGTTCACAGAGGGTAAATTTAGTGATGCTACCCTGCTGTGCAGGGTAGCATCACTAACTTCACCCTCTGGGGACCTCATTTTGCAGATGTGAGTCTGCTTATTTTCTGGCTTGGGTATCTGTGAAAAAATAAAATACCCATGTTTCAAATCACCTTTGAAAAATAATTTAGTACCCACCCAGTTAACCCTTTACCTCACATGAAAAGCAGACATTCTGGCAAACAAAATTCTTGAATAACTAATTTTTTTCATTTTTTGTCTCAAAAACATAGGTCATAGCCTATGTTTTTGAGACAAGGAATGAAAATATATTGAAAACTAATTGACGATTTTTGAGAATAGCGCTGGCCGGTTTTGGTCGTTACGTTGGGTAAAAGGTTAATGGACAATATATTCCGCAAATTTTGACAATAAGAGCTCATTACAAAATTTGATATCAAAAGATTACCAAATGAAAGTGTCAATGACACTGTAGCTCAACTTGACAAACTTGAACTTGGTAAGTTATAAATGAAATGGCAAAACTGAAGTTCATTGGTACCAATGTTATTTGATGAAATTTCAACATAACAGCATTGTGTGTGCACAACGTCAGAGTAATCCATGCATTTTTAAATGTAAACTGTAAGACTGGCTAAAGGAAGAATGTTGATATACAAATGCAGTATGTTCAGAGGTTATTGTAAATGGCAACTTTTTTCACAGAAATGAATGTTAATCAATAGCTCTTATCTAAAGGTCTTGCCTAATGAGCACACCAAGTTCAAAAACAATCCTATGATAAATGTGGCCTGCAGGCCATGTCAAAGAATGTTGATGCACAAATGCAATAAATTCAAAGATTGTTGCTAACAGCAACAGTTTTTGATCGAAATGAAAATAAAATCAATAGCTCCTATCTTTGTCACCCTGAATAAGCATACAAAGTTTTAAAACAACCTGATAATGAATGTGCCCTCTGAGGCATGCCAAAGGAAGATGTTAATGCACAAATGCACTAAGTAGAAGGTCATTGCTTGTGGCAATGTTTTTTGTTTTGGTTTTTTTTTTTTTTTGGAGGGGGGAGGGGGGGGGGGGGGGGGGGGGGCTTATGGAAATTCATAAATATACCCGCAGAGAGTGCAAAAGGGATAAGTTGATGCACAAATGCAGTAAGTTCAAAGGCTGGTGATAATGACAATAATTTTTATGGAAATGAAAAAAGCAATAGCTCACATCTAGAGGTCAGCCCGAACACAAATACCAAGATTCAAAGTGATCCCATCATAAATGTGCCCTGAAGGGTGTGTTAAAGGGAAATATTGAGTTCTGACTAAACAGCGGCAACATTTTTTGACAGAAATGGAAAAAAATCGACAGCTCCCATATAGATGTCACCCCCACACAAGCACACCAAGTTTGCAAGCGATCCAATCATAAATGTGCCCTGCAGGGTGTGTCAAAGGGAAATATTGATGCTTAACTGCACAAAG
This sequence comes from Pictodentalium vernedei, assembly GCA_031216915.1. NCBI lineage: Eukaryota > Metazoa > Mollusca > Scaphopoda > Dentaliida > Dentaliidae > Pictodentalium > Pictodentalium vernedei. Next base: position 405,572,629 of record CM062291.1, read on the forward strand.
TTTTTACTAAGTTCATCGAAGGTCATTGCCTGTGGCAACATTTTTTGACAGAAATCGAAGTAAATCGATAGCTCCCATCTAGTGGTAACCCCAAACAAGCATACAAAGTTTCAAACCGATCTGATTATAAATGTACTCTGTTGGGCATGACAAAGGAATATACTGATGCCTGACTAAACTGATTTCAAAGATCGCTGCCAGCGGCAACATTTTTTGACGGACGGAAATGGAAAATTGATAGCTCCCATGTAGAGGTCGCTCCAAACAAGCATGCCAGGTTTCAAAGCAATCCGCTCATAAATGTGCCCTGTAGGGTGTGCCAAAGGGAAATATTGAGGTTTGACTAGACTAAGTTCTAAGAACGTTGGCAGCGGCAACATTTTTCGACGGAAATTGAAAAAAATCAATAGCTCTCATCTAGAGGTCACCCCAAACAAGTTTCAAAGCGATCTGATCATAAATGTGACCTGTGAGGTGTGCCAAAGGAAATTGTGAACGTACACCGACGGACGAGAAGCGATGGCAATAGCTCAGCTTGACTTGGTCAAGTTGCGCTAAAAATGGTAGCAACCATTTTATTCATAACTTCTAAAGGGCTGGAATGATGATTCTCCTCGCCGTTTACAAAGCTAGCATCCATTCATTGACAGGTCAACTTCATTGATACCGATTGGCGATAGGTGGCGCGAAGGAAAATGACATTTTGAGGATCATAACAGCTAAAAACGGCGAGGATTCTCGTCGTTTAAAAATAAAATAGTGTTATCTGCTCCTGTCACATACACAACAAAAATTAATGATCAACATGGGTGCAAAGTTTGAACAATAAAGCAAGTAAAATGTTGGGGTAGGCGACACAATAGTGTAATGTTTCAAGTACTAAAAGGGGGCATAACTCTGGAAATACAAAATGGAGTTACTGCTCTTGTCACATGCACAACAGCATTTGGTGATCACCATGTGTGCAAAGTTTGAACAATACAGCATGTAACATGTTGAAGGAGTAGGCTACACAATACTGTAATGTTTTAAGTACTAAAAGGGGGCATAACTCTGGAAATACAAAACAGAGTTATATGCTCTTGTCACTTGCTCAAAGGCAATTGGTGATCAACATGTGTGCAAAGTTTGAACAATACAGCATGTAACATGTTGAAGGAGTAGGATACACAATACTGTAATGTTTTAAGTACCAAAAGGGAGCATAACTCTGGAAATACAAAACAGAGTTACCTTCTCTTGTCACATGCACAACGGCAACTGGTGATCAACATGTGTGCAAAGTTTGAACAATATAGCATGTAAAATGTTGAAGGAGTAGGCGACCCAATACTGTAATGTTTTAAGTACTGAAAGGGGACATAACTCTGGAAATACAAAATGGAGTTACCTGCACTTGTCACATGCACAATGGCAATTACTGATCAACATGTGTGCAAAGTTTGAACAATGTAGCATGTAAACCTTTGGATGAGTAGGCGACACAAAAATTGTTTACGGACAGACAGACAGACAACACCATAACATAATACGTCTGTCAAAAAATAACGGGTGTATAAAAACAATCACGCAAAAGCAAAACAATTATGTTCAGACACAAACACATATCCAAAGCTAAAAATAGAAATATTCAACATTTAAATAACATACCTTTATCCCTTTTTTGGAACAGGTTTTAGCAATGCCACTGAACTTACTCCACCTTGTCTCATGTATACCTAGGACTAGCAGTTTTATGGTCAACCACTTGTTTTGGATGGCTAGCTGAGAGATAACCTTTGACCAGGTATTTTGATGACAGTTGAAAACTTGGTCATCAAGAACTATTAGTTCTTCTGCAATAAATAAAGCCCATAATTATGATTGGAAATTTATTTATTTATTTATGTTTAAGGTCAAATATTTCTGCACAATGGCGATTCATGACCGCAACATGGAGATAAACTCAAGTTTAACCAATCGTTTATACCCATGTTAACCATTTTAAAGGACCTCCCAAATAACGGAGACTGGGTTTTATTTTATCAGTAAAACAGTGCTTGCTTACAACAGTAAACAAACATTGCTTCACTTCCCAGAGAGAAGTGAACCAGAGTAAAACAAATAAAAAGAAGAAAACATCTGTACCTGTGTAATTGTTAACCCTTTGGATACTGATGGTATCTTCCAAGTCAGTTCAAAGGCAGCAAATTAGGAGAGTCCATACTCATAACTTGGGGGTAGACCAATTACTATTTTCAATGTGCAGCCTTGAGGCTGCATGTTGAAACTATTAATTGGTCTATCCATTACATTCACTTAGCACCTATCATACAGTTAAAACTAGAAGTCCTGTCATGACATGTGCACAAATAGCACGGCGATCTGCACATTAATCTACATGTTATAACGAAAGTAAGGCTAACAACAAATTTGCTACATATTGCCTATGCACAAGCAATGTTTCAGCCAATGGACCTCCGGGTAACCAGGAGGTCCATTGGCAGAAACATTGCCTGTGTTTGCAATGAGTAACCAGGAGAACCTGCCGTGCTTTGGATGCCATTCGATATGGCAATTCCAACACGCAATTAAGCCTAGATAAGCGAACAGTTCATGACAGGACTTCTAGTTTTAACTGTACTTGACAAAATTATAACGTATCATGTTCCTGATCTGGAAAAGCGACCTCTCTGTTTCAATTTTAACCTGCTGAGTATTTTCTAGATATTTTTCATCAAATCTAGTCATGGCTGCTGTAAAGCAGCCATGACTAGATCTGATGAATAATCAATTCAAATGTATCACAAGAAAGCATTAGTGAAAAAATAATTCAATTTACATTGTGCAAGTATGATTAAATGGACATGACTTATACTTATTTCAGTGACAAGAGAAACCCTGCACTGGACAGGAATACCCGCCAGCAGCATGCAAAGAGTTAAAGAGTATGTTTTTCACAACAGTACCTGTTAATGAATAGAAATTGACTTGGAGTTGACTACTCTTGTATTGTACCCAGTGTGGAGGGTGGGGGGAGGGGGTGGTTTGGGACCATACCCACCATAAACCACCCCACTGGGCACTATATACAGGCATTTTCAGGGCATGCTCAAATTATTATATTGAATCAAACATCCTTTGAAGAGCTATACCAAGCTTTTGGGTCACAAGTCTATTCTGTAAGGAATTTGATGGCCATCTACTTTTTGATTCAAAGGAATACATTGACACACATTCAGGCTTGACATTTTCAGGAGAGCGATTTATTCGCTCACCTAATGCCCGCCTTAAAAAAATTAAGGAGGGCGAAAACTAGCCCTCCTGGCCTTAGAAAAAAATGATCACCATAACAGCCTATTCCTGAAACCCATGTTTGTTTGTTTGTTGGTGGTTAACGTCACATATTTATGCACCATGGCTAATCGTGACACAACATGGAGATGAAGTCAAGTTTAGTCAATCGTTGATCAACATGTTGCCCATTGTAGAGGACTTTCACCCCAAGTCATGAAACCCATATCTTTGCAGAACTCTGCTATGTTAGTGTAAGATGGTCACACTGCCCCTCCCACACCTTCGAGCCGTGCTGAGGCCCAGAGATGTGGGAGGGGGCAGTGTAGCTGTCTCACAGAGACTACCTTGTTAGCAGCACCAAATAATATGTACAAACCCACAAGGCAGAATTCATTCATAGAAAAACTTAATTTTGACACTTAGTTTTTTGTAAGGTTGAGTTGAGATCTAATCGCTCCCCTTGGCCATGCAAGGAGAGCGATTTTTAGCAATCCTGCATTTTTAGGAATGCCAGGCCTGCCCTTTCCACCAACCAAGGTTACTTGAATTTTTCTTCAGTTCAGAAATCAACTCAGTTAATTTGGAAGAATCCCAATCTAAAATATCTTTAAAGCTTTAAATTGTTGAAACAAAGATGAACAGCTAGTGCATGCTAGAAAACTATTTTGTGTGTTAACTATAAACATAAGTTGATTTCATCCATCGGCAAGATGAAATTACATCATTTTTAGAATATGCAATACATGGTATGCTCATAACACAGATAAAAATACATGGTTAGTTAATGAATGTACCAAAACGAAATTTAAGTTCTATTAAAATCTCATAAAATTTATTCAAGTTAGGTTCAGAAAGTCACACTGAGATAATTACCAAATTAAAACTAAGGCTGTCACAATATTTTAATTTAGGAATCGATTAATGATAATGCAAATAATTGATAATCATCAATTAATCATTCCTAATGATCCCCTCCCTCTCTTTGAAGTCGTTAAAAATGAAGTTCAAGTCAGGTGACCTACCTCAAGTAAACAACAAAGATGATCCTCTTTTAGGTAGATTTAAAGCTTTGATGTTCTGTACTTTTGTTTGAACCCTCAGTGTAATAATCAAGACTGGTCATCAGTTGCGAACTTTGCAAGTTCGCAACTGCTGACCAGTCTTAATTATTACACTGATGGTTCCAAAGTTCAAAACATCAAAGCTTTGAATATACCTAAAAGACAAATGCTTCTAAAGGCTTCTTGAGGTTTAATGTTGATGTTCTTGACCTTTTACCTTTAGAAACAATACTTTTTTCATCAAATTTTTTTTAATTAACTGTCTAAACGGGGTAAAATTTAACGATTCTTCAACAAAGAAAAATTCTAATCGATTTGGACATGACCGATTGATAATCGATTAATCAATTAATCATGACAGCCCTAATTAAAACTACAGCAAACAATGAAAAAAAATTAAGGAGGGCGAAAACTAGCCCTCCTGGCCTTAGAATATAATGATTACCATAACCGCCAATTTCTAAAACTCGCATCTCTTCAGATCTCTTCTATGTTAGTGGTCTCTGTCAGACGGCCACACTACCTCTCCCACACCTCTGGGCCTTGTCGAGGCCCAGAGGTGTGGGAGGGGCAGTGCAGCTGTCTCACAGATACTAACTACATTGTTAGCAGCACTAAATAAAATGTACAATGCCCACTTGGCAGATTTCATTATAGTAATACTTCATGTTGTCACTTTTAGATTTTGTAAGCTCGAAATGAGCTAATCGTTTCCCTAGGCCATGTAAGGGGAGCGATTTTTAGCCCTCCTACATTTTTAAGAATGTCAGACCTGGGTGTAACTCCTATGGAAATCAAACTTTATCTACGCATACATTGTTGGAAGATCACGCTTTGATCAGATATTCACGCAATTTTGTTCATTAAAATCTGATTATATTTGTTCAAGTTATCGCACTCGCAGTCATTATGAGACAAAAACCAAATTTGCAACCAAACGGGGCATAACTTCTTAAATCACTGAAAGTGAGTAAATAACCAATCAGAGCAACATCTGCCAACAATGTATGAGTAGATTAATTTTTGTCGAAATCCAATTAGATTCATGTTATTATGAGAGAAGAACCCAATTTTGAACAAAAAGTGGCATAACTATTTATTTATTTATTTATTTATTTATTTATTTTATTGGTGTTTAAGATCACATACTTCTATACAATGGTTAATCGTGACTGCAACAGGGTGATAAGGTCAAATTTAGTCAATCGTTGATATACCCATGTTGCCCATTTTAGAGGACTTCCACCCCAAGAATTGGTGATTGGGTTGTATTTTACCAAGAAAACAGAGCTTATTTTCCACAGTAAACAAGCACTACTTCACTTCCCATGGTCCCATGGAGGTGGGGGGGATAACTTACAGGAACAGACAAAACAGATTGAATACTCAATCAGAGCTAGATCTTTCCACGATGTATGGATATACCAAGTTTTCCCCAAATCTGATTATATTTGTTGACAAAGCCATTATGACAAAAACTCCTATAGAAATCAACAAAACTAGTTGAATATTCTGAGGGAAATCTTCTCATGATGTATGCAGAAAGCAAGTTCAGCAAGCAAAATTTAAAAACTAACCGTTCGCATGGTTTGGAGATGGCTAACGGAACACTCGGCTACATAAAAATTTTGGGGAATCTGCATATTTATCATTAACTGGTAGAGTGCTGGAAGCCCATATTTGGGCTTTATTCTAAGTACCAGTACCGCAATTTAAAGGCTTCATATTCTGTGGATGTGCTTCAGATTATCTTCAAAGTGATATTATTTTATCTGCTAGGATTTGCCTTGTTATAATTTATGGGAGAGTGCCTAATTTTAAGGTCCAAAAATAATTTAGCACTCTACCAGTTAACAAGTAATCCTATATTGCGTGGAATTGAAATATATATAAATTTTATAATAAATTTCCTTTCTTACCGCAATTGTTTAGTGATCAGCATTGCAAATGAATGTCCTACCACAAGGGTGGACGAAAAAAGAATGGGTCATTAGCTACGTGTCAGCACACTGGCAACGGAAGTCATAGATTTGTACTAGGAGAAAAGCGTCCCCTACTGGGTCAGCGCCGGTAGCACTCGACCCAGTTTTGGCTTATTTTTTCTTGGTGCTTTTACACCACTTTTCTTTCCCAAATAGTTTGGTAAAGATCAAAATAGAGAGTATATTTTCCGAGTTAGGGTCTTTCACTGTAGTGCAAGCCTGTAGTAAACAATTGTAAGGTAGGTTGATAAGAAATGGCCCGCAAGGTATCGTCCAAGGCATATCTGGCAAGAGCAATGTAGATGGGAAAGTGAACCCAAAGAAAAAATAAATCAGGACGCCCCCCCCCCCCCCCCCCCCCCCCCCCCCCAGCTACCAGAGTAAGGTGGCAGGAAACAAAGACCCGACGGGAACAGAAAAGTACCCCAACAGCCAAAAGGGAACTGGCAGAAATTCTACCCTCAACAGAGTAGAGAAAAGCTGCCACAACCACCCCCAGCTGACACCTAACTCAGTTGAAAGCAGAACCCAAAGGGTTAGCATTAATGACCAAAAGACTGAAATGGCACAGTACACGAAAATCGCACGCTAAATCAGTATCAAGATTTATCACGAAAAATACAGTGAATAATAGAGAGAAAATATAAAAACACCACCCTGTATCAGGCCTGAAAATAAGCAGTCTGACATTTGCAGAATGAGGTCCCAGAGGGTGAATTTGATTGAGGTTCACAAATGATTCACCCTCTGGGGACCTCATTTTGCAGATGACAGTCTGCTTATTTTCTGGCTTGCCCTGTATGTCTGGGTAGTGAAGAAACAACTATCAGAACAGGAAACATCATCATTAACATCGAGTCAATAGGTATCACTGTTGAATAGCAAGACGATCCACATCCTCGTAAGATGGCAGAAAAAAATATTATTTATTTATTGGTGTTTAAGGTCACATATTTCTGCACAATGGCTAATCCTGACCTTGACAGTTTTACGAGTGGAGGAAGCCGGAGTACCCGGAGAGAACCACCGAGCAACGGCGAGCAACTGTCAGCTCCCAAACATACCAACTCCACACAAGCAGGGTTAGCATTGGTTGAAGACAGTGCACCATCGACGTGCACTACGCCTTAGTACACAACATCACCGTGCCCCCATGTGCCCAAGGACACAACGCAGTTGCCGCAGGTGGGATTCGAACGGAGGACCTCTCGGCTTGCAGTCTGCACCTCTACCTACTGAGCCACCACGTCCTCCAGAAAAAAATAGAATGACACATTGGTTATACATCTGTGCATTGGTTCCGGAAGCTGTGGATTAGTGCAAGGAGAAGAGTGTCCCCTACTGGGTGTGCGCCGGTCACACTCGACCCAGTTTTGGCTTATTTTTTTTTCTTTGTGCTTTTGCACCACCTTTCTTTTCCAAATCGCTTGGGAAAGAAGAAAATAGAGAGTAATTTTCCGAGTTAGGGACTTCCACTGATCTTTTCCCAAATCTGATATTATTTGTCCCAAGTATGTGTATTTATAGTTATTATGCACCAAACACCAAATTTTTAACAACAAGAGGCCCCAGACGGGTGCTCACCTGACAAGGTAGACAAATATCAACCCAGGGAATTGATTTCAACAAGTTGCATCTGCCCCTCCTAAGAAAAGTTTACACCAAATATCCAAAGATTCTGACTGGTGGATCTAAAAAAATGATTTTTAAAGAATATTCCTCATATTGTTTGTTTGTTTGTTTGTTTGTTGGTGGTTAACGTCACATATTTATGCACCATGGCTAATCGTGACACAACATGGAGATGAAGTCAAGTTTAGTCAATCGTTGATCAACATGTTGCCCACGTTAGAGGACTTTCACCCCAAGCATTGGTGACTGGGTCCTATTTTACTAGTAAAGCGGAACTGGTTTACCACAGTAAACAAGTGCTGCTTACTTCCCGGGGTTCCCACGGGGATTCCTCATATTGAACTAAGTTATAATTCTGGCTCCTATAGGGAGCCCAAATATGAACCCAGGGACATGGCTTTAACAAACTTGAATCTTACCCCCCTAAGGATGCTTCATACCAAATATCAAAAGCATTCTGACTGCTGGATCTGAAGAAGAAGATTTTTAAAGGAAATTTCTCATTTTGAAGTTATCATTCGGGCTTCCACAGTGAGCCCAAATATGAACCCAGGGACTTGGCTTGAAAAAACTTGAATCTCAACCCCTAAGGATATTGCATGCCAAATATCAAAACATTCTGACAGCTGAATTGGAAGAAGAAGATTTTTAAAGAAAAATTCCTCATATTGAACTAAGTTATAATTCGGGCTTCCACAGGGAGCCCAATTATGAACCCAGGGACTTGGCTTTAACAAACTTGAATCTCAACCCCCCCCCCCACCCCCCCCCCCCCACCCCCCTCTCCAAGGATGCTGCATACCATATATCAAAACATTCCGACTGCTGGGTCTGAAGAAGATGATTTTTCCAGAAAATTTCTCATTTTGAACTAAGTTACAATTCGAGCTCCCACAGTGAGCCCAAATATGAACCCAGGGACTTTGCTTGAACAAACTTGAATCTCACCCACCTAAGCATACTGCATACCCAATATCAAAAGATTCTGCCTGCTGGATCTTGAAAAGAAGATTTTTAAAGAAATTTGCCTGAAATGCACTAAGTTGAAATTCAGGCTCCTATACTGAGCCCAAATATGAACCCAGGGGGCCGATTTGTACAAACTTTGAATCAGATCCACCCCACAATGTTGAATACCAAATATCAAAAGATTCTGCCTGCTGGATCTGGAGAAGATTTTTTAAGAAATTTGGCTGAAATGCACTAAGTTCAAATTCGGGCTTCTATAGTGAGCCCAAATATGAATCCAGGGACCGATTTGAACAAACTTGAACCTGACCCCCTCAGAGATGATGTATACAAAATAGGAAAGAATTCTGCCTGGTGGATCTGAAGAAGATTTTTTGAATTTTGGAAAGAAATTCATGGGTGCTATCAGAGTTATGCCCCTTGTGGTGCCCCCTGTGGGTGCGGCAAGTTTATTTGTACCAGTTTGAATTGACATATGATAGAGAACATGCACACCAAATTTGGTTCACTTTGAACCAGTAGTTTGTGAGGAGTAGGCAATAACGTAAAGTTCATGACGGACGACAACAGTGGATGGCAAGTGATAAGTTTTGCTCCCTTCGGTGAGCTAAAAAGGAGCACAAATCCTACAAAAATCAATAAAATTGGGTGAATATCAAACTTGAGCATGATCCTCTAGCAAAGCAGGCCTGGTTTTTTGGTGCATCGGTCATAATGACCGGCTCCATAATGATCGGATCGGTCATACAGTAACCCAGGTTCGTCATATTTTTTGGCTTCAAAATCAAACATTAACTTGGGGTGGGGGGGGGGTGTGGGGGTGTGGGGGGTGCTTGCAGTGGGTTGAGAACAAATCAAGGGGTGAACTTAAACATGAAGACTTGAGTCTGTGACTGGGTTTTTCTTGATAAACGATACTGATAAAATGACGATCCCACATCATTCACTTTATGAACGAAATACAAAATCAACATTAGTTTTCAGTATCATTTGTCAAATCACCAATGAGTATGTAACATGTTTTACTTTCAGTGTTCAATCATTTTAATATATTTACTCATATTTCAGCTTCTCTGTGAATAAAATTTTATTAAATCCATGTGTGTTGTTCATATTTTTTTCAGTAAACATTGTTGTTTCTGGTAATTGCATCACATTCAAACAAGGGCGCAAACCAGCAAATTAAATGCCCAAACAAGCCAACTATACAATCTCATCAGAGGGAATCGACTTGAAGTGACAAAATAACAATACAGCAAACCCAGTTTTATCTTTTTTATAACTCAATAACACTAATTACTCAATAAAACATCAAATGAATAATGCAAATATAAAATAAAACAAGTGATTAAAAAAACGCCCAAAATAGCACAAACTACAAAGATGTACGTGTGTGAACTCACCCCTCGGATCACATGCAAAGAAACAAAAAATTCTCATTTTATGTGAATTCACACCAGATGCAAATTCAGTTCATTCACAGGAATTGAGATTTTGTTTTCTTTCCATGTCACCTGAGGGACTCGCTCATTTCATATTCATTACAATACTTATTCTCCTCAAGTTACACCCACTCTTGACTCAATACTAATCTGCCACCCCCTCCCCCACCTCACATCATGAACGTCCCGGTTGGAAATTTCAAGTAGATCTGTGACTTTCACAACATTCTATAGCGACAGTGATCTAATAGTTGGAATATATTCGCGCTTGAATTTTGTGAAAATCACATCAACAGATCAAGTTCTGCTTGGACCGCTGTTACCCCCCCCACCCCCCCACCACCCCCTCTCCTCTTGTAGGGTTGCACAGAGTCTCCTGGCTTCAGACCTGCCAGGAGTACGTTGGTAAACTACTATAGAAAATGTTTTGATATTGCATAATAACAATACACTTTTAATAGTAGTTTCCTGTAGTACTCCAGGCTGCCATCCTTATAGTATGCTTATGGGATATATTGAAGTCAATACACTTTTCGTGATAGTTTCTCTTAATACTCGAGGGTTCCATCACTGTGGCACACTTATGGGGATTGACTATTGGGGGGAAATTCACATAATTTCTACCCCTATGGTGCTATCCTGGAGTACTCAGGAAATTTACTGTAGAAAATGTATTGACGCTAATACTTCTATAGGAAATTACCAATTAATGAGTTCAAATGCCTGATTTATTATTAGATTCCATTGCGATGACTGTTTCATTCAGTCACTGCCTGGCCCAAGTTTTATATATATTGTGGGAAAAGCCATACAAATATCATCGGTAGACTTTAACTGGTTGAGGGCTTGATTATTTTTAGTGGTTAGAATTTCTTAATCAGAATTTGTTGTATTACAAATTATTGGAGAGTGCCTGTGGGCACTCTCCAATAATTTGTAATACAACAAATTTATATAAACAAGATATTATTTGCATTTGACTGAATATGGAACATGAGCAAAGAAAATTTTGGTTTTTGCTCTAGTAACCCGATTGTTCAAAAAGCCTTGATAGTGGCTCCTAGCACTCAACCATTTAAAGACATTCATTTTGTGTGTGAATGTGTTGTCAACACAGCCCTGTGCGATTCTTATAATAAAGAAAACAAACAGAACCTCAGATCGATCGAGTGGTTGTTTCTAATTGTGTACACAATAATTGTGTAATTTCTGCATCTTGTATAGATTCTTGTATGGATTCACCCCCAAGCTGTCTTAAAAAATAACCCGACACAATATAAAGCAATTACAATTCAGTTGGTAAAATATACATTTAACACACCCTGGTTCATGTATAAATTATTCAGTCTGTTATGGGCGTGTTTTTGGAATAATTGACATAATAATAACACTTTGGCCAGCCGCTGATTTGTCGCAGTTCTCGGACGAGAAGGCCATGGTTACCCCTGTACTCCCAACTGCCTCCCTATTCCCACGCTTCTCCTCTCCTCCCATCACTCGGAGACGAACTGCTTGATGACATCCCTTGTCCCATTCTTCCCAATCTCTCTGATTAGCATATTAACCCTCTCCTTTGAGTCTCCCCCTAACCACATGTCCTTCATTCTCCCATCCCACTTCCCCATTATACTCCCAGTGAATCTCATTCTTTTAGACTGATACTTTGGGCATTCTAGAAGAAAGTGTTCCAGGGTCTCCACCATGTCCAAGTTACACATCTGGCACTCCCTTTCACCGTCTTTCCCAATTTTTCCCCTCAACTCCAGGGATCACGACCTCAGCTTGAACAACTGTGACCCCCCAAAGGTGCCATCAAGGTACTCTTCAAAACCTGGCTTCTCTTTATCACGCAGGCCACCCAAAGACCTCTTTGATTTGTAACGTGCATGTTGTCAAGTTTGTGGATATTATTCAGCAAAGTGAATTTGTTTAAATAAAAACATCATTTTTGCTTCGGAATGAATTTTATTTTAATAAAATAAAACCACTTACCTCATTTTGACATATCAAGGCATTCAACAATCAATTTCTTGAACGTTAGATGGTAAAGGAAATCTGCACTGTTTTCCAGCCTCCAGGTAATGACAACATGTTGTTACTCACCCAATTTCGTTTCAAATTCACCTGCGAACTGGCAGACATTTACAGTTTTCGAAATTGGGGGAGTGGGCTTAAACACGGAGAGGGCACCTTGTTTTCGAAATGCAGAAAGTTGGGGGTGGGCTTAATCACGAATATGGGCTTCGATACGGGTCACTACGGTACTTGGGAGAAAAATGCGCCGGTCATTCATGACCGGTTGGATACAGTTAGCGCCGGTCACATCGACGTTTTGTGGCAGTCACTATCGGTGACCGACCACTTATTTCCAGGCCTGTAGCAATGGCTGCTTATGTAGAGCTGGAAGGGTTTAATTTTTCAGATTCAGTTTGGGTTCGGTTTCAGGAAAAAACCTTGGTTTTCAGTTCAGTTTTTCTTTTATGTAAAGTGCAGATAGTAACAACACATCTCGCTCCATAACTTGGAAAAAATCCCCAAATGTTTATATGACATGATTCACCACAAAAATCCCTGTCTTTAAATAGCCTATTTATTGGATTAACCCTTTACCAACGAATCGCCCGCAAACGCCTGCGTAATATGCAAATTCATCAGTTGAAAAAATATTTTTCAAAATATTTCAACTAAACCATAACATGTGACCCCTCGTTGGAACAAGCTCATTCCAACGAGGGGTCACATGATATGGTTTTGTTGAACTTTTTTGAAAAATTTGAAAAAATGATATTTAAAATAATAATTTTGATATCGTCTGCATTGGGTAAAGGGTTAACATAACTTTCCTTTGATCATTCTTAGATGTTCTATGGGATCATTTTTTGCGCTTGTTGCGTCAGAAAAGAAACATAAATCAGGGTGACAAATTTACTAAGTTCATCCATTCTAGGTTGTGTTCTCAAGCCGTGTCACATTTTCTCCGTTACTGACTGATGACTTGGGACAATGAGAGTTTGCCTGATAGCCTAAGTGATGAGAGTACATTTGGGCCACAAGTCCAGTTCCCTCCCAATAAGATAATTTGATCAGTTTTGAACAATGACAATAAAACCGTTCGGTCAGTTTTTGCTAGGTCTTGCAGTTCGATTTTCCAGTTTGCTACAAAATATGGAACCAAACCGAAAATTACCTAGCTCTAGCCTATACTTAAAACTACAAGTCCTGTCATGAACTGTGCGCTTATCTAGGCTTAACTGCGCATAGGAATTGTGCACAGTTGGCATCTCGAATGGCATACAAAGCATGGCAGGCTCTCCTGGTTACTCATAGCAAACACACTTAACAAAGGTAATGTTTCTGTCAATGGACCTCCGGGTTACCCGGAGGTCCATTGGCTGAAACGTTGCTTGTGCACAGGCCATATGTACAGAATTTGATACCCTTACTATGGTCATAATGCGTAGATTAACACACAGATCGACAGACTATTTGTGGGCATTTCATGACTGGACTTCTTTTTATCTGTATAGCAAGTTTCCTGAAGCCCAAAATTATTCATCAATGTAAAATAAAATATAACCTTGACTTGATAGAAAAGAAATAATTACAGTTTTTATATGTTGGATACATTCTGGCAGTTTTACCTGGTATTTCTGGTGAAGGAATCAAATATATTACTTCCAGTAAGAAATCAGCTTTTTTCTCTGGAGAACATCTTCCGAGGCCTTCTATGAACATAGTGAAAGCTTCAACAGTTTTATGCAGCTTCTTGTAGGCAATGCCACCTGCCCAGTAACTCTAAAATAAAATATGGAAAAGTGGAGTTGCAATGTATTAGGGTAATGATCAACTAAGCAAATATGGACATTAACCCCAGAACTCTGGTAGTGCAACTGATTTTTCTCCAATCATTATGTTTCTCTTGTTTGGGCCTGACAAAGTTAAGAATCTGTTTCTTAGGCCCACCTGCATGGTCATTTTGGCTGCCGTATGTTCTCTTTTTATAACCAATACAAACTTTAAAAAAGCAAAGAGAAAAAAAACCCAGAGTCTCAAGTGAGCCTAAAACACTCACCTGGCTCAAATTGTCAAAACAGATGTGTGTATCAGTAAGTGATCAGCAGCAAGAGCAATTTTTTTGATTTTCTATGACACAACCAAAGGCAACTTTTTTGGCCATTCATTTCTGCTGGCCCTAGGAAAGCTTCCTAGCAAGCTCTGTTCTGTTAAGTATTAAAAAACAACAACCGAACAAAATTTTTGTTTTGCTTTAAACTACTGTGGTTTTCACTAGCACTCCCCCATCTCCACCACCCCCCCCCCCCCCCCCCCCCAAAAAAAAAAAAAAAAAACACAATAAAAAACACTTGAATCGATTTGAATAAACTTGAACTTGACACCCTTAGAGATGATACATACCAAATATGAAAGAATTTTCACTGGTGGATCTGAAGAAGAAATTTCAAGAAATTTTCTCATATTGCTCCAAGTTAAACTTTGGGCTTCAATAAAAAGCCCAAATATTAACCCAGGGACCAGATTTGAACAACCTTCAATCTAACCCTCCAAGAGGTGTTGTACACCAAATATAAAAAAAATCTGTCTGCTGGATCTGAAAGAGATGATTTTAAAGGATAATTCCCTATAGTTAAGTAAATATTTGGGCTCCCTTGGGGAATCCAAATAATAACCCAGGAACTCGATTTGAACAAATTTGAACCTTACAACTCTAGAGATGACAAATACTAAATATGAAAGGATTCTCACTAGTGGGTCTGAAAAAGAAGATTTTAAAGAAATTTTCTCATATTGCACTAAGTTAAAATTTGGGCTCAAATAAAGAGCCCAAATATTCATCCAGGGATCCAATTTGAACAAACTTGAATCTAACTCCCCTAGAGATGCTGCATTCTAAATATCAAAAGAATCTGAAGATTTTTAAATCTTATTCCCCATCGCGCCCTAAGTTAATTATTTGGACTCCTCTGTTGAGCCCAAATATGAACCGAGGGGGGTCGATTTGAACACACTTGTATTTGACCATCCTATGGATGCTATATACCAAATATCAAAAGATTCAGATCAGCGGTTCTAAAAAACATTTTTTTTTTTTAATTTTTTCAAATATCAATTTTTCAAATGCCCCTACAGAACACCCTGACACAACCGATGGCCATTTTTTTCTTTTAATCCATTCTACTGGTCAAAAGGATGTTTCATATTCTCTGTTCCGTGTAGTTTGGAAAATATGGGCATTTGAATTTTTTTCTATTTTTAGCCCATGAGGTACCACGAGGCAACAAAAAAAAAAAATTCTAGCATCAATCAAGTACTTTGGACCCACTTATGCTACATGCCAAATTTGGTTCAAATCAGCCCATCAGTTCTTGAAATAGAAATTTTGGGCGGAGCCCAGAATGGGTGTGTGTCCAGAGAAAGCCCAAATATTGATCTACCAACTTCTCTTGAACAAATTTTAATCTTCAACACCAAAGAGTTTTACAATCCAAAGATCAAGGCAATCTCTCTGGTGGTTCATGAGAGGAAGATTTTTAAAGATTTTTAGGCTTTGGCATCATTGACCAGAGCCCTTAGAAGGCAGCCACTTCATCTGAACAAATTAGAAAGGGTATATACGCCAGGGATGGCTTGTGCAATATACAGTTAAAACTAGAAGTCCTGTCATGAAATGCGAACAAATAGCACGTCGATTTGCGCATTAATCTACGCGTTATGACCATAGTAAGGCTACCAAATTCTGTCCATATGGCCTGTACACAAGTTATGTTTCAGCCAATGGACCTCCAGGTAATCCGGAGGTCCATTGGCAGAAACATTGCATGTGTTTGCTATGAGTAACCTGGAGAACCCACAATGCTATGGATGCCATTCGATATGGTAATTGCGCAGTTCGTGACAGGACTTCTAGTTTTAACTGTATGTTTGAATTTGACTGAATGGCTGTGAAGAAGAAGCTAAGTTTGCAAAAGTTAACGAACGATGGATGACGGATGCCAAATAGTGGCAAAACCTCACACTGACTTGCAGTCAGGTGAGCTAAAAACATGGACCCTCACTGCCCAACCCCACCCACCCCCTCAAACAAGGTCAAAGTTCATTTTTTGGCTATCCTCCAGATCTTCAGAAGCAAAAAAAAATAATTTTGCCCAATGGACCCTCTTCCCCCCACAACCCCAGGGCCTCAAATGGACTGGTGATCACCATTATGTACTCAAATTTACAACTGACTAAAATTTACTGCACAATTCATTTACAAAAATAATAAATTCTCCATTGGGTTCTGTGTTAAAATTTCGAACACCTGTGATGCCACTGAACAAACTGTAATCTGGGTGTCATAGTAATACACAGTATACCAAAAACCAAAAGATTCTGCCCAGTGTGTCTGAAGAAGATCTTTGAAGAATATTCCTCATACTGCACAAAGTTAAAATTCCATGGAAGCCCAAATATGACCCCAGAGATTTGATTTGAACAAACTTGAATCTCACCACACTAAGGATGTCAATAATGTACCCAAGCCAGAACATAAGAAGACTGACATCTGCAAAATGAGTTCCCCAGTGGGTGAATTTAGTGATGCTACCCTGCACAGCAGGGTAGCATCACTGAATTTACCCCCTGTGAACCTCAATCTGAATCGGTGTCCCAAAACTAAACAGAAAGAGGTACCTAGAGGATAAATGGCCAACTATATGTGATATCATCATCAAATTCACTCTCTGGGGACCTCATTCTGCAAATGACAGCTTATTTTCAGGCCTGAACGTACAACAGAATCTGACTCATGGTTGTGAAAAAGATTTTTTAAAGAATAGTAATTATATTGCAGAAAGTTAAAATTGGGGATTCCACAGGGAACCCATATATTAGTGTTCAACCGATTACCAAAAATTATTTTTGGGGGGTAAAATTTTGTTTCTTAACATACCTACCACAATTGTTTACAATTGGCTGTAACGTAAGTGCAAGCTCTACTTCGGAACTAACTCAAGCTAAGAAACTGTTCCAAACAAGCTGGAAAATTGGAAGAGTGCAAAGAACGAAAAAGATCGAAAAAGGGTTGAGCGAGACCAGCGCTCGACATAACAGGTACTCTCTCTGCACAGTTCTTGCATTTACCCAGCACATGCGCCACAACCGTTCCGCATTTCCGCCAACGAGCAGTTTGTGACTTAGTGCGGAGGCACTGATATGAAAGATATCCCCAAGGAGGGTGGGCCTCCGGTAAACAATTGTGGTAGTTATGTTAACCCTTTAATACTTTTGGGCATCTTATGGAGTAACGAAATCAAACAGCGTGTTGATACTTTTGTGCGTCTTATGATGTACAAAATCAAACAGTGCGTTGATACTTTGTGGTCATTTGTTTTGTTATTATATTTTGATTTTTTAAGGTTTTAACCACAATTCCTATTTTCTCCTGAATAGTGCTGAGTGACCACCATTGAGCCAAATGTTATCGCAGCTTAAAATACTAATATAATCCTACTGTCAAAACTTCTTAACTGGTTGAATGCCAGAAGCCACTATCAGGGCTTTCATAAAATGAGGATACCAGAGCAAAAGCCAGCATTTTCCTTGCTTATATTTCATATTCAGTCAAACACAAATAATATTTTGTTTATATAAATTTGTTTTATTACAGATTATTGGAGAGTACCTGTGGGCACTCTCCAATAATTTGTAATAAAACAAATTCAGATTGCAAGACAGATCCATCTGGAAATAGAATGGGAAGAAATAGACTGCCTCCTAGGAATGAGAGACAGAAAGAATCTCTTCTGACCCCTCTGAATGAACTGAGTGCGATTAATGTAAGTCTTGGTTGCACGAACAGGACAAAGAAGAGGCCTTCGGCCATCGACAGCAGGGAGAGCCCGAATGCCAATGGGAGGACCTGTTACAGGCAGCCAAGACTTAATAATCTAAAGGCCTGGACAAAAACACTTGGAAAGTGATTTCTAGTCAGGTCTTGACTGCCTTAACAGGCAGCCAAGACTTGACTAGAAATCACTGCTAAGCAATTGGACATGTACAGGTTGTAGTCTAGTGGGAATTCAGGACAGTTGCCCAGTCCATTGAGGATTAATAGAACTGAAAAGAAAAACAGTCACTTCTACATGAAAATGAACCTTTCAACTGTTATCAAGCCTCAACAGGAACTTACAGTTAAAACTAGAAGTCATGTCATGGATGCGCACAAATAGCACGTCGATATGCGCGTTAATCTATGCGTTATGACCATAGTAAGGCTATTAAATTCTGTGCATATGGCCACTGCACAAGCAATGTTTCAGCCAATGGACCTCCGGGTAACCCGGAGGTCCATTAGCACAAACATTGCCTGTGTTTGCTATGAGAAACCAGGAGAACCTGCCATTCGATATGGCAATTGTGCGCAATTAAGCCTAGATAAGCGCACAATTCGTGACAGGACTTCTAGTTTTAAGTGTATAGCGAATGTTGGAAAGTTTGAAAATTCAGATGGTATTGGTATTCAGTGATTGGTCTGATTCTTTTTTAGTATCCCCTTGATATTGGTATCAGTTTGGTTTTTCGGTATAATGCCCATTTCTAGATATGGGGAATGATCATCCTACCTTATCAAAATCTCGATGCATTTGTATACTTTCTTTTGCATCTCTAACTGCTGATTCATATTTTCCCATATTGATCAGGACCATTGCTCTGTTTGCCAAATTGATGCCAAGCTCCTGGGAGGAATTCTTCACATCATTCATGTACATGTACCTCGACAAGTTTATTACTGCTGAATAACAATCACAGGCTTCTAGAAGATCATTTCTTCTAAGTGCCTCAACTGCTTTGGCTTTGTACATCGGAATTTCCATTATCAATCCCAAAGCCTAAAAATAACAAGAAGAATGTTACTAAGGTAACACATGCCCCCCCCCCCCCCCCTTGTGACCAAGACCTTGCAGATGCGGCGGAAACTATTATATGCGACACACCTTCTGATTGTCCTTAACATTTGTAAAAAGTTTATCAATTATACTAGGATTCATTTCTGAGTTATGTCTGAGACCTAAGTCGGGGGGCATACAAATTTACATTTCTGGAAGACACATTATCAGTCAAATTAGGGGCACAGTGGTTCAGTGGTTATGGTGTTGCATTTCAAACCAAAAAGTCCACAGTTCGATCCCCAACAGGGGTAACTTGAGTGTTGTCATTGGGCAAGGCACTTAATTCCAATTGTTTACAGGGGGAGGAGGATGGTGATATTGTGTACTAGAGCATACTGTACGCCGTGCACATGCCCTCTCATCATACTAATTCTGCACAAGCATGGTCAGCATTGGTTGGAGTCTGTCAGTTGCTCAGTGATTCTCTCCGACTTCACCACTCACAACACTGTCCGACATAAGGCGATGCGGGCTGTTGAAAGTGTCATTAAATCTCAATAAAAAATATGTCGATAGGATCACCAATCCAATGTCGAGTTCTGACAGTACAAAAGTGGGTTTAATCATTATCAACATATCGTCGGGAAACCAACTGTTTATGATTTACTATGTGAAGGGTCACTGTGACCCTCACCTTTCACCTGGCAAGTCCAAAATAAATAGGGTTCTTCCTCTCACCAAGACCAACCTACATATGAAGTTTTATGAATGTGGGTTCAACCATAGTCAAGTTATCATCCGGAAAACAATTGCTTATAATTTAGTATGTTCAAGGTCACCGTGACCTTGACCTTTGACCTGGTGAGCCCAAAATAAATAGGGCTCTTTCTCACACTGAAGCCAACCTACCTAAGAAGTTTCATGAAGGTGGATTGAATGGTCAACCTTATTAAGTTATCGTCCGGAAACCAATTATTTACGCCCGACCACCCGCCCGTCCACCCACCCGCCGTTTGTCACAACTAGATTAATAACTAACACAAGACAAGGCTTATATTTCGGCGAGAATCCAAAATCAAAATACTGAATTTTAAGAATGTTTTCAGTTAGAATCTTCTGATGTGCTTTCTGAGCTTTCAAACCTGAAATATCATAAGGAATATCAAAAGATTCCAACAGAAAATATTCTTCAAATTCAATTTTTTGTTTCGTGGATTCTCGCGAAATATAAGCCCCGCAAGAGGCCCCAAGGGGCCTGAGAACACTCACCCGACACTGACAACTATCAACCGAGGGTCCTGATTTGAACAAACTTGCATCTGTCCCATTGAGAAAACCATATACCAAATATCAAACATTCTGACCGGTGAATCTGAAAAACAATTTTTTTTAATTTTCCTCATGTTGAATTAAGTTATAATTCGGGCTCCAGGGAGCCCAAATATGAACCCAAATACGAGTTGATTTCATATATTTTTTGTGCTCTCTGTCGCCCAACCTTCATTTTTATGTATAATTTGTGTATATTTAATTTGAATTTAAGGAATATGAGAGGTAGAAACTTCAAAATAAACAAAATTCCATTTCTTATATAGCTCTTAACCCAGAGGTTCAATGGCTGGAACCTTGCTTGTGCTTGTTATGCTTGCAACAAATTTGTAATTATTGCTTGGACGGAATCTCCATTTTGCGTGTGATTTAGTGATAATACACTCTATACGTATGGTAAGTTGTAACTACGTTTGCACTTTCGGTAGCACCTATTTCATATTATTGTTATAAATATTTATGCATCTATAAACATGTAAACACTTGAAGGAGAAAAATAAAATTTAATAAATGGTATCATTGCTAGTCCTGTTGTTGATTCATCCCATCAAAACCACTAGTCGTTGTCCTCAGGCATGCAGATTTCACGGAAATGATTGTTCCGTTTCTGTGGAGGTTCTGTCAGGGAAAAATCATGGAAACGAAAAAGAGGTCCCCGCAAATTTTTCAACATACCACTTTTCATCAAGGGGCACTTAAAACACACCATGTGTTTTCTGCCAAGCCTAAAATTGTATTATTTATCTCCGATGAAAAAGTGATCATAAAAGTAACAAAATCGTACTCATTTTGACAATCCCAGTGAGTGCATCCAGGTTGATGAGCAAGTGTGTTTTCAGAATCCAGGACAAAACCCCCTCAGACAAAACACCCTCGGAAAAAACACCCTCAAGACAAAACCCTCTCACCTTAACTGAAAAGGTGGCCAAAACCCACTAACTCAGAAAAACGGACATTACCCCATTGAGGGGCGGACATTACCCCATGGAGGGGCGGACATTTCCCCATCTGACATTTTATGAGGGGTCATAACCAATGTTTTTGGAAGCAAAAAAGCTATGTTTTTTATACAAGAATTTAACAAGATTAAGAAGTTAACCCTTGCTGAACACAGATCCTCATTCAAATTTTATTATGTTTTCAATTTTTGTCTTCAAAACATAGCGTATGACCCTGCATTGGAACGAGCTCATAGAGCTCGTTCCAATGAGGGGTCATACACTATGTTTTGGAGATAAAGTTGGAACAGCTACAGTTAAAACTAGAAGTCCTGTCGTGAAATGCGCACAAATAGCACGTTGATATGCGCGTTAATGTGTGCATTATGGCCCAAGTAAAGCTATCAAATTCTGTACATATAGCCCGTGCATAAGCACTGTTTCAGCCAATGGACCTCCGGGTAACCCGGAGGCCCATTGGCAGAAACATTGCATGTGTTTGCTATGAGTAACCAGGTGAACCTGCCGAGCTTTGGGTGCCATTCGATATGGCAATTGCGCGCAATTCCAACGCGCAATTAAGCCTAAATAAGCGCACTATTCGTGACAGGACTTCTAGTTTTAACTGTATAGTAAATGAATAGAATAGGGGAAGAAATATTATTGCCTTTTTTACTGGCAACCAAGAAAGAGTTTATTGTTTTAAAATCGAATACAATAACTAATTTATGACCATACAAATAGCAAAGCTTTACTTCAAAAAGCAAGAAACAATACGCAAGCTAATATCTGGATGGCTTTTCTCACACTAGTGAGAATTATAAAAAACTATTGAAAACCAAACTGTACCAAAATACCTAAAATGTTTGTTTTCCCAGCTAGTGATTGTTATAAAAACACCCAAGCTGTAACAAAGGTACCATTATCTCTTTACCCAACGCGGACGATATCAAAATTTATTATTTCAAATATCATTTTTTCAAATATTTCAAAAAATTTCAACAAAACCATATCATGTGACCCCTCGTTGGTAGAGCTGTAGGTTAACCAAAACCGAACCGAGGTTTTTGTTTTTTTTAAAAACCGAAACCGTCGACATCCCGTAATTTAAGGTTTTTCGTTTTTTATTAAATACTCTCTTGCTGCAGAAATTCACAGAATGTAGCCATCCCAGAGTAGTGAGAGTACCAATGGCAGTGTTTGGGTACTCTCACTACTCTGGGAAGGCTACATTCTGTGAATTTCCGACTTTTCAGTTTAGTTGTGTTTGCAGCTTTCCTCAAGTTGCGTGTAGGTGTGAGACCTCGAAAAATGGCCAAGCACAATAAAAGTTCTGTATATTTAGGTAATTATTATATTGGCCTTCCTAATTCGTCATGCATTAAAGCTTATTTCGGGCATTCATTGAGTTTCACTCAATTTCACTGCCATTCATTTATGACTCCGGACATAAGAATGAGTTTTATTGAATTTTATTTGGCCTCATGAACAAACCAAAAACCGAACAGAACCAAGGTTTTACTCCACCTGAAAAACCAAAACCGAAACCGAACAAGAAATTTAAAAACCTACAGCTCTACTCGTTGGAATGAGTTCGTTTGCACGAAGGGTCACATGATATGGTTTTGTTGACATTTTTTGAAAAATAATATTTTTTCAACTGCTGAATTTAGTTTAAACAATATTTATTCAGTAATTAACATGTGTGTACATTTCACAATAACATATGGATAACAAAGAATATGAACAACACTAGTTACAAGAGTATACACATGACAAGAAAAGCAGAATACTATGTAAAAGAGGGATTCGACAGAAAGCTAAAGCTTATGTAAGTCGTCTCCCTATCATCATATAACGCACTCCTGTAGGTGGTTCAGGTCAGCGGAAGAACCCACACGTCATCACATCACAGCCGAGCCTACCCCCTCCTCGATTGTAACTTAGGTTACAATTTACATACAACGATTGAAGATCAAGTGGGATAAGCGTCACATGATAACAGATACAGAGTAGAGGAAGGCGCCTCAACCGCCAGGCAATGCCGTGTAGAGCTGTAGGTTTTTAAATTTCTTGTTCGGTTTCGGTTTTGGTTTTTCATGTGGAGTAAAACCTCGGTTCGGTTTGGTTTTCGGTTTGTTCATGAGGCCAAGTAAAATTCAATAAAACTCATTCTCATGTCCAGAGTCATAACTGAATGGTAGTGAAATTGAGTGAAACTCAACGAATGCCCGAAATAAGCTATAATACATGAAGAATCAGGAAGGCCAATATAATAATTACCTAAATATACAGAACTTTTATTGTGCTAGGCCATTTTTCGAGGGCTGACACCTACACGCAACTTGAGGAAAGCTGCAAACACAACTAGACTGAAATGTCGGAAATTCACAGAATGTAGCCTTCCCAGAGTAGTGAGAGTACCTAAATATACAGAACTTTTATTGCCTTTGGCAGTGTCTGGGTACTCTCACTACTCTGGGATGGCTACATTCTGTAAATTTCTACAGCAAGAGAGTATTTAATAAAAAAAACGAAAAACCTTAGATTACGGGATGTCGACGGTTTCGGTTTTTTAAAAAAACTAAAAACCTCGGTTCGGTTTCGGTTAACCTACAGCTGTAATGCCGTGTGAGATTGTTTAAACTCCAAGGTGAAATGAAAGGAAAGGAAGAAGAGTTGAGAAGAGAACTTATAAACTGAGAGATGAAGAAGTGAAAAAGTAACTAATATGACGATATCAGCTTGAATACATGATAGAGATTATCACCGTTAAACGGATGCAAAAAAGCATGCATCGAAGTCACGCTCAGGCTTCCAGAAACAGCTCACGATGAGTCGAAGACATAACATGATACATGTAACTTCTAGTTCACTTAGTTGCAATTTGGGTGTAAGTAGACCTTGAGGTGTAAGGAGTTGAAAGACATGGGAGGGAATTCCGTTCCAAAGAGGGGTCACATGATATGGTTTTGTTAAAATTCTTCGAAAAATAATATTTTTTCAGCTGCTGAATTTGCATATTACGCGGACGGATGCGTCCGATTCGTTGGGAAAAAGGTTAAAGAGACTAAATTAAAGTTAACTCACAGAAAGAAGTAATTTCAATTTTTTTTTTTAGAATGGAATCACTTAAAGCAATAACCTGAGGGGGTTTTGTCTACCATTGCAATAAGTGGGGGGGTTTTGTCTGAGGGGGTTTTGTCCTGTTACCGTGTTTTCAGAGTCTCTGATTCTAATTTATTAGAATCGAATGCACCCAACTTCAGCGTGTTTGACAACAAAACCATGTGAAGCCAATCACACAAAACTATCATTGAAAACAATAACATAACTTTCTATTAATGAAATTGATGATGACGGGAAAATATCTTTGCTAAAATGCAAGATACATGTATGTTCTTCCAATTTTCCAGCACTCTGTGCAAAACCAAGCAGAAGAGGTGCATTCACACCTTATTTATAATCACATTTTACAAACATTTCATCCCAATCAATTCAAATTCAATACAGTTACCTTCCTTGACGGGACGATTTGCTCTGGATGATTCTCCCCCTCCCTAATCAGAACACATGTACACAAAAAAATTTTATTCAATTATTTTTACTGGTTCAGCTTTAAAGGAAAAACTGAAATAATTAATTCATTGTCCTGCAGAACTTTATGACTTTTTTCTTTTATCTTTTTTTGCTTGTACAGTTAAAACTAGAAGTCCTGTCACGAAGAGTGCGCTTATCTAGGCTTAATTGCGCGTTGGAATTGTGCGCAAATGCCATATCGAATGCCATTCAAAGCACGGCAGGTTCTCCCAGTTACTCATAGCAAACACATGCAATGTTTCTGCCAATGGACCTCCGGGTTACCCGGAGGTCCATTGGCAGAAACATTGCTTGTGCACAGGCCATATGTACAGAATTTGATAGCTTTACTTGGGCTATAACGCGTATATTAACGCGCATATCAACGTGCTATTTGTGCGCATTTCATGACAGGACTTCTAGTTTTAAATGTACATACTTATTTTAGTCAACATTGCTTCAGTTTATCTGTCGCATTTGAATTGAGTGTTCAAGGGCACAAAATACACAAATGAAAACACAGTTAATTTGTTTCACTTTTTAATTGTTTATTCCATCAAATGTATTCACTCGGTCATCAATAACGATTCACCTCATATTCTAGGTCCTTCTTAAAAAATGTGTAGGTCCTAAATTGGAAGTCAGGATATGAAAATGGGTGCAGAATCGATAAGAAATAAAAAATAGGTTCCCTGATAACTCTTATTGGAACCCAAAAGTAGGATCTGTAGGGTTCCAAGACATCAAATACAGTTAAAACTAGAAGTCCTGTCATGAAATGCGCACAAATAGCACGTTGATATATGCGTTAATGTGTGCGTTATGACCCAACTAAAGCTATCATATTCTGTGCATATGGCCTGTGCACAGGCAATGCTTCAGCCAATGGACCTCCGGGTTCCCCGGAGGTCCATTGGCAGAAACATTGCATGTGTTTGCTATGAGTAACCAGGAGAACCTGCCGTGCTTTGGACGCCATTCGATATGGCAATTGCGCGCAATTCCTACGCGCAATTAAGCCTAGATAAGTGCACTATTCGTGACAGGACTTCTAGTTTTAACTGTACATGGAACCTGTTTTAAGGTTCCGTGAATTTCCTAGGGGGCCTTTTGGGGTGGTTTGGTCGGGGGGGGGTCGAATGGGAATTGGGGCAAAACGACCCGGAACCCTTTACCGGCGTGGTTTTTAATGGCTCTCAAAGTGTGCAATCTTTCAAATACATCTCCTGAAAAATCTAAAATTATGCATGGAAATGGGGGTTTGGGGACCCTGGAATTTAAAATATTCGTACCACGGGCCGAACCAAGGTCGGCTCGCCAAACCGACGACCATCCATTGCCCAATCCAGACCCCCTCACTGGGTCCTTCTAAACACCAGAATTACCCGAAATTAGCCGGAATTACTCGATGTAAAACAACTTTGACCTTGAATTTGTCTGTGGGATGTACCTTTTTTATCGGGCCTCCATCAGTGGTAAGCAGTTTGACAATTAGTAATGAGAGAAAAGGTCCCAGTTGACTGCATTTCTACTTGAAGATGTCGATTCGATTATAACATTATTGTGATATTATAATCAATACAATGGGCGCCTCCTACAGTAATGTCGTTTCTTAGACAAAGAGTGGTTTGATAAAAAAACACTTCTGGAATCCTCAAAAGTCTCTAAAAAAACAAAAATTTCCATTTAGTAGCGTGAAACTAAGAGGTCGAGTCGTGCAGTTTACCTCCAAACTCACAAAACTCCTGTGCATACAAGTCAGATACATAGCAGTCTGTCGCAAAAAGAGGGAGATGCCGACGTGGCCCGCCCATCGGGAGTGGTTGGGGAGGGGGGGATAGGGGGGCTTAGAGAGCCCCACAAATGCAAGTGAAAAACTAAAGAACAACTGCGTATAATGTGAGAAAGGGGAACCCCGACACACGAGCCTCCTATTGTGCCCATAAGGGTTCCACTATCCCACATTATACGCAGTTCTGCATTAATTTTTATGTCCTCCACTTTCTTAATGAAAATACCACCCTGGGAGAGGTGTTAATAGACATGAAGAGCCAGAGCATGTTAGGCCTATATAGTGCATACAGTTTTTTATGACAAATTAGTATGGTGGGGGTCCAGTGAACTGACACACTCTTGTCAATTGTTCCACGTCCAGTCAGAGCCACAGTCGGTCCAGTGGGTCTAGGGCCCCTCACTTAAGTATGTCCAGGGGGACCCAGTTAACCATGGGACGATGACAATTCTTGATATTAATAGACTAATTTTCTCCACATTCATCAGCATCACCTGACTGGCTGTCTGCTAAATACCGATGTCTATCAACAATGACAAATAACACTCTCAAAAATCACTTTATCGCAGCCGGATATTGGAAGCATTTGGTCCAGAGAAGTGTGTGTATGTGTGTGGGTGGGGTGGGGGGGGGGGGGGGGGGGGGCGGGGGGGTATCGGAGCTGACACAGGCAAATTGGTGGGAGGGTAGGAATACAATGCAAAAATGTACAGTTGGGACTGGCCAAGCTTGTGCACCCCAAGGTTTCCAAAATTGCAAACCTTCACATGTCCGAAACACTTTCATTATATTGCCTTTTGAGAGGTAAAGAGTGCCAACTGCAATGCTTCAGCACTGCAGCTTCAGCCAGCTTGCATTTTTAGCCTTCCAAGGGGCGATATTATGCTACACAAAAGAACCCAGTGTAATTTCCTTGACTTTGGAGGCAATCCTGACCTCGTGAAGAAAATATTTCAGGAACTCCTCTCTGCTAATTTCCAGTAAGAATGCAATGACGGGGAACCCAGAAAGATGTGCATTTAGGTCTAGAGAATTCCCCCTCCCCACACTAACCCAATTGCCTTATTTCCATGTTTAGGATTTCAAGCATGAGCATATATAAAGTTGATATTTTTCAGAAGAGCGACAGCAAATCTGGGTGAAAAATTTGGTAAAATCTTGGCGGATGGCGGTTGCTCTGTAATGTATTTATTTAGTGATGTTTAACGTCATCGTCAGCATCTGGGCTATCATGACACAAAGTAAGTATAAAGTCAAGTTTTGCCCATCATTTATGCTTATATTGCCCACTTACTGAGGAATTGCACCTATGCGGTGTTGGGGGAGCCTCAGTGATCCCTCGGAAGGAAAGAGAAATGTTGGTCCAAATAAGAAAGTATGCTCAGTCCAATTAAATTCTTTTATTCACACTCTTTTTAATAAGACTTTTTACATCATAAACATAGTATATCATAACAGATTAACAAACAAACTCAAGTCGGACAAGCAGCCGTTACTCTGTTGGGAGGGTCAAACATATTAGTCTGTTGGGAAACCCTTTTACCGTAAGGTTTTCTTTAATACCGTCCAATTGGCAGCTGATAGCGGTCAAAGTTCATTAGCCGACAGTGACAAACTCCGGTCTCGTAATATTAACTTTGCAATGATTTCCAGTCAAGACTTTGATAGAAATCACAGCTAAGCCATGTTGATACACTGAAGTTTTTGAGAATCTGGTAATTCCGGTGTTTAGGAAGACCGCCCTCACTTTGAAAATCGTTCCGCCGCCCCGTAATTTTATGATTGTGGAGATTGTGCAAAACATCACATAAATTATTCAACATAAATACAAATCGCTCATAGCACTCCAAACGGAGCTACAACTTACACAAGTTACTAAAGCCCACAATATTGTGAATGAGAAACCGAAACAAGATGTGTGAAACCGAAAGTAGGGAATTGTTGGGTTATATAACAGCTTTTCAGGTTTCTTTGTTAACATTAAAGTGACATCCTGAGTTTAAGAATTTTTTATCTTGCCGTGTCATACATTGCTCTCAAAACTGAACTGAGCCCACTTGCCTGAACACACCAATAATGTTTTCTTCTGTTTTCTCTCTCCAAATGTTAAATTCTGTATCCTGGTGAATTCTTGGAAGTGAACGAGTTCCACTTTTTAGTGACGGGGACTGGACTTTTCGCCGAAAGAACATTTCGCCGGAACGAAAAATTGGACAGTTCGCCGAACATTTGGACATTTCGCCGGAAAAAAGCTAGACTTTTCGCCGAACATTTGGACACTTCGCCGAAACTTTGGACACTTCGCCGGAAAAAAGACTATTCGCCGT
Organism: Pictodentalium vernedei; assembly: GCA_031216915.1. NCBI lineage: Eukaryota > Metazoa > Mollusca > Scaphopoda > Dentaliida > Dentaliidae > Pictodentalium > Pictodentalium vernedei. The sequence goes on from CM062291.1 coordinate 405,601,844, forward strand.
AAAATATCAGACAGTTCGCCGAAATAAATTTTCCGGCGAACTGTCTGATATTTTCCGGCGAAAAGTATTTTTTTCTCCGAAAAAAAAGATTTTCGCCGGAAAATATCAGACAGTTCGCCGGAAAATTTATTTCGGCGAACTGTCTGATATTTTACGGCGAATATTCTTTTTTTCCAGCGAAGTGTCCAAAGTTAATTCTTAGTGATTTTTCTGGAAATTATAAACAACAACACAAGATTTTTTTTATTATTTTTATATCGAAATAACATCGATTTGCAAATAACACAAAACTGTAAAAGCAGTAATGACAACATAGTCAATTTTGAAGTGCATAATACATGTGTACATAAAATATAGCCTATTGGTCTCCTTGGATAGGCAATAAATATCTTTTCGGGATTTTTTGTTTGTTTGTTTTTTGTTTTTTTTTTGTTGTTGTTGTTTTGAGGGGGCGGGGGTTGTGGAGAGACAATTTATCATAAGATGTAAGTTAGCCACTGTTTTGGGCGATTTCAACTGTGACAGCTAGGTTGCCACCCTTCGTTACCCTTTCATCGTAGGCCCGTACGGCGTACTTGCATGGGAGGTAGTCCAAACTTGGGCCTAAAATCCATAATATAATTTTGGGGTTTGGTACGCCATGTACCAAGCCAACAAATTATATTAAGGATATTTGATTAAAGTTTGGACTACACTTCGCCGGAGATGTAAGTAAATCACGGTTTTGGGTGATGTCACGGTAAAAGCTGTGACAGATTGCCACCCTTCATCACCCTTTCATTGCAGGCGCGTACTTGCACATATTTCTTCCAGAGGCCAAACTTGGACAGAAAATCCATATTATAATTTGGGGGTTGTGTTGTATTTCTGCAAATATTTCTGCCGAGGATGCATGGGAGGTAACTTGGTATTTAGTGTATGAATAACCATCACTATCTACCAATATATCTTCACCCCTACCAGAAGCACCAGAAATCATGTGGTATGTTACTTTTTTGGGGTCACTTGGCTGAGATTCTTCAGCAGAGTCCAACTCAGGCTGAGGTATTACGTTTAAAATATCTTCCTCCTGAAACGAATCAACAGATTCAATAGACGCGACAGATGCATCTTGCAAGTTCAGAAGAATAACTTCTTTCTTTACTATGGATTGAAGAAAAAATAAAACATATTGTGGAAGTATCTGGAACTGAATGGTCTGTAAAGAATTATTACCAATTGATAAGTTGGTGGACGACGGGAAAAGGTTATATTGGTTACTTTTTATCATTTTCATTGAAAAAAAAAATATTATCAATTGATAAGTTGGTGGACGACGGAAAAAGGTTATATTGGTTACTTTTTATCATTTTCATTGAAAAAAAAATTCGGCGAATTGTCTGTTTTAAAAATGTTTTGTTTCGGCGAACTGTCTTTTTTATTAGAAAAAAAAAATCGGCGAATTGTCTCTTTAAAAATTTTATGTTCCGGCGAACTGTCTTTTTTATTGGACAGAAAAAAAAAATCGGCGAACTGTCTTTTTTAAAATTTTAAGTTCCGGCGAACTGTCTTTTCCGGCGAAATGTACTTTCGGCGAAAAGTCCAGTATTCTTAGTGACAACCGTGAAACCGAAAGTAGTGTAGTGTATTTTTGTGTGTAAAACGTTAGACATGTAAGGAAATCTACTTACGATAATGTTTTCCCAAATTCGCCTTATCTACAGCACTCTTGGTTCTTGCTACAGCACTCTTGGTTCTTGCTTGGCCTGACCTTTCTCAGGATCGCTAAGATATTACACGACATTTACGGCGGTCTTCAACGGGTCTTCGTTCATCAGCACCAAGAAATTCCTCAGACTCCTTCACTTCCGAAAAACACAAACAAGCATAGATTGGTCAGTTTCCATGTGACGTATCACTTCCGTCGGGAACCAGTATTTCTAAAATAATAATAATAATAACATAATAACCAGTGTGTGTGGGGGGGGGGGGGGGCGCACTAAAAATTTGCAAGACGTGACGTCGTATTTTTTATTCAGCTCCTTTTTACACCCACCCACCCCAACGTGCAAATTTTCTACTACCGTTCTCAGACACCCACCCACCCCCACCCCCACCCCCACCCCCCATTCTCCCATTAAATCCAAAATAAACTTTTTAAGTTAGTAGGCACAGCTGTCTTTAGGGGGTTTCATAATGTTCTTAAACTGGTACCACCAATTTAAACCTCTGTGGGCTGCTGTGGGCCCCAATCTACAAATGACAAGCTGTTCATTATCAGGCTTGGCCTGAGAAGGTGTACATAGGCCTATACGGGAATAAATTTTCATTTGAATTGTTCTGTCAGTATTCTCAGGTGTTTGCTACTTTCCTCTTCTATCCATACTAATTCAATAAATAAATAACTTGGGTTGAATTTAGTGCATCAGAGAGAATTTTCCCAAAATATTGTCTGCACATTTTCTGCATTTCGAACAAGACACCCACCCCCTACTAACGTGTGACATTTTCCCAGAGGACCTTAGACAACTCGTACGTATCGAAGTGATACCAGTTTACTACATTGAGTCAACTCGACCAGCCCATCCTCTTTCCCGTCTTATTCTTGTCGGGCTACGTAATTGAAGATTCTCATAAAAAGGATAGAGTAAAAAGAAAATATAGTGTTTATGAATGGATACCCAAAAATATCTCACTCGTGACTTAAACTAATGATTATTTCACGGGGGGGGGGGGGGGGGGGGCGGGAGATATTTGCATACCGAAACAAGTATCCTTCATCCAATTCTGTAGGGTTTATACATACTTTTATACTCTTTGCATTTGCAGATTTTTCAATGTTCCTCAACATTTTTGTTATTTGTATTTGAAGCAGCCAAGCCTGTGTGTATGTAAAAATACGTGGGTGAATATAAGGGAGATACCGAATTAAAATATCTGCGAATGTGCTAATCTAAGAGGTGTCGTCAAATATGCGACACTTTTAAAAGGGGTGCTTTTAATCACTGCCATCCACCACTACCGGGCATTGTCAATACTGTTACAGCTAAGGTACAAATTAAAGATGAGACAAAGAAAGATGTATTTAAGTCTGCTGGTACTATTGTTTGTGTCCACGAGAGTGCAATAGCTATTGACGCACCAACTGTTTATTTGCCCAAACAAGGTAGTTTGGTCCACACTGCAAATAGAACACGCCAAAAAATGAGACCACAAGAACCACAAAACTTGGATTTTGAGGTAGGTATTTATTTACTATTGTTAATTAACGGCCAAAACCGACCAGCGCTATTCACAAAAATTCACACAAAAAATCGCCATTCAAATTTTATTATGTTTTAAATTTTTGTCACAAAAACATAGCTTATGACCCCTCATTGGAATCAGGGGTCATAGGCTATGTTTTGGAGACAAAAAAAAAATATTTAATTAACGGCCAAAACCGACCAGCGCTATTCATAAAAATCGCCATTCAAATTTTATGTTTTAAATTTTTGTCACAAAAACATAGCTTATGACCCCTCATTAGAAGGGGTCATAAGCTATGTTTTGGAGACAAAAAAAAATTATTTAATTAACGGCCAAAACCGACTAGCGCTATTCACAAAAATCGCCATTCAAATTTGAAAATCTTATTGTTTTCTTCAATAGAAAAAGTCGACTTTTTAACAGCATGTTGGAAATTTTTAAAGATGCTGGTACTTCCTTCCCGTGAATTATGCAAATACTGCATCCTAGTGATACAGGATTTGCGAAATTTACGCAAAGGAAATGTCGTATCCGCTGGAACAGATGCCAGAGCATGCCTCTAAAGGTTCATGAATATGTCATGGAAACCGCAACCAATAAATTGAATTTGTCTTGGTACTGCATGCACACCAGTGTAAGTTACACTGGTGTGCATATAGTACCAAGACAAATTTGACAGTGTTGGCTGGTTATACAGGCAGCCAACACTGGTGAAAAATCACAGACATGTAGGACAGTAATTTCAAATTCTCCGGCTTCACTACCCTGGTGCGTAGTGCATTTTACTTGTACATTTTGTTTGTGCTATCTTTGTTTTGTTATTTGTTAGTAATATATTTCTTGGATTAATAAATGTCAAACGTGATTTTCATGAATAGCCTTGCTTATTTTTTAGTAATGTAGTCTCCAGGGTATGAATCCTTTAGGGTACGAGTTGTCCAGAGTCGGGGTACGAGTTGTCCAAGGAAAGGTACGAATTGTCCAAGGTACGAATCGTCCAGGGTACGAGTTGTCCTGATCCCTTCCCAGATTAAGCCAAATATTCTCACATATAAAGCCTCCTGATGTTGTATTTATGTTAAGAGTGCGATGTACAACATCATCTTTAAGGTTTGAAACACAAATGATGGTATATATTAGCTGATATATTGATATATTTTTAAAAAATTCAAAAAATTGCACAAGTTGGAAATGCACATTTTTGGCGCACTAATTTAAACATGAACAAATCAATTTGAAAACAAACCAAAAGCTATTTGATTCTCGGTCAATATATTGTGGAGAACAATGAAGATGGGGGGTGGGGGGGGGTATTTATGGCAAGCATTATTGACACATACGCATGTGGAAATAAGAGAACCACAGTGAGTTGCTTATTGAAACATACTTATGTGGAAATAAGAGAACCACAGTGGGCCTATTTGTAATGAAATTTTGTTTATTTTGAAAATTCTCACCTCTGATATCCCTTCAATTCAAATTAAATATACACAAAATATACATCAAAATGAAGATTGAGATGTATAGAACACGAAGCACATGTGTCATCAACTCATAGAGTCGACTGTAGGCACTGGTTCCTGAAAGTCTGCTGTCGTATTCGTACCAGAACTGATAATTTAATAATATTTTACGAAAACAACTCGTGGCCAAATGTGATTTACATATCCAAGAACAATGCTAGGGAATAAAAATTCTTCAAAACTCGGCGACAGAGCTGCATGGGGAAAATTCCAAAGCCTTTGCTTTTGTTTACGTATGAATATACTTTCGATTTCCGGTCGACGTCATCGGACGGAACACGCATGTAAAAACAACGCCGTCTAAAATCAAATAATGAAAAAGATCGCCTCCATACAGTATACTGTTATTAGATAGAGATTGCACAGTTACCATATTCAATGCAAGGTATCATGATACCTGTTGAAATTTCAGGTTACAATACAGTGTTTTCGTGTAAACAGCGCCTCTAGAACCTTTAATGGAAAATAAAAGGGTTTATTCCCGTTTCGCCGATGAGGTTAAATAAACAAACCAAAACTAATCGCCGGTGGAGGTGTGAACAAGTTGTTAATCCCACTGATTGATATTAACTCTTCTTCACCGGCTGAGTTCATTAGAGGCATGGGAAGAAGCGTTGGAGGAGAGAGACGTCGACCCAAGAGTTACCAAGTTCACAGACTACGTCACGACGAACTGGGTTGAGAGTAGCAACCTCAATGTGTGGAACCATCACGAGACTGTCGGCCCTCGCACCACAAATCATGTAGAAGGATGGCACAGCAAGTTGAAGAAGGCAATTGCCGGAACCCATCCTAACTTGTTCTTCTTAGTTGATTTCATTAAGAAAGAACAAGCATTCACAGAATCAACAATTCTGCAGTTGAGACATGGTGGGAAGGTGGCCCCACGAAGAAAAAAGTATCGTGCCATCGACAATGCTTTATCTTATTATAAAAGACTCTTTAGGGAAGGTCAGATTGACGCACTGTCATTTTTAGACAGAGTCAGTCGAAATTCGGGTTTTTAAAAAATGTGCTTTATGCCTTTAAATGTTCATATTATTATATTATACTTGCTCGTTTATTGTTATTTTTAGACAGAGTCAGTCGAAATTCGGGTTTTTAAAAAATGTGCTTTATGCCTTTAAATGTTCATATTATTATATTATACTTGCTCGTTTATTGCGTTGATAAATCAATAAAAAAATTACATTACATTCAGTCGAAATTCGGGTTTTTAAAAAATGTGCTTTATGTCTTTAAATGTTCATATTATTATATTATACTTGCTCGTTTATTGCGTTGATAAATCAATAAAAAAATTACATTACATTCAGTCGAAATTCGGGTTTTTAAAAAATGTGCTTTATGTCTTTAAATGTTCATATTATTATATTATACTTGCTCGTTTATTGCGTTGATAAATCAATAAAAAAAATTACATTACATTCAATCAATTCGTCGTTACTTGTGAGTTTCCCTGTGGTACATGGGTTAAATTGATAAAAATTATCTCCCAACATCCAAATTAACAAATTATCGCGGCACTTCTTTGATCTGCGGATTACTGACACCTACCCCATTAGAATCACATCGGCGAAACGGGAAGACCCCAATAAAAGTTCCTGGAATTATCCGATTGGTGGAAAATGAATCGTGCTTGTGAGTGTGAATAAAATTTGTAAAGTTCATGTTTTGGAAAAGATAAAAAATTTTGGTGACTATTGTCCTCTGAAATGTGTGAGAGAAGATTAAAATTGGGTAGGGGTAGGCAAAAATATGTCTATTTCATTCAGTGCGAAACTGGACGGGAGTACAGGAAGCTCCAAATTTAAAGGCAGAATTCACATGGCAACCTATATTTTTTCAGTATATTGTTTTCATGAGATAATAAACTAAATGGATAGATGGTTGTTTTTGCCCAAATCAGTTTGATGAGATGGGGAGAGGAGGGAAGATGAGTACTGTCGTCAATGGAAAAAACACTGTATTGTAACCTAGAATTACGATTTTGTTTTTCGATGGAAATTTGTGATATCGAGTGATTTGCGCATGTCAGTCGAGCATGGAAACCATCTTCAATAAAAAATGCAGACAGTGTTGTCCTTTTCCCAAATACAGTCCTGTCGATTTATTCGAAAGTGATTTGAATGCCTAGCTTTGTTCTTGGATATATGAAGCACATTTGGCCACAAGTTGTTTTGATGAAATATTATTTTATTATCAGTTCTGGTGCGAATACGGTAGCAGACTTTCAGGAACCAGTGGTGCTTGCTGTCAACTCTATGGGCTAATTACAAATGTGTTCCGTGTTCTATACATCCCAACCTTCATTTTGCTGTATAATTTGTGTATATTTAATTTGAGTTTTAGGAATATGAGAGGTGAGAATTTTCAAAATAAACAAAATTTCATTACTTATATAGGCCCTTAAATAGTCATAATCTAGATCTGACCTTTTTTGCTGAATTTTCAACCTACAAAAGCAAGAATGATTCAAGATTGCTTTTGTAGGTTGAACATTTAGCTAAAAAGGTCAGATCAATATTTTAAAGAGCAGAACACATAATCGAACTCAAGTAGCATTATAACAATAACATTATTAACAGTTATAGCAGGCCGCCAATGAACTGTAACACCCTCCAAAAGTCATGTTATTGTTATATTATTCTACAAAGTAATTATTTTGTAGAATAATAAGGTAACAATATTCACCCAAAATAATGTAAACACAGGTGTCAATAAGCAATCCACTGTGGTTCTCTTATTTTTACATACGTATGTGTCAATAAGCAACGGTGGTTCACTTATTTCCACATACGTATGTGGAAATAAGGGGATCTGGACTATTCGACGAAAGACAAACTCGACGAAATGGACTATTCGACGAGAAGACAATTCGACGGAAGACAATTTCGACGAAATTTTTTTAAAAGGGCCAATTCGACGAATATATTTTTAAAAATGATATTAAAGACACAATTGACCAAGCTATTTGTTCCTTGCCTTTTGTTAAACCGCTCTTTGAAGAAGAGTTTCCCAATGTCATTATACAGGGTTGCGCCTGGCGAAAAGTGCAACAATGTGGTCTTTTAGAGACACATAGAAAACGCACCAACACATACAAGTTTATTCGATGTTTGTTATGTCTTGCATTTCTACCATCAACTCGCATTGTTAGTTACTTTAATTCAATGAAAGAGCTTTGTAACAACACATCACATAGTCCCCTAGCCAAACTGCTGGAATATACTCAGAACATGTGGATCGATAATCCTATGTTTCCTGTGTCAACCTGGTCTGTCTTTGACCAGCATGTGAGATCTGATAATGACACAGAAGGCTGGGATCATCGCCTCACTACAAAGATTTCCAGGCCTGGCATGAACTTTTATCTTCTGGTACATTTACTTTGGGAGGAGGGTGGGTTAATCCCGACACAAGCACAGCTGATTTCTGAAGAGTTGCTTCAAAGACATCAAAAATTAGGTTCGCGCAAACGCGAAAACAGCATAGAAACATTATTTGAAAAGCTCAAACACTCTGAGATAACAACGAAGGAATTTATGGCATCCATGTCATTGATACATGGTCCAAAAGAAAAATAAGTGTCATTCATTTTTCTGTTGCAGCTGTAGTAAATTGTAATTGTGCTAAAACTTCTCCCAACAGAATTGTGTGTGTTTGTGGGGGGGGGGGGGGGGGGGGGGAGGGGGGATACATGTATCAATGAATCCATGCTAAAATGTTTATCATTAAAACCGGCTTGTTTAGTTATTTCCACTGAAACTTTTGGCGGTTTTGTAAGGTAAAGAGTTAAATGAAAATTGCAGCCATAATTCTGTTGGGGAAGTTGTTCATTTACGTTTCTTCTCCATTATGGTCTTTATTCTATATTTTGCCCATTGCAAGGGGCGTGCTTTACTTGCTTTGGGCGTTACGTGACCTAATCAGTGACCCATTAGCCCCCATCGCCCCCATCGCCCCCCCCCCTCCCCTCACACAACATATTAAGGGTCCCTTGACCCAATAGGGCGAAAGCAATGGTGGAGAGCCATCACTTGTTCTAACGTCCGAGTATCCTTGAAAAAAATGTAACCCCATTTGTCCCCTGTTCCTTTGAAAAAAATCCCTGAAAGTTTAATCAGCCCGAGTCATTCTCGTGAAGCCTCATCTCGTTAACTACTTCCTACGTTAAAAAAAGTGTGAAATTAGTATGAAGAACTCACGGGTTTCGACGTCGGCTTCGCCTCCGTCTCAACTCGGGCGCCGTCGTCTCTTATAATAACACTTTGACCGGCCGCTGATTTCTCGCGGTTCTCTCCTCCCAACACTCAGAGACGAACTGCTTGATGACATCCCTTGCCCCATTCTTCCCAATCTCTCCGATTAGCATAATATGGAATTTAGGCGAACCTAAAAGCGAGCGAAAGTGATGCATTAGGCTTTAAGTGCTGTAGGCCTACATTGACAGGTAAAAAATAGGGGACCAAATAATAAATTGTAGGCCCAATATATAATTTTTTACTTTGATAAACTGCGCCTGAAGCGGAACCCAGTGGCTCTTCCCAATATTTGTATACAGCAGAAGACGTGTTTTGCCTATTTCGAGATAACTATTTAGGCTTTTCCCTCTGGAAAAGACTCTTGTTATTCTACGGATTATTATTTTTTAGGCTTTTCCCCCTGGAAAAGACTATTGTTTTTCTACGGATTATTTTTTTTTTTCTACACATTTTGTCCGCACGATTCAGAAGCCATTTTCGAACCGATTTTCACACAATTTTGCACACTCATAGAGGGGCACAAAATCTAAAAACGTACCAAGCGAAATTTTCGATTTAACCCTTAATTCGCCAGAATTAGCAAAAAACTGTCAAAATTGGGGTTTATAGGCACTTGCTAGCAACGCGTCTTGTACATTTTTTTAAACATTCATCATTGCTAGACCTGCCTGTGATACGACCATTGATACACAAGAGATATTGCGCGATGCATATGGTAACCCTCCACAGGCTGCCAAACATCGAAATATTGATGAAATGGGTTGTTGTCGGGCCCCCACAGCACCCAAACGATACACATGAGATAAACAATAACTTCCTTTATTGGAAGTGGAAGTCACCGAGGATCATTTTTGTAAGTAATAAGGGTGTTCCGAAAACCAAATGTTAACCCGTTTTGGGCTGGTTAAACACCAATATTCCCCTAATGCTAAAAAATTCATGTTTCCGTGAATTTCTCTAAACGAGTCTTGTATATTTGTAAGAAAAATTGGTCACTCCTGGGTCTTGGTGTGACATTATAAGTTGCATGGATAGAATATTCCTGTCAGCATTAATTACCGGTTTCTGAACGTAAAAAATGTGGTAGAATGGGCTGCATTTGGACACCAACAGCACCCACGTTTTATCGGACGCAAAATTGATGGGGAAACATTTTTGTAAGTGGTAAGGGTATTCCAAAGTCGAAGTCTTAACCCATTTTGGGTTGGTTAAAGAGCGATACCCCTAAAAGTAACTTGTAGGTTTTCAGGAAAAATTGACTATTCGCAAGTCTTTGTGTGACATTACAAGTTGCATGGCCAAAATATTCCGGTGAGCTTTTATTAACCCCCTAAGGGTGCTAAGCATCGTAATTTTGTTGGCACAGGCTGTTTTCGGACGCGCACAGCACCCAAAGCATACCCGAGAGATACACATAATCTCCTTAGTTGGAAGTGGAATTCACTGATGACCATTTTTGTAAGTAATAAGGGTATTAAAAAACCCAATCGTTAACCCCTTTTTGGGTGGTTAATAGCGATACTCATCAAATGCTTTAAAAATCATGTTTTCCATGGATTTCTTTACAAACATCTTGTAAGTTTTCAACAGAAAATGGCTATTGATAGGTCTTGATGTCACATTACCGGTTGCATGGATACAATATTCCCATAATCATTTGTTAACCCTCCATGGGCTGCTAAATGTGAATATTTTGAAAAAAAATAGTCTGTTTTTGGATACCAACAACAACAAATGGGAATGCCACAGAGAAACATAACTTCTTTTACCGGACGTAAAACTGATAGGAAATGTTTTAGTAAGTAGTAAGGGTATTCAAAAATAGAGGTCTTAGCCCATTTTCGACTGGTTAAGGAGATGTACCCCTTAAAAGCTTAAAGTTACCTTTTTCTGTGGATTTCTAGTAAGTATTCAAGAAAAATTTATCGTTTGCAGGTCTTGAAGTGACATTACAAGTTGCATGGACAAAATATTCCGGTAACCGTTTGTTAACCCTCCAGAGGCTGCAAAGCATTGAAATTTTGAGAAAATTGGCTGTTCTTGGGCAACCATTGCACCCAATGTGTACCTACAAGATAACATAACCTCCTTCATCGGAAGTGGAATTCCCCGAGGATCATTTTTGTAAGTAATGAAGGTATTCAGAAAACCAAGCATTAACCCTTTAGAGCTGGTTACAGAGAGATACCCCTCAAGAGATTAAACATTCATGTTATCTGAGGATTTCTCTAAAAACTTCGTGTAGATTTTCAAAAAATATTGGCCATTCTCAGATCTTAGTGTGACATTACAAACTGCATGCACAATATATTCCAGTAAGCATTTGTTAACCTTATGCAGGTTCTCAAACATAATTTTTTTTATAAAATGGGCCGTGTTTGTGTACCCGCAGCACCCAAAGTTAAGAAGAGAAATCAACATAAGTGGAAGTAGAATTCACTAAGAATTATTTTTGTAAGTAACAAGCGTATTCGAAAAAAAGCCTTAACCCGTTTCGGGCTGGATAAACAATGATACCCATCAAAAGCTTAAAATTCATGTTCTCCGTGGATTTCTCTGAAAACATCTCGTAGATTTTAAGTAAAAATGGCAATTCGCAGTTTAGGGTGTGAAATTACAAGTTGCATGAATAAATATTCCTGTTAGCACTTGTTACTCCTCAACAAGCTGCCAGACATCAATATTTTGGATACATTTGAGATAAAATGGACCATTTTCAAATAAACACAGCACTCAGTGGGTATATGTCAAACAAACATAACTCCTTTTGTCGGTCATTAACTTGTCAGTTGACGATATTGATATTAACCTCTCCACCATTAATGATGTTTTTTACCTAAACATTTTTTTACCTGAGTCATTTGAGACTACTATAGTCGCCTTTCTCATAACATCAATGAAGGAACTTGAGTGAGACAGTTAAAAACAATTCTTCAGACACTGTGGGGGTCATGAAAAATCATGGAATCTCATCTGGAAAGGCCATGATTCTCCAGAATCATCAAGTCTAGCTTTATATGCGTTTTAATTGGAGGATATTATTTTCCAGTGCTCTGATTGAAAGATAAATTTATCATTGCTTTGATTGGAAGATATATTTATGGCGTCGTTGTTTTCCGGAATTTATCCGAGGAGTTACGGAAATTGCTGTGTTCATTTTTATTTTGTCACAATAGCGTGTAGCATTTATTGTTACTATTACCAACTGTTAGTAGCCACATAAATACACTGCCAAAATGTAGTATCGTTCTTCGATAAATAAATCATTTCTTCAATTGCGAATGTCAGCATCCTTGTGTACCACTTCCGTTGAAAAATTTTGAAGTTGATGCCTTTCAGATTAACTTGGCTTTGAGTTCATGCAAACGGTACATACGGGTTGCCTAATAACTTGCGAAGCAAGCGATCATCGGATCGCTTGCACGCGACCCTGCGTCGCTTTCGCTCGCTATTAACCCTCTCCTTTGAGTCTCCCAAAACCACATGCCCTTCATTCTCCTATCCCACTTCCCCATTGTTTTCTTTTAGACTGGTATTTTGGGCATTCTAGAATAAAGTGTTCCAGGGTCTCCACCACGCCCAAATTACACATCTGGCACTCCTTTTCAATGATTTTTCCAATTTTCCCCTTCAGCTCCAGGGACTGCGACCTAAGCTTGAACGACAGTGGCCCCAAAAGGAGCCATTAAGGTACTCTTCAAATCAGGCTTCTCTTTATCAGGCAGGCCACCCAAAGACCTCTTTGATTTGGTCACTCGACAACTCGGCCGAAATACACCACAGCAGAAAATTGTTGGGTTGTAAACAGCTTTTCATTTTCTTTCTGTCAAATAGGATTGCTAACATTAGAGTGACATACTGAGTTTAAGAATTTTTTTATCCTACTGTGTCATACATTGCTCCTAAAAACTGAACTGCTCCATCGAGAAGCAAAATCGTAATTCTAAGATATTTCAGCAGGTGTCATGGTACCTTGCATAGAATATGGCAACTGTGCACTCTCTATATAATAACAGTATGCTGCATTAAGGCGACCTTTCTCTGCATTAAGGCAAGCTTTCTCAATATTTGATTTTAAACGGCGTTGAAAATCGATGCTTTTTCCGTCCGAGGGCGTTGACCGGAAATCGAAAGTACATGTTTATGTCAACAAAAGCGAAGGTTTTGGAAGTTATCCCCAAGCAGCTCTGCCTCTGCGTGATGAAGAATTTTGATGCCCTAGCGTTATTCTTGGATATCTGAAACATATTTGGCCACAAACTTTCCTCAGGAAATATTACTGTATTATCAGTTCTGGTATGAATACGGTAGTGCTCAGACTTCCAGGAAATAGTGGTGCCTGTTAACTTTATGTGCTGATTACATGTGTTTCGTGTTACATCTCAACCTTCAATTTAGAGATGGGCAATATACCGAAAAACCGAACCGATACCGATATCATGGGGACACCGAAAAACCGAACCGACCCAATCTTTGAATACCGAAACCAATGGTATTTTCAATTTTCCCTGTGCATTCGCTATTGATGAGGATTGACAGCAGTTGATGTGTTAATTTTCATGAAAGAAGTGACTGATTTTATTTTTCAGTTTTGTTAAGCCTTAAGGACCAGGGCAGTTGTACTAAATTATCAATAGTCTACGACCTGTACATGTCCAGTTGCTTAGCAGTGATTTCTAGCCAAGTCTTTGCTGCCTGTTAAGGCAGCCAAGACTTGGCTAGAAATCACTGACATCAGGCCCACGTAAAGATGACATCTTCAGGACACACATTCTATGATTACAGACGCCTTAAGTGGAGCTTGAAAAGTTAAGGCGTATTTAGAACAAGTCACCATATTACTGCAGATATGATCTGTGCTGACAAAAGAATGACAATGTTGAGCCCATCAACAATGACATGTGTAGCACTGTGATAGAATGATACAACAACTTATTCTGTATTTTTCTGACATGGATTCCCCTTTGGTACTATCAGTGAATTTGAAGTCACATACCGAATACCGAACCGATATCGCGGTATGCCCACACAAAAATACCGAAACCGATACCGAACTCAAAATTCCAATACCGCCCATCTCTACTTCAATTTGATGTATAATTTGTATATATTCAATTTGAATATAAGGTATATCAGAGGTGGGAATTTCAAAATAAACAAAATTCTATTACTTATATAGCACCTTAATAAGAAAATCCTGTTCAAAATAAATAAAAAACCTTTTATGAAAAGTTTGAATCCACTACACAGAGCATTCGTGAAAGAATAATAATTCCTTTCCAAGAATATGAAATTTAACATGAAAGTTCTCAGAAAATCGTATTCACTGACTGAGGACAAAATTATCCTTTCACTGTACCCAGACATCTGACCTAATGATTCAAAAAAATGATATCTCTAAACTGTGTTTGTTTAAACAAGCAATCTGATCAGTGAATGTGATTGTGGCTGACGACACTTCATTAACAGCTCTGAAAAGAGTAATCATAAATATATTTTTTGTTTAAACAAGCAATCTGATCAATGAGTGTTTGGGTGCATTACGATTGTGGCTCAGCCTGACGACTGTTCACCAACAGCTATGAAGAGCAATGGCAGATGTGTTGCGATAATGAACTCACGACAACCAGCTTTCTAAGAGAATGTTCCAAAATCTATCTACAGAAAATGTATATATAACAATAACAGGTCTTCGGCCTTCCGCTGATTTGTCGCGGTCCTCCAACAAGGAGGCCTCCATTGGCCCAATGCCCCGCTGAGGTATTCCTTGCCCACTTTCTCTCCTTATATACCCTCATTCAGTCAAAAACCTAAACACCCATGGCTACCGATGGCCGCCCGATTTAACCATAATTACCACGTTTAAAAACATAATTCCAATTAAATAATCTTTATTAGGTGTAGGGTGACTGCTTCCAACAATTGGTTGTTTTGTAAATTAATTGCTTTTTTCAGCAAAAAGTATTATAATCTCCACAGCCAGTGCGAGAACGCGATCGTCACCGATAGCCGCTCAATTGAAGCCGTTTCAAACATATTTGCTGACTGAAAGTATAATTCCCATTAATTGATCTGTATTTCGTGTGGGGCGATCGTCTTCAACAGTTGGTTTGGGAAATGAATTAATTTTTTTTCTCAGCCCAAACCTTATATTAGGTAAATGGCCATTTCCCCATCCAGTGAATGAAAGCGATCGTCACTGATGGCTACCCGATTTAACCACAATTATCACGGTTTAACCCTTTACCCAACGCAGACGATATCAAAATTTATTATTTTAAGTATCATTTTTAAAAAATTTTAAAAAAATTTCAACAAAACCATATCTTGTAACCCCTCTTTGGAACGAGCTCGACGAGCTCGTTCCAAAGAGGGGTCACATGATATGGTTTTGTTGAAATTCTTCGAAAAATAATATTTTTTCAGCCGCTGAATTTGCATATTACGCGGGCGGATGCGGGCGATTCGTTGGGTAAAGGGTTAAAAACATAATTCCGATTAAATAATATTTATTATTCCGCTTCAAACAATTAGTTCTGTAAATTAACTGCATTTTTCAGCAAAAAGCATATATACAGTAATAGGCCAAAGTCCATCTCCCAACAAGTGAGTGAAAGCGATTAACACCGATGGCCGTTCAACTCCAGCTGTTTCAAACCTATTTGTGGACTGACTGCAAAAGTAGAATTTCCCTAATTTATCTTATTTAAGCTTTATATTTTTCCTACTTGTGAATAAATATTCGACGAATTCGGAGCAAAAACGGGGAAAATGTTTTTGATATGACTTTAACCCTTTACCCAACGTAACGGCCAAAACCGGCCAGCGCTATTCTCAAAAAACTCCCAATTAATTTTCATTATTTTTTCATTTTTTGTCTCAAAAACATAGGTTATGACCCCTCGTTGGAACGAGCTCGTCGAGCTTGTTCCAACCAGGGGTCATAACCTATGTTTTTGAGACAAAAAATAAAAAAAATAGTTATTCGAGAATTTTTTGCGAGTGTCGTCTGCTTTTCAGGTTAGGTAAAGGGTTAATCATTTACTCTCAGGCTGTCGTTATTACCGGTGGCCACCTAATTCCGAATGATTTCCCCAAAAGATTTTGTGTTCTGTTGTATTTCGTGTTGTATACATCGTTTAGCTTAATGTACACAAATAACAAATTCTTGAATAAATATTGTTTAAACTAAAGGAGATTATGTTTGTTTCTCGACGAGCTCGTTCCAACGAGGGGTCATAACCTATGTTTTTGAGACAAAAAATGAAAAAATAATGAAAATTAATTGGAGTTTTTTGAGGATAGCGCTGGCCGGTTTTGGACGTTACGTTGGGTAAAGGGTTAAAGTCATATCAAAAACATTTTCCCCGTTTTTGCTCCGAATTCGTCGAATATTTATTCACAAGTAGGAAAAACAAAGCTTAAATAAGATAAATTAGGGAAATTGTACTTTTGCAGTCAGTCGACAAATGTTTGAAACGGCTGGAGTTGAACGGCCATCGGTGTTAATCGCTTTCACTCACTTGTGCTATTTAATATAACTCCTAAATGTTTATGATTATTGACTTCCATCTCCCAACATGTTCATGGAACGATCACATTGATCATATCTGCTCTAAAGCCTGGTCCCGCTTAGACCAACTGAGGAAGCAGAAATTTAATCTCGATCGCAGCGTGCTTGAAAAAATATACTTTGCCTTCGTTAGGCCTATGCTAGAATACGCTGATGCTGTCTGGGATAATTGTTCTGCAGCTCAAGGTGCCGAGCTGGAGAAAATACAGATCGCAGCCGCTCGGATCGTTACCGGGGCAACTGTCAGTTGTAGCAAGTCTCTGCTTTATTTCGAAACACGTTGGGACTCTCTACAAGACAGACGCCGCAAACATAAGCTGTTGCAGTATTTCAAAATGTATCACCGCATGTCGCCTTTATATATTGCCAATAAAGTTCCCCCAATCATCTCATCTGCAAATTTATCGCTTAATCTCCGGTCATGTCATAACCACAGAGTTCCTTTTTGTCGGACTCAGTTGTATCAGTCGTCTTTTATCCCGAGTGTCACTGATCAGTGGAACAAACTGCCTTTATCTGTCCGCGAGAACTCATCACTGATCAATTTCAAGACTTTCCTAAATGCTGGAAATCAGCGACCACATGCGTTTTACAGTGGCGCGAAATCACGAGCAGCCCAAATATATCACTGCCGGTTACGATTGCATTGTAGTAACCTTAACTCTCATTTATATGACAATCATCTGTCACCTACCCCATCCTGTCAGTGCGGGATGTGCGAGACACCAGAGCATTTTTTCTTACACTGTCCAATATACTCAGATGTCCGTAATAGTACTATCAACCTTCTGCCATTTACTGTAAACATATCGACACTTCTTTTTGGATCTGAATTTTTGAATAGTCGGGAAAATCATCTTGTTTTTGAAGTGGTGCATGATTTCATTTTGTCAAGTGGACGTTTCTAGACTGCTAAGAATTAAACCACCAGGTACGACTATTACTGTATGACGAATTTACCGCCAAACCTATAATCTTGCTTTCCTTTCCGTTTTCTTCGCATGGATCACCATCAAGGCTGCTTCCGTCTCACTTCTCACTAGCAGTGCTTCCGCTGCTTAATTGCGAGTGTCTTGAATGCGAAGGCAATGCATTGTGCTTTCAAGCTGGCATCCCCTGTTTTCTATTGCTCCTTTTCTTTATACCTTCTTTTCACCTTATCCTTCATTCACAAGCAAGGTTTAAACAATATCATGTGTCGCCGCCTGGTAATTTGACTTCATGTGCTTACCTTTCTTCGACTAGAATTACCACTAACTTTCTCACCGGTTTTGTTCAGGGCCGGGGTGTCGTGTCCTCGCACTCGAGGTTACCTGCTAGTGTCGACAACGATGCTGACAAATCAAATTTGAATGACCTCTCGGGTATTTGCTCCTATGTCTACATTCTATGGGCCTACAAGCAGCTCTCGCTGTGTGCATGGACGCTGTGCCCCGGCTTGGCACGTGGCTGATGATCATGGTTGCGACCGACTACAGTCCATGGGCTCCAGGCGGCGACATATGAGTCCATCTACTATATTATAGCACCTTTTGTGTAAATTTCTGAATGACCCCGGGAGATGACTAACATAAGCTCCTAGCTTTCTGTCAGATCCCCCATTACATAATAATATGTTGTTTTTTTTTTGTTAGTATATGTTATATTCTTCGTGTTCTCTATATATAATGTCACTTTTATTGGTGTTTAATATTGTAACATATTGCATACTTATTGAATAAATATTGTTTAAACTAGAACACAAAATAACAAAGAAATAGAAATAGATATGGGTTGCTATGTAAGGTAGGGATTCGACAGACAGCTTATAGCTTATATTAGTCGTCTCCTTAGGTTGATTATCAGTTTTCGCAAGCAGGTAGTGTGGGTTAATAGGTGAGCTCACATATCGTTTCCCCGTGGCCCTGCTCCTGGTACGGCAGATTAACTCTTCACCCAGCGAGGATATAAGATGGCGGGTACAAACTGAATTACTGAACCACTCGAGTTTTCATTATCTACCCAACAGACACAGCTCGTGACCCACCATCGGAACGAGCTCGGCGAGCTCGCGCCTACGATGGGTCACAGGCAATCTCTCGGCGACCAAAACTGAAAATATAATAAATTTGAGTGGCAGATTTTTGATAGTTCTGGCCAGTATTGACCATAAAGCGAGGTGAAGGTGCGAGTGAGAGAGACGGACCACGGGACAACGATATGTGAGAATGTTTAAACTACAACATGAATAAAATACAAAGATTTGAAAAAGACAAATATCTGCCAGCTTGAATACTTAATGCATCAAATACACTCGAGAAAAACGAAAGAAGGTAGCTTGTTTCTCCTTTGTTGGAAGTGGAATTCACCGAGGACCATTTTTGTAAGTAATAAGCGAATTCAAAAACCAATGTGTTAACCCCTTTTGTGGTTGTTAATATTGATACCCAGCAAAAGCTTAAAAATTAATGTTTTCCCTGGATTTCTTAACAAACATCTGGTAGGGTTTTCAAAAGAAAATGGCCATTGATAGGTCTTGGTGTCACATTACCACTTGATTGAATAAATTATTCTGCTAAATGTCAAAATTTTGAAAAAATAGTCTATTTTTGGACACCAACAGAATCAAATGGAAATGCAACAGAGAAAAATAACTTCTTTTGCCGGACGCAAAGCTGACAGGGAAACATTTTTGTAAGTAGTAAGTGTATTAAAAAATTGAGCTCTTAACCCATTTTTGACTAGTTAAGGAGATGTACCCCTTAAAAGCTTAAAATTCCAGTTTTCTGTGGATTTCTCCAAAAAAAAATTTCAAGAAAAATTGACCATTCGCAGGTCTTGGAGTGACATTACAAGTTGCATGGACAAAATATTTCGGTAACCATTTGTTAACCCTCTAGAGGCTGCCAAGCATAGACATTTTGAGAAAATGGGCTATTCTTGGGCAACCATAACACCAAATGTGTACCTGCGAGATAAACATAACCTCCTTCATTGGAAGTGGAATTCACCGACGATCATTTTTGTAAGTAATAAAGGTATTCACAAAACCAAGCTTTAACCCGTTTAGGGCTGGTTGCAGAGCGATACCCCTCAAAAGGTTAAAATTTCATGTTATCCGAGGACTTCTCTAAAGCATCTCGCAGATTTTCAAGAAAAATGGCCATTCTCAGATCTCAGTGTGACATTACATGTTGCATGTACAAAATATTCCTGTGAGCATTTATTAACCCTATGCAGGTTCTCAAACATCAAAATGTTGATAAAATGGACTGTGTTTGCGTACCCACAGCACCCGAAGTTGAGAGGAGAGATCAAAATAAGTGGAAGTAGAATTCACTGAATTATTTTGGGAAGTAATAAGAGTATTCAAAAACAACACTTAACTCGTTTTGGGCTGGATAAACAACGATACCCATCAAAAGCTTAAAATTCATGTTCTCCCTGGATTTCTCTGAAAACATCTTGTAGATTTTAAAGAAAAAAATGGCCATTCGCAGTTCTTGGTGTGACATTACAAGATGCATGAATAAATATTCCTGTTAGCACTTGTTAACCCTGAACAAGCTGCCAGACATCAATATTTTGGATACATTTGAGATAAAATGGACCATTTTCAAATAGACACAGCACTCAGTGGGTAAGTGTGAAACAAACATAACTCCTTTTGTTGGTCATTAACTTGTTGGACGACGATATTGACATTAACCAACTCCACCGTTAATGATGGGTTTTACCAAAACATTTTTTTTATCAAACTGAGTCATTTGAGACTACTATACTCACCTTTCTCATAACATCAATGAAGGAACTTCAGTGAGACAGTTAAAAACAATTCATCAGACACTGTGGGCTCATGAAAAATCAGGGAATCTCATCTGGAAATGCCATGATTCTCCAGAATCATAAAGTCTAGTTTAATTAGTGGTGTTTTTAAGTTCACATACTTATGCACAATGGCTAATCGTGACCATGACAGGTTTACGGGTGGGGGAAGCCGGAGAACCAGGAGAGAACCACCTAGCATCGACGAGCAACTGTCAGCTCCTCAACATTCTAACTCTGTTCCAGCCCCGCTCAAGCAGTGTTACAGCGGTTGAAGACATGTGCGCCATCGACGTGCAATACGCCTTAGTACACGGCGTCATCGTGGCCCCCACCGGGATAAAGTGCCTGGCCCAACGACACAACGCGGGTCGTGCAGGACGGGGATCGAACTATGGACCTCTAGCACAGCAGTCCAACAGTCTACCACTGAGCCACCGTGCTCCAAACCTTTCACCGTATGTGCGTATGTGCCTATGTGCCGCAAGTGTTGTGTGCACATTGTGAATATGCACATAAGCACATATTGGCACATTCCGCATGTGTCTATGTGGTGCATGCGATGTGTACACATTGTGACAATGTCCCCTAAGCAAACAATCGGATCGCTTGCACGCGACCCTGCGTCGCTTTCGCTCGCTATTAACCCTCTCCTTTGAGTCTCCCAAAACCACATGCCCTTCATTCTCCTATCCCACTTCCCCATTGTTTTCTTTTAGACTGGTATTTTGGGCATTCTAGAATAAAGTGTTCCAGGGTCTCCACCACGCCCAAATTACACATCTGGCACTCCTTTTCAATGATTTTTCCAATTTTCCCCTTCAGCTCCAGGGACTGCGACCTAAGCTTGAACGACAGTGGCCCCAAAAGGAGCCATTAAGGTACTCTTCAAATCAGGCTTCTCTTTATCAGGCAGGCCACCCAAAGACCTCTTTGATTTGGTCACTCGACAACTCGGCCGAAATACACCACAGCAGAAAATTGTTGGGTTGTAAACAGCTTTTCATTTTCTTTCTGTCAAATAGGATTGCTAACATTAGAGTGACATACTGAGTTTAAGAATTTTTTTATCCTACTGTGTCATACATTGCTCCTAAAAACTGAACTGCTCCATCGAGAAGCAAAATCGTAATTCTAAGATATTTCAGCAGGTGTCATGGTACCTTGCATAGAATATGGCAACTGTGCACTCTCTATATAATAACAGTATGCTGCATTAAGGCGACCTTTCTCTGCATTAAGGCAAGCTTTCTCAATATTTGATTTTAAACGGCGTTGAAAATCGATGCTTTTTCCGTCCGAGGGCGTTGACCGGAAATCGAAAGTACATGTTTATGTCAACAAAAGCGAAGGTTTTGGAAGTTATCCCCAAGCAGCTCTGCCTCTGCGTGATGAAGAATTTTGATGCCCTAGCGTTATTCTTGGATATCTGAAACATATTTGGCCACAAACTTTCCTCAGGAAATATTACTGTATTATCAGTTCTGGTATGAATACGGTAGTGCTCAGACTTCCAGGAAATAGTGGTGCCTGTTAACTTTATGTGCTGATTACATGTGTTTCGTGTTACATCTCAACCTTCAATTTAGAGATGGGCAATATACCGAAAAACCGAACCGATACCGATATCATGGGGACACCGAAAAACCGAACCGACCCAATCTTTGAATACCGAAACCAATGGTATTTTCAATTTTCCCTGTGCATTCGCTATTGATGAGGATTGACAGCAGTTGATGTGTTAATTTTCATGAAAGAAGTGACTGATTTTATTTTTCAGTTTTGTTAAGCCTTAAGGACCAGGGCAGTTGTACTAAATTATCAATAGTCTACGACCTGTACATGTCCAGTTGCTTAGCAGTGATTTCTAGCCAAGTCTTTGCTGCCTGTTAAGGCAGCCAAGACTTGGCTAGAAATCACTGACATCAGGCCCACGTAAAGATGACATCTTCAGGACACACATTCTATGATTACAGACGCCTTAAGTGGAGCTTGAAAAGTTAAGGCGTATTTAGAACAAGTCACCATATTACTGCAGATATGATCTGTGCTGACAAAAGAATGACAATGTTGAGCCCATCAACAATGACATGTGTAGCACTGTGATAGAATGATACAACAACTTATTCTGTATTTTTCTGACATGGATTCCCCTTTGGTACTATCAGTGAATTTGAAGTCACATACCGAATACCGAACCGATATCGCGGTATGCCCACACAAAAATACCGAAACCGATACCGAACTCAAAATTCCAATACCGCCCATCTCTACTTCAATTTGATGTATAATTTGTATATATTCAATTTGAATATAAGGTATATCAGAGGTGGGAATTTCAAAATAAACAAAATTCTATTACTTATATAGCACCTTAATAAGAAAATCCTGTTCAAAATAAATAAAAAACCTTTTATGAAAAGTTTGAATCCACTACACAGAGCATTCGTGAAAGAATAATAATTCCTTTCCAAGAATATGAAATTTAACATGAAAGTTCTCAGAAAATCGTATTCACTGACTGAGGACAAAATTATCCTTTCACTGTACCCAGACATCTGACCTAATGATTCAAAAAAATGATATCTCTAAACTGTGTTTGTTTAAACAAGCAATCTGATCAGTGAATGTGATTGTGGCTGACGACACTTCATTAACAGCTCTGAAAAGAGTAATCATAAATATATTTTTTGTTTAAACAAGCAATCTGATCAATGAGTGTTTGGGTGCATTACGATTGTGGCTCAGCCTGACGACTGTTCACCAACAGCTATGAAGAGCAATGGCAGATGTGTTGCGATAATGAACTCACGACAACCAGCTTTCTAAGAGAATGTTCCAAAATCTATCTACAGAAAATGTATATATAACAATAACAGGTCTTCGGCCTTCCGCTGATTTGTCGCGGTCCTCCAACAAGGAGGCCTCCATTGGCCCAATGCCCCGCTGAGGTATTCCTTGCCCACTTTCTCTCCTTATATACCCTCATTCAGTCAAAAACCTAAACACCCATGGCTACCGATGGCCGCCCGATTTAACCATAATTACCACGTTTAAAAACATAATTCCAATTAAATAATCTTTATTAGGTGTAGGGTGACTGCTTCCAACAATTGGTTGTTTTGTAAATTAATTGCTTTTTTCAGCAAAAAGTATTATAATCTCCACAGCCAGTGCGAGAACGCGATCGTCACCGATAGCCGCTCAATTGAAGCCGTTTCAAACATATTTGCTGACTGAAAGTATAATTCCCATTAATTGATCTGTATTTCGTGTGGGGCGATCGTCTTCAACAGTTGGTTTGGGAAATGAATTAATTTTTTTTCTCAGCCCAAACCTTATATTAGGTAAATGGCCATTTCCCCATCCAGTGAATGAAAGCGATCGTCACTGATGGCTACCCGATTTAACCACAATTATCACGGTTTAACCCTTTACCCAACGCAGACGATATCAAAATTTATTATTTTAAGTATCATTTTTAAAAAATTTTAAAAAAATTTCAACAAAACCATATCTTGTAACCCCTCTTTGGAACGAGCTCGACGAGCTCGTTCCAAAGAGGGGTCACATGATATGGTTTTGTTGAAATTCTTCGAAAAATAATATTTTTTCAGCCGCTGAATTTGCATATTACGCGGGCGGATGCGGGCGATTCGTTGGGTAAAGGGTTAAAAACATAATTCCGATTAAATAATATTTATTATTCCGCTTCAAACAATTAGTTCTGTAAATTAACTGCATTTTTCAGCAAAAAGCATATATACAGTAATAGGCCAAAGTCCATCTCCCAACAAGTGAGTGAAAGCGATTAACACCGATGGCCGTTCAACTCCAGCTGTTTCAAACCTATTTGTGGACTGACTGCAAAAGTAGAATTTCCCTAATTTATCTTATTTAAGCTTTATATTTTTCCTACTTGTGAATAAATATTCGACGAATTCGGAGCAAAAACGGGGAAAATGTTTTTGATATGACTTTAACCCTTTACCCAACGTAACGGCCAAAACCGGCCAGCGCTATTCTCAAAAAACTCCCAATTAATTTTCATTATTTTTTCATTTTTTGTCTCAAAAACATAGGTTATGACCCCTCGTTGGAACGAGCTCGTCGAGCTTGTTCCAACCAGGGGTCATAACCTATGTTTTTGAGACAAAAAATAAAAAAAATAGTTATTCGAGAATTTTTTGCGAGTGTCGTCTGCTTTTCAGGTTAGGTAAAGGGTTAATCATTTACTCTCAGGCTGTCGTTATTACCGGTGGCCACCTAATTCCGAATGATTTCCCCAAAAGATTTTGTGTTCTGTTGTATTTCGTGTTGTATACATCGTTTAGCTTAATGTACACAAATAACAAATTCTTGAATAAATATTGTTTAAACTAAAGGAGATTATGTTTGTTTCTCGACGAGCTCGTTCCAACGAGGGGTCATAACCTATGTTTTTGAGACAAAAAATGAAAAAATAATGAAAATTAATTGGAGTTTTTTGAGGATAGCGCTGGCCGGTTTTGGACGTTACGTTGGGTAAAGGGTTAAAGTCATATCAAAAACATTTTCCCCGTTTTTGCTCCGAATTCGTCGAATATTTATTCACAAGTAGGAAAAACAAAGCTTAAATAAGATAAATTAGGGAAATTGTACTTTTGCAGTCAGTCGACAAATGTTTGAAACGGCTGGAGTTGAACGGCCATCGGTGTTAATCGCTTTCACTCACTTGTGCTATTTAATATAACTCCTAAATGTTTATGATTATTGACTTCCATCTCCCAACATGTTCATGGAACGATCACATTGATCATATCTGCTCTAAAGCCTGGTCCCGCTTAGACCAACTGAGGAAGCAGAAATTTAATCTCGATCGCAGCGTGCTTGAAAAAATATACTTTGCCTTCGTTAGGCCTATGCTAGAATACGCTGATGCTGTCTGGGATAATTGTTCTGCAGCTCAAGGTGCCGAGCTGGAGAAAATACAGATCGCAGCCGCTCGGATCGTTACCGGGGCAACTGTCAGTTGTAGCAAGTCTCTGCTTTATTTCGAAACACGTTGGGACTCTCTACAAGACAGACGCCGCAAACATAAGCTGTTGCAGTATTTCAAAATGTATCACCGCATGTCGCCTTTATATATTGCCAATAAAGTTCCCCCAATCATCTCATCTGCAAATTTATCGCTTAATCTCCGGTCATGTCATAACCACAGAGTTCCTTTTTGTCGGACTCAGTTGTATCAGTCGTCTTTTATCCCGAGTGTCACTGATCAGTGGAACAAACTGCCTTTATCTGTCCGCGAGAACTCATCACTGATCAATTTCAAGACTTTCCTAAATGCTGGAAATCAGCGACCACATGCGTTTTACAGTGGCGCGAAATCACGAGCAGCCCAAATATATCACTGCCGGTTACGATTGCATTGTAGTAACCTTAACTCTCATTTATATGACAATCATCTGTCACCTACCCCATCCTGTCAGTGCGGGATGTGCGAGACACCAGAGCATTTTTTCTTACACTGTCCAATATACTCAGATGTCCGTAATAGTACTATCAACCTTCTGCCATTTACTGTAAACATATCGACACTTCTTTTTGGATCTGAATTTTTGAATAGTCGGGAAAATCATCTTGTTTTTGAAGTGGTGCATGATTTCATTTTGTCAAGTGGACGTTTCTAGACTGCTAAGAATTAAACCACCAGGTACGACTATTACTGTATGACGAATTTACCGCCAAACCTATAATCTTGCTTTCCTTTCCGTTTTCTTCGCATGGATCACCATCAAGGCTGCTTCCGTCTCACTTCTCACTAGCAGTGCTTCCGCTGCTTAATTGCGAGTGTCTTGAATGCGAAGGCAATGCATTGTGCTTTCAAGCTGGCATCCCCTGTTTTCTATTGCTCCTTTTCTTTATACCTTCTTTTCACCTTATCCTTCATTCACAAGCAAGGTTTAAACAATATCATGTGTCGCCGCCTGGTAATTTGACTTCATGTGCTTACCTTTCTTCGACTAGAATTACCACTAACTTTCTCACCGGTTTTGTTCAGGGCCGGGGTGTCGTGTCCTCGCACTCGAGGTTACCTGCTAGTGTCGACAACGATGCTGACAAATCAAATTTGAATGACCTCTCGGGTATTTGCTCCTATGTCTACATTCTATGGGCCTACAAGCAGCTCTCGCTGTGTGCATGGACGCTGTGCCCCGGCTTGGCACGTGGCTGATGATCATGGTTGCGACCGACTACAGTCCATGGGCTCCAGGCGGCGACATATGAGTCCATCTACTATATTATAGCACCTTTTGTGTAAATTTCTGAATGACCCCGGGAGATGACTAACATAAGCTCCTAGCTTTCTGTCAGATCCCCCATTACATAATAATATGTTGTTTTTTTTTTGTTAGTATATGTTATATTCTTCGTGTTCTCTATATATAATGTCACTTTTATTGGTGTTTAATATTGTAACATATTGCATACTTATTGAATAAATATTGTTTAAACTAGAACACAAAATAACAAAGAAATAGAAATAGATATGGGTTGCTATGTAAGGTAGGGATTCGACAGAAAGCTTATAGCTTATATTAGTCGTCTCCTTAGGTTGATTATCAGTTTTCGCAAGCAGGTAGTGTGGGTTAATAGGTGAGCTCACATATCGTTTCCCCGTGGCCCTGCTCCTGGTACGGCAGATTAACTCTTCACCCAGCGAGGATATAAGATGGCGGGTACAAACTGAATTACTGAACCACTCGAGTTTTCATTATCTACCCAACAGACACAGCTCGTGACCCACCATCGGAACGAGCTCGGCGAGCTCGCGCCTACGATGGGTCACAGGCAATCTCTCGGCGACCAAAACTGAAAATATAATAAATTTGAGTGGCAGATTTTTGATAGTTCTGGCCAGTATTGACCATAAAGCGAGGTGAAGGTGCGAGTGAGAGAGACGGACCACGGGACAACGATATGTGAGAATGTTTAAACTACAACATGAATAAAATACAAAGATTTGAAAAAGACAAATATCTGCCAGCTTGAATACTTAATGCATCAAATACACTCGAGAAAAACGAAAGAAGGTAGCTTGTTTCTCCTTTGTTGGAAGTGGAATTCACCGAGGACCATTTTTGTAAGTAATAAGCGAATTCAAAAACCAATGTGTTAACCCCTTTTGTGGTTGTTAATATTGATACCCAGCAAAAGCTTAAAAATTAATGTTTTCCCTGGATTTCTTAACAAACATCTGGTAGGGTTTTCAAAAGAAAATGGCCATTGATAGGTCTTGGTGTCACATTACCACTTGATTGGATAAATTATTCTGCTAAATGTCAAAATTTTGAAAAAATAGTCTATTTTTGGACACCAACAGAATCAAATGGAAATGCAACAGAGAAAAATAACTTCTTTTGCCGGACGCAAAGCTGACAGGGAAACATTTTTGTAAGTAGTAAGTGTATTAAAAAATTGAGCTCTTAACCCATTTTTGACTAGTTAAGGAGATGTATCCCTTAAAAGCTTAAAATTCCAGTTTTCTGTGGATTTCTCCAAAAAAAAATTTCAAGAAAAATTGACCATTCGCAGGTCTTGGAGTGACATTACAAGTTGCATGGACAAAATATTTCGGTAACCATTTGTTAACCCTCTAGAGGCTGCCAAGCATAGACATTTTGAGAAAATGGGCTATTCTTGGGCAACCATAACACCAAATGTGTACCTGCGAGATAAACATAACCTCCTTCATTGGAAGTGGAATTCACCGACGATCATTTTTGTAAGTAATAAAGGTATTCACAAAACCAAGCTTTAACCCGTTTAGGGCTGGTTGCAGAGCGATACCCCTCAAAAGGTTAAAATTTCATGTTATCCGAGGACTTCTCTAAAGCATCTCGCAGATTTTCAAGAAAAATGGCCATTCTCAGATCTCAGTGTGACATTACATGTTGCATGTACAAAATATTCCTGTGAGCATTTATTAACCCTATGCAGGTTCTCAAACATCAAAATGTTGATAAAATGGACTGTGTTTGCGTACCCACAGCACCCGAAGTTGAGAGGAGAGATCAAAATAAGTGGAAGTAGAATTCACTGAATTATTTTGGGAAGTAATAAGAGTATTCAAAAACAACACTTAACTCGTTTTGGGCTGGATAAACAACGATACCCATCAAAAGCTTAAAATTCATGTTCTCCCTGGATTTCTCTGAAAACATCTTGTAGATTTTAAAGAAAAAAATGGCCATTCGCAGTTCTTGGTGTGACATTACAAGATGCATGAATAAATATTCCTGTTAGCACTTGTTAACCCTGAACAAGCTGCCAGACATCAATATTTTGGATACATTTGAGATAAAATGGACCATTTTCAAATAGACACAGCACTCAGTGGGTAAGTGTGAAACAAACATAACTCCTTTTGTTGGTCATTAACTTGTTGGACGACGATATTGACATTAACCAACTCCACCGTTAATGATGGGTTTTACCAAAACATTTTTTTTATCAAACTGAGTCATTTGAGACTACTATACTCACCTTTCTCATAACATCAATGAAGGAACTTCAGTGAGACAGTTAAAAACAATTCATCAGACACTGTGGGCTCATGAAAAATCAGGGAATCTCATCTGGAAATGCCATGATTCTCCAGAATCATAAAGTCTAGTTTAATTAGTGGTGTTTTTAAGTTCACATACTTATGCACAATGGCTAATCGTGACCATGACAGGTTTACGGGTGGGGGAAGCCGGAGAACCAGGAGAGAACCACCTAGCATCGACGAGCAACTGTCAGCTCCTCAACATTCTAACTCTGTTCCAGCCCCGCTCAAGCAGTGTTACAGCGGTTGAAGACATGTGCGCCATCGACGTGCAATACGCCTTAGTACACGGCGTCATCGTGGCCCCCACCGGGATAAAGTGCCTGGCCCAACGACACAACGCGGGTCGTGCAGGACGGGGATCGAACTATGGACCTCTAGCACAGCAGTCCAACAGTCTACCACTGAGCCACCGTGCTCCAAACCTTTCACCGTATGTGCGTATGTGCCTATGTGCCGCAAGTGTTGTGTGCACATTGTGAATATGCACATAAGCACATATTGGCACATTCCGCATGTGTCTATGTGGTGCATGCGATGTGTACACATTGTGACAATGTCCCCTAAGCAAACAAGTACATCTTGGTATGATCCGCATGCGGGTTCTTATATGTAAATCGGGGGTAGCTACTAAGCTTCTAGTAGTGCTACAAGTCAGTAATGGTGAGACACTAGCACATGACAGGACAGAATAGTAGAGCTGTAGGTTTTTAAATTTCTTGTTCGGTTTCGGTTTTGGTTTTTCAGGTGGAGTAAAACCTCGGTTCGGTTCGGTTTTCGGTTTGTTCATGAGGCCAAATAAAATTCAATAAAACTCATTCTTATGTCCGGAGTCATAACTGAATGGCAGTGAAATTGAGAAAAACTCAACGAATGCCCGAAATAAGCTATAATACATGAAGAATCGGGAAGGCCAATATAATATACCTAAATATACAGAACTTTTATTGTGCTTCGCCATTTTTCGAGGTCTGACACCTACATGCAACTTGAGGAAAGCTGCAAACACAACTAAACTGAAATGTCGGAAATTCACAGAATGTAGCCTTCCCAGAGTAGTGAGAGTACCCAGACACTGCCATTGGCAGTGTCTGGGTACTCTCACTACTCTGGGATGGCAACATTCTGTGAATTTCTGCAGCAAGAGAGTATTTAATAAAAAAGGAAAAACCTTAGATTACGGGATGTCGACGGTTTCGGTTTTAAAAAAAAAACAACTAAAAACCTCGGTTCGGTTCGGTTAACCTACAGCTCTACAGAATAGAGGTAGCTATTAGTAATGGTACATATAGATTATCACCGCAGTGTGTGTGTCCAGGAATTCGGATCAAGTCCAGTTGAAGGAACGGAATAGTATTTCGAAGAGCCCGTTAGGGCGAGTCGAAATGCGATTCCGTTCCTTCAACGAGACTTGATCCGAATTCCTGGACACACACACTGTGGTGATGATAAATTTATCTCCCAATACTTGACCACAAAATGTCTTAAAAAAATATTTTAATAGGAACTATTTTCTTTTTCGCAGTGGGTGAAAGAACGCTAATTTAAAAATAGAATGACGTCACGCTTCTGAGAAATTCCCAGTCGCTGGGATTCACTGTGCTTTTGCGAAATTGATGTAACGTGTATTTTGTGAACGTGAATTTGATTATTAATTGCAGTAATAACTGATGAATTAAATGTTTCTCTTGGTGTAAAGTTTATTATATTTAAAAGGATCCCGCTAATCGGTTATAGAAGGAGTTTTGCACAATTTACAGCGAATACAGCTGCAACTCTGCTTGCGAATGTGAGTCTTCAAACACTAATAGAACATTGAAAAACCGAAATGAGTTTCCTCGCTGTTTTGGTAAGTTATGGCAACGGCAGAATCACGCGCTTTTATCAGAGGCCCTTGATACGAATTCGGAACAAGGGCCCAGATACGTTAAACTTTAGTTGCGTAACAGTGCAAAAACGCCCCGATTATGAGATAAAAGGCAGTAATGGCACAAGACTGCAATGGTGGCAGAGGACTAAAGTATTTGGTGAATACAATATTGTTGGTTCACACGACAGATGATTATGACTATGGACAAGTCAGCAGTGGTGGCTTTGGAGATATGAAGGGTGTAGGTGTCCAAGAAGCCAGGGGCTGAATATGGTTAGAAACCCTAAATATCTAAAGATAGATATCTCCCAAAGGTATCCTCATAAAGGTATTCTCAAACTGTATCCTCAAAAGTTATCCTCAAACAGTACATCATCATGTCATAGGTATCCTCAAACACTGAGATGAGCCTAAGAGTCATATGTGTTGTGCGTATATTGTACACTGGCACATAAGCACATATCGGCACATCCAGCATATGCATGTGTGCTGCATGTGGTGCGTTCAGAATGTGCAGTAGCACATAAACACATCTAGTGAATTCGGAATACTTTATAGGAAAGCCGCGGAAGTTATAACATAGAGAGGACAGGCCGGAGAATAGAGATAATGACCTATAGAATAGTTCAGGTTAGGCAGAAGCAGGGGATTCCAAAGGAAACCAAACAAAGAAAAAATAGGTTAATATCGGGTTATTTATGTTAATTAGATATACCCTAGTTTAATAGAACACAACTTTTGGCGACCTTTAGCACTATGTGCTACTCTTATAAGATCAGGTGTGTGGGGGGGGGGGGGGAGGGGGATTCGTCAAGCCCGTCCGGCGATTTGGGGTGTGTTTTGTTGATTTGGGGCGATTCTTGTGTTTGTGATAATTCTACGAAGTAACCGAGGATTTGGAGGGAAACCAGAAAACTACTATTTAATCGAACACAATCTCCGAACACACCCCGTCCCATTGCAGGGTTTGGGATCCATAGCATCCATGTGCCACCACAGACACCAAGATGGCGACCTGAAGTATACACAATGGGCGGCGGGAACACGTATCAACCTTACAACACTTGCTACGCAGGCGCACTGGATACACGTATCGCTATGATAATGATGCCAAAACATGGCCACTACCATGACCACCAAACATGACGTCACTGTGTCACGTGGCTATGACCTTACATGGGATCATCCATAAGAGCACCCTGATAGGGCACGCACGGGTACACGATATACTACTTATATTGTTAAAACCTGGCGGACCATTATAACCTGAAGTCTGCAACAGGTGTTCAGTTTGAATAAACTTTCAAAGGTGTTAATAATAATACTTCTTTGGCCTTCCCCTGATTTGTCGCGGCCCTCTAACGAGGCGCACATCAACACAGTCCACCGCCAGATTATTCCCCACCCCACTCTCCTTCCTAATTTCCCCACATTTGGTTGAAACTGTTTCATAATTCCCCTCCCCCATTGGCGCTTTCTCAATCTACCCAACTATAAAACTGACCCTTCCCTCGTGCCATTTCTAATCCACTCATCCTTCACGTTTTCATTCCATTTTTCCTTTACTTTCCCAAGGTGTCTTGTTCCACTTGGCAAATACTTGGGAGCATTCTGAAATGAAATTTTCCAGGGTCTCCATAAAGTTGCACATCTGGCAATTTCTTTTCTCGCCTGTTGTAGATAAAAACTGGAGGCATTTGGAACAGTGAAAAGGAGAAGGGGCTGTTTTAATATATTTTCCTATTACACACAGTGTTTTATAACCTCGCGTCCAATGACGCTCTAAGTATGGGTTTTTTATTTGTTTTGTTTATACAAACCTAAACATCGTGCTAACAAAAATATTACATATCAAAATCCTCATTACCTACACTGTAAAAATATTAGGGTCCTATAGCATCCCTACATTGACTTGAGGAGCTTGATTTGAACACAATTGGGCCGGGAAAAAATATTGCACCTTCAGGTTCTACAGCAAGTATACCCCCCCCCCCCCCTTCCCCCTTCCCCCGAACTTCGACTGAGCAATATTCATTCCACACGTAAATGGGACGCTGATTGCTAAAATATCAAATCATTTCATAGATCAGTTCTGAGACGGGTTTCCCAACCCTACCCTTCCCTATGGGAAGCAACACATTGATTTCAACAACCGAGATTGTCTTACCACAGTCATCGCTCACACGAAATTGGAAATCGGCTTGAGAGAATACTAAGGCATGATCTTCATGGACGGACGGATGGACGTAAGCTCAATGCCTGTCCGGGCAAAAAAAAACAAGTCTCGTATTATTGCTCGGACGGACGGACGGACGGACGGACGAACGGATAAGACGACACAAGCATGAACTTTACGGACGACGGACCGGCAAATAATGATGACAAAAGCTGATAATCACTTTAAGTCCGGTGAATAAATAAATGTCAATCTGGAATTTTGCGACAGGAAGGGGATGGGGTTATCTCATCTTTCATTATCCGGCCACAATTTCCAGAAGGTAGAAATTTTGAGACTCAGACAGGGGCGGACAGGGTCAAGAAAAGTTACCGAGAAATGCTGCAGGGGGGGGGGGGGGGGGTGGGGCTCCCGGAGCCGAAGAAAATTGATTTTTCGAACTAAACGAAAGCTGCTTCCCATCCCTGCAGCTGAGCGATCAATTGCAGTCCACACAGAGGACAATTCGATGGCATATTTATATCATCTTCGTCTAGCATTCGGAAAAAATGGTTGTACCGGGGGGTGGGGGGAGGGGGGGGGGGGCTTGAGCACTTCTAGCCGACCATAGTTCGACCCAATGGGGGAAAATTTAAATTTTTCAAACTGACAGGAATCTGTTTCCTTGCATCTGTGCGATTAAATGCAGACGACTAGACTGCGGATATATCAAAATGTCTATGAGGACTGCAACTGACAGACCACATAGACATTTTGATATATTCGCAGTCTGTACAATCAGATCTTTTGGTCATTTTCACAAAATTTCAGGCACCAACACGCGTCGGGCTGCATCAATTTTGGGCCCCAATAGGGACCCCAACGGGGACGGACCGTGAATTTCCCTGGTGGGTCGTATGCCAGTCCGCCTCTGGGCTCAGACCAACAGTTGGAGGTTTCATACTCAATGGTAGTTGATTACGAACATTCAGTGATTTTTTAATCATATTTCATGAGATTTTCTAAATGGAGTAAACGTTTCGTCCCCCGAGTGCTACAACAAAGGCGGACTGGCCGTATGATCCGCCCGGAATTTTCCCGGTGCCACCCCCACCCCCCCCCTATTGGGTTCCCCCTGAGGCCCCCAAATTGATGAATACCAACACCCGCTGGTACGTAAAATTTCGTGAAAATTACCAAAAGACGAAATGGATCTGAGGGCACAGACAGTCGGTAAGTAGCAGGAAAGCGATGGATCGGCCCAATTCAGCCGGAGGGGGAAGTGACGTCATAGTCACGTGACCCAGTGGCGCCATGTTGTGTTGTCATGGTAACCCGGATGAGCGGCCATCTTGTGACGTCATCCCCATAGTAATACGTGCTCCTAGTGCGCATGCACAGCGCGTGTTAGGGTGATACGCGTTTCCGTCGGCCATTTTGTATACTGCAAGCCGCCATCTTGGTTTCTATGATAGCACGTGGTTGCTATGTTACCCAATGGCCTACAACAAGACAAGGGTATGTTCGGAGGGTATGTTCCTTTGTACAGGAGTAGTAATCTCTCGATTCGTAAAATTACCGTAATAAACCCGACAAGTTTTACTATTTCGAATTCTTTCAGAATTCGATGCTTCTGTCTAAATATACAATAGGTTTTGTCTACCTAGGCATGTTCCTTTGCCCTGGAGTATACTCCAGTGGTGTAGAAGAGCCCTTCAGTTGGAACATTTTGCTTATTGTTACTATATTTAGCAATTTCTGGTCTATTCTTGTTAGTTCTGACCCTAGTCCGAGTACTCTTGTTGTTTCATTTATCTAGATTACCCAATCAGTTCACTCAACTGGCGCTAACTAACCAATCAGATTGCTTGATTTCCCGTAATCTGTATGCAGAGTTATCTCCCCTTATTACAACGAAGTCCTATCCGATTCTCATCACCTCCACATCCAATGGCCATATCCCATGGAATCCCATTTTTAGAAAGCACCCGTGGCTATGGAATCCCTTTTTTTGTCGTACGAGGCCATGAGGGCCATGAGAAAGCCCTCAATGAGGCCTCATTTACTATCCCTCATAGCCTCATTTTTATTTTGAGGGCATGAGGACAATGAAAAAGCCCTCAATAAGGCCTCATTTACTATCCCTCATAGCCTCATTTCGGTATTTGATGATACCTATGGCCTAGTATTGTATTTTTTCAGGATACCTATAGGGGATACCTTTTGGAGAATCCCTTTTTTGTTGTATAAGGCCATGAGGGCCATGAGAAATCCCTCAATGAGGTATAATTTACTATGCCTCTTAGCCTCATCTCGGTATTTAACAGCCATATCCCATGGAATCCCATTTTTGTTAAACACCTGTGGCTATGGAATCCCTTTTTTGTCGTATGAGGCCATGAGGGCCATGAGAAAGCCCCATTGAAGCCTCATTTACTATCTCTCATAGCATTTTCTTTTGAGGTCATGAGGGCCATGAAAAAATCCCTCAATGAGGCCTCATTTACTACCCCTCATAGCCTCATTTTCTTTTGAGAGCCATGAAAAAATCCTTCAATGAGGCCTCATTTACTACCCTTCATAGCCTCATTTTCTTTTTAGGGCATGAGGGCTATGAAAAAAGCCCTCAATGAGGCCTCATTTACTATCCCTCATAGCCTTATTGCGGCATTTGAGGATACCTATGGCCTGGTGTTGTATTATTTGAGGATACCTATCGAGGATATCTTTTGAAGAATTCCTTTTTTGTCGTATGAGGCCATGAGGGCCACGAGTAATCCCTCAATGGGTCTAATGTAGTCTTACCAACGGCCTCCATCTTATCTCCAAAGCACCAAGGCCACTACTGGTTTTTTGGTCTATCTGTCCTATCATTAACTTCTACAGCAGTCTTGTTCCATTGCGGCCTTGTACCAGTCCGATTGACCAAACTATCATCCATTAATATTGACTTGTCTCACTACTTCCTAGCTATACCTTCGCTCAGATCATCAAAATGTTCAATCAGATTTCTCCTGTATACATATAAACATACTATATAAGGCATTCCGTAATTGAGATTCCTAGCCGATTCCGTAACGTTGGATTCAACATCAACACGCGAGGGTATGGAAAGGGCCTGATAACACCCAATTCAAGAACTACTACAAGAACCTGAACAGATACAACTGGCAACCAACCACCACTGCAAAACAACGAAGGTACAGGACGAAGATCCACCACAACCAAGATAGAAGTGAACATAAAGTGAACGAAAACCGAACTGAACAGAACCAACTCAGCCAAGTTTGAACTGTTGAAGTTGAAGTGCACGAAGATCCAACACAACCATGATCGAAGTTAACATAACAAAGTGAAGGAAGACCGAACTGATCATGTCAAACACAACCAAGAGCAAAGCTAACATAAAGTGAACGAAGATCCAACACAACTAAGATCGAAGTGTACATAACAAATTGAACGATAACCCCTAAATATAATCCAATGGTAACCCTCTTGAAATGTTTAAATGAACTATAACCCCTAATGAAGGGGAAATAACACCCTTTGAACTGTTTGAATGGATTTTATATAATATATAACTAACACCCTTTGAACTATTTTGAACTGCATCAATTTTTGAACTACAAGCCTTTGAACTGAATTCTTCCAATTGGGAAGGGGAATACCCTCGAATGTTGGTGTCAAATCACGGAATCCAACCTCACGGAATCGGCTAGGAATCTCAATTACGGAATGCCTTATATAGCCCGTTTATATCTATACAGGGGAAATCTGATGGAACATTTTGAAGGCCTGGGCGAAGGTATAGCTATGAAGTAGTGATGCAAGTCAATATTAATGGATGATAGTTTAGTCAATAGTACTGGTACAAGGCTGCAATGGAACAAGACTGCTGTAGAAGCTAATGATAGGACAGATAGGTCAAAGACCAGTAGTGGCCTTGGAGCTTTGGAGATAAGATGGAAGACGTTGGTAAGACTACATGAGACCTCATTGAGGGATTACTCATGGCCTTATACGACAAAAAACGGATTCTCCAAAAGGTATCCTCGATAGGTATCCTCAAATAATACAACACCAGGCCATAGGTATCCTCAAATACCGAAATGAGGCTATGAGGGATAGTAAATGAGGCCTCATTGATGGCTTTTTTCATGGCCCTCATCCCTCTAAAGAAAATGAGGCTATGAGGGATGGGATAGTAAATGGGGCCTCATTGGGGGATGTTTTCAAGGCCCTCACGCCCTCAAAAGAAACTGAGGCTATGAGGATAGTAAATGACGCCTCATTGAGGGCTTTTTCATGGCCCTCATGGCCCCATACGACAAAAAGATTCCATAGCCACATGCGTTTCCCCCAAAATGGGATTTCATGGCATATGGCTGTTAAATACCGTCATGAGGCTAAGAGGCATAGTAAATTATACCTCACTGAGGGATTTTTTCATGGCCCTCATGACCTCAAAAGAAAATGAGGCTATGAGGGATAGTAAATGAGGTCTCATTAAGGGCTTTCTCATGGCCCTCATGGCCTCGTACGACAAAAAAGGGATTCTCTAAAAGGTATCCTCGATAGGTATTCTCAAATAATACAATACCAGGCCATAGGTATCCTCAAATACCGAAATGAAGCTACGAGGGACAGTAAATGAGGCGGGCTTTTTCATGGCCCTCATGCCCTCAAAATAAAATGAGGCTATGAGGGATAGTAAATGGGGCCTTACTGAGGGCTTTCTCGTGGCCTTCATGGCCTCATACAACAAAAAAGTAATTCCATAGTCACAGGTGTTTTCCAAAAATGGGATTCCATGGGATATGGCCATTGGATATAGAGGTGATGAGAATCGGATAGGACTTCGTTGTAATAAAGGGAGATAACTCTGCATAGAGATTACGGAAAACCAAGCAATCTGATTGGTCAGTTAGTGCCAGTAGAGTGAACTGATTGGGTGATCTAGACAAATGAAACTGGGAATAGAACCCAAGTGACGATGTATACTCTGGCGAGAGCATTTACCCTCCTGGGAATTTTTAGAGGGCAATATTTCCGCCCACCTGTATTTTTCATAATGCCAGGCCTACTCTTAACCCATCGAAATGAGAGA
This sequence comes from Pictodentalium vernedei, assembly GCA_031216915.1. Classification (NCBI taxonomy): domain Eukaryota; kingdom Metazoa; phylum Mollusca; class Scaphopoda; order Dentaliida; family Dentaliidae; genus Pictodentalium; species Pictodentalium vernedei. The sequence continues at coordinate 405,639,962 of CM062291.1, forward strand.
CCGCTTTTCCGGTCCAGGATCGTGATACGACGACCTGAATTCATAAAGTAAATAGCTCAGTGAATTTGTGTGATAGACCAATTAAGATTTTCAACGTGCAGCCTTGGTAGAGAATATCAGGGGCGGCGGAAGCTCGATGAAAGTGGAGGGGTACAAACTTAAAATGCTACCATGGTTCGATTCAGTGTGAGAAAGGATGCAACCGTATATCGGTACATGTACCACGACTCGCTATAATCTCCAGTTCAGATGAATATGCAGCTGTGTGGTCACTGTCCTGTCCGTTTCTTCCACTTCAACCATCTTCCAACCCGAAGGCCAGCCTTCGGGTTGGAAGGTAGTTAAAATAGAAGAAACGGCCCGAAGCGACCGAAAGTGGGACTCTTTGGCAAAGTATTGTTTAGATTTGCAAATAATGTTATAGGGATGCCTGTATATCGACGTTTGAGTGCGCCCATTTGAAATCATTATGTAACTGCGAAACATATCTTTGAAAAAAGGTGGAGGAGCAGGTGTCCGCTGTGCCCCCCCCCCCCCCCACCCCCGGCTCCGTCGCCTCTGGAGAATATTGATTAGTCTTCCCCTAAGTAACAACTATTACGGAAGCTTGGAAGGGACAATGGACATTGGCTGCCAAAATTTATCTCGCCGCAGCGAGATAATTATCTCGCCGCGGCGAGATAAATTTTGGCAGCCAAATGTCCCTTATAAGCTCCCGACCCCACTATTTTAGAAGTTTTTTCCACTACATTTTAGCATCTTTGCATAATGTTGTTGCGGGTCTTCCGATAGTTGTCATTCTCTTGATACAGCGAAGTCGATTAAAAGTGGAGGTAGTGGCCCACCTCAAGCTAGGCAGAATTCTCAGATGAAGGAGGCATCAGATCGCCGGTCGATCAGGGATCTTAGGGAGCTACTCGGGCGGGTTCCCTTTGGGGGACGGACAGCAGCAAGGAAAGGGAGGGCTGATCCGTTATAACCTTTAGGGCAGGCGTTGCTCTGTCTTAGGAGCATATTTCCCTCATAGGAAGCAGGGCTCATTTCGCAAGTGGATGGCCGCATTTCTTGGGGGTGCTAGGAAGAAAAGAAACTGTTGTTGGTCTCCCAGGACGGCGGGGTGGGGGTATTTTACCACTTGGTTTGATAGGAATGGAATGGGAGCTAACCATAATATTTATGTTGATTTTGTATGTACAAAGCAATCTGCCTTTGTTCTAGTGTATTTGTTAAATAAACCTTATCGTATCTAATCTTATCGTATGCGTGGAGTGTAGATTCACTTGGTGGATGGCGTCTTCCTTCTTTTATTCTTCTTTTGCAGGCCCTTCTCTAGAATTCCGATAGTTCTGCCCTGAGGGTGTGGATCAGCGCGTTTCTCCGCAAAGGTTCTACCACTCCCCTCAGAGGGTTCTTGTTTGAATTTTGATGGTAAACAGAACGCAGCCACCATCTACTTGGACTAACCAGTTAATGGGTGTGCTGGCGTTCAGTACCTTCAATGTATCCACAGTCTGTTTTTGGCAGGCATTCCATCTTTAATTAGATGCCAATTAGAAACAGGTGTGAAGAGGTGTTATCCGTATGAAAGCCAAGCGATGAATGACCAAATCCATAACCCATGTATGGTTCTGCTGCTTGAATGAACAAATGGTTTCGCGCGCCAAGGGCGCGCAGGGACGGTGTTAGACGATACAAACCCTTTTCAACTCTCTCCTACTGCAGAATAAAGTTTTTTCCGCGATATGTCTGGGCGTGTACTCAGCGGCATCTGTTTCTCCGGCGGTTCTTCCTGGAAGGAGGGGGCGTGTTGGAGAGATAGCAGCTGGTGGTGTAGTTGGTTTTGAAGGTGACTGCGGGGCTAGCTTGGATTGAAATGGTCTGGTCATTGCCGCTGTGAGTTTCTCGCTCCACTTTCTGTTCAAACCCTTTACCTAACATGAAAAGCAGACGACACTTGCAAAAAAATTTCTTGAATAACTAATTTTTTTCATTTTTTGTCTCAAAAACATAGGTTATGACCCCTCGTTAGAACGAGCTCGACGAGCTCGTTCCAACGAGGGGTCATAACCTATGTTTTTGAGACAAAAAATGAAAATATTTTGAAAATTAATTGGCGATTTTTGATAATAGCTCTGGCCGGTTTTGGCCGTTACGTTGGGTAAAGGGTTAACCATGCTGCCGTTGTCGCTACCATTTGAGTCTGCATCTTATCCCGTATATCTTCTTATATCTCCTCTTCCAGGAACGCCTCAACGGATTCCGTGGTGAACACCTCCTGCCCGAAGCTCTGGTTCAAAGAGGCTGGATCAGCAAGAGTTGGAGGGTAGATGGTGCGTCCTCTAACAGCCTCCTGCACCGCAGACAGATCTACCTCCTCCATCTCCTCTTCAGATGAAGAGTCTGATGGGTTGAAGTTACATATGTCTCCGTGAAAAGTCATTGTCTCCTGCGACGGTTGTGCTGGGCTAGACAGAGGCGTGTCAGGGGTGATATTTGTTGATCTTTCAACGCCCTCACTTGACTCCTTCTCCTTCCTCTTTTTCTCCATGAACTCCGCCATTCGGCGGACATCACGTCCTCTATCGGAGGGTCCCTTCTTTCTCTTCTTCTTCTTCCTGGACTCTGTTTGGATCCGGCGGTCATCATCCAGCTTCTTGGGGTCACTTGGAAGGTGACCAGTGCGGGAGTAAGTCCACTCCCACGAAAGGGGCTACACCTCTCCTAGGACGTCGGTTCGGTTTCTCTCTCAAAATCCATTATCAGGTGAATTGTCCCCTTGCGCACCTAGATTCTCCAGATGGTAGCAAGAGTAGCCTTCATTCTGAGCAGTATTTCTTGGATAACAAGTGGGATCTCCAGTGTTCAGTTGTCCTCGGAGTCTAAAATGTGAAAAATGAATGGTATGGTTCGCAAGCAAGCAAGCAAGATAAACGGTTTCGCACACCGAAGGCGCGCCGGGATGGTATGGAGTAAGCCCCTTTCGACCCTCTTTTACCGTATATTGGGAATTTAGCAACATGTCCGGGTGCGTTAAAGGAGGAAAGACGGCGGGAAAGTGACGTCTGTTCTTTTCCCCTTTCTGTTTTTTTCCAAGTGAGTACTTCTTTAAAGTGTTTGTGGAAGTCCTGGTCCAATTTTCGAGTCTTCTCGATGTTTGTCTGGATACGAAAGGAATTTATTTTGTTTGCACATTCTTTCCAATAGTCTTGTATAAATTTTATGTATTGGCTGACGGTACCCATGAAGTCAATCTTGAGAGATCGCAGACGTTGATGGCGCGCTCATCCAGGGCTTCAGTGAATTCGGCGCATGGTATCTCTTCTTCCAGGCATCCTCGTCGGAGCCCTAGTAGGCTTGGTTGGTCCAAGCAGATAAGTGATCCAGGTTTGGATTGGGTGACCTCCATGTCCTCTCATCTCCCCGCCTTCCGACCTCTTCGGTGAAGAGGTGGGTTTGGGGCGGGAGGTGAAGGTGGTGCTGATTTAATGGTTGACACCTTCTTCTCTTCCTGTTTCTCTGTCTCTGCTCTTCTCCTCTCTGGTTAGGCTTCCAAGCGCCGGACGTTCCTGCGCTTGGTTGATAGACTCTTCTTTCTTCTTTCCTTCTCATTTCAGAGCCTTCGGACTCCCTCGGGTGAGGACCGGTGTGAGAGGGACTCCTCTCACTAAAGGTACTGCTTCTTCCCGAGGAAGGTGGGAGTGGTGCTCTCCGTCTCGAACTCCAGAGTCAGCTGGACATTCTTGCCTTTCATCTGGATAATCTAGTTGATAGGACAAGAGATGTCCAGAGCTGAAGTGCGTTCTTGGGTTGATTTGGGATTGTCAGGTTCTCCATGGTAAGTGAGTTGACAGAGGTCAGAAGTGCGAACGATGAGGGCCGTCTGCAGAGTTGGGGGGAGGGGGGGATCTGTCCTAAAGGTAATGCAGGGACCGACCTGGGCATGCGCCAGTGCGTATTTAGTTCTGAAACATCAGGACCTGGCTCTTAAATCTCAGAAATAGGCTTCTCAGTTGGTGCGTAACTTCTCAGATCATATTTTGATATTCTTTCGATGGATAATCGAGAGAGACACTCTTACAGGTATTATATATATGATTATCATTTATCATTGTTGTAGAATGCTTAAGTTAATACTTCAAGGCTTAATTATCAAGCATTAATCTTCACTGTGGTTTCTGATCAAGTCTTGGCTGCCTAAATAGGCAGCCAAGACTTGATCAGAAACCACAGTGAAGATTAATGTTTGCTATAGTGTACTAAATGAAAATGATGAGAGCAATTACAAACTTGCAGTGTGTGTTACAAACAGCAGTGTGACTCCGTAAATTGAAATCTGGCGCATGAATTGAAAAAATAGGCTCCGAGGCTAGAGCGTATTTTAAATAGTCCTGATCGGTCCCTGTAATGAGAAAACTGCCAGAAATACGCAAAACCACATCTTCTACCCAATTGGCGGCCCTCCCAAATGTTGGGAAAGTGCCCCTTGCACCAAACAGTGAACCTCGCAATGTTGGGTTGAAATGATGTTCCATGGGACCCCTCCTAACACTCCCGAGTAGCTCGCCAGATCCCCAATCTACCGGCGATCTTATGCCTCCTGATCCCTATGTACCTCCTTCCGTGAAGATTTCTGCCTAGCTTGGGGTAGCAGGGACCGATCAGGACTATTTAAAATACGCTCTAGCCTCGGAGCCTATTTTTTCAATTCATGTGCCAGATTTCAATTTACGGAGTCACACTGCTGTTTGTAACACACACTGCAAGTATGTAATAGCTCTCATCATTTTCATTTAGTACACTATAGCAAACATTAATCTTCACTGTGGTTTCTGATCAAGTCTTGGCTGCCTATTTAGGCAGCCAAGACTTGATCAGAAACCACAGTGAAGATTAATGCTTGGTAATTAAGACTTGAAGTATTAACTTAAGCACTCTACAACAATGATAAATGATAATCATATATATAATACATGTAAGAGTGTCTCTCTCGATTATCCATCGAAAGAATATCAAAATATGATCTGAGAAGTTACGCGCCAACTGAGAAGCCTATTTCTGAGATTTAAGAGCCAGGTCCTGATGTTTCAGAACCAAATACGCACTGGCGCATGCCCAAGTCGGTCCCTGGGGTAGGTCATTATACTCCCTTTATCTAACAAGACACACACCCATAAATACCAAATATTCCCTCCCAGCTCCACGCTGGTTGTTGTGATTCTTACCCTCAAACACGAAGTTTACTCACTACTTAACGAGACACGCACCCGTAAATACCAAATAGCCCCTCCCCCAACTGAAAGGTTTCATCCCCAGTCAAATGAAACATCCACTCCATTGGTGGATTTTACATCTACTTTCCACTTTGCTGACTGAAACACATGGTCTCTGACACGCTGTTATTTCACGAACCCGTCATACAGAATAACTTTATCCCCATTCCCTCGTCCATTTCGACAGTGCAAATCGATGGTGCTGACCGGAAAAAAATAACCCTACCCCAGCAATAAACCTAACCGAGAGTCCCTTATCGCGCGTTGGGTTGAAAAGCCTGGCTCAGGCAAAACTAGTTACCGTCTGCGGAACGTGTTTCCGGACAAGTAGTTAAGGAGCTCACATATTACCAATGTCAGTAACAGTTTCCGAAAAATGAATAAGTTTAATCCAACTTTCCATGGCCGTTTAAAACGGCGCCCAAACAATACTAGCGCCCTGTTGTACATAGAAGCCCACGCCTTATCCGCGGTAAACCACTCTGTATATCAAACATATCCCCCCCCGGGGGGGGGGGGGGGGTCAACAACAGTTTCCATTCCTCCTAGCCCCATAGAAAGTAAGATTGATCCTCCTCCTGGAGACTGAATCCTGTCTTCATATATAAAAAGGAAAGATGTTCCGATGACACGGGAGCAACGCCTGCGCTACCAGGTTATAATGGACGCGTCCTTCGCTTCTTCGCTACTACCTGTCCCTTAATGGGACCCCCATGACACTCCTAAGTAGCTCCCAAGATACTCGATCTACCGACGATCTGATGCCTCCTAATCCCTACATGCTTCCCTCCCCGATGATTTCTGCCTAGCTTGGGGTAGAGCACTTCCTCCTGTTTAATCTAATCAAATGACGTCGAGATAAAAAATTGTTTGGTGTCTTTGAGCCAGAGTATAAAGAATTTCCTTGTGTTCAAATCCTAAATCAAAGTAAACCCTGATAAGCTCATCACAGCTGTCAGTAGCCATTTTGTCTCAAACTTAATACCCAGGGTAGGCGGAACCGGGGGCTGGGGCGGGGGGGGGGGGGGGCTTTAGCCCCTCCACTTTTTTGCCGGGCCATGTTTTTTGTATGCATATATTTTAACACAACCAATGACTGGTGAAACAAGGGAGGGATCCAGAGCCTTTCCCATATTTTGGCCAGCTATGTTTCTCTCGTACTGGTTCAGTTTCGATGGATCTCGGATCATTTTTTGCAGTAAGTGGCAGCAAACGCTAAAATGTCTACAGTCTGTTAAAAATCGGTTAACTGAAGTAGATCGTAATCTTACAGACATACAAGTACCAAATCCACCCCAGACAAGACAATCCACAGACACTATAATTGCTGTTAACGTCTGGTAAAGCATACAGTCTATTGGACCTCACCTGTATGCTTTACCGACGTTTTTAACGGCTCTCAAAGAGTGAAATCTTTCAAATACATGTAGTGAAAAATCTCAAAATATCCACTCAGATGCATGGAAATGAGGGTTTGGGTACCCTGGAATTTAAATTTTTCATAGTGACGACCATCCATCGCCCGATGCAGCCCCCCCCCCCCCCCCCACCTCCTCCATTTGAAAATCGTTTCGCCGCCGCTGATACCAGTAACTTATGAAATTAGCGCCACTTAAAACAACATGTATGAAGATTTCATAAGGTACATATCAGTTCCTCTTATTTATTTCGCCTCGGCGAGATAAATTTTGACAGCAAATGTGCCTTCCAAGCTTCCGTACAACTAAAGACTCTACCAGTTCATGGCTCTGAACTGGCATTGAATATACCATCAGGGTCCATGGATTAATATAGAGAAGAGAGAAATTGCATGGTCTCGTCCCTAACCAACATCATAAATTAAGGCCAAAAGATACACCACACTGGAGATAAACAGTTGGTCAAAAACAAGCGATTGTGATAAAAATAGTAACAAATGAATGCACTGTTCAGTTCATATCAAAATCCAAAGTTCATAAAAATCACTCTGTTCAGGTATTGACAAATAATTTATCAGGACGTCGCTGTGCGGGTTCGTATTACCCTTTTTGTCAACTTCGCTTAATCGCCCCACACTGCATTCTCTCTTTCAGGGACGAGAGCATATTGAAATGCTATTGTTTCGGTCTTAACTTTTAGCTTGTTTAAAAATATCATTCTTTAACCCTTTACACAACGTAACGGCAAAAACCGGCCAGCGCTATTCTCAAAAATCGCCAATTAATTTTCAAAATATTTTCATTTTTTGTCTCAAAAACATAGGTTATGACCCCTCGTTGGAACGAGCTCGTCGAGCTCGTTCCAACGAGGGGTCATAACCTATGTTTTTGAGACAAAAAATGAAAAAAATTAGTTATTCAAGAATTTTTTTTGCAAGTGTCGTCTGCTTTTCATGTTAGGTAAAGGGTTAAATAACTTTATAAATACGAAAGTAGGGGTTCATAATACATCCGGAAGAATAGACTGTCGCTGATAAATAGTCTGAATGCCCCTGACGTTTTTTGAAGAAGAGCAGACGACAGTACCCCACGACTCCTGTTCTAGATAGCAAAAAAATCTTTGACCCTAAAATAGCTCAATATCGGATTACACACTTGATGAATGAGGCTAGGGATGGCGGATTCAGGAGGGAAAAGTGACACGTGCTCCTCCCAGTGGCGTGACAGTAATATTGGGAGCCCTCGGACCACATACTGTAATTATTCAGTACATTATAATGTTATATTCTTGCACACTGACTGGGTATAAACATTCTATTCAGTATAATATCCATCCGGTCTTGACTAGCTCAAGAAAATCTAGTGATCGTTAGTGGTTACAGTCTGACATGACCTGCTGGGGATTAATGTAAAACAATCTTGGCATGGTTGATGCTTGGAGCTTTGCACCAACACTGTCCATAGTCTGCCAGAAAGTAGAAAGTAGAAGTTTTTTTAGCTGCTTGGTGAATGAATTCTAAAGCTGTGATTTCTCAAGGGAGTTTAGGCCCAATTTGGTGACCTGTCGTCTGAGACATGCCATTGAGACAAAGCCCGTATTTATGTATTTTTATACCACGGTTACCTATTCTACTATATATGCAAAGCCAATGACATAAATTTTAGTTTTACACACCAACCGTGGTGAACACGCCTGCAATGGGATTTCAAAAGTTACAATTTACACCTACAGTGGAACAACATCCAATTGACCTTTAGTGACGTCGACCTGAATGCGAACTTGTCTAAATTTATCGCACGTCGCCTTGCGAAGAGTAAAATGAAAGTGGCAATTATTTATTACATTTTTAAATGAGTTTATCTCATACGATACCAAAAATTAACAAACATGCATGTCTCATGTCAATAAAGCATACATAACTCGAAACAAGTATGTTATTATGTTATTAAAATGAAAAAGGCCCCGTTTCTTTTTCTATTTCGTTTCGGTGATAAAATTGACAGCGGAAGTACCGCCACCGATGCTCATTTAAACAAAAACAAATTCACACGTATGTACGGCTGCTCAGTAAAATCGAGAAAAATTAATAGCGACTCTTAATAATTTGACGATCATGGTATAAATAAAATATACCCCAAGTAGCTTGGTGTACCAAATGTTCACCACTTGTGGTGAACGTTTGGGACACAACGCTACAGTACGTGGAGAGTGTATTATCACTAAATCACCCACAGAGTGGGGATTCCACCCAAGCAATCATTGCAAATTTGTTGCAAAGCATTACCTACACCAGCAAAGTTTCAGCCAATGGACCTCCAGGTCCATTGGCTGAAACATTGCTTGTGTTTTTTGTCGATATGAACATAATTTGAAAGTAAAAGCTTGGGCGATAACCACACTCCGCGGGTGATTTAGTTACAATCCACTCTCCACGTACTGTACTATGGGTATATTCTGTATATTTATTGGTGTTTCAAGGTGACATTTCTGCACAATGGCCGCAACAAATAAAGTCAAGGTCAACCAAACGTTAAAGGACTTCCACCACAGACATTTGTGGCTGGGTTGGTAAGTAAACAAGTACTTCTCCACTTCCCGGTGTACCCACGGGGGAAGGAAAAATCCATTACAGTTGAATTTTAGGATAGGCTGTACGATAAATATGTTTTAAACAGTTTTTGGAAGCGGAACTTAAAACCTTACAAAACGCAACGACCAAACACCCTCGCAATTCACAGAAGTCAGCATTCAGTTGTTTTACATACAAAAAACATTAGCCTATGTCCCCTCATTGGAAGGAGCTCGTTCCAAAGACGAACAATACGTTATGTGTTGAGGGGAAAATGAAAACCCTTAGTTATTCAAAGTCTTTGCAAATGCACTCATTGAAGAGTTAACCCTGCAAGTGAGAATGGACTTTAATACTAGTCAAGTTGAAGCTACCGAGGCATTTACCCTGTGAGTTGAACGTTAGTTTAAGACTATTGTAGCGGCCCAGAGCTGTGTGCGCCGCCGTTTGTATCCCCTCGGGGTTATCGTTTCTGTATTAGGCGCGGAGCTACAGCCGCTCACCGAGAATGTACATCTATGACTGTTTGCAATCATTTTCAATGGAAGTTTATTGAAACCCACGATTCCATATCATCCATACTTCTGTTTGTGCCTTCGGCCTCCATCCAGCCGTTTCCCATTTTTTCTTTTGGCATCCAAGCTTGTGGTATTAACTTTCCTTTCGCATGCATTCAACGGTTGTTATAAAGAACGTTCGAAAGTATGTGTAAGATTAATTTTAAGAATATAGAAGGACAAGTAAAGTAGTGCGATGACAGAAACCTTTGCAGAATTTGATTTTGATATCCAGCATCAGGCAGGGAGCAATCATCGGAACGCAGATACAAAGTCTAAAGTCCCATGTTAACCCTTTACCTAACATGAAAAGCAGACGACACTTGCAAAAAAAATTCTTGAATAACTAATTTTTTTCATTTTTTGTCTCAAAAACATAGGTTATGACCCCTCGTTGGAACGAGCTCGAAGAGCTCGTTCCAACGAGGGGTCATAACCTATGTTTTTGAGACAAAAAATGAAAATATTTTGAAAATTAATTGGCGATTTTTGAGAATAGCGCTGGCCGGTTTTGGCCGTTACGTTGGGTAAAGGGTTAACTGGCAATATGGGTGCAGTGCAAAAGAGGCAATTGATCTGATGGAGCAAAACAAGGAAGAGGGCTTGATTGTTGGAACCACTGAATTGATTCACCATGTGGATGAATTGAAAGAAATCAGAACCAGCACGGAAAATAGTGTACAGATGGCTGAAGAACAACACAAGAACCAAGTTGGGATGAAAAAATACCGGAAAACCCAGAAGTAAAGTCGCTATGGAGCCAGTTTGTCATTATGGAATTGCGTGATGTTGCTGTCTGCAGGTGATGGGAAGACCAAAAGGGGGGAGGGGGTGGCATGCCATCTCTTAATAGTTCCAAAGGAGAACAGCGAGATGGAAGTAGAGGAATGTCACGGCGGTACTGTAGGACATCTGACAGTGTTTAACCCGTTGAGTGTCAGAAGAAAATATCAGGTCTTTAAACAAAATGAGGGAACAAGAGCAAAAGCCAACATTTTCCTTGCTCATGTTTCAAGTTCTATCAAACGCAAATAATATTTTTTGTTTTATAAATTTGTGTAGTTTAGCACGTACGAATCCCGTTTGATTATCAGGGCTTTTTGGGGTACGAGAAACATCTCCATGGTAGACTGACGAGCGCAGATCCGCCAAATAACTCCCCCGATCGCTCGAGAAACAGTGGCGTAAATCCAAGCTCGAAATTCATCGGGAGCTTTATGCCCACCAGCAAAACCAAGTAAATGTTCTCATTCATGATGCCAAGAGATGAAATTTCTCTGACATCGTGGATGACAATAAACATGAAAAAACTGCATGTTTGTCAGAAGTCATGGAAAACTACTCCATCGTCGTAACGAGAGTGTCCTCCTGGAATATTCATCCGCAAAAGAACTGGCGGACACTTTTGGAAAATTCTTCGTTAACAAAATTGAGACGATCCGATCTTCTCTTGCTTTTGTTGACACACAAGCATCAATTACATCACACGCTAACCCTACATGGATAGTCGCTCATCATTCAACTCGTTCAAAGCTCTGTTACTTGACGAACTCAGCCTTCTGGTAATGAAATCGCCTTCAAACCAGTGCCCACTCGACATAATTCCCACAAAATTGTTAGTCTTGTTTGAATGTCTTTCTTCCCTGGTTTACAACAATTGTAATAGAGTCTCTCTCATCTGGAACTTTCTCTTCCACGATGAAGCAAGCTCTGGTCACACCACTTCTGAAAAAGCCAGGACTGGACGCTGAAATCTTGGAAAATTACGGATCGGTTTCCAATCTGAGCTTCATATCAAAACTGATTGAACGCATTGTGGCTTCGCAAATTCGAGAACACATAAACGCGTGCGGTTTAACCGAGGAGTTTTTGTCGGCTTATCAGCAGAGCTGCAGCACTGAAACGGCCTTACTCAGTGTCCAGAATGACATTTTGCTGCCAATGGAAAAAAAACAAGTATCCTGCCTTGTACTCCTCGACTTGATTGCAGCATTCGATACCACAGATCACACCGTACTACTGCACATTTTAGAAAAAAGGATCGGAATTGGAGGTATGACACTTGACTGGTCGATGTCGTACCTTTCACACCGCACACTGGAAATAACCATTCAAAGTGCGGTATCAAGAGTAGCTACCACTGAACTTTGGCGTACCCCAAGGACCTGTCCTCGGCTCCCTGCTCTATGCAGTCTACGTTTTGCCACTGGGAGACATCATTCGCCAACATGGGCTAAATTTAAATGTATTTCAGTCCCATTAATGAAAGACAGGCTATCACTTCTTTGGAAATCTGCAACAAATAGAATAGACTATTATAGTAACTCTGCTATTTGGCTGTAAACAGTCAAACGTTAAGAAGCTGCAACTTGTTCATAGCTGTGCAACAAGAATTATCGCCAGTCAACGGAAATCATGTCACATCACTTCCCTCCTCTCTCATCTACACTGGTTGCCAGTTGAAGATATGGTCGAGTATACGATGCTCCTACTAACATTCAAATCCCTGAATGGTCTGGTTCCTGATTATCTGGGCATTTTGGTGCAACGATATGTCCACCTCGACCCCTCTGTTCAACAGCTTCGAACTCTTTGATATCCAAATCAGGCGTCCTTGTAACGGCAGGCGAACGGGCGTTTTTCGTGGCTAGCCTCACTGTTTGGAATAGGCTGCTCAGATACTTGAAAGCTTCAAAAAGGAATTGGAAACCCACATTTTCGCCCGCGCTTTCGGTGCTCATTAAGTTTGTATCAACTTTATAATAGATGTACAATATAGCAGCAGAGCATTGTACAGCATTGTACAGCCTGAGACCGCAATTCCGTGGATTCATGACTTTAAACTGTATTTATCATTATTATTATTAGCTTTGTACGGGCCAGAGGTGTCGGGCGTCTCGCACAAGAGGGCCACAGTAGTATAGTATGGTTGGTATGTACCCATTTAGGTAGTATAGTATGGGACTATGGGTGATACCCATGTAGGTATACTATTAGCCATTGGTACTGCCAATCGACCTAATACTTCATGTCCTCCTATGACTGGTACAGGAAGCACGTAATGTTAGTGCAGACCGTATTGTGGGGTGAGGTGGGATGGATGGGGGTAATGCATGGTCGTCTAGTGCGGTATTGCGAGGTAGTCCGTGGTGGTTTAGAACGGTTGTATAGAATGGGCGTTACATACCCCTATTGGTCCTCCGTTAGTCCTTGGTCATAGTAATCGACCTAATGCTTCATATTATCCTATGACTGGTATAGGTAGTACGTAATGCTAGTCTGGGCAGTATTGTGGTTGGGGTAATGCATGGTTGTCCAGTGTGGTGGTATAGGATGTGCGGTTTGTACCCCTCAATGTTAGCCATGGGTACCACTATCCATCTAGGGAGGTGTGATGGCCCACAGATTGTATAAGTAGTACGTTATACTAGACCAGGCAGTATTGTGCGTTGAGATGGGGGTGGGGTAATGCATGGTTGTCTAGTGCGGTGGTACAGGATATACGGTCTGGTCGTTACCGCTACTATTGGCTACCATTATCTGTCCTATTCTAGAGTCTCCCAGACCTACTACATACTACCATGGCTTCCAGCACCTATATCACTACACCGCCGCAACCCCAACGGGCCTCAGTTCATATCAAAAATGTTTAAGATAATTACTTTTATTATATGACTACCACAAATAGCAACTCAATACCACTGTAGTTTGCCCATTAAATCCAGCTCTCCGAAAAACAAGAGTGTCAAGTTTTCCAGATCGTTATCATGGAGGCTGGAGATTATGGTGGATTATTAATGATTGATGGCGGGTAGTATTGCACTCGACGAGGTACAGATAAACGCAGAGTACGATTTTGTGCGGCTCTACAATGATAAAGTTTGTTCTTTGCCCGACAATGACGAATCCCCATTCAAACATCATGTGAACGTCTGCAGGTACTTCTCGCCCAGTGACATCCGATCGACAACCAGTAAAATAGAAGTAGGATTCTCCTTATTACACATCAACTACCTAAGTCTAAAAGCTCATTGGGACTCATTTCAAAATATGATATGCAGTTTGCAATCAGAAGAAAATATTTTTGATATTGTTGGACTTACCGAAATATTCCAAATTCCCCCAAACACATCGTATAACATGATAGAAGTAGGATTCTCCTTATTACACATCAACTACCTAAGTCTAAAAGCTCATTGGGACTCATTTCAAAATATGATATGCAGTTTGCAATCAGAAGAAAATATTTTTGATATTGTTGGACTTACCGAAATATTCCAAATTCCCCCAAACACATCGTATAACATGGATGGCTATCATCCAATTGTCAACAAGCAAATTCAGTGAATTCACGTCTCCCGCTGGGCAGCAGTTTCGAGAGGAATTAATGCTGCCAGTGGAATATAGTTGAGTTGCACGTGGAATCGGTTGACGCTAAGGAAACCTAGGTATTGATAAAAGTAATCCATACATGTATATGAAATTTCATCGAAATCGGTTGATTTTAAGGAAAGTTAGAGTCTGGAAACCGTCAGCCAATCACATTTCAGCAACCTAATTAAATATGCGCGGAAGATGCCCATATTCGAACTTGGACCCACAATTGATTAAAGTCATCTACTACCCAAATTTCATCGAAATCGACTGACTGTAAGGAAAGTAAGGGTCTGGAAACGAAAAACACGGAAGGTGTGCACGTACTGTGTATTAGTAGTTGCACTGAATAAATCAAAGTTTCCCTAATTTGCATAATTTTTGCACGAGACCAAAACTCGTATTATGTGTGATATATTGCATGTTACTAAACATTCATACAAAAGTCTATTCAAATCCGAACTTTCATATAGAAGTTCTGTACAAAAAACTGATTACACCCAATTTCGGAACAAAATGACCGCTGGCGGCCATCTGGAATTTTAAACCAAACCCCAAAACACATATTCTGGTCTCACAATGATAACAAAGATACCCAAGCCGTTTCGTGAAGATCGGTTCATAAATACGGTTTTTAGTCCGAGGTGCGTTGATGCACGGGGTAGACGGACAGGCAGACGGACAGATTTTCGATACAAGATTTCCTGCATTCGAAATTGACCTAGGTATTGATAAAAGTAATCCACACATGAAATTTCATCCAAATCGGTTGATTTTAAGGAAAGTTAGAGTCTGGAAACCGTCATCCAATCAAATTTCAGCAACCTAATTAAATATGCGCGGCAAATGCCCATATTCGAACTTGGACCCACAAATGATGAAAGTGATCTACTACCCAAATTTCATCGAAACCCGGTCACTGTAAGGAAAGTTAGAGTCTGGAAACGAAAAACACGGAAGGACGGAAGGACACCCCGAATTTAGTATCTCCCGTTTTTTTCAAAAAGCGCGAGACAATAAAATGAGGCCCGAGAATGACGATGGTCGAGGAGAAGTGGGCCTATACATTAAAGAAGGAATATCTTACAAAGTTAGAAGCGATATATCTGTATTTATTCCTCATGTTTTCGAATCTCTGTGTATTGAAATTAAAGATAAACATTCCAAAATTATCGGTGTCATTTAGAGAAACAATACAGCACCAAAAGCCGATATTGATCTCTTCCTCGCAAAACTAAATGAATTAACAGATGTTCTAAACGCCGAAAATAAAAAGGTTTATATTATGGCTGATCTTAATCTGGACCTTCTTAAAACCAGTACCCACCCCAAGACGGGAGAATATGTCGATCAGATGTTCAGCCAGGGACTCTTACCTTATATCACAAAGCCACCTAGAGTACCCAGTCCCTCTGCAACCTTGATAGATCATATCTTTACTAATAGTTTTTCACAAACAGCCCATTCCGGAATAATCATATCTGATGTTTCAGATCACATGGGTGTTTTTTATATTGAAGAGGCGCCTAGATTGAAATGATTCGCCAAGCTTTGTTGTGAAAAGAATTATAAATCCTGAGAGTATTCAAGAATTCAAAATTCTGCTATCACAATGTGATTTTTCCCCAGTATTGGAAGCTAATTGTCCTAACATATCTTATGAAATCTTCCTAACCATCTACTTAGAAGCCTATGAAAAAGCATTCCCCTTCAAACGTGTCCGCCAAGGTAAAAAAATTATCAAAAAACAACCTTGGATAACCAGAGGACTTGTCATATCTTCTAACAATAAACAAAAACTCTACCACAAAAAACTGAAAGTCCCACTGAACGGAATATTCAAAACTATAAAAACTACTGCAGGATTTTCAATAAGGTTAAAAAACAATGTAAATCAATCTATTACAGGGATATCCTAGACGAAAACAAAACTAACCCGAGAAAAACATGGCAAATTTTAAACGACGCCATCAATAAGGGAAAACGCGAAGACAACTTACCCTCGTTTTTCATTCACGATGACACGGAAATAAACGAGGCTCGCGACATAGCAAGATGATTCAATATTTTCTTCGGGAATATCGGAAAAACAATATCCGAAAAGATTCCGAAATCAAATAAGTTTTACTTGAACTATATGAACAACGACGTTCCAAACAATTTTTATTTAACTCCTACTAACCCAATAGAAGTTCGCCACGTGATAAATAAAATGAAGCCTAAATTGTCGAAAGATTGTAACGACCTCACCACACGTCTTCTGAAACAAACAGTATATGAAGTAGCTCACCTTCTCGCACTTATTATTAATACTTCCTTCATTATTGGCATAGTACCGGACGGGGTGAAAATTGCTAAAGCGATACCCATTTATAAAGCAGGTGACGAGCACAGTTTTACTAACTACAGACCGATCACTATACTACCTGTAATCTAAAAAATAACAGAGAAGCTCCATGTACACTTCCTAAACAGGTTCAATATTTTATACCCTCACTAATACGGATTCCGAAAGCGTCACCGTACAATTCACCCAGTTCTCCAGCTCCTAAAAAGCACCGGAATAGAAAATAATAAAGCGGACAAGAACAGTACCTTGGCATCTTTCCTGGACCTATCTAAAACATTTGACACGATAAATCATGAAATACTATTAGGCAAACTGGAAAAGTATGACATACGTGGGCTCACTAACAGATGGTTCAGAAGCATTATGTTGTGTATGGAGAACATAAATCAGACCTTGCCAACCAGTGTTATGATGTTCCTCGGGGTTCAGTTCTCGGACCGGTGCTTTTCCTTCTTTATATCAACGATATTAGCAACTCATCCTCACTCAACATCCTATCATTTGCTGATGACACTGCTGCGCACTACTCAGGGTCCCATAATAATCCCATAACAACGTATTTTAATGATGAAATAAAAAAAAACTATTCGAATGGTGCTCTGCTAACCAGCTAATGTTGAATGCGAAAAAACCCTCGTACATAATATTGAACCCAACTGAAAGAAGCAATAATAAAATTTGGCAAGAGCTAAAAATAAATAACCAAATAATAGAAAAGGCTGGGACCACTGAAGCCGGAAAATCCCCAAAGTTTCTTGGAATAAACATTGACGAACATTTGACCTGCAAGGCTCACATATCACAATTATGTTCTAAAATAGCACTCGCGAACTATAGACTTCAGAAAGTTAAGAGAATTCACCCCAATGAAGCCATGAAAATACTATATTACGCCTTAATACACAGTCAACTACTATATGGAATCCAGGTATGGGGAAGCTCCAGGGCGATTAAGAAGCTTGTGAACATGCAAAAGCGATCACTACGAATAATTAACAACAGAAAATACAAAGCCTACACGGACCCCCTATTCAGGAAAAACAAGTCATCGGTTGATGACTTGTTTAAACTACATGCTTTGCTGTTCGTCTTTGACTGGAAACAAGGTAGATTACCGGCGTCATTTAATGATATATTAGTGTCGTAGGCAATTAATCTGGTAGGAGTGCCAGACAATTTAGCCTCCTACATATAGAGAAAATACGGACCAAATCTCTCGATAAGCTCCCTTTATACTCCTTTCCAAAACTATGGAATGCTCTCGACGACGCCACTCGAAATACCAGTAACAGAAACGAGTTTAAAAAATACTTCACTTCCAAGTTTCTTTCATCTTACTCCACTTTTGTCAATTGTGATAATTCATATTGTCCGGATTGTTCGTAGTAAACTTGTAATCAGGAATAACTATAATAGATGTTGACATAACGGAACCGACGTACCCTCTACTCTGCTTTTATCTAGAACACTCGTCCTGGCCAAACTTGCTGCGCACTCCGACTATCGAACAAGTACACCAAAGAATACGTTCAACACCCCCAATAGGAGTCTGTTGTCAGTAATATCGATACAATGATACTGTTGATGCTAAGAACACAAAGCTCCTAGTAGCTATCTGTCAAAGGGGCGAAGTTCAAAGAGATTATTGAAATACATTACTACTAGTGCTCAGTACGTTATTCAAGCACAAGAAAGACGCAAGCCTTGTCTGCAGACGCATTCATTGAACAACCCCCCTGCATGATGCCCTCTGAATTCGCCGGCCGACAAGAACGCCCAGTGCACGCAGTCTTATCCCTCTATCACTCCCAGAAAGCCATGAAGTACTTGAAGGGCCTTAGCGACGAGTAATGGAGTAGTTACCAGAACAACTTTCTGGTACCAATGTATAAATCCCTATCCACCAATCTCCCTCTGGCTTTTCTGTGCTGGAAAACTTTCAGCTATTACATCTTCACAATGAAATCACTCGAGCTCCACTCCAACTTAGCGTCACACCCCTTTTTTGATTTTTTATTTCTTGAGTAAGTACCATTTGGTCACAGTCTGTTTGCAACTACTACACACCTTTCCAGGGGGTGACAGTTAACAGCCATTCTGGCTATGCCATCCCCTACAGTATACTGTTCACTAAACTTATGAAGTACATGAACTTGTAACCATTATTGTAAGTGCAACCATCTATGTATACTGTAAAAATAAATTATCTATCTATCTAAGCCTGTCTCAAACGAGGCGCGCGTGAACGGACTATTTCTTGCAGTGACATTTTAATAAATCGGTAAATTCCACATATACCTCAGGGAATTCCGTTATGCGTGCGTTCGATTTTGAATCGTTTATTAACACCGTGTGAGAAAACACTGCTTTTCTATGACCAGTTACAGAACTCAATCAAAACAATTGCGCAGTTTGTGCGTTTCAGACCTTCTCATTGAGGTAAAAAAAGTTATCCATTGTTGCATGTACAAACCACAAAGAATTAACTCACATCAATACCAACCCAAAATTTTCATGCAGGGTCATGACCCATTTTTCACCTTAATTTGTTGTTGTTAAACTAAACAATAATAACAACAACAAAACAGAATAAGATTACCAGTGGGGAGAAGCCTCTCTGAATTCTTTCCCACTCCTCATTATTATATGTTTGTTGTCTTAGAGAATATAAATATTTTTGGGGAGTATTGACAAACATTGCATTAATATTGACATTTTTTGAAGGCTATTTTTGGAATGGGATTTCCGGAGGATATCCTATCCGGGAGGATAGTATTTTGAGGGGATAGAATCTACTCTTACAAATCTGTATTATCGAAAGCGATTCCGATTGAAATTCAAGTCTTGCCCCTATTGTTTTGACTTTCAAATTTCATGTTCGAAACGAACTTTCGAAATTACTGCGAGATTGGGATTCCCAATTCCATAAATTGTTAATGGTTATTTGGCTAATCTAATTCTAGTTGTATTTATTTTTTTAGTTGTTGTGATCAGTTAAAATACTGATTGTCATATAATAAACAAATTACTACAACAGTCTCGTGAACGAGACGGAATACAACAACACAGATCAAATGACTGTTGTAGTTATCTGTATAGCTTTGCTTGTTCTTTCACATTGCAATACAAATGCAATACTGTACTTTCACGGAAACTATTATCCCTGATATTGGTACATATTTACAAAACATAGATAACCGTTGTATCTATCGATCCACACAACTCGTCCTTTGAGTTCCAATGTGTTATATGTGCCCACTGGCAAATAAAACACATTGGAACTCAGGGGACGAACTGCCTTTCGAAAACGCGTTTTAATCCCTTTTCGCTTCGCACGAACAACTCACTAACATGCACTCGTGAACGTCATGAACGGTCAGTCGCTATTCTTGACTGGTGTATTAATGTTCAATGTCAGAATAATGCCCCACATTCTTCCTCATCTATATCTTCGCGAATGGGGCTAATCAGTTCATGACATAGTCTCCAAATCTTGTGGGGGGGAGGGGGGATCTTTTTTAGTTAGTTATCACAAAATTATTTCCAATTCCAGATGATAGTGCATTGACTATATAGTTTCTCTGGAATCTTGGTCAACTTGCTTGCGACTATTTACTGACTGTGACGCGAGCAATTGGTGGAAAGTCGAATGATCAGTGATTGGAGCTGTATTCGGTATCGGATTGTATGCATTTGAATTTCTTCATACCACAAAAGGTAAAACCGGTATTTCATTTATTTCTTCTTCCCTTGAATTTTAACCCTTTACGTAACATGGAAAGCAGACGACATTTGCAAAATAAATTCTTGAATAACTGATTTTTTTCATTTTTTGTCTCAAAAACATAGGTTATGACCCCTCGTTGGAACGAGCTCGACGAGCCCGTTCCAACGAGGGGTCATAACCTATGTTTTTGAGACAAAAAGGGAAAAAATAATGAAAATTAATTGGCTGTTTTTGAGAATAGCGCTGGCCGGTTTTGGCCGTTACGTTGGGTAAAGGGTTAACTGGAACGACAGGTGTGTTCGTAGATTGATTTTCATTAGTGAGTTCTTTGTGAGGGGAACGCGGTTTCAGTATTGTGGTGCACAACTCTGGTCACACCGGTGTTCAATTTTTGTATTCTATGGATCACTCCAATTGTTAACACTTTTTTTTACTACATACGGTCCATCGTAAAAAGACCTTAATTTATCCGCCCTACCTTTTCGTAAATTTGGAGAATGCAACCACACACCGTCACCAACTCTGAACGGTTTATGTCTTGAAAAACGACCATAAGCATCTTTTTTCAGTTTAACAAAATAGGGAGCGTGATGGCTAAGTGGTTACGGAATTGAACTTCAAACCCCGAGGTCCATGGTTTGATCCCCGCCAGAGGTAACTGCGCCGTGTCCCTGGGCAAGATACTGATTCCCGGTTGTCTACGAGGGGGCGCGGTTGCGCTGTGCACTAAGGCGTGATGTACGTCGATGGTGCACCTGTCCTCAACCAATGCTAAACCTGCTTGTGCGGAGTTAGTACGTTGGGAAGTCTGACAGTTGTTCGCCGTTACTCACTGGTTCTCTCCGGATTCCTCAACCCGTAAAAGTGTCCAACTCGTGGTGACTCTGGCTGTCGGAAGTGTCGTCAAATCTCCAATAAATAGTTTAACTAAATTAAATGAATATAGCCAACTTAAACGAAGGTCTCGGGAATAATCTGAGGTTGTGATGTATTTTCCACCCCCGATGGATTGCCAAATAAATCAATGGGCAGTCTCATTTCCCTTTCGTACTCCAGAAAGAAGGGTGTGTATCTGGCTGGCTCGTGTACACTGGTGTTATAAGCCATCTCCACTCGCGGCAAGAATAAATCCTGTACTGATCCTGTACTTCTTTGAAAGCATATTTATCATGGTACGGTTTAACCTCTCCACCATACCATCCCCAGAAGTGTACAATGGGGTTGTATGAGTCTTTACTGTGCACAATATTTCATACACAGTTCTCATTAATTTTCCATCATACTCCCCTCCTGGTCGATATGAAACTGATCAAACGTTCTGTGTTCTCTGATATTGTCATTTGAAATTTTATTTGCCGTGGTTTCAGCTTTTTGGTTTTCCAATGCATAGATATGCACCGATTGCGTGAAATAATCTTGAAGGACAAGGGCATATCTCTTGTTTTGCGGAGTTAGGGGAAGCACCACCTGCACACACCACCATTTCTGGCGGTCGTGAATACTTTTATTATTAATGAGGGCAGTGGTCGTCTGTTTTGATCACAAGCCCTATACATGTCTCACAATATTTCAGAACATGTTTATACATTTTTGGCCTTGTAATCTTTGAATGACACGTTTTGGACCCTGGTGAAAACATGGGCCCTTGGCATTCTGAATTAAACTATTTTTTATATGACCCGTTACTAATAACTGATACTGTTCGATTCCGTTAAAAATTCGTTTCGTGTAAAGGATTCCATTCAATTCCACTATACCCGGCAGCTCAAGAAAATATACAGAACGAATCGAATCGCCACCGCCAATAGGATGAGAATAACGCTCTAAACTACCAGCCGAAAGTCAGGTTTTTACCATTTTCAAATAGATATCCTACATTTGCAAAGTCAAACGTCATAGACCCTAAATTAATTAACGCTCTGAACTCTAGTGGTATCTTCCATGCCAGTTCAATGACAGCAATCAGAAGAGTCCATATTCATTATTTG
Organism: Pictodentalium vernedei; assembly: GCA_031216915.1. Taxonomy (NCBI): domain Eukaryota; kingdom Metazoa; phylum Mollusca; class Scaphopoda; order Dentaliida; family Dentaliidae; genus Pictodentalium; species Pictodentalium vernedei. The sequence goes on from CM062291.1 coordinate 405,662,216, forward strand.
GGCTATACCAATCAATATTTTCAACGTGCAGCCTCAAGACTGCACGTTATTGATTATTTATTTAATGGGGTTTAAGGTCATATATTTCTGCACTGTGACTAATCATGACCATGACAGTTTTACGGGTGGAGGAAGCCGGAGTACCCGGAGAGAACCACCAAGCAACGGCGAGCAACTGTCAGCTCCCCAACATACTAACTCCACACCAGCAGGGTTAGCATTGGTTGAAGACAAGTACACCATCGACGTGCAGTATGCCTTAGTCCACGACGTCACCGTGCCCCCAAATGGGCAATGGGGGTGAAGTGTCTTGCCCAAGGACACAACGCGGTTGCCGCAGGTGGGATTCGAACCGAGGACCTCTCGGCTTGCAGCCTGCACCTCTACCTACTGAGCCACCGCACCCCCGACTGTACGTTGAAAATATTGATTGGTCTACCCCACACATTTACCAAACAGTCATCCTATATAATGACGTATCATGTTGCTGGCCAGAAAAACGGCCGCTAGGGTTCAAACGGTTATAATCTGTCCATTTGTCTTTCACATCACTTATTTTCCGTTTGCCGCTGGGGCGACACAATATCAATGTCACCCACAAAATTAGTAGTGGTTCGTTGTGACGACTCGAGGCGTCAGAATTCATGTGACATGGAGCATTTCGATGAATTAATTCAAAATCATATGTTGATATTTCGATCGCCCATCTTTCTCGATGTCCCGTGGGATCGTGCCCCATTGTAGGTATCTTCCGACCTAACAATGGTTTATGGTCAGTAACCACTTTCAAATGTTTTCCGACCAATTAAGTACAGAAATGTTGTACGCCCCACACAATGGCCCACCATTCCTTGTCGTAAATCGCCCATTTCCTCTCACACTTACTGAGTGTCTTACTGGCATAGCCAATAACTTGGGTTTTATTATGTTTTCTTCGAATAACATCGCCACAATAGCATCAGTGCTTGCGTCTGTATCTAACCTGAACTCATGGAAAACATCAGGAGAGTCTTGTGAAGGTGGGTTAGTAAGTGCACCTTTCAGTCTCACAAAGGCTTCGTGACATTCGTCCGTACATCGTAAGTCAACATTTTGTCGGCCAGCCTGTATAATAGACATGACATTTTAGCAAAAATGGGTACAAATGTAGAGTAAAAATTTGAAATACTGAGAAAAGTACGTAATTCAGTAATGTTACTTGGGGGAGGGCAGTTTTTAACCTTATCTACGTTCGCTGGGTTCGGGTCAACACCACGATTGGACACACAGTTTCCAAGAAACACTGTTTCTTAAAATCTGGAGTAAATATACAAATGTCATCCAGATAGACAAGACACGAAATAAGATCCACGCCCGTAAGAATGATTTCCATCAGACGCTGAAATGTCGGAGGCATTTTTCAAACCCATGAATAGTCATTTCTTTGAACTTGTATAAACGAGAACCCACAGAAAACGCTTTTTCCCCGATCTTTCGGCACAACTTCAACTTGACGCAAAATCCAAGAAACTGAACTTCGATGAGCCCAGCATTTTATCCAGCGCCTCATCTATCTTTGGGAGGGTGTGTGAATCCGTTTTTGTAATTGCATTAAGTTTTCTAAAGTCAGCACAAAAGCGAGCCGTCCTTCTTTTTTGCAATAACCACAGGAGAATACCACGAACTACTACTACTTTCTTCAATGATTTTGTCTTTCAACATTTCTCTTTGAATGCATTCTGTCCCGGCGCGGTAATGGAAGGGGATCCTGCATGGTCTTTGTTTAACTGACACACAATCACCTGTGTCAATATGACGTGAAACCATATTTGTAAACCTCCATTTTTCACTCGAAGAAAAATATCTTGAAAATCTTCGATGTGTTCGATCCTTTTCAGGTCCATCTGTTGTACCGCGGTCTATATTGGACATTAGACTATCCTCTCTGTCCAAGGTACATGTTTCCGCGATGTTACTCGTACTTCCACATTTTTAGCTCACCTGACTGAAAGTCAGGGTGAGCTTTTCTGATCACTTTTCGTCCGTCGTCCGTCGTCCGGCGTCCGGCGTCCGTCGTGAAGGTGGTGTTTGGGCCTTTTTCTCGCAAACCACTGGCCGCATATTAATGAAATTTCATGTCAGCAGGGGCTATATAAGGGCATTTTGATTTTTTGTCAAATTAGGTTTCAGCTCATATTGAGCAGAGGGATTATTTATTTATTTATTTATTTATTGATGTTTAAGGTCACATATTTATGCACAACGGCTAATCATGGCCGTGACAGTTTTACGGGTGGAGGAAGCCGGAGTACCCGGAGAGAACCACCGAGCAACGACGAGCAGCTGCCAGCTCCCCAACATCGTAACTCGCGTTAGATTGGTTGGAGACATGCGCACCATCGACGTGCAGTACGCCTTAGTACACGGCGTCATCGTGCCCCCACGCGGGCAATGGAGATGAAGTGTCTTGCCCAAGGACACAACGCGGTTGCCGCAGGTGGGACTCGAACCGAAGACCTCTCGGTTTGCAGCCTGCACCTCTACCTACTGAGCCACCGCGCTCCCGAGCAGAGGGATGGGGCAAAAATGCTCCATTTCTTAAAAAATCTTCTTCTCAAGAACCAGCAATAGCAGAAACTTGATATTTGGTATGCAGCTTCCTTTTGAGGTGTAGACTCAAGTTTGTTCAAGAGAAGTCTGTCGGGCATTATTTGCCTTCGTTATGGGAGGGGCAAAAATTTTGGCCACGCCTAAAATTTCTATTTTCAGAACCGTCAGGTCGATTTGAACCAAATTTGATATGAGGTGATAATGGGTCATAAGTAGTTGATTGATGCAAAAAAAAAATGTTCTCATTGCCCCGTGGGAACCTCGGGAGCTAAAAATAGGAAAAACCTTAAAACTGCCATATCTCCAAAACTACACGGCACAGGGAATTCTTATTTTGTATAAAGCTTACTTTTATCTAGTAGAATAGAGTGGTTAAAAAAAATCCCTATCGGTTTGATCACAAGGTACTTTTTTCAGGACTTTGAAGAAGTGCTGAGTCAGCACTTTTTAACACTGTAGGCAATGGGAAAAAGATTAAAAAATCTTCTTCTCCAGATCCAGCAGGCAGAATCTTTTGATATTTGGTATGCAACATTGTAGGATGGATCTGATTCAACTTTGTTCAAATCGGCCCCCCTGGGTTCATATTTGGGCTCAGTACAGGAGCCTGATTTCGAACTTGGTGCATTTCAGGCAAATTTCTTAAAAAATCTTCTTCTCCAGATCCAGCAGGCAGAATCTTTTGATATTTGGTATGCACCATGCTTAGGGGGTGAGATTCAAGTTTGTTCAAGCCAAGTCCCTAGGTCCATATTTGGACTCACTGTGGGAGCCCGAATTATAACTTAGTTCAATATGAGGAATATTCTTTAAAAATCTTCTCTTTTTTTTAGATCCACTGGTCAGAATCTTTGGATATTTGGTATAAGCTTTTCTTAGGAGGAGCAGATGCAACTTGTTGAAATCAATTCTCTGGGTTGATATTTAGGCTACCATGTCAGGTGAGCGCCCTCAGGCCCCTTGGGGCCTCTTGTTAATAGTTGTTAAAACTGTCATTATTTATCATTTTTTTATTAACAGTCTCAAATGTGTTGCACGGATAAACCTCAGCACACTGCGACGAGTAATCTACTGAAGGATAAGATTTACTCATTACAACACCGGATTTTATTTCAGACACATTATCAGTGATGTTCGTGCACTTAACCCTAATTTCCCCACATTTTACAGTGTCGTGCCAATACATTTGGTGAACATCACACCGCTGTCTTCACTTATAATATCGCATGAATCAAATACGCCGTAGTGTTCGTTCGGAACGGTATGTTTTGTGGAAATTCAAAAGCTGCAAAAATAATACTTTCACAATTCTGTTGAAATATATCTCTGTCAATAAGACGCACAACACACACTTCGGGAATAACATCTCTTCGAGATAAAAAAAAGGTATGTTACAGTACGTGGAGAGTGGATTGTAACTAAATCACTCGCAGAGTGGAGTTATCACCCAAGCTATAACCTTCAAATTTTGTACATATCGACAAAAAATACAAGAAATGTTTCAGCCAATGGATCTCCGGGTTAAACCCGGAGGTCCATTGGCTGAAACTTTGCTTGTGCTGGTTATGCTTTGGAACAAATTTGCAATTATTGCTTGAGTGGAATCTCCACTCTGCGAGTGATTTAGTGATAATACACTCTCCACGTACTGTATGTCCTCTTCAATCGTGACCTCTTACTCACAAATAAACTTCCAGCCTAATATCAACTGTTACGTTAGACCTCGCACCACATAACTTCACATTCCGTTATCAAATTGGTAAGTATAATTTGGACACAAACTTTTCCCAACCGTTCAAGTAAACATCCATTTACTGCTGTTATAGGTTGAAAGCATATCTGTAAATTTGGGTACCATTTGGCTTGAATATAGTATAAAGTTGCTCCGACATCAGAGTAATACCATTGGATGAAACCTCAGAGCCTTGACTTCGTTTCCTTGTAACCCCGCGCTAACCATACCTGTTTTTTTTTCATTGTTCAATTAAGTCTGTTTTCTCTAATCGCCATTTGACGAAACTGAGGCATTTGTATTCTTGGCCTCTACTTGCCGCTCTTTAGTGTTAAAAACAGGTTTCCCTGGTTCAAGGGACAAGCTCGATTCGAACGCGTGTGACCATTTTGTTTACATCCAAAACACCGTGCCTTGGGACTTTGTCTCCGAATGTGACCTTCTTTAGAAAAGTAACAAAATATTTTGTTCCCATGGAATGAACGGCGAACCACCCCCCCCCCCCCCGCCCCTCCGTATCAAAACTATTTTCAAATCGTGCACGGCAATCCGTGCTACCCTTTTCACGCGACTTACCAGGAGCACGGAAATCCACACCAGCGCGGTCCACATCATGATAATGGTAAGATAGAGGGGTGTCTTCGCACTGAATATAAGGCCTACGGCAATTAGTGGCTACTAGCAGGGTTACCAGCGTTGCTCGGGCGGAGGAGAGTATTCTTCCTCAATCTGTATTATATTTTGCTTGTCATAACTGTTGGTGCGCCTCTACACTCCCACACCCACCCCGCCACTTTTTTAAACCTCACCATTAGATTCCTGGTAAAAATTACCACTAGTAGACCCCATTGAAGACCTATATCGGTGAGAAAAAGTTTGGTCATAACTTTTGGTGCCCCTCTACATCCCCACTCCCACCCCGATACTTTTTTAAACCTCACCATTAGAGTCCTGATAAAAACGTATCCCTAGTATACCCTTTTGAAGACATCTATCGGTAAAAAAAATTTTGGTCATAACTTTTGGTGCACCCTATACCCCCACCCCCACCTCACACTCTTTTTTAAACCTGACGATGACCTCCGCCATAAAAGTTATTCCAAGTAGACCCATTTTGGATACTTGGGTGGCCCCATATTCATTTCTATAGCTGACAAACAGACAGACATTCTAAAATATAATATAGAAGATTACTTTTGACTGACTCACATCAGCAGCACGGCTATCCATGATACAACCTGTAAGCTGAAGTACAAAATTCTTTGTTATTCGTTCTTCCATCAGCTTTAATTCATTTGCCAAACATTTTCTGTCTGTTGAAATAGTCACGCATCCGCTTGTGAATTTAGTTCCATGTCTTATCTCAGAAATTGCTTTCACTGTTTTTTTTTCTCATTCCACAGCAATGTCTAGCCATTCTTCTAAACTTTTCTCCTTATTTTTCAAATTTTTTGTTTCAAGATTTGTCACTTATTCCACGAAGAAACCGTTCTTTAATTTGTTTCCTAAAATATTGTTGTTCACCAGTGCAAAAGGCTTTAACTGCCAATTCTTCTGAAGCGTATACGATATCATGTACAGATTCACTGTTATGTTATCACACTATCAGAGATATATACAACATAATACTTCGAGGAGAGAGAGACCAACGCGGAGCAGGTAGACAGGTGCGCGCCGTTCTGTCTGTGCTCGAAAACACCCATAAATAAATTTTAAAGAAAAACAAATTTATTTATTTATTTATTTATTGGTGTTTAAGGTCACATACTTATGCACAATGGCTAATCGTGACCGTGACAGTTTTACGGGTGGAGGAAGCCGGAGTACCCGGAGAGAACCACCGAGCAACGACGAGCAGCTGTCAGCTCCCCAACATCGTAACTCTGAACTCTGCACCGCAGCACAGGCAGGGTTAGATTGGTTGAGGACATGCGCACCATCGACGTGCAGTACGCCTCAGTACACAGCGTCATCGTGCCCCCATGTAGGCAATCGGGGTGAAGTGTCTTGCCCAAGGACACAACGCGGTTGCCGCAGGTGGGATTCGAACCGAGGACCCCTCGGCTTGCAGCCTGCACCTCTACCAGCTGAGCCACCGCGCCCCCTCTAAAGAAAAACAAAACCGGACGGGGTGCGTTGGAAACTTCAACCGCAGGCTATGTTATATTTTTTCGTTATTTTCACCACCTGTACCAGTGGTTTATTTATTAAATAATCTATTGAATTGAATTGAATGTTTCAAGTAACATCGAAATTTTGTGGTATAATAAACAGTGTTGTCAGGGGCAAAGTGCTTTTTTAAGTTCTGCTGTTATTAGCAGGGACGCCGGAGCGAATTTCGGATTGAGGGGGGGGGGGGGTGCTGGGGGGGAGGGGTAAGGGCATGACGGCCCGACCCTAGTTTATTTACACTCAGTATACAGACCACGAATACTATTCTCGATGGAGTCTAAATCGAGAATAGTATTCGTGGTTTGTATACTGAACTTAATAAACTCAATTTTTGACATGATGTGAAAAATATACGCAGTTCGCGTTTGATAAGATTATCACCTGCCCCCCCCCCCCTCCACACACACACAGGCGGCCTGTGTGAGGGGCATAATCTTATCAAACGCGACTGGCGATTTTTACTTGATAACCCGCACATTCATTCAAAGGACGAACAAAGAATGACTAATGATCTTGTCCTTTTGGGTTATCCCCCCTTAACCGTTACACAAGACAGTGACTGAAATTTCGTCGCCTGAGTGCTAGAATGTCCTATGTCCCATAGGGGACATAGGACATTCTAGCTCTCAGGCAACGATTTCTCGCGGAAACGGGATACAAGAATGTCGTCGAAACATATTTAGGCTTGGTCGTTTATCAGACAGAGCAGCCCCATTCAATGAAAAATATATGGTGGGGGGGGGGGGGAGGGGGGCTAAAGCCCCCCCCCCCCCCCGGCTCCGGCGTCCCTGATTAGGACGTAATCCTCACGTTCAGAATCTTCAATATGCTTAGATATTTTGAACGCCTTCCCCGATATCATTGTGATTAACAGTTTTGCTGTGTTGTCTTTAGTTCTGTATGGCGTAAGAGCGTTAGCCACTAATTCAAACTTATCCAGCCAGTCGAGCAAATCTTTCTCTTCCTCTTCATTAGTACCATTAAATGAGGGCGGAAGTCTGAGGTTGTTTTTTTTTTATTAGGGTTTAACGACACATTAACAGCCAGGGTCATATCATGTCGGTGACAGTTTTACGAGTGGAGGAAGCCGGAGTACCCGGAGAGAACCACCGAGCAACGACGAGCAGCTGTCAGCTCTCCAACTTCGTAACTCTAAACTCTGCACCGCGGCACAGGCAGGGTTAGATTGGTTGAAGACATGCGCCCCATCGACGTGCAGTACGCCTTACTACACAGCGTCATCGTGCCCTATGTAGGCAATCGGGGTTAAGTGCCTTGCCCAAGGACACAACGCGGGAGCGCGAACCAGTCGCTGAAATTGTCACCCATCCAACTACTAACCGCGCTCGACGTTGCTTAACTTCGGTGATCTGACGAGAACCGGTTACTGCGACGCCACCGCGCCCCCCGGAAGTCTGAGGTTAAACATGCCACTCCCTATAAGATTTTCAGGCATTATTGAGTTATATACACATTACCCCTTCACCTAACACAGTTCAGTGGAACCCTGTTAATTGAATAGTCACTTTGACAATGAAAATCATTCAGTTAATAACAGTATTCAATTAACAGAGATTATGTCACTCTCCTGTGTGATGGAGATAAACTTAGAATTTATTCTAAGATACCCGGTATAACAGATAAAATGCTTGTATTGGATGTACTGGGGCCAAATAGGTCTATAAACAAAGAAAAAGTCAGGAGTGTCAGGGTAATTTCTTGACAGGTTACAAGATCTTTTATTCAATTAATGGGAGGTTACTCCATAACCTATATTCAATTAACAGGTCAAAATTGTACTGGAGGTATGGTAAATGGTTTTGTGTTGGGAAATTATGTTTCATTAACAGGGTTATTCAGTTAAGAGATATCCAATTAAGTGGGCTCCACTGTAGTTTTAAAAAAATATAAATTTAACATTTTTCGAAAACCTATTTCACAATTGTTCAACAAAACCATACAAATATGGATATCATTAAAACCAGTTCGACGAGCTGGTTCTAATGATATCCATATTTGTATGGTTTTGAGAAAATTCTGAGATATTTTAGGCTGTAGTAGACTTAACCTGGTTAATGTTCTAACCGTTTTTTCCCGCTATGTTAGGTAATGGGTTAACTTACCAATTAAATGCAGAACAAATCTTTGAGTTCACTACGTGAAGGGTGTAATTTTCTACGTTTGATGACGAATGAAGGTCAACTTCAACTCTCAAGTTGTCCAGTGGAAAACATTCTTTGAAAATATACAATTGAATGTTTTATAGAGCATTGACTTCGCAGTGCATTTAGGTGAAGTTCATCAGAATCAAGTGACAAATTGTAAGAATAAGTTTTTGCCTTTGCTTTGTAGACTTAATGTGCTATATAAGTAAGGACAATTTGTGTACTTAGAAATTCCAACCTCTGATGTTCCTTGAATTCAAATAAAAAAAAAAACACAAATTATACATCAAAATAAAGGTTGTGGTGTACACAATACGAAAAAAATGCAATAAACTCACAGAGTTGACAGCAGACGCCGATGGTTCCTGGAAGTCTGCTGCCGCATTCGTACCAGAACTGATAATAAAATAATATTTCACGAGAACCACTCGTGGCCAAATGTGCTTCAGATATCCAAGAGCAAATCTAGGCATTCAAAACACTTTACGATACCGCGACAGGACAGCATTTGGGAAAAGAACAGCACTGTCTGCACTTTTTTTGTATTGATCGACGGACACGACTTTTCATCGAAAAACAACTACATAATTCTATTAATTAAATTCAAACAGGAGTCATGATATCTTGCAAGTAATATGGCAACTGCGCAGTCTCCAAATGATAATAGTGTGTATTATGAAGGCGATCTTTCTCATTATTTGATTTTAGATTGACTAAGACGGCATTGCATATCGATGCTTTTCGGCTCATATGACCTTGACCAAAATGTAAACAAATAGACAACGAAAACAAAAGCCAGGAGCTTTAGAAATCACGCCCACGCGGCTCTGTCGCTGCGTTTGGAAGAAGTTTGATTTCCTTGCTTTGTTCATTGGTGTATGAAGCACATTTGGATACGAGTTGCTCTCCTGAAATATTATTTTGTTATCTGTTCTGGTACGAATACGGTAGCAGAATTCCAGGAACCATTAGTGCTTGCTGAGTTGACTTCATATAATTTTCGCATTCTTTTCAACACAACCTTCGCATCGATGTACAATTTGTATATGTTTAATTTGTATTTATGCGGCATCAGAGGTGGGAATTTTTAAAGTAAACAAATTTCTTTTACTAATATAGCTCCTTGAGTAAATCCTGTCCACAACAAATAGTTTGAGTTCAATGCCGTTTTGTTTAAACGATTTGGGATAATTGTGTTCCTGGTTATTTATTATTTATTTAATGGTGTTTAAGGTCACATACTTATGCACAATGGCTAATCGTGACCGTGACAGTTTTACGGGTGGAGGAAGCCGGAGTACCCGGAGAGAACCACCGAGCAACGACGAGCAGCTGCCAGCTCTCCAACATCGTAACTCTGAACTCAGCACCGCAGCACAGGCAGGGTTAGATTGGTTGAAGACATGCGCACCATCGACGTGCAGTACGCCTCAGTACACAGCGTCATCGTGCCCCCATGTAGGCAATCAGGGTGAAGTGTCTTGCCCAAGGACACAACATGTTCCTGGTTAAGGGATCGTCCAACCTAACTTAGGTCAAATTTCAGGAAATTTTCTTCAAAGTCCAAAATGGCTAGAATGTAATTACCCCAGTAAATTATATACCGAAATGTTTAGAAAGAGACATAGAACACGTGGAAACTGAAATGTTCTGTGGAACTGTTGTTGTGTAGTTGAGAGCATTGCCTGAAAGTCTGCAGTGGCATACACAAGATACCAACATTTTGGCAATCTGTTTTGTCATTCAAGGGAAGAATGAGCAGTAACACCAATTCAAATCCATGGTATCTACAATTTCCAAATGCTGCTATCCTGTTTTTGTTGTTTTGATGGAGCAGGTTCAGCAAGCGTCAACTCCATACATTTCAGAGGAACAGGTATGGAGGAAGGACAAGTGACTTCATGAATGAACTAGAGTGATGTCACGCATGCAGCCCGACTGTCCTAGGAATGGCAATGCTGGGACGCAAAATGGTCGGAGCCATTTTTTGTTAAAAGTTTACCTAACGAATCTGCCATATCTGCACTCGTGATATACAAAATTTGCTATTCAAATTTTATTTTTTCATTTCTCTACTTCAAAACATACCTCATGACCTATTAGTGGAACAAACTTGATGAGCTTGCTCCAATAAGGAGTAATAAGCCATGGTTAGAAGTAAATAAAAATGAAAAAATCTGAGGTTTCAGAAAAATAATTTGTACTGTTGGCTTCAAATTGTGTAAGGTTAAGGATTAAAGATGCAGTACATAAAGCAATGTTGGGCTATATGAGTCAATTTTCTTTTTCAATTTGTGTGTGTGTGTGGGGGTGTGGGTGTGGGGGGGGGGGGGGCAGTTGTGGAACCTATATTGAAACCTGACCTGTATTACTAGCTGGAAAATACACATATCAACTTTGGTTGAAATCAAATAATCCAAACTGGCGTTATCAGTCGCAAACCAATTGTTTACAGACAGATGGATGGACCCACAGATGGACGGACGAAAGTCATGACTATAGCCCAGACTATAAACAGTCAAGCTAAAAATGCATTTTGTACCAAAGAAAAAATATTGCATGAATGGCCCTGGGTGAGGAGGAGGTGGGGTGGGGGATGAGGCGTGGGGGAGAGTGGGGGGATGGTAGGGGAGTCCATTTTTTTCCCACATGTGGTCAGTCTAAATCCTTCAGAATGCATTTTGAGCAGAGAAAACAAAATACCTAACTGGCACCATGGGGGTTGGGGTGGGGTGGGTGGTGGCGTTTGTCTGGGTTTTTAACCACAAACAAGAAATGCCTAATGGGGGGGGGGGGGGGGGGATAATTTATGTCTGGATTTTTAACCACAAACTTTAACCAAAACTGTAAAAGAGCATTTTTGACAAAAGAAAAAAAAAGGGTTCTGCATGTAGTGACTGTAAATAGTTCAAAATGCATCCACAAACTTTAACCAAAACTGTAAAAGAGCATTTTTGACAAAAGAAAAAAAAGGGTTCTGCATGTAGTGACTGTAAATAGTTCAAAATGCATATTGGAGGAAATAAGAAAAAAAATGCCTAATTGGGGGGGGGGGGGGGGGGGGGGAGGGGGCGGTGGTGTTTGGGTTTTTAACCAAAAACTGTAAACAAGCATTTTTGACAAAAGAAAAAAAAAGTACCTAATTGTCCCGGGGGGGGGGGGGGGGGGGGGAGACGTAAGTTTAAAAAAAAGGTTCCGCGTGTAGTGACTGTAAATAGTTCAAAATGCATATTGAGAAAAGAAAGAAAAGCCTAATGGGGGGGGGGGGGGGTAGGGTGTGGTGGTGTTTGTCTGGGTTTCTAACCACAAACTTGGAGTCATCCTACCAAGCTACAATGAAATCCCTTCATAATTATGGCCTGTGGAAAATTCTAAAGGTTTTCGGGCATCGGGCCTCTGTTACCGTCACAGTTGCCCAAAAGGGGACGTTCTCATCTAGACATTATATGAAGTCAACCTATCAAGTTACAATGAAATCCCTCCATAAATATGACCTGCAGACTGTGCTAAAGGTTTTCGGGCTTCGGGGCCCTGTTGCCGTCACAGTTGCCCAAAAGGGGACGTTCTCATCTAGACTTTATATGAAGTCAACCTATCAAGCTACAATGAAATCCCTCTATAAATATGACCTGCAGACTGTGCTAAAGGTTTTCGGGCTTTGGGCTCGGGCAGCCATCATGGTTGAATGATCGCAACCAAAAGGGGACATTCTCATCTGGGCATCTTGTGGATTGATCCTACGAAGTTACAATGAAATCCCTTCATAAATGTGACCTGCATACTGTGCTGAAGGTTTTCGGGCTTCGGGCACCTGTAGCCGAGACAGTTGCCCAATCACGTCCAAAAGGGGACTTTCTTAAAAAAAGGTTCCGCATGTAGTGACGGTAAATAGTTCAAAATGCATATTGGAGAAAAGAAGAAAAAAAAGCCTAATGGGGGTGGAGGGGGTGGGGGTAGGGGTGGTGGTGTTTGTCTGGGTTTTTAACCACAAACTTGGAGTCATCCTACCAAGCTACATGAAATCCCTCCATAATTATGGCCTGTGGAATATTCTAAAGGTTTTCGGGCTTCGGGCCTCTGTTGCCGTCACAGTTGCCCAAAAGGGGACGTTCTCATCTAGACATTATATGAAGTCAGCCTATCAAGTTACAATGAAATCCCTCCATAAATATGACCTGTAGACTGTGCTAAAGGTTTTCGGGCTTCGGGAACCTGTTGCCGTCACAGTTGCCCAAAAGGGGACGTTCTCATCTAGACATTATATGAAGTCAACCTACACATGTATCAAGTTACAATGAAATCCCTCCATATATATGACGTGTATACTGTGCTAAAGGTTTTCGGGCTTTGGGCTCGGGCAGCCATCATGGTTGAATGGTCGCAACCAAAAGGGGTCATTCTCATCTGGGCATCATGTGGATTGATCCTACGAAGGTACAATGAAATCCCTTCATAAATATGACCTGTAGACTGTGCTGAAGGTTTTCGGGCTTCGGGCACCTGTAGAAGTGACAGTTGCCCAATCACGTCCAAAAGGGGACTTTCTCATGTGTAGAAATTATATGAAGTCAACCTATGAAGTTACAATGAAATCCCTCCATAAATATGACCTGTACACTGTGCTAAAGGTTTTCGGGTTTTGGGATCCGGCAGTCATGATGGTTGATAAATCACGCCCAAATGGGGAAATTCTCATGTAGACATCATACGGAGTCATCGTATCAAGTTACAATGAAATCCGTCCATATTAAACATGACCTGCAGACTGTGCTAAAAGTTTTTGGGTTTCGGGCTTGGGCAGCCATCACGATTGACAGATCATACCGAAACGGGGATGTTCTCATCTAGGCCTTATACAGAGGCATTCTATGAAGTTGCAATGAAATCCCTTCATAAATACGACCTGTAGACTGCGCTAATGGTTTTCGGGTTTTGGGCTCGGGCAGCCATACCGGTTGACCGATCGCGACCAAAAGGGGACATTCTCATGTAGACATGACCTAAAACCTGCAAAGGAAATTTCGTGACAGTCAGACTAGAAATACCGGATATAGTCTGTACTTGAAATACCGGATATAGTCTGTACTTGAAGGTTAAATAAAGAACTTTAACCACAAATTTTAACCAAAACTCCAAATGTCAACTAAACAGGAATAAGAAAAAAAAAAAAAAAACACTTGAACCTTCAGTAAAAAACTTTTACCACAAACTTTAACCAAAACTCTAAATGTTAACAGAAAAAGGCAGACGGACAGACGGACGGACGGACGGACAAAAATCATTACTATAGCCCTCAATGTAAACAGTCTGGCTAAAAATGAAAACTGCGCAATATGAACATTTTGTAGTAATTATACCTCACAATTCTGTTGAGGATGGTTTAATTGTCTTGGTAAATTCACGAAAATGATTTCATTGATAGACTTGGGAAAAAACTACCCTAATTTATTTATTTGGTATCATGTGGATCATTTCAGGGACAATACTATAAAACTTTTACAATTTTATTTTCTAGAATTGTATTTTCTAGTTATGCCTTTGCATGGGTTCAAATGAAAGTTGTTAAATTGCCATGTCATTTAAAATGCTAACGATTCATTTTAGTCACTTATATTAATAGGTGGGAAATACTGTACTATACTATACTGTTTTATTGCATAAAACATCTCACATGTTTATAGCAAGATATCATTACAATGAGTGACATGGAATGATAAAGTTCGTGTAGCTACCACGAAGAGTGTGACAGATGTTCAAAATGTTTAGAGCCTTAACCCAACGAATGGGGACAAAAATGTAAAGATTACCCCAAAACAGTAGTTATTGTCATACAATAAACCGAAGAGTTCTCAATTGAGCCATACCTATTTGAATATCACCGGAGCCCCCTCAATGAGCGGGCTCCGGTGACATCCATATTTGCATGACCTTCCATTGGAAAATAAAATTATAGAAAATACAGCTATAAAAAATTTTATAGTATTGGCTACTGGAGTTTAGTTATGACAACTGCCATTGAAATGCACAATTAAAGAAAATTATTTATTTATTTATTTATGTTTTAAGGTCACATATTTATGCACAATGGCTAATCAGGACCGTGACAGTTTTACGGGTGGAGGAAGCCGGAGTACCCGGAGAGAACCACCGAGCAACGACGAGCAGCTGCCAGCTCCCCAACATCGTAACTCCGCACTGCAGCACAGGCAGGGTTAGATTAGTTGAAGACAGGCGTACTATCGACGTGCAGTACGCCTTAGTACACGGCGAGATCGTGCCCCCCACCTGGGCAATGGGGGTGAAGTGTCTTGCCATAGGACACAACGCGGTTGCCGCAGGTGGGATTCGAATCGAGGACCTCTCGGCTTGCAGCCTGCACCTCTACCTACGGAGCCACCGCTCCCCCAATTAAAGAAAATTACGACAACAAAGACTGGAATAACCAATATTAACCCTTTGAGACTTTAATTATCCTGACGTTCAAACGTCACTGGGAATGCAGTTTCTTCAACGTTTTTCAAAATGCGATGTCAGACGTCGGAAAGTACAAATAACAAGATAATTTTAAGTTTAGTGATTATCCGGTTGAGGGCCAGATTATTTTTGGTGGTCTAATTTGTTATTCAAAACTTGTTTTATTACAAGTTATTGGAGAGTGCCGACAGGCACTCTCCAATAATTTGTAAAAAAAACAAATTTATGTAAACAAAATATTGAAATTTGTAAACAAAATATTATTGTGTTTGACTGAATATGAAATATAAACAAGGAAAGTGTTGGCTTTTGCTCTGGTATCCTCTTTTTTGAAAGCCGTGATAGTGGCTTCTGGCACTCAATCCGTTAAGAAGTCTTGACAGTAGGATTATATATTATTAGTATTTTAAGCTGCGATAACATTTGGCCCAGGGGTTGTCATTGAGCACTATTCGGGAGAAAATAGGAATTTAGGTTAAAACTTTAAAAAATCGAAAAATAATAACAAAACAAATGACCGCAAAGTACCAACGCGCTGTTTGATTTCGTACGTCATAAGACGTACAAAAGTATCAAAGGGTTAATAGTCCCACGTTAACCCTTTACCCAACGTAACGGCCAAAACCGGCCAGCGCTATTCACAAAAATCGCCAATTAATTTTCATTATTTTTTTCATTTTTTGTCTCAAAAACATAGGTTATGACCCCTCATTGGAACGAGCTCGTCGAGCTCGTTCCAATGAGGGGTCATAACCTATGTTTTTGAGACAAAAAATGAAAAAAATTAGTTATTCAAGAATTTTTTTTGCAAGTGTCGTCTGCTTTTCATGTTAGGTAAAGGGTTAACAAAATTTGTATCGACTGACTGATCTGATTTAGAGTGTGTGATTGTTCATTCTATGCATTACTTTGCGTAATTTGGTTTAGAACTATTGACCTCCTGTAGTACGTTTCTGCAAAGGTGAACTTGTTAGAACTGGCCGATTTTACAACAATAGCTTATTTGTTGGTTGAATCCAATTTGATAGGCAGTCAATGAAAGGCGTGAACAAAATCACGATTATTTCGGTTAATGATGTCGTCATTTATCTGAACTTTCATAAGCGTCTCGGCCTCATTTCGATAATCTAATGGTTCTATCGGCCAGAGAGCATATCGATTTGACACTGAATTTAATTGCGTGGTGAAGAAAGTTGACGTTATGATGTTCCCAAATTTCAGTGAAGATGGACAGCTAAAAGGGTTGTTCTGTTATTTTGAATTTGGGTAATCGACAAACATGGAAATGGAAACAGGAATTGTGATAAATATAGTTCTGTCTTCAATCAAATGATATTTCATACAAACACGTATGACGATTACCATTAATGTTTGGGTGGATAAATTTTTGTTTTGAAACCTATTTATCAAGTTTCAATATTTTACGTATTGACAACAACCAAATTATAATATTTCGAAACAGAGGCGTAGTGATCCACTTCTAAAAATGGCATCCCTGGACAAGGAAACTGAAAAGTTGTCCTGCAATTTCGACTTTATCTCGCATCAATGGGATTGTCAATATAAACTTCCCCCTCGAATGTCTTGGGCGTTTCCAATTCCATCGCTTTGCAGATTTGCGAATTGTGTGGCCCTTTCTGCAGTTCTCAAATCTTTGAAAAAAATATTTTGCCGAAGTTCACGATTCGTCTTATATGGTTACAAGTTATCATTAGAGCTGTAGGTTAACCGAAACCGAGCCGAGGTTATTCGTTTTTTAAAAAAACGAAACCGAAACCGTCGACATCCCGTAATCTAAGGTTTTTCGTTTTTTATTAAATACTCTCTTGCTGCAGAAATTCACAGAATGTAGCCATCGCAGAGTAGTGAGAGTACCCAGACACTGCCAATGGCAGTGTCTGGGTACTCTCACTACACTGGGAAGGCTTCATTCTGTGAATTTCCGACATTTCAGTTTAGTTGTGTTTACAGCTTTCCTCAAGTTGCGTGTAGGTGTCAGACCTCGAAAAATGGCCAAGCACAATAAAAGTTCTGTATATTTAGGTAATTATTATATTGGCCTTCCTGATTCTTCATGTATTATAGCTTATTTCGGGCATTCATTGAGTTTCACTCAATTTCACTGCCATTCAGTTATGACTCCGGACATAATGAGTTTCATTGAATTTTATTTGGCCTCATGAACAAACCGAAAGCCAAACCGAACCGAGGTTTTATTCCACCTGAAAAACCAAAACCGAAACCGAACAAGAAATTTAAAAACCTATAGCTCTAGTTATCATGTGACCGATTTTCCCAAATGGTTTTCAAATGGAAACTTATTTCTTGTTCGTGTATTTTTCTTTGGGACGTTTGTAACACAACCGACACGAAATGGCGAAATGTGTTTTCTCCGAGTCTGGAGTTCGAAGTCATTTATTTGAAACCTTGTCATTGGAATTACCGATCTATTCGTGATTTCAGCAATTCACAACTTATGCCATTGAAAACGTCAAAATGGTAAAAATAATTTTGTTTCTTGAAAAAGTGAATATACTCCATTTCCTTGTACTCTAGTCATATTTTCATATATAACGACTTTAATTCGTTTATCAATATTTTGGGCACTGGTGATTATTTCAAAAAATTTCCCAGTTTTAGTTTAAACAATATTTATTCAATGAATATGTTATATATTACAGGATTGACAACCAAAAAATTAACAGTATATATTTTTAACATCAAAAATAAATGTAACATGTAATAACGAAAGAAACCAAATTGACATGTAATGCGGGGGATCTGGCAGAAAGCTAGGAGCTTATGTTAGTCTTCTCCCCGAGTCATTCACAAGTATACCCCAAAAAGGTGGTATAGTATAGTAGATGTACTCATATATCGCCGTGTGGAACCCATGGTCTATGGTCGATCAGTAACTTCATCACCCACAATGCGCCAAACCAATGCGCTAAACGGGGCACCGCATCCTCACACACACAATGAGAGCTGTCTAGTGGCCTTTTGAATCTAGACCTGGGATCAAATACACGAGAGATCATTCACATTTTGCTTGACGGCATCGTACTCGACACACACAGGCCACGACGAGTGCAAAGACGCGATACCCCGACCAGGACTGGGGAGAAAGTTGGTGATAATTCGAGACGTAGAAAAACAGGCATGGGCCGTCAAATTACCAGGCACCCCTACATGATATTGTTTAAACCTTGCATGCAAAGAAAGGAGAAGATAGAAAGTGTACAAAGAAGACGGGCAAAGTAAAACAGGGAATGCCAGCTTGAAGGCATAGTGAGTTACCTTCACCTTCAAGACAATTGTACTTAAGCAGCATAAGCAGCATAAGCACCATTAGTTAGAAGTGAGACGAAAGCAACCCTGGTGGCGAGGTATGCGAAGAAAACGAGAAGGAATGTAAGATTGTATGGGAGAATGCGGGTCAATTCACCACATAGTAGTAGTTGTACGTGGTAATTGGATCCTCAGCAGTCAACAAAAACGTCCACTTGATAAAATGAAGTCATGCACCACTTCAAAAACAAGACGGTTCTCCTGATTATTCAAGAATTCAGATCCAAAAAGAAGTGTCGATACATCTATAGTGAATGTGAGAAGGCTGTCTGTTGCGGACATTTGAGTAAATTTGACAAAGTAGGAAAACATGCTCTGGTGTCTCGCACATCCCACATTGACAGGAAGGGGTAGTTGACAGATGATTGTCATATAAATGAGAATTTAGGCTACTGCAAAGCTATCGCAACCTGCAGTGATATATTTGGGCTCGCGATTACGTGATTTCGCGCCAGTGTAAAATACAGATGGTAGCTGATTTCCGACATTTAAGAATGTCTTGAAATTGCTCAGCGATGAGTTCTCGCGGACAGATAGGAGCAGCTTGTTCCATTGGTCTATGACGCTCTGGATAAAAGAAGACTGATACAATTGAGTCCGACAAAAAGGAGCTCTGTGATAATGACATGACTGGAGGTTGAGCGATGGATTTGACGAGTAGACGATCGGGGGAACCTTATTAGCAATATATGGGGGCAACATGTGATGGTACATTTCGAAGTACTGTAACAGCTTGTTTTTGCAGCGTCTTTCTTGTACAGAATCCCAACTTGTTTCAGAATAAGGCAAAGACTTACTGCAACTGACAGTTGCCCCGGTAATAATCCTTCCGGCTGCAATCTGTATTTTTTCTAGCTCGGCGACTTGAGCTGCTGAACAATTAGCCCAGACAGCATCAGCGTATTCGAGTAGAGGCCTAACGAATGCAAAGTATATTTTTTCTAGGACGCTGCGATCGAGATAGAATTTCTGCCTCCTCATTAGGTCTAAGCGAGACAGGCTTTAGAGCAGATATGGTCAATGTGGTCATTCCTTGTACATGTGCTATTTAGTATGACTCCTAAATGTTTGTGATTACTGCCTTCGGATATCCGTGTATCACCTAAGAATAGAAGTGAGTGGGCAGTGGGGTTGCTTTTCCGTGATATAAGCATACTCTCTGTTTTACTGGGATTAAACTCAACCAACCATGGCAAGGTCATGGTTGATTAATCTCGAAGCTCTGGATTTTCTACGATAAAATATAGTGAAGTGTCATCTGCAAATAGGCGTATGCTACCACGTAGGTTTTCGGTTATATCATTAATATATATAAGGAACAATAAAGGTCCAAGTATCGATCTCTGGATCCCCAGCATTAATGAGTCTCCTTGTAGATGCGTCCGATCCTATCACAACTCGTTGCGACCTATCCGAAAGGTACGATTTCAAGAACAAGAGTAGTTCAACAGAGACGTCAGTTTTCATCAGCCTGTGAATAAGACCAACACGCCACACCTTGTCGAAAGCCTTACTGACATCGCAGAAGACCACCCAAACTTCTTTGCCTTCATCAAGAGCTCGACTGAATTCATCACAGATGTCAGTCAGTTGGAAGACAGTTGAGTCACCAATTGTAAAAACCTGATTGGAATTCACAGAGGACATTATTGTCAATCAGAAAATGCCACAAGCGTTTGAAAACAAGTTCTTCAAATCATTTACCTCCACAGCTAATCAATGATATGGGACGATAATTAGTAACTGAATTTGACGGCTGTTTTTCAAAATTTGGGGGACATTTGCTTTTTTCCACAATGAGAGAATGGAAGAGTTATTCAAGAACACATTAAATAACATTAAAAGAGGCTCACAGCTGTTCTCAGTTTTGTTGGGTGTCCTCTTAAGGCGCTATATAACTTACGGGAAATTGGTTTACTTTGAAATTCCCACCTATGATATTTCAGAAATTCAAGTTAAGTATTCAACGATTATACATGAAAATATAAATTTTATAGTAAATTCCCTTTCTTATTATACCTACCGAAATTGTTTACTACAGGCTTGCACTACAGTGGAAGATCCTAACTCGGATAAAATACTCTCTATTTTAATCTTTCCCAAGATTAGGGAAAGAAAAGTGGTATAAAAACACCACGAAAAAATAAGCCAAAACTGGGTCGAGCGCCATCGGCGCACACCCAGTATGGGACGCTCTTCCGTACAAATCCACGACTACCGTAAAACAGCGCGCAGTGCGTCAATTCGTCATTCTTTTGATTCTGAACAACACAGGAGTTATGTGATCAGCGGGGAGGAAGGATTCTTACCCGAATAAGAAGACGGGAGGACCTCCATGTAAACAATTTCGGTAGGTTTTATAAGAAAGGAAATTTACTGTAAAATTTATATTTCTTATCAACCTACCTCAATTGTTTACTACAGGCTGAATAGACAAAAGGATGGAGGGAATCACATAACCAACCCACACAACTCAATAGCACTGGAACCGTGGACAGAGGAAGAGATCCCTAGGCCTATCAAACCAGAGTATCACAAACATTAGAAAAGACAATGAAAGATGAGGCGTATGGTGAAGTGTGACGCACAGACAGAAAGGGCAGTAACAGCACAGAGCTGGAACTGACCCTGAAAAAAGCTGAAAGGCTGGGATAGACAACAGCCTGAGCCGAAGAAAGAGGGCCCCAAGGACCAAGGTCCTCTATCGGCTCCTGCAACTGTCGCAGATAAAAGGAGAATGTAGCATTTCTCCAGTAGGCTGCCAGTATAACATCCGTCATCCGACAACATGACAGAGTTATTAAAAGAGGAAGACAATGCACGCACCTCGTGGCAGAAAAAAACAATTGGTAATACAATCACCAGTAGCTAGACAAGCGGAAGCTGCAGGAATAGCAAGACAAATCCATCGAGAAATGGATGCAGGGGAGATCTGGCATGTGAGAAAACGCATAGTCATCCAGGATAAAGGCGCGAACGCCCCCCCCCCCCCCCCCCCACACACACACCAAGCAGATCAGTGCCCAAGAAAGCGACCATCTTGGAGTAAACTGCAAAGTCCTAGGCCTTTTCAAGGAAAAGAGCTGAACACGCTTGGAGAGGCAAGGATGAGTGTCGAAACAATGCGGTACCACAAATGAAAAAGGTCTCCGAAGCATGGACTTGTACCCATTGCTGGAGACCCCCAGAAACAAACATAAACCAGAAACTCCGCAAGCGGTTTGATCGAAGGAGTGACAGAAGCAACAGAGTGATCGCACACCATCGACAGAAGAACCTTCCACTTAGCCACAGAGGCTAAACCAGTGGAGTGAGTGCCTCCTTGAAGAAGAAAAGCAACTCCACTGCGTGTCTTGAAAAACCACTACGGAGGAGACAGAACCCGAAAAAGACATGTGCCAACGCACAATGAAGTCGGGTCAACTTGAAACCTCCTCGGGCGACTTTGGAAAAGAAAGTCGCGATGTAGAGAGAGACATGCCGGAACCGCCGCTAACAGAGACCGGAGCAGATTGACCCATACCCACCGAGGAGACGGGTGTGATCGAAAGGATTCGACGACTGCAGGTTCATATCTGTGAGAGAACCTGAGGCGGAATCGGAACCGGCAGGAAGGCGTAGCCGACAAGACCGTCCCAAAGGAGGGTCAGAGCGTCCACAGCGAAAGCCAGAGCATCTGGACACGGGGGCACGAAAGTGTCCACCTGATGGTTCCAACGGGCCGCAAAGAGATCGATGGAACCCGCCATTTGGAGCATCCACTCGGTGGATAAGAACCTGCCTGTCGGGACAGGGAGTCGGCTAGGACGAACAGACGACCGGAAATGTGACGAACAGCCACACCGGCGTTGACACCCCGAGCGAGCGGTAGAAGATCCCGAGCCAATTCGCACATTGGAACTGTGTGCGTGCCGCCCTGGTCCCGAATGTAAGCAACCACTGTCGAATAGTCGAACAACAGAAGGACCTGACGATTCGATAGGTGAGGGATCCACTCCCTGAAACTCAGAAGAAGAGCAAGAAGCTTTGCTGGCTGATGTGTAGAGATGCCCGATCCACATCCCGTGAAGGGAAAGACCTAGAGGATCCAGCGTCGCACCCGATCCGAGATCGCTGACATCTGCCGTCAGAACGCGATCGGACGTGGGTAAGTCCAACAGGACACCCTGCGTGATCCACTGAACATTCGTCCAGTGGAGAAGGTGAGGATAAGAGAATCTGGTAACTGAAGCACCAGATCCAGAGAATCGACATTCGGCCTCCAACGACTGAGCAGAAAGTGTTGGAGAGGTCTGATGACATGCAGTCGACCTAGAGGAATGAGATCCGTTACCGAACCGCAGAGACCGACCAGCCAGAGAATACTCCGTGCCGTCGCGGATGTGGACTGGGACGGAGTCAGAGCAAAAGCTGAGAGAACCACAACCTTGGCCTGGGGAACCGCCACCAAAATGAATTGGGTGCGGAAAGCCATCCCCAGAGGACAAAACGACTGAGAAGGGATCAGTTGCAACCTCTCCTCATTGACTCTGAATCCAACCGACGTGAGCAAGCTCAACAGAGTGGCGACATCCGACTCCAATAAGGCAGCATTGGAATGCCTCTGGAGGATATCGTCCAGATATGCCGAAGTTGTCACCCTGGACTGTGTGCGATGGAAAGCTATCACATGCGACATCAGTCAGGTGAAGGCCCAAGGAGCCAGGTTGAGGCCGAAAGGCATGGCCTTGAACTGGCAAACTCGCCCCAGAAAAGCGACCCTGAGATACTTCCGTGACGCCCGATGAATCGGACCGTGAAAGTAAGCGTCTCGCAGGTCGAAGCTGGAAGCGAAATCTCCCTGGTGAATTGAACGGCGGACCGACCTGAAAGTCTCCATGCTGAACTTGGGAGCAATGATAGACTGGTTCAGGATACTCAGATCGATAACCGGTCGGAGTCAGCCGTCCTTCTTTGGCACCAAGAACAGGCGGGAATAGAACCCCACTGACTGAATGTTCTTGACGACCTCTATCGCCCCCTTGTCAGGAGATTGTCTATCTCCGTGGACAAAAGTTCCCGACGTAAAACGTCTGAAGGAACTGTGGTTGGAAGAGGCACCCTGGTCAGAGTGGGGTGCCGTCGGAAGGATATTCGCAGCCCGGACCGAACAACATCTAACACCCAAGGATCGGATGTGATGGTGGCCCAACGGTCTGCGAGCTCTGCTATCCTTCCTTCAACATGGGACGAGTCGAGGTGAGGACCTTCATTTCGAGCCCCGACGAGAGGAGAAACCACCTCCTCAACTGAATGAAGAATCCTGATACTTCCCTCTAGTCTGCCGACGCTTACCCTTACCCATGGAGTAAGAAGTAGAAGCGGTGGCAGAAGGATCACCCTTTTGCTTCGCAGAGGAAGCAGAAGGGTATTTGTTAGGCTTGGAACGGCCCCTGCCTCCCCTAGAAGGCTGATCAAGCTGAAGAAACAGCAGCTGATCTTTGGAATGACGTCATCCCGGCCCGTCGACACGCTTCTCAGGAAGGGAGCAGCCTGTGTCCAGCACAGAGTCGCTCCGAACTAATTCCAGTTTAGCCGTGTTACAGGCATGCGCGTGAGTGAGATGCATGAGCGCCTTGGACAGCACACACAAAGGAGCCTCTACCTCGTCAAACTTATCTGGAGGCAGATAAGCAGCTAAAGCTGAGACGACGTGATCTGAGAAAGAAAGCATACCAAGCATCTCTCTCGATAAGCCCAACATGGACTCCAGAGTCGTCATCGGAATGACGGCAGACTTGGGCTTGGAAAGCCCGAGGGAATTGGAGTCCTGATCTAAAACCGTCAAAGTCTGGCAGACTGACGGATTGGCGAAATCGTAGTAACGATAACGCACCGGAGGCAAAAAGGTGTCAACCCTGGTGAAGAACGGAGCCTTCATAGCCTTGGAACACAGCTTAGAGTCCAAGGCTGAAAATGCCTCAACCAACTGTACCGACTGGCACGGTCGAAGACGCCCAGAAGCAGGTTGCTCCATAGGCTGTTGGCGCGCGACCGATGATCGCGGCCTGGCTGACAATGTCGGCTGGTTGGATGGTTTGAGATCCGGAAGGAACCCAAACACAAAATCAAGAGCTGCCCCCAAGTCCGAAGACTGCTGGCTCTCGACATCAAGCATGTCTGACTCTTCCCCTGAGTCGGAAGACACATAGCCCATCGTGGGCAAACCGGCCGACGCCTCCCATGGTGTCAGAACACCAGGGGGATCAGAAAGCGGCCTGTTTCCAATCCCGGGAGGCGGCGCCATAGGGGGCGCCTGGAAACCACTCGCTGCCTCGCTGGAAGCAAAGGGAAGGCTCTTTGACAGAACCTGAGTGAGTAAGGAGAGGGCCTCCCTAAGCTCAATGCCCGTACTGGCCGGTTCGACAGGGGAACAAACCGGCAAAGTGGCTTCACCTCTCACCCTCTTAACTAGCGAAGGGTCACGATCCTCAAAAACACCCGACGCGGGACGACGAGCGGCAGTCGAAACGTCTGAAGGCAGACGTGTATAGGGGTACGACACACCCCGAGGATCAACATAGCGGGAACTCATGAGATTCACCGCGGATCTCTGCGTGGCAGAAGGTCCAGGCTGCACAAAAGACGTGTTGGTCCCCCAAAACTGGTCGTGTGGCCAGAATGAGTGGACGGAAACGCCACGGAGTTCATAGTGTCCCCACTAAGAACACCCGAATTCAGTAACACAACTCTGGTGCTCGACGGTGCAGAGACCACAGTAGAGGGTCCGGCCGGCAGCCACTTCCAACTTCGCCGAGTTGAAGTCAGGGAAGGCTGAGGCCGATATCCCCACGTCTACACTCCCAGACACCGCAGCAGACCACTGCAGGTATAAAACTACTGTGCTTAACGGCTGAGAGGACACAGTAGGGGGTTCAGTCGGCAGCCCCTTCCGACTTCGCCGAGTTGAAGTCGGGGAAGGCTGAGGCCGATACCCCACAACCACACAACAGACATCCCTGCAGACCCGTGCAGGGATAAGCCGAGGCCGGCTAAAAACGGTGCCCAATGACGTTATAGACGGAACAGCAGTAGCAGCAGATACGATGGGAGCTGTTGGAACTGGCGGAAAAGCGGAGAGAGCCACCAAGCTCGGCCTCCAAAGGAGTCACAACCCTAGTGACAGCCTCAGATGTGGACTGGAGAGGGCGCATAGTCCCGGAACCAGGCATCTCTTCACCAGACATCCAACAGCTCATGCGGTATCCACCACGGTAAAAAACTGCACATTCCCAACAGAAGGGGAATAACTCTCACGAGACATGGTCGAGTCGGGAAGCCCCGAAACGACAGCGTTCCCCACCCCCCGCTCGTGCGGGAGGAGCTGCACATCCCCCACGGAGAGGGAGCAATTCTCACCAGACGTGGTCGAATCGGCGACCCCGAAACGACAGCGCCCCCCCCCCCCCCCCGCGGGAGCGGGAGGAGCTGCACATCACACCAGACGTGGTCGAGTCGGGAGGCTCCCGAAACGACAGCGTTCCACACCACCCGCGGGTGCGGAAGAAACGGCCACGAGAACGCACCAAGGCGAGGGCAAAAGGAATTGCCCTAAAAGAACCGAACTGGAAATAACAGAGGTGAGAGCAGTAGAAGAAAAAAGGTGAACTCAACAGAAACAGAAAGTAGAACACCCTCAACTACGAGAGAAGGTGGCAGAAAAAACCGGTGGGTACACGACAGAACCCAGACGGTCGACAGGGACCGAAAAAACAGAAATTCAGCCCTCAACAGAGTGAAAAATTCTGTCCAGACAGTCCCTGATTGACACCTTACTCCAAAAACAATTAATTCATCAACCGAAAAATTCATTGTCGAATCACGTGATGTCGAAAACAAAACATTCGCGAAAACGGAATAGTAAAAATATACAATGAGAATGTGGTTGAAAATATAAATGAGACTATATAAAACACAGTCCTGTTATTATACGATCTTCAGATCCATAATTCGAGTCACAGGAAAACCATTATCGACGAGTTAAAATATCACTGTTACTGAGCAAGATGGCACACATCCACCACGTGTGCGGATAATCAAAAGAATGACGAATTGACGCACTGCGCACTGTTTTACGGTAGTCGTGGATTTGTACTATGGAAGAGCGTCCCATACTGGGTGTGCGCCGATGGCGCTCGACCCAGTTTTGGCTTATTTTTTCGTGGTGTTTTTACACCACTTTTCTTTCCAAAATCTTTATCCGGGTTAGGTTCTTCCACTGTAGTGCAAGCCTGTAGTAAACAATTGAGGTAGGTTGATAAGAAATGAAGGTCGTGATGTATACAACACGACAAATGTATGGAATCAACTCCCAGAGATGACGACATGCACCAATGGTTCCTGAAAGTCTGCCACAGTATTCGTACCAGAATTGATAAAATAATATTTCAGAAGAACTCCTGGCCAACTGTGCTTCAGATATCCATGAACAAAGTTAGGAAATCAAAAGTCTTCAAAGAACAGTGACAGAGCTGCGTGATGTTAAATTCCAAAACTTTCAGCTTTGTTTACATCGCCTTTTTGTTTATATTTTTGGTCAAGGTCATCGGGTCGAAAAAGCATCGACTTTCAGTGCCGTCTGAATCAAATAATGAGAAAGATAGCCTCAATGCTACACTCTATTATTATATGGAGACTGCACAATTGCCATTTTACTTGCAAGTTATCATGTCTCCCGTTTGAATTTCTTAGAATTACTTGTTTTCCGATGAAAATTCGTGGTATCGAATGATAAGCACATGTCGGTCGGTCATGCAATCCATCTTCAATAAAAAATTCTGTCAGTGCAGTCCCGTCGCTGTATTGTAACGTGGTTTGAATGCTTGGCTTTGTGTTTGGATATCTAAAGCAAATTTGGCCACGAGTTGTTCTCCGGAAATATTATTTTATTCATAGTCCTGGTACGAATACGGTAGCAGACTGCCAGGAACCATTGGAGCCTTCTGCCAAATCTGAGTTGAATGCATATATTTTTCAGGTTCTATACATCACAACCTTCATTTTGATGTATAATTTGTATATATTCACTTTGAATTTATTGAATATCAGAGGTGGAAATTGCAAAGTAAACAAACTCATCGTACTTATATAGCACCAGAAAAATCGAAATGGAATACACGGACTTCTATAATTCTAACGATGATGTTGTCATGTTGACTCAAAGCACAACAATTCTTTTTAAGTTTAAAATAAGAGAATTGACAAATGAATTCCAATTTGTTTGGAGTCCAATAAATAAATCTACTTTCTTCGTCAAATCGCATTTTCCAGCCCAAACATGCACATTTACTTGTTCAAAATGTTCAAATTTCTCAAAATGTGTTCGTAAATATTTCAACGCCTCATTGAAATTTCGTCTCGACTGTGTTCAGAATTCTACATGTGGGAGGAATTCACCGCAAACTGACTTCAGCCTGTTGCCTTTACTATCCGACAAAAGAATAGGACATTTTAAGTTAGCTTTAAATGGATAAAGTGACTGAGGGTCAATGAATTTCCGGAGTTTACAAACACTCATTAAGTGGGTACAACTAAATACAGGGGGGGGGGGGGGGGTGCAGAGGGGTATGAAAATAAGTAAGGGTCGTTTAAAAGGTTAGTTATATGTACAGACATATACTACTCAAAGTTTGCTAAGCACCAAATATTTGATACATCATTGTGAAATTTGCTTGTAACGTATTTGCGATATTTATAGATTTGATTGAGGATTGTATTGAGATGGTCCCCGGTTTTTACATTAGCTCTCTTGACAGGCAGACTTTTCTTGACAGTCATAGAAAGCATGTATCCCTTGATTGTCATGATACTTTCGTGTACTGTCTATTGTCTGAAGCAGAAACGTGGCGGGCTGTAGGGATGGTGGAGCAAGGGGCTACCCATCGCCAGGTTGGTGAAGCCCTTGGTGTGCACCATACAGTGATCACCAGAGCCTGGGCAAGATTTCAGCAGTATAGCACACCGGTAAGACCGCATGGTGGTGGCAGAGACAGGGCAACATATTCGTAGCTGAAGACCGGTTTTTGATCATTCAGGCCCATAGGAACCACTTTGCCACAGCAACCCAGCTTCGCAGTGACCTTCAGAATGCATCTGGGGTAAATGTTTCGACGCAGAATATCCGGGCAAAGTTGCACGAAGGTGGTCTCCGATAGAGAAGACAATATATTCGCATTCCGCTGTCCCAGAACCACCGCCAGGCAGGATATGAATGGGCCATGGCCCACGTTGGATGAACCAGAGAAGATTGGCGACCTGTCCTTTTTACAAATGCGTCAAGGTCCTGCCTAGACAACACAGATAGGCGTTCTAGGGTATGGAGAAGACCAGGAGAGCTATTCCATGCAGCAAACATTGCTGAGCATGAACACTGTGGTGGAGAGTCAATCATGGTCAATCATGGTCTGGGCGGCATCAGCAGGGATGGACGTACAGAGCTCTGTGTCCTTGAACGTGGTACATTGACTGCACAGCGGTATATTGATGAGATCCTGGATGTCCATGTCATGCAGGTGCAGTGGGTGATAGATTTGCAGTGGGTGATAGATTCATTCTGATGGACGATAATGCCCGTCTTCATGTTGCCAATGCTGTCGGGGAGTACCGACAGAGGAAGGGAATTGAGCGTATGGACTGGCCAGCCAGATCCCCTGACCTCAATCCAATCGAACATGTCTGGAATGAGTTGCAGCTTGCAATTTCAGCCCGTCCAGTCCAGCCAAGAAGTGTCCAGGAGCTTAGTGCCATGCTGGACCAAGAATGGAACAACATCCCAGAAAGAACCACCAGGAACCTGATTGGGAGTATGAGAAGGCTGTAATTAACAGTAATGGGTCTCATACTCGATATTGAACCCATACCAGTTCGCTCCGTCAACTTTTTGGCAAATTGAAAAATTTCCTCTTTTATCAATAATATCCATTTTCCATGGTTATCGTATTCAAAAGCTAAAAAATAATGTCAAACACAAACCAAATCTTAATTTCTGTACTCAAATCATTAAAGATATAATTAAAAAAAAATATATACACTTTTCATTACAATAGTTCAACTAAAACGTAAAACAGGTAGTTGGATATACTTGGGGGTTAGCAAACTTTGAGTAGTATATAATTTAGTCATTTGAAGCAATATATGTGGTATAGCCCTTAATATATTCGAGTAAATTCAAGATATATACACCGAGCCGTCGCCGAAAACTGCTCCTCGGTTTTAAGTATAGGTAGCTTGGTAATTAATAGGCTGGGGGCGCGGTGGCGTTGCGGTAACCGGTTCTCTTCAGACAACCGGAGATAAGCAACGTCGAGCCCGGTTAGTCCTGGGATGGGTGACCGTCTGGGCGATCGATTCGGACTCCCGCGTTGTGTCCTTGGGCAAGGCACTTAACCCCGATTGTCCACATGGGGGCACGATGTCGCCGTGTACTAAGGCGTACTGCACGTCGATAGTGCACATGTCTTCAACCAATCTAACCCTGCCTATGCTGCAGGGCCGAGTTACGATGTTGGAGATCTGGCAGCTGCTCGTCGTTACTCGGTGGTTCTCTCCGGGTACTCCGGCTTCCTCCACTCGTAAAACTGCCACGGTCATGATTAGTCATTGTGCATAAGTGTGTGACCTTAAACACCAATAAATAAATTAATTAATTAATTAATAGGCTACCTCGGTGTGTGGATGAAGAGCGTAAGTGCTAATTGGGCACCACAACATAGATAATTGTAATATTTGATAAAAATAAAACTCCCATCAGCTTTTATCCAAGCTTTGGGCCGGCAGAACTTTTCAGTTCTGGCAGCTTTAAGGTGTTTTTATTTTTTCCCCCAGATGGAACCTCCGAGTTGTGTTATAATCACATTGGATATATGCGGATATATATACAACTGTTCAATCATGTAGTTATGTTATATACCATCTGGCCTGCTACAAAGGATATTTAAGGGCTAAAGGGTACAAAGGTTACGTATAATAAAATTGCGGTATGATATCCCCTGTCTTTGGTTGTTCCATTTTTGGAATCTTACCAGTCATCGGGGAAAACCATAGCAATTATGCACTTTTTCTTAAATTGCGATTTGTCATCCCTGTCTTAGGTTGTTTCATTTTTGAAATCTTACCCGTCATCGGGGAAAACCATGGCAATTGTGCATTTTATGCATTTTTTTTATTCTGCGGTATGTCGTCCCTGTCTTAGGTTGTTCCATTTTTGGAATCTTACCCGTCATCGGGGAAAACCATGGTAATTATATACTTTTGTGCAGTTTTTTTTAATTGCTGTGCCCGGTACAACCAAAGCTGCAGCTTGTATTTAGTAGATTTTTGGCCATTTCGACTCCGTGTCAACGGTTTTAATTTTGCCTTAGTTTTTTTGTTCACACTTTTTGTTTTCGAGGTTTTCACCCTCTTTACCTGATCTACATTGGAATCTTTGACATATTTTCACATCGGGTAAAACTGACGGAGCTCTGCCACCCGAGTCGGTTGTTTGAAACGTAAAAAGATTTGTCCCGTCCTTTCTAGCTCGGCAACCGACCCCAGAATTGGCTGTTGCCTTCAGCCTCAGATAAGCATCGTCCCAGTCGAAACTACCGGAACTCTGTAAACACTGGACACAACAATAGCCTAAACCAGACTTCCTAAAAATTTGAAATTCATCCCATTTAAACATTCACACTCAGGATGAAACCACCTAGACATAGGTAACAACCTACGCTCTGAATCTCGTGGCAAGACTTCTGCCACACAAGGATATCAAGGATATGGAGTAGAAGGAGAAATGTTTGCAGTTTCCAGATCTTAAGAAATCAAATCGTTTCCCAACTTCGTCCAAGAATCACGTGATCATAACAATCATGTCGTACCAAAACAATATTCCGTGGTCGTTCATTTTCCTGTTGGCGTTTTCACCACGTCGATGATGAAATGATCAATATGCTTTTCCTGAGTATGGAGTGTGAAGTTTTATTTACCACACAGACATTCTAATTACCAATCTATGCCGTTTTATTCTTGTGGGCGACTTATGCGGCTGGCAATTGCTTTGTTAGCAAAAACAAAAAAACGTTAAACATTTTTGAAAAGGTGGATAAATTCAGGTTTTGTGTACTTTCGTCATTATTTTGGTAAATGATATGTCGCTATTCACCACTTTAATTCGCATTTAGGGCATTGTTGAAATTTTCAAACAAATTCCCACCTCTGATACAGTTAAAACTAGAAGTCCTGTCACGAACTGCGCGCTTATCCAGGCTTAATTGCGCGTAGGAATTGCGCGCAAATGCCATATGGAATGGCATCCCAAGCACGGCAGGTTCTCCTGTTTACGCATAGCAAACACAAGCAATGTTTCTGCCAATGGACCTCCTGGTTACCCGGAGGTCCATTGGATGAAACATTGCTTGTGCACAGGCCATATGAACAGAATTTAATAGCCTTACCATGGTCAT
The DNA here is from genome assembly GCA_031216915.1 of Pictodentalium vernedei. NCBI lineage: Eukaryota > Metazoa > Mollusca > Scaphopoda > Dentaliida > Dentaliidae > Pictodentalium > Pictodentalium vernedei. The sequence continues at coordinate 405,694,177 of CM062291.1, forward strand.
AACGCGTATGTCCCACACGGGCTTGATGGTTCACAGTCAGAATTGTTACACCTGCATGCCCACTCCACCCCATCAATAATGAACGTCAATTTCAATATAATAACTCTTTGGTAAGCCGGTAATTTGTCGCAGTCATAGCAACAAGACAAATAGCAACGGATATTGGCTATAAAATATCATTGTTAAATGGATGTTGACAGGTGTTCGAAGGAGCGTACTTGAGCAGCAGGATTGAACTGGATGGGATTCCCCGACTGCGTGCAGAGCGCGACCACCATTGCACACGGTTATTAATTGACGTAATGAATACAGTTGGAAGCGGGATGTAGAATTGATTAAAAGAATTAAAAGAATTATTTAGTTATTTAATGCTGTTTAAGGTTACATATTTCTGCACAATGGCTAATCATGACCACGACAGTTTTACGGGTGGAGGAAGCCGGAGTACCCGGAGAGAACCACCGAGTAACGACGAGCAGCTGCCATCTCCCCAACATCGTAACTCAGCAATGCAGCACAGGCAGGGTTAGATTGGCTGAAGACATGCGCACCATCGACGTGCAGTACGCCTCAGTACACGGCGTCTCGTGCCCCCATGTGGACAATCGGGGTTAGGTGCCTTGCCCAAGGACACAACGCGGGAGTCCGAATCGATCGCTCAGACGGTCACCCATCCGAAGACTTACCGAGCTCGACGTTGCTTATCTTCGGTGGTCTGACGAGAACCGGTTACCGCAACGCCACCGCGCCCCAGCCTATTAATTATCAAGCAACCTACTTAAAACCGAGGAGCAGTTTTCGGCGACGGCTCGGTCTATATATCTTGAATTTACTCGAATATATTAAGGGCTATACCACATATATTGTTTCAGATGACTAAATTATATACTACTCAATGAACTCAAACCCCCAAGTATATCCAACCACCTGTTTTACGTTTTAGTTGAAATATTGTAATGATAAGTGTATATATTTTTTATTTAATTATATCTTTAATGATTTGAGTACAGAAATTAAGATTTTACTTTGTGTTTGACATTATTTTTTAGCTTTTGAATACGATAACCATGGAAAATGGATATTATTGGTAAAAGAGGAAATTTTTCAATTTGCCAAAAAGTTGACGGAGTGAACTGGTATGGGTTCAATATCGAGTATGAGGCCCATTACTGTTAATTACAGACTTCTCATGCTCCCAATCGGGTTCCTGGTGGTCCTTTCTGGGATGTTGTTCCATTCTTGGTCCAGCATGGCACTAAGCCCCTGGACACTTCTTGGCAGAATTGGGCGGGCTGAAATTACAAGCTGCAACTCATTCCAGACATGTTCGATTGGATTGGATTGAGATCAGGGAATCTTGCTGGCCAGTCCATACGCTCAGTTCCCTTCCTCTGTCGGTACTCCCCGACAGCATGGGCAACATGAGGACGGGCGTTATCGTCCTTCAGAATGAATCTATCACCCACTGCACCTTCATGACATGGACATCCAGGATCTCATCAATATACCGCTGTGCAGTCAATGTACCACGTTCAAGGACACAGAGCTCTGTACGTCCATCCCTGCTGATGCCGCCCAGACCATGATTGACCCTCCACCACAGTGGTCATGCTCAGCAATGTTGGCTGCATGGAATCGCTCTCCTGGTCTTCTCCATACCCTAGAACGCCTATCTGTGTTGTCTAGGCAGGACCTTGACTCATTTGTAAAAAGGACAGGTCGCCAATCTTCTCTGGTCCATCAAGCGTGGTCCAAGGCCCATTCATATCGTGCCTGACGGTGGTTCTGGGACAGCGGAATGCGAATACATGGTCCTCTCTATCGGATACCACCTTCGTGCAACCTTGCCTGGATAGTCTGCGTCGAAACATTTACCCAGGATGCATTATGAAGGTCTCTGCGAAGCTGGGTCGCTGTGGCAAAGCGGTTCCTACTGGCCTGAATGATCAAAAACCGATCTTCAGCTGTAGATATGTTGCCCTGTCTCTGCCACCACCATGAGGTCTTTCCGGTGTGCCATTCTGCTGCAATCTTGCCCAGGCTCTAGTGATCACTGTATGATTTCCTTCATCCCCAGTGTTACGAAGCAAAGGAACAGCCTGCCACTGTCTGTGCGTGAAAACTCTTCATTGCCCAACTTAAAGATATTTTTAAGTGCTGGGAGCTAAAGGCCTCCTAAGTTTTATAATGTTGCGAAGTCCCGCAAAGCTCAAATTTACCACACCAGGTTACGTCTGGGTTGCAGTAGCCTCAATTCCCATCTGTATTCAAATCACCTGTCGCCTACCTCTTTGTGCCAGTATGGGGTGTGTGAGACCATGGAACACTATCTTCTCCACTGCCCAGTCTTCACAAATGCTCGTGATAATTCCATTAAGCTACTACCATTCCCAGTTGACGTATCAACGCTTCTTTTTGGATCCGAATTTTTGAATAACCAGGAGAACCAGCTTGTTTTGAAGTGGTTCATGACTTTATTTTATCAAGTGGACGAATTTCGCTAACAATGAAAATCGCATTTCTTCAAAGATGAATCTTTCTCTGCTCTCTTTTAAGTCGTTCTCTGTGTAGATCACACTGTAAAAAACACCTCTAACCCGCCCCATCTCCAAGTAAGGTGCTTAGGGTGCATGTAATAATAACTGTTACGAACATATAGGCAATAGACATTGTCTTCAAGTTGGTTTTTCTGTCCTTTCTTGTCTCACTTCCCTTTACTCTTTTTCCATCTTTCTTACTTTTCTCACATTCATGGTTTAAGCAATATCAGGTATAGTCGCCGTATGTTCTGACAACTCACGCTTAATTCCCCATGCTTCAAGCTAAGTTTGACCAGATTATTAGCCTTGCACTGGCCGGGGAATCGCACCCATACACTGTTGTGTTCATGGGTGCGATACCTCACCCAGTTAGCTGGGCATCTGCCCAGACTATATTATAATTTTGAATATGGGTTATGACCTTAGGTAGCTTCGGACAAGTTTAAGTAGTGTTTTTACCACCTCAGATAATTGATATAATTCTTGGTTTAGGAAGATGACGCACATTAGCTTTCAGCTTTTTGTCAAATCCCTCTACTATTCTGTTACTCTCCATTGTTGAACAAATGTTATATAAGACATCTCATCCTACTTCGTTACTTTTCGTAAACATGTTGTTACATATGACATTCTTAAAGAATAAAATATTGTTTAAACCAAAATAATGAGAAAGGTCGCCTTAATACTGCACACTATTATTATATGGAGACTGCGCAGTTGTCATATCACTTGCAAGGAATCATGATGACACCTGCTTGAAATTTTTAGAACTACGATTTTGTTTTTCGATGAAAATTCGTGGGATCTGTGGTTTGCACATGTTCACCGAACACGAAATCCATCTTCAATAAAAGAAATGCAGACAACATGTTGTCCTTTTCCAAATGCAGTCCTGTTGCGGCACCCAAAAGTGTTTGAATGCTAAGTTGTGTTCTTGGATATCTGAAACACATGGCCACGAGTTGTTCTCCGGAAATATCTTATTATCAGTTCTGGTGCGAATACGATAGCAGACTTCCTGGAACCATCGGTGCCTTCGGTCGACTCATTGAACTGATTGCATATATTTTTCGTGTTCTATACACCGCAACTTTCATTTTGATGTATAGTTGGTGTATATGTAATTTGAATTTATGGAATATCAGAGGCGGGAATTTCAAAGTAAACAAACTTCTCTTACTTATATAGTACATCAAGCCTTAGAACATGAAATTGGCGCCACCGAGAAGGCATGTCAACATTCACTCGCGGCAAAATTACCGAAATGAGGTCCGAACGCGTATGAACTTACCCTCAACGACCGCGGCAACTGGCCGTCACTCATTGCGGAAATAACCTCGAAGAATGGCAACGCATAGCATTGCATAGACAATTACAATTAAGACCTGACCGAAAAGTACTTGAAATGATCTCCTTTGCATTTGTTCGCCCTCCTATTAGAATATGCGGATGTAGTCTGGGACAATTCTCCGCCCAGGAAGTTGGAGGAGGGTTGGAAGAATACAAATAGAGCTCGCTCGCATTGTTACGGATGGAACGAGAAGTGCATGTAAACAGTCCCAGGACATCGAAACAGGCTGGGAACCTCCACTCTCGAGACAAAAAGGAATCAAAAACAAGTTAATTCAATACTTCAAGATATTTCACGGCCTCAACCTCCTTATCTGTCGCTAATGGTACCCTCCCCCCCCCCACCCCCTCCATCAGTGGCTGAAACGCAGAACGACAATCTGAGGTGAGGAACAATGCCAATCGGAACACAATCTCATGCCGTACCCACCTGCACCAGACTTTTTTACCATCCGCGACCAACCTCTGGAATTATATCCCTAACGCAATTAGACAAAATCCTTATATGACGACGTTTAAGCAGTTACTCAATAGCACCAGAACTATACCAACCGAAGTTTTACCCGAGACATAAATCACGCTTTACCCAGATCCTGCATTGTAGACTACGTTTACGGTGTAGCAACTTGAGTGATTATCTCCATAAGTATTTGTCTGAATCAAATAGCTGCAGATGTGGCGAACGAGAAACCGCTGAACATTATTTATTGTTTTGTCCATATTTCGATGCCGTAAGGAACAAACCATTTGGAATTCTAGGAATACAACCCACCACGACGTCTTGCTATATGGGAGTGAAAAGTTCTCACACAGAACCGATCAGTCCTCGAAATGGTCCACAGCTGTATTATCCTATCCAAACGGTTCCACGACTCAACCCTCAGTTTGCTCATAAATCGTCACTCCTCTTCCCAAGTAACTTTTTACGTACTGCCTTTTGCGTATGCTACTTCTCAATTTTGTAACTGAGACGAGCATGAGGGGTACCTTCTGTCAACGACTGGATCTTCCTCTAAATAAGCTCCGCATTTGTCCTTAATAATACCCAGCCGTTGTTGGCACAAGGCGCATCCTAACCGCGGACAAACTAAAGTTGACTTACTCGGGTTAATACTCTGATTAATAAGTTGCGCGACAAGTAGATTGCATTGGGGGAAAAATAAAACCTAATACACACTTCTAAGACCTGCTCTTAATATCTATCAATCACAAAAGCGCATCTAAATAGTTGGCCACCCAAAGATGTCTCAAGATGTTCCATGATCAGTGAATCTGTTGACTCGATGCATTTCTGTTAGGGTATTTTCGCGCTTCATACAATTGTAGACGTCGGGTGACTATAAAGTGTTCCCATGAAATTAAACAGGTTCATATGTAGGTGCTCTCTGTTATCTCTTGCCATCGCTTTTATCAGCTGACATAATTGTACAAAGTTTCATACTGACTCGACCTCTCGTACTTTCCTTGTGTTTTCTTATATATGTTATATTATGTATTTTATTCTTCATCCAGATACCCAAAGTATGGCACGATTCGGCGGTGGGCTCTTACCTGACTGTGTGTTCCAATTGAACTTTCGCGGAAAACAGCCACACTCATCCCTCAGTAGCTATGGGAAGATGGACCGGTCCAACGCAAAATGTGGATAGATCTCAGTGGCACTCGCAACCAGCGGCGTACTGTGGCAGATTGCGGGCGATACTTGGTCCTGGCCACGTTGTTAAACGCTTTTCATAATTTGGAGCTGCAACGAAGTGTGTGTTCTGTGTCGGAAATTGTGCTTAATGGGCACGAATGGATTAATCAATATCTCAACCGCCAGTACTTAGCCGACCGCCGACTCAAACCATCTCAAGTAGAACATAACCTCATAAATCTTCAGTGATATTTCGTTTCGCTTGGAGACAACCTAGTATAAGCCTTTAGCTAATTGCTGAATCCATTTCCACGTTTCTTAGTTTTTTGTCAGTTTATGCTTGTTACTGTACAATTTAATCACACTTTGGAAATAAATTTTGTTTAGACTAGTACAGGAGAACGATAGTTTCAAAACAAGCTATGCAAAGTTTTGCACAGAATGAACAATCACACACTCTAAACTAAATCAGTTGTTCGATACATTTTTTAATGTGCAACTGATAAGAGTTTTGGAATTTACCCCCATGCAGCTCTGTCGCTGTGTTTTAGAGAATTTTGATGCCCAAGCATTGTTCTTAGATATATGAAGCACATTTGGACACAAGTTGCTCTCTTGAAATATTATTTTATCATCAGTTCTGGTACGAATATGGTAGCAGACTTCCAGGAGCCAGTGGTGGCTGCTGTCAACTCCATGAGTTGATTGCATACGTGTTGCGTGTTCCAAATATCTCAGTCGTCATTTTGATGTATAATTTGTGTATATTTAATTTGACTTTAAGGAATATCAGAGTTGGGAATTTCAAAATAAACAAAATGTCATTACATATATAGCACCTCAATTTTAGGGATGGTTGTCCCAATCATTGTTGCCATGGTTCACTTCTTTTGTGTATGGTAGTTGTCATAACTAAACACCAGAAATGACCCACATGGTACCAAATAAATAAGGGTATTTTTATCCATAGTTTATCAATGAAATCATTTTTTTGTTAATTTGCCAAGAATATTAAACCATCTTTAACTGAAATATGAGGTATAATTACTACAAAGTGTTCACATTGCGCATTTTCATTTTTCGTTCATAAAGTCGCTTGTGTCTCCATACCTGTTGCTCTGAGCTGTATGGAGTTGACCTCCGCAGAACTTTCTTCATCAAAACAAAATAGCAGCATTTGGAAAGTGTAGATACCATGGATTGGAATTAATTTTACTGATTATTCTTCTCATGAATGACAAAAAGTTTTCTCCGTGTCTGTACTTGAAGGATTTTAAAATACAACCATTCAGTTATTTTAACCCCCTGCACACTGATGTCAAAATATCTCAATTTCAGGCAGAAAAAATATCCCATAATGCAACTAGAAATTTAACCAATTCAATCTCGTTTGACAGAGCTCATTGAGCTCTGTCAAACGAGATTGAATTGGTTAAATTTCTAGATGCATTATGGGAAGAAACAGCTTCCTAAAATTTTGGTATTTTGACATTAGAGTGAAGGAGGTTAAGGTGCAAAATAAGTAAGGGGAATTTGTTCACTTTTGCAATTTCCACCTCTGATATCCCATAAATTCAAATTAAATATACACAAATTATACATCAAAAAGAAGGTTGGGAGGTATAGAATACAAAACGCATATGTAATCAACTCATAGAGTTGACAGCAGGCACCACTGGTTCCTGGAAGTCTGCTACCGAATTCGTACCAGAACTGATAATAAAGTAATATTTTACGAGAACAACTTGTAGCCAAATGTGCTTCACATATCTGAGAACAAAGTTAGGCATTCAAAACACTTTAGAGAGCAGCGATAGGACTGCATTTGGGAAAAGAACAACACTGTCTGCATTTTTGATTGAAGATGGATTCCATGTTCGACGGACATGCGCAAATCACTCGATACCACGAATTTGCATCGAAAAAACAAAATCGTAATTCTAAGAAATTTCAACAGGTGTCATGATACATTGCGTAGAATATGGCAACTATGCAGTATCCGTATAATAATAGTATGTTGTATTAAGGCGATCCTTCTCGTTATTTATTTTTAGACTGCGTTGAATATCGATGCTTTTTCCGTCCGATGACGTTGACCGGAAATCGAAAGTAATTTACAAATGCAAACAAAAGCGACAGTTTGGGATTTTACCCCCACGCAGCTCTATCACTGTGTTTTGAAGAATTTTGATGCCCTAGCTTTGTTCTTAGATATACGAAGCACATTTGAACACAAGTTGCTCTCCGGAAATATTATTTTATCAGTTCTGGTATGAATACTGCAGCAGATGCTCAGAAACCAAAGGTGCCTGCGGTCAAATCTATGATATGATTACACATGTTGTTCGTGTTCAAAACATCTCAACCTTCATTTTGATGTATAATTTATGTATATTTAATTTGACTTTAAGGAATATGAGAGGCGGAAATTTCAAAATAAACAAAATTCTATTAACTATACAGCACCTTAAGGTGCTATTTCCGTAATGGAATTTTGTCCATAGACAAACGGATTGTCTACGATTCTGAAGATATCGTTAAAAGATGGTGGTAGTCTACCATTTTTCCAGTCAAAGACGAACATGGACGCTTGTAGTTTAAACAGATCATCAACCTTAAGTATTTTATCTTTCTTGAATAAAGGGTCTGTATGGGCATTTTATCTTTTGTTGTTGATTATTCTTAATGACCGTTTTTGCATAATTACCAGTTTTTTTTTATTTCCTTGGAGTTGCCTCAAGTCTGTATTCCGTATAACAGATGGCTATGTATTAAGGCGTAGTAAAGTGTTTTTCATGGCTCCATGTGGGAGAATATTCTCAACTTTATTGAGTCTGTAATTGGCGTGCGCTATTTTGGAACATAATTGGGATATGTGAGCCTTGAAGGACAAATGTTCATCAATACTTATTCCCATAAATTTCGTTGATTTTGTGGTTTCAGGGGCTCCCACTTTGTTTATTAATTGATTATTTATCTATGATGCACAACTGTGCTAAAAACTATTGATAGGCATGAAAGACACGTGCTCTCTGTCAAGAAATTGAACAGTGAAACTCAACCTTTACTTTCGTTATTGAAAACCGAGGAAAACTTAATTAATTTTAGGGCAAAAAAGTCCAATTGGGTTCGATATTGGAGCTAGCCACTGGTACAGTCGTTTGTCCGGTAACGGGTTTTGCCCGGTTTAGCAAATCTCATAAAAACAATTTAGTTTATTGAAAACGAAAACTTTATGAAGAAAAATAACAGGTGTTATTTGTTAATACATTATTCATGTTTAAAAAAATATAGGTTTTAACTTTACTCGAATTTACTGTTTGGCATTTTTTTTTAGAGATTCTCACTGGCGTCATTTCTGTGTCCTATTTTCGTTGCAAACAAAAAATCGGAAAAAATATTTGCCGATGTGTGTCGGTGTCATTGCATAAGATTCCGAAAAATGCAATGTACATGTGTTTTGCCATAACACATGCCTATAAAATACAAAAACTGAGGAAACTGGCTGCAGTATTTTTACATCAGAAATTGTGTGTTTGAAAAGGTAGCCTATTTGACCGGTGTGACAGGAATGATAGTCCGTAGGAAAATTAGTCCCTCTGGACTATTATTCCACGGAATTATAGTCCTAGGTCTAACATTTCTAGGAATAGTAGTCCGCCGGACTACTATTCCTAGAAATGTTAGACCTAGGACTATAATTCCGCGGAATAATAGTCCAGAGGGAATAACGTTCCTACGGACTATCATTCCTGTCACACCGGTACCGAACCAAGTAAATTACACAATTCGTCAGTTGTGCCAACGACGAGCTGCCCAAAGTTATCGCCTAGTTTTTTCGTTACCTGATAGTTGCCAATATGTTTTAAAATTGGCTGTTGTATGCTTTTGAGCCATTATGTGAACGGTTTTGAGTTGAATAACTCAATTGTCGGATTTCTCCATCAAAAATCGAAAGCGAGTGACAAAAAAGGAAAGACAAAAGTGTATTTTAGTTAAAAACCAACTTGAATTCCCCTTCTTTTTCAAAATATTCAGAGAATTTAAAAGAGGGAGGGAATCTAGTATCTACCTGAACCTTCTAGTAATAGGATCTTGTGTAACCCCCTACCCCCTTCCCTTTGCAGGAGTTCGTCAACGGGGATACATGTGGTAAGGGTGTCTCACGATGCAGCCCCTCCCCAACTTTGATATTCCGGTTTAAAGAACCGGGTATTTTGTTGCGTTGTATCCACTAACGCCAAGGTGGTTGTGTGAGTGTGTGTGTGTGTGGGGGGGGGGGGGGGGGGGGGTAGGGGGCACGTGGCAACTGCCTTGGCCCTGATGCGGATGGGGCTCAGAGATTTTTGATGTTTTTAAATTTAAAAATGTATTTTTGATGTTTTAAAATTTAAAAGTGTAAGTAGACCTGTCCTATGGATACGTCTGAGCTGAAAATCGTGGGAAGGCTTTTGATACGGGCCTCCGAAGCCCGTGGAGGTGGCAAGCGTACGTAGTTGCATTACTGACGAGGTTCCATTAATACAAAAACAAATTGTTCCAGTTTGTTGGTTTTCCACCGGTGTTTCCTGAATCTTGGTGGTCAGGATTCTCTTTGGAGGAAAAAATGCACCATACACACACGGGGGGTGGGGGGGGGGGGGTGGATTTGCAAAACACTGATGCCGGGGTGGGTGGGTGGTCAAGGAGGACAAAAAAAAATTTTCCGATGCTTGCAAATTTTTTCCTCAGACACTTTTGGGCAAAATTGTATACCATAATCAGTCAAGAATCATTCAAGAACCAATAAAAAGACACTCAAGTTATCAGGGGGTACCTACCATGGGTTATATACGATTATAAAACTGTTATTGCGGCTGAGCTATGATTCTGCTTATAGTGATAAAATGTATGACATATTGAATAATGCAATTTAAAATGCATCTCTAATTGCAATTATCAAACACTGCACTCTAAGGATAAGTTATCTTGAGGGTGTTCCGTTTGATTAAATTTCTAATATGTTCACCCGGGTGAGGTCGGCTGGCTTAGATGAGGAGCTAAGACAATTATGTGAAGTCAGGAACAGTTACATATTTCAGCTGCAGGAACAATTCTGTACAACGATGTATCCAGACCTATTACGAAAACACCAATGACTCTAATTGCCATTGTAGGAAGTATGTAACACAAAAACTACAAAACATTGAACCTGATTGAACTGCTAATTTATTTCAAACACATCTGAGAACACAGGTGTCAACAAAATCTTGTACCAGACCTTCTAAGGCTGGACTTAAAATAAGTAATAAATCCCCTCCCCCAACCCAGCCATGCCCCACCGAAACCTTCGTCAAAAAAATCAACAATTTGTATGATATTTTACAAAGCTCTCTGAACTCTGTCGAATACCATATATATATGTCTGAACACATGGAGAGATAACAAAAGGTAAAAAGTTAATAATACGACATTCAAGAGTGTTAATGAATTACACTAGAACATGCCTTAAGAGACCGATGTCTTTGGAGACCATGTTTTATATGGACAAACCTGGACATACCAGCTTTACTCTATATTTGATTTGTTATGGGAGACCATCTGCCTTAAGAGACCACATTGGTCTGATAAAACGGATGTTCTTTCAAGACCTGTCCTACTGTACAAGGTCAATCACTCAATACTGTATGATAAAATTGGTTATGGTGCAGTATGGTGGGAAGGATGATGCAGAAGCATGTATTTAGTGGGGGTGGGTGATTCAGATAACCCCGAAAAAAATTGTAAAACTGGAAAAAATTGCATGGGGTGGGTGGGTGGGTGGGTCCTCCGACCGGTCAAAAACAAAAAATCGGCATCGGTGTCTGCAAATTTTTTCCTAACCCCCCACCTGATACACACAGAAATACAGGTACCGGTAATAAATTACCCCAAATGTTTGGTGGGGGACCCCCGCCATCTCTTTGCGTCTTCGGTTATCACAGGGCCCGTGATGTCCATTCTACATATCCCCCCTTTCCCAGAGCCGACTGCGGCTCTGATTCTATCCCACCGTTCACAGCAGTGACAGTTTCTCCCCGAGTAAGATATGAAGAACATTATACATATTACCGATGTTTTTGCACAGTAATAATAATAACAATAACACTTTGGCCGGTCGCTGATTTGTCGCGGTTCTCTTATGAGAAGGCCTTGGTTACCCCTGTTCTACCAACTGCCTCCCTATTCCCACGCTTCTTCTCTCCTCCCAACACTCGGAGACGAACTGCTTGATGACACCCATTGCCTCATTCTTCCCAATCTCTCCGATTAGCATATTAACCCTCTCCTTTGAGTTGCCCACTAACCACATGTCCTTAATTCTTCGAACCCACTTCCCAAGTAAAACACCAAATTAAGCAAATAATCCATCATAACGTACCTTCTCAAAAGAGAAAATGGGGTTACCTCCAAGATGCTGGAATGGAGTTTTAACTTATGTACCCCCCACCAAAGAAAATTTTGAAATTTGCTATTAAATGGAGCCTTCTGGGAGATTTAGGATAGAAATTTACTTCATTTTTTGCACAGTCAAAATGACGTTTTTTTAATCTAGTCTCAACTTGGCAAGTTCACAAGTGGCTATCCAGTGGCCAAGAGTAATACATACCTTTTGACCGCACAATTACTGACGTGATAACTTCATCATCATTCACTGAACCAAGAGTCCTGGGCCTTGGGGTCACTATCCTACCCCACCCTAAGCAGTGGTGACGTCAGAAGTTCCTTGACATGGGAGCTTGTGCTCCTATACGTAGGGTCTGGGGGCATTTCCCGACAAGAACACAATGAAGGGGGTAGTTTCCCTGATGAGGATGACTAACATTCCCCGATGGGGGATGCAGCTGAGACTGCAGCCCTGACCTCATACCCCTTCCAGCACCTCCCCTGACCCTATCCCGGTCCCTGGTAGTGAATGTTGACTAATATATGTATAATAATATACAAGCTTGTAGTTATTTCAGTGATATCTGACTGTCGGCTGAAACACCCCCTTCCATTTTAGATAGCAATTGCTCGGGTGGGGGCTCACGTCTGATCCAAGAGTCTATGGTCCTGGGCGAGGGCCTCCCAATGGCAAACCCAGGGGCCAGAACGCTTGGGGGCGGACTCATTCCTGACCCAAGAGTCCAAGGTCCTAAACTTCCGGGCCTCCCAAACCTCCAGGCCCTGGGGTACTATCCTGGTTACAGGAAAATTCGACCTCCACAAGATTCGATATCCGGAAGATTGGGTCTGGGAAGATCCAATTTTCAATAAAGAACAACACATTCACACTGGTTCGACATATTTTTTTTTAGCTCACCTGACTGAAAGTCAGGGTGAGCTTTTCTTATCACTCTTCGTCCGTCGTCTGTCGTCCGTCGTCCTGCGTGAAGGTGGTGTTTGAGCCTCTTTCTCCTAAACCACTGGCAACATTTTAATTAAATTTCATGTAAGTAGTGGTTATATAGGGGCATTCTGATTTTTATCCAAAATAGGTTTCGGCTCATATTGAGCAGAGGTGTGGGGAAAAAATGGCCAATTTTTGGAAAATCTTCTTCTAAAGAACCACCAGCAGCAGAGACTTGATATGTGGTATACAGAGTCCTTTTGAGGTTTAGAATGACGTTTGTTCAAGAGAAGTTTGTCAGGCATTATTTGCCTTCGTTATGGGAGGGACAAAAATTTTGGCCAAGCCTAAAATTTCTATTTTCTGAACCGTGAGGTTGATTTGAACCAAATTTGATATGAGATGATAATGGGTCATAAGTAGTTGATTGATGCAAAAAAAATTTTCTCATTACCCCGTGGGAACCTCGGGAGCTAAAAATAGGAAAAACCTTAAAACTGCCATATCTCCAAAACTACACGGCACAGAGAATTCTTATTTTGTTTTAAGCTTACTTTTATCCAGTAGAATAGAATGGTTAAAAAAAATCCCTATCGGTTTGATCGCAAGGAACTTTTTTCAGGACTTTGAAAAGGTGCTGAGTCAGCACTTTTTAACACTGTAGGCAATGGGAAAAACATTAAAAAATCTTCTTCTCCAGATCCAGCAGGCAGAATCTTTTGATATTTGTTATGCGACATTGTAGGGTGGATCTGATTCAAGTTTGTTCAAATCGGCCCCCCTGGGTTCATACATGTATTTGGGCTCAGTATAGGAGCCCGATTTCGAACTTAGTGCATTTCAGGCAAATTTCTTAAAAAATCTTCTTCTCCAGATCCAGCAGGCAGAATCTTTTGTTATTTGGTATGCAACATTGTAGAGGGGATCTGATTCAAGTTTGTTCAAATCGGCCCCCTGGATTCATATTTGGGCTCACTATAGAAGCCCGAATTCGAACTTAATGCATTTCAGGGAAATGTCTTCAAAAATCTTCTTCTCCAGATCCAGCAGGCAGAATCTTTTGATATTTGGTATGCAACATTGTGGAGTGGATATGATTCAAGTTTGTTCAAATCGGCACCCTGGGTTTATATTTGGGCTCAGTGTAGAAGCTCGAATTCGAACTTAGTGCATTTCAGGCAAATTTCTTCAAACATCTTCTTCTCCAGATCCAGCAGGCAGAATCTTTTGGCCCCCTGGATTCATATTTGGGCTCAGTATAGGAGCCCGATTTCGAACTTAGTGCATTTCAGGCAAATTTCTTAAAAAATCTTCTTCAGATCGAGCAGGCAGAATCTTTTAATATTTGGTATGCAGCATTGTGGGGTGGATCTGATTCAAGTTTGTTCAAATCGGCCCCCTGGATTCATATTTGGGCTCACTATAGAAGCCCGAATTCGAACTTAATGCATTTCAGGGAAATGTCTTCAAAAATCTTCTTCTCCAGATCCAGCAGGCAGAATCTTTTGATATTTGGTATGCAACATTGTGGAGTGGATATGATTCAAGTTTGTTCAAATCGGCACCCTGGGTTTATATTTGGGCTCAGTGTAGAAGCTCGAATTCGAACTTAGTGCATTTCAGGCAAATTTCTTCAAACATCTTCTTCTCCAGATCCAGCAGGCAGAATCTTTTGATATTTGGTATGCAACATTGTGGGGTGGATCTGATTCAAGTTTGTTCAAATCGGCCCCCTGGATTCATATTTGGGCTCACTATAGAAGCCCAAATTCGAACTTAGTGCATTTCAGGCAAATTTCTTAAAAAATCTTCTCCAGATTCAGCAGGCAGAATCTTTTGATATTTGGTATGCAACATTGGGGGTGGATCTGATTCAAGTTTCTTTAAATTGGCTCCCTAGATTCATATTTGGGCTCACTATAGAAGCTCGAATTCAAACTTAGTGCATTTCAGGCAAATTTCTTCGAAAATCTTCTTCTCAAGATCCAGCAGGCAGAATCTTTTGATATTGGGTATGCACCATGTTTAGAGGGGGAAGGGGGGGGGGGGATTCAAGTTTGTTCAAGTCAAGTCCCTGGGTTCATATTTGGGCTCACTGTGGTAGCCCGAATTATGACTTAGTTCAAAATGAGGAATTTTCTTTCAAAATCTTCTTCAGATCCAGCAGTTGGAATGTTTGGATATTTGATATGCAGCATCCTTAGGGGGGGGGGGGGGGGGGGTGAGATTCAAGTTTGTTCAAGCCATGTCCCTAGGTCCATATTTGGACTCACTGTGGGAGCTTGAATTGTAACTTAGTTCAAAATGAGGAATTTTCTTTAAAAATCTTCTTCAGATCCTGCAGTCGGAATGTTTTGATATTTGGTGTGCAGCATCCTTAGGGGGGTGAGATTCAAGTTTGTTAAAGCCAAGTCCCTGGGTTCATATATGGGCTCCTTAGTTCAATATGAGGAATATTCTTTAAAAATCTTCTTTTTTTAGATCCACTGGTCAGAATCTTTGGATATTTGGTATAAGCTTTTCTTAGGAGGAGCAGATGCAATTTGTTGAAATCAATTCTCTGGGTTGATATTTAGGCTACCATGTCAGGTGAGCGCCCTCAGGCCCCATGGGGCCTCTTGTTCAATTCAGTTTTTCTTCTTATTTTTCATTCCAATCAAGAAATATTAATTATTAAATAAAAAATAACAATTACATGATTGATACAATACAGTCTCAGTTTTTCAGCATATTGAATTAACAATGGATTGCTACTAGGCCTACATGGTGAACAGTGGGTATGGGTTTGGGGGTTCAATTTGACAGATCTATCAAGTCATGTGGAGGCTCTGTAACGAGTTCAGGGGAAATTTACCGTTGTTATATCCCCGGCCCTTGTGGTGAATGATGACTATGTATAATACGAGTTTGCAGTCATTTCAGTAATATCTAACTGTCAGTTAAACCATCATCCATTCAATATTTGAGAAAGCAATAGCCACAGTTAACTACAACAGAGTTGGTTCTGTTTGTGCCAGACGTTGGAGCGGAAATTGAAATATCCTAGTTTCGTACTATTGAAACCAGTCAAGAAAAAGATAAACAACATATTTCTTCTTACCTTTTTTGTTCCTATCGGTCATTTACACAACATAAATAAGATTTGTTGTCAGGTTTATGTGCAATTTCAATGTTTTGGGGTATTTCCTACATGAAATATACGCTGGTTCGCTACTTATAAAAAAGTCCGTAGCCGGTTAAATCACCACATCGACAAACAGGCACAGTGTTAACATTTGGAAACGATTCTCATGTCTGTCATTGTTTATCTAGTCTTCCAAGACATCAATTATTAGAATCTGAACCAAAATTGTGTTGGATCTGTTCATTTGAAAACGTTTGCACTTGATTAATGCAAACTGGTTCATTACCGGACAAATTACTGTGCAGATCCTATAAAATTTTGTAACAATGTTGCCCTCATCGCTGTGAGGTGCCGACGTTTCGATGCGAGGCCTACTGTGTAATCTTATTTGATTCACACTTCGACAGTGAAGCAGCACGTTTGCCAATGCAAACATACTTTGAAAAGAATGTTAAGTTGAAGCAGTTCTCAGGAAGCAGGACGAAATCAATCTTGAAAACGGGTTACCGTAAAGCGGCATAACAGACAGCGACAAGTCGACAGTGCCTGCAGATATTTGACAGCTAGTACAATGGTACACGCAGTTACTGATTAACTATCACCAATTCTACCCTTACTAGATGCCCCCCCCCCCCAACACACACACACACTAGCTGAATAAAGAAAATAAATTCGGAAGAACGAAAAGCCAGGTTTAAGAAAAACTCAGTAGTTCACAGTTGTGGAACCAATGATTTTTTTTTATGTGTTAGTGGATGTTGGGAGCAACAGTTTTTTTTATTTATTTGTGTGTGTGTGTGGGGGGGGGGGGGGGCTGTAGTATTGCTAAAATATGACTTTCTGGAGTTTCTACCGGGGAAATTAAAAATGTTACCACCTTCCCACTACTGAAATTCTGAAAAGTCTTCAGTAGGGTGGGAATGAGACCACAAAGCGGAGGGAGGGGCGGTAAATACATGTGGTCTGATGCAATATATTGTCAATTTATGAGATGACTTCCATCAATTTCCAAATGATTATTAGAATGTTTAAAACATAGACAATATGATAACCTTTTCCAGACACAGAGTGATGTGTATTTTTTTAAATGGCTAATTAAGGATTTTTGCTAGTATTTCTGTTTTATGCAACTTACAAGGATAATATTTTGCTTTAATTCTCAGCAACAAAACCTAAATCGAATGTCACCTATATGAATTAGCTGCTTGGGTGTATGAGATGGAGTGGGGGTTTCGGCACTCTCATCCCCCTCCACCAACAACCAGCTTACTTTGCAGTTTTCAATGCAAGGGGTTGGTATTTTCAAAACAAATTGTTCAGAGGGATCGGGTATTTTTTTATAATTTTGGCAAATATCAGGGCAGTGGACAGAACATTTTCATGGGCAAATTCGAGGCAAGGGCCAACATTTTGATTTTGAAACAACAGTTCAAGGCAGTTTGATAGGTCAGCCCCCATCACCAAGAAAATGTTTTCCAGAAGCCGACCATTAGCCACATTCTATCAGTCCTCTTTAAAAACTACTTACTAAATGCAAATTCAGAATACCTAATTTCGAGTTTAAGATTGAAAAGATACAGGAGCACACATAAAAAATTATTAAAAAATTATTTTATTTTGAACCAGATACCAAGAAAAACATATTGATAGAACCGTTCAAATAACAAACTTGTGAAGTTTTGTAGTACAAAATAATGTAAATATTAACCAATCTTTGAAAATATTATCAACCAAAATAAGTTGTAGCTCACTGGTGAGAACCCCCCCCCCCCCCCCCCCCCCCGACTCATTTCTCTTTCATCGTCTAAGACTTGTAGATACTCATTTCGTGAGCTTTCGAAAAAATGCTGTCAGATGGGTGGGGAGGTTGTAAAGGTGTCCAAAACTAAATTACTCGTGGAGACAATAAGACATGACATTTTCTTGCCGTTATCGTACAATATATTTCTCCCTTTGTATATCTGTAGTATTATGTGGACAACCTAAAGCTTTTATTTGTAAGTGCAGCCCATTTCAAACAAAGGTTATCAAGACTTGAGGTAAAATAAAAAGAAGGCTAAATATCAAGTCGAAAACTTTATAATGTTGAAAAATAAAGTGCTAACTTACCAAGACTGCAGAGTTCGCGCAGAATGGAATCTCAAACTGCCTCAGTTACTCTAAACGATCGAATGAATGCCCCGGAATGTTAATTATTGCACAAAAATGTCTTCTCTCGCCCAGTGTGAAATTTTGTTACAACTCACAGCGCATAACAGAAATGTCCGATGTCTACATGCATGTATAGTCAAGCTGAATTTCATTTTAGTTTCAGTTTAAAAAGCACGAAATTTGAACAGAGCAGCCAGTTCGCACCGTATTTAAATTAAAACCTTTTACATTTTCAATCCTCCAGATATAATGATGTCTGCACACACACTTTTCTTATAATTTGTGATGTGAGATGTTGAACGCAATCCTTTGAGTTTTGAGTGTTCGGGTCGACATTTTTGGCAAATAAAATGAATCAACAGCGATTCCACAGGTGACAAGGTCAAAGACTTAAGACTGGTTCTCTGACAAAATTGCCCGTTTCTCAGTAAAATTCTTTCAACCGTTGAAATCGTCGACAATTTAATTCAATTAGCGATTAATTATAGTGACTTCTTTTACAGGGTTGGGTGTGTAATAAATACAGAACCACAATTATGTTTGAGTGGGTTAACGATTACTGGACACGAGCATGTGGTGCTAGGATACCACTCGAGCCTATAACGGCTCTCGTGGTATCCCTGCGCCACTCGCACTCGTCCTGTATCTGTATCTGTATCTGTAAAATACTGGAAATTAGCCTCAATACTGAGTAAAACTCATCCAGGGTGAGTGTGCGCGCACTGGGCCTATTATTTGCGCGATATAATAGCTTTGAAGCCCTCAATTGTCTCGCAGTCAACTGCGCTTTCCGAGATGGAATTCCAGTCTTTAATGGTCCGTGGTACAAATGAATTCCTATAAATTTCAGTATTGGATGGATGGATTTTAATTTGTTTGCTATTTGCTGATCTTGTTGGTCGTTTGTTGTATTGGATGACATTGTCAGCAGGGATGTAATTGTTAACCCATTCAAACATAAGTGTGGTTCTGTATATACCTTGCATTGCATTGAATATGGCAACTGTGCAGTCTCAGTATAATAATAGTATACTGTCTTAAGGCGATCTTTCCTCTTTATTTGATTTTAGGCGGCCTTATATATCGATGCTTTTCCTTTCCGTCCAATGACGTCGGCCGGAAATCAAAAGTAA
Source organism: Pictodentalium vernedei (assembly GCA_031216915.1). Taxonomy (NCBI): domain Eukaryota; kingdom Metazoa; phylum Mollusca; class Scaphopoda; order Dentaliida; family Dentaliidae; genus Pictodentalium; species Pictodentalium vernedei. The sequence goes on from CM062291.1 coordinate 405,713,462, forward strand.
ATTCATATGTAAACAAAAGCGAAGGTTTTGGAATTGGAAATTACCTCCCACCCCCACCCCCCTTGCAGCTCTGTCGCTGTGTTTTAAAGAATTTTTATACCCTACTTTGTTCTTGGACATGGAAAGCACATTTGGCCACAAGTTGTTCTCGTGAAATATTATTCAATTATCAGTTCTGGTACGACTGCGGTAGCTGCCTACGGTCGACTCTTTGAGTTGATTACACATGTGTTTCGTGTTCTATACATCTCAATCTCCATTTGGTGTACAATTTGTGTATATTTAATTTGAATTTAAGGAATATCAGAGGTGAGAATTTTCAAAATAAACAAAATGCCATTACTTATTTTGCACCTTGGGGAGCTGCATAGGGATAAATTCCAAAACCTTTGCTTTTGTTTACATATGAATTTACTTTCGATTTCCGATCGACGTCATCGGACGGAAAAAACAGCATTTATGTACAACGCCGTCTAAAATCAAATAATGAGAAAGATCGCCTTAATCCAGTATATTGGTACTAGACAGAGACTGTACAGTTGCCATATTCAATGCAAGGTATCATGATACCTGTTGAAATTCCGTAGAATTACGATTTTGTTTTTCGATGAAAATTCGTGGTATCGAGAGATTTGCGCACGTCTGTCGAGAATGGAAACCATCTTCAATACAAATGCAGACAGTGTTGTCCTTTTGCCAAATGCAGTCCTATCGCTGCACTCGAAAGGGTTTTGAATGCCTAGCTTTGTTATTGAATATCTGAAACACATTCGGCCACGAGTTGTTCTTGCGAAATATTTTGTTATCAGTTCTGGTACGAATACGATAGCAGACTTCCAGGAACCCATGGTGCCTGTTGTCAACTCTATGAGTTGATTACACATGTGTTTCGTGTTCTATATACCACAACCTTCATTTTAATGTATAATTTGTGTATATTTTTTCTGCATTTAAGAAATATCAGAGGTGAGAATTTCAAGATAAACAAAATTCCATTACTTATATATATAGTAAGGTACACATGTAGTTTGTTGTAAAAACATTGTTCTCTTACTTATGCCATAGCAGACTTTCAGGCAGTGCTATCTACAACATGGCAGCAGCTCCATGGCAAATTTTCGTTTCCACATGTTTCATGTTTCTTTATAAACATTTTGGTATATAATCTACTAGTGTTATTTCTTTCTAACCATTTTTGGACTTTGGATAAATTTCCTGAAATTTGACCTGAGTTAAGGTGGACCACCCCTTACCCAGTCTCAGGAATATAATTATCCCAACTCGTTTAAACAAAATGGTATTGAACTCAAACGCCAGATATGTTTGGTAAATGAAGAAGTCAAACTTTTAACCCTTTACCCAATGTAACTGCAAAAACCGGCCAGCGCTATTCTAAAAATCGCCAATTAATTTTCATTTTTTGTCTTAAAAGCATAGGTTATGACTCCTCATGGGAACGAGCTCGTCGAGCTCGTTCCAATGAGGGGTCATAATATGTGTTTTTGAGACAATAAATGAAAAAAGTTAGTTATTCAAGAATTTTTTTGCAAGTGTCGTCGGCTTTTCATGTGAGGTAAAAGGTAAAATAAGAGTTTGAATCGTGAAAAACACACAACATCGAATAATTTAAGATAATCACTTATCTTTGATTGTTCTTTCAAATTTCTTCTCTCATCCGCTGCCACCAATGTAAGACTGTATTTTCAAGGAAACTATTTATTCGTGATATGAGTACATATTTGCAAAACACAGTAGAAAACCGTTCTATCTATCGCTCCACAAAACTGACTCTCGAAAACGCCTTTTACTCCCCTCTCGCTTCGCACGAACAACTCACCAACATTCACGCACGTCATCAACGGCCAGTCGCTATTCTTGACCGGTGTATTAATTAATATTCAATGTCAAAATAATGCCCATCATGTATGTGGGATCATGACTCCAAGAGTACTAAAATATCCTTAGATTGCAACTCCGTGGAGTGAAATTTAACTCTTAACCCTCTGAGTATCTTCAAGATACTTTATATCAAAACTAGATACGGCTGCCGCGATGAAAAATTCATTTACATTTTACTCAAGAAATTAATGTTGACAAAATTCAAAAGCTTTTAAGGGGAAAATTTGATTAGATGTGTCCAAATTATATTTATTTGAGGGGTAAGAGAACCTCCGCCCTGTGCAGGAATATTCGCCAGCAGCAGGCAAAGAGTTAATTATGACGTTTTCCATTTTTGGACAATGTGAAAAATGTGGCATTTCACCCCTCAGCTATTTCCTTTGTGATTCATGATACTTATATATAGTGCTATGTTGGGGGGGGGGGGGGGGGTAGGCCTGATACCAAATAGGAGGGTATTGGGGTTTCTCCGACGTTATTGACGTCATATTTCCTGTATCTAAAATCTGATTTTCAAAATATTTTCACCTTTGTATTTTGGGTCATGAGTGTGCGAATGTCTGTTCTATGTTTTACTTTGTACAAACCAGCTGATTGGTTTAGAGTGTGTGAATGTCAGTCGGAGATTTCAGCACCATTTAATTTTGCCATTTTCCATTCCACGATATGTATCATCGTCATTTTCAGACAATGTGGAAATAAACGTGGCATTTCATCCCACCCCCCTCAACTACTCTTTTTATTGCCTGTGATATTATTGTAGGGCTATATTATGTAATTTGGGGGAAGAGCTGCCACCAAACATTTATTTATTTATTTATTATTTATTTATTGGTGTTTAAGGTCAAATATTTCTGCACAATGGCTAATCATGATCTGATCGCGACAGTTTTACGGGTGGAGGAAGCCGGAGTACCCGGAGAGAACCACCGAGCAACTGTCAGCTCCCCAACATACGAACTCCACACAAGCAGTGTTAGCATTGGTTGAGGACAGGTGCATCATCGACGTGCAGTACGCCTTAGTACACAACGTCACCGTGCCCCCACGTAGACAATGGGGGGTGAAGTGTCTTGCCCAAGGACACAACGCGATTGCCGCAGGTGGGATTCGAACCGAGTACCTCTCGGCTTGCAGCCTGCACCTCTACCTACTGAGCCACCGCGCCCCCATTGCCACCAAATGGGAGGGAGTAGATGAAAAACATAAAATGATGTAAAAATACCGAAAATGGCTTTAAATTAAAAACTGCCCAAAATGCTATCTTTTTATTTTTCAGCTCAACATCATACTAATATTTACTCCAAATCGGAGGAACTTTAATTTTTTGTGACGTTGGCGTGAATTACGTCACCCGAACATTTTTGAGGTCGGTACCACATTTTTAGATATAGCGACAGAAGGTGGGATTCTTTGGTCAAATGTTGTTTGGATTTCCAAATAATATATTACAGTCGCCTATACATGTATATTTAGCCCAAGAACATTAGGTTTCACTAGGGAAAAAAATCGGAGAAAGCTGATTTTTTCAGGGAATGTCGAGTACATGTCACTGAACGATTAGACAAAAGTCCCCTAAAATCCCAGTTGAGCTTTTTTTCTACAGCCTTTTTTCGAAAACGCGTTTGAAAAAAATCAAAAAAAATCGCACGAACTTTGTAACCTCGAATTGATCCAACTGTATTTTTTGTTTACGCGTATTTCGAGCTACATAATGTCTAATATACATTTACCTAGAGGAAAATGTGCATTCTGTGACAATTTCTGCGAAAAATTATTGAAAATTCACAAAAAAGTATCGGATTTACGCAAAAAATGACGATTTTCCTAACGGATTTGTCCAAAGGGTCGTAGTACAGAACGGGGTGTTAGTTGGACAGACGATAAAAAATCCACCACCATTTGAAGACTTTTATCATTGCTTACAAAATAGACATTATGGAAGACCCCCTCTGCTTCTGGCCGAGTTCCCCTTTTGGCATAAAATTCGTCAGCATGAGAACTCAACTATTTTCGGGCTTGGTACCGAACAGACACGTCTGTGTCTGGCAGCATTAGATCAGTAAATAATATTTACAGAATGTACAAAAATCAATAAATAATATTTACAGAATGTACAAATCAATCAACATGGATTAAGTTACATTGACTATTATCAACGCTATATACAGAAATGACATGACCTATATACATACAGTTAAAACTAGAAGTCCTGTCACGAATAGTGCGCTTATCTAGGCTTAATTGCGCGTTGGAATTGCGCGCAATTGCCATATCGAATGGCATCCAAAGCACGTCTGGCTCTCTTGGTTGCTCATAGCAGACACATGCAATGTTTCTGCCAGTGGACGTCCGGGTTACCCGGAGGTCCATTGGCTGAAACATTGCTTGTGCACAGGCCATATGTACAGAATTTGATAGCTTTACTTGGGCCATAACGCGTACATTAACGCGCATATCAACGTGCTATTTGTGCGCATTTCATGACAGGACTTCTAGTTTTAACTGTATTATTCATCGAACTCAGAAATTTCCGACAGGACAGTGTTTCTGTGGTTGTTACAAGAATCCGAACTGCAATTACACAAACCTGAGCAAGAGAGTCCTGCCTTCTTACACCCACACCTTTTTGTACAAGCACTCTTGCAACCACAACTGATCAGATTCAGTAGGTTATCGGGGGCACATGGCTTTGTGGCTGCAGTCGGTACAAGAAGTCCATTGTCTAGCGACCACCCCAATCCGTCGGAGGAAGCGAAGTGCCCAGCCATTGTTGGACCTGGAGATAACATCTGTAGACATGTTGTTGTGCAGCATCGCTGCTTGGTGGGAGTGAGGCTAGGTCGATGGGTTTATTCAGTTTAGATTTTGCTACATAACGCTTGTAAGTGACATATCTATATTGGTCGAGAGAGGAAACAGTTTTACTCCCGTATAAGATCAGGAGAAGTTGTTCCCAGGCAGCGGCTACTGCACTTGGTGTACTGTCATCCTCAAAATTGTGTTGACATACTGTTGTGAGTCTCTAGTAACATCGGAGACAATTGTACTGAATACTTTCTTCTTACCAACTCGAAAGAGTGCAGAAGTAGTGTCACAACCACTTATAGAATGTGCTACAAGGAGGTTGCTTCTATGGTCACCCATTTTGGTTGCTATTTCACTAACTGAAACTAGTAAGTTTGGGGTAATGGAATACATCATGTGAATATTACATCCCGGTTGATCTCGAGAGGTAAGAATGACTAACAAGTCTGTGTCTGTTCCCACAACGACAACATTGTTGTCATCTTGAGCGATGTCAAGTGCAGCTTCGGCTATCAGTACATCAGCATCAGCCTCGGCCTGCTTGGACTGAATATTGATAGCAGATAGCTCCTGCATTAGAAGATCGATCAGTTGGGTTTTGTTCTTGGCATTTGCAAGGAAATCGGATTGGGGTGTGGTGGCTGGTAACTCGGGTGAGATATTGATATCAATGGAATACCTGTCTTTAGATCTACGGGCTTGTTCCATGCCCTTTGTCGACATTGTACAAGCATAACCATCAAAACAACCACGACGTTCGCCCCAAAATGTCTCACTAGATAATTGGAATATGATGTACATATGTCCTTATATGACGACTGTTTAGGCCATACAACTGCCCTCAATAAAAATCCACCATCTACAACAAACAGAGAATGTTCTAGGATTTTAGTTTGCTCGGAACCGTATGTTTTGAGGATCTTACCGAGCGTGCTTTTCTGTGTCTTCCTCATTCCAGCAGAATCAAACAATGCCGGTGGTTTCGGGGCGAGTTCATATTTGAGATACTCTTCCATCTCTGCTTGTGACTGAATAACACATGTGATGCGGTTGAACAGAATTGTGGGGTCAATCACTACCTTACTTCCACGGACTTTGATGCTATTTGCCATCGATGCGAAAGACTTCACAGTGTCAACACGTCGTAGTTTGATGCTGTTGAACGTTTTGCTTACAACATTCGATACGCAACATTCACCAATTTTGCGAACTTGGTCACAGTTCACAGTTTCGTCGGCCACAAGCCCGGTCGCTATAGAGACTAATTGTAGTGGATCTCTATTCTGAAAGGGGGAATGCACTCTGAGCCAGTTCAATAATTTGGTGATATCATTGGCATCAGTCAATTGTGAACTTTGACGGAGATCCCGATGTTGTTCGCCATGACCAGTGTGAACATGAACAAAATTTTCGAGAGCATTACATATCGGAAGGCAAAGAGGTAGTCCATGTAATGTACCCATTTCGCAACAGTGCTATCGGTTATTCCCCTGCCATGTGTGAGACCACCAGGGAGCTTGAACATTCTCATTAAACACTGCGCTCTATGGTCTGATCAGAATATATCCCGTCCCAGAATTTATCTGAGCGCCTTATGGTAAAGTAACCTTTCTCAGTGAACAACTTCAAATCATCCTGTTGCATTATTTCTGTTAGCTCATTCATCTGCTGCAAATAGAGATGAGAACTTTTTGCGTATGCAAAATGACCACTTGCGTGCGTGAAATACTGGAATCATATTGCGAACACAATATGTGTGGAGTTCCCAGTCGCCTGTGCGCTCTGCTCTCAAGAACAACTGGAGAAGACCTATTTGCTCGTAGTATTGTACCCAAAGCTTTCCTGTGCGTCCTACGGACGTATTCTGGAGCAGTTCGTGTAATTTTGACAGTAGATGGTTGACACTTTCTTGATTGACAGCGTCAGCTGTTGTACAGTCACCTCTGGCAAGTCCACAGAATATTTCATTGACTTCTGTGCAGTCTATGTTATCTAGTGTTCGGCTTTCTTCAAACACAAGTTTTGTAATGGCAATTTGTGTTAGCAAATGGGCACGAACTGCTCTTGAATATGCATGACCACTGATCAAATGATGGATTGACCCACCAGCATAAACAGTCCCACAAAGTTCATCCAAGCCGCTACCAGCCATGATCGAACCAATTGCCCCTAAATATGACATAATCATATGGAAGCCGCCGAGTCTAACGAAAACTTTTGTCAACTTATCTGACGAAGACACAATCTCCACTGCTTTGATATAAAGTGGTTGGTCAAACGTCACTGGACAAACGTATAATACGGTATTTGAATGAGAAAAGTCGATGCCGTTTGAATTTGAGTTTAGGGGGTATGGTTAATATTTCACACGTTTCACCAGTTCATTATGGAATAAATGACTATTGTTATATATCATTATAAAGCCACTGCTTTTCTGCAATTTTTGATATATAATTTAACTCCCAAAGTAGTCGTAGATTTGATTTAATGGACGTTGTGTACCGTTGTGTGTTTGAAAACAATAAATTTTTTTTCGTAATTTTGTACATTTTCGTGAATATTTCACCACTGAGTGTGAGGATTGGTACAAAGTTGGCATTTTCTGTTGGAGATATGTATTCTCAATATAATTCAGCACGATATTTATGATTCTCACCCTACTAAGGCGAATAAGAAAGAGAAATATGGAGCTGGGTCGAATTTTTAAAAAAAAAATTTTTTCATCAAAAAAACGCTATAACTAAAAAAGCTCAACTCGGATTCGCGGGGACTTTTCACACTTTATCCGCAATGTGTGTCCCGGAAACATATAAAAAAATCAGCTTTCTCCGATTTTTTTCCTTACTTTCTCATTTTTATGTCTAATGTGCCTGGACCTTTTTGACACGTTTGCATTGTGTAACAGCGCAACATGTCTGTGGAAAAAGTGGAGATCTCGAGAAGCGGATGTTCGAGATCTCGAGATAAAATAATCTTTTTCGATGTCTAAAATAAGCCGCCGTTTTTATATTATTTTCAGATATCAACATGTTTTGGGTCCACTTGTTTGTGTATTCTGTATTCACACTCCTAGTTGCCATAATGACAAGGATTTATACAACGAAAGGTGGGAAGGAATTTTTTCGCATTATCGTTTTGGGACTAAAATGGATACCAGGGGTAAATGAACTCACTGGACTGATACTGAAGAGAGAGGTGAAAAGTTTTTTGAAACAGATGGAGCACAGCAAAGGAAAAGATGAACACAAACCTCCCGCGGTTATTATTCCCCAGAAAGGTAACGTACATATTTTAGCTATATACATTACATGCAGTGGTAGCGCCAAGATGGTTCAGAGAATTGGACTTGTGCTTCCGGACAGGGTAGGGGGGGGGGGAGGAGGCGATAGGGTATTCCCAGATAAGCCTACAACAAAGGGGCAGATTTCGCTACGGGAGAGAGTCACTCTGATAACATGTGACTCATTTTCCTTCAACGTATTTTTTCCACAATAGTAAATTAAATACAGAATCCCTACATTTTTCGGAATCCAATGTGAAATAAAATTCATTCTTGACCTCCACCTGCCTGAATCTTCTACCGCATCGTTTCATTTATATGACCGACTGTGTGTGTGTGTGAAATGAAATGAAACTTTATTTAGCAGCATACTCGGATACAGTTTACATAAATTAAAATATGGTAGCAATCAAAAAGGTGTATACTGCATGGAAATGGCATAGCCGGAGAGGCTGTCTTCCTGCCATTCCCAAACATGATATCCTGTCCTGACATCAAAGTCATTTAACTCTTTATCCTCGTTGTTCACAATTGGTAAAGCTCCTAAGAAGACTTTCTGTGAAGCTTTCCCCGTATTAGGATTAAAACCACTTACACAGTGCTCAAAGTAATCCGAAAAGATGAATAGTGACCCGGAAGGTCCTATGCTCGGGATATTTGTAGATTATCCCGAACACAAGACCCCCCAAATCACTATACAAATCTTCCGATCTTCAGTACTTGAGAGGATGAGATCTCTTTACGCTGGGTCACAATCGAGACAGAATGGATTGTTCACAATTGGTAAAGCTCCCAGGTAGACTTCCAGTGAAGCTTTCCCCATGTTAGGATTAAAACCACTTACACAATGCTCAAAGTAATCCGAAAAGATGAATAGTGATTTGAAAGGTCCCATGCTCAGGATAATTGTAGATTATCCCGAACATAAGACTCTCCAAATCACCACACAAATCCTCGATCTTCAGTAGTTGGGAGGATGAGATCACTTTATGCTGTGTCACAATCGGGACAGAATGGATTGGTGCAAGTAATGCCAGAAGAATATGCGTTTAAGAACGAATTGATTATTGTCTTTTTAAACAGAGGCCTGCTTTTTTGCCGAACTTCGGGATTTAAGTCATTCCAAATTTTTGGGAAACTATGAATCGGGAGGTCAGCAGAGAAGCGAGTTCTTGGTTTGAGAGTGCGCACATTCCCTGTTTGTCTTGTCTCCATTCCAGAAGGGTTTGTGTATATTTCGAAGGTATTTTCAAATGACGTAGGAAGATTATTGTGGTACCAGTCATGCGTGAAAAGATACACATGAAGCTTATACAAATCTTCGAACTTCAGTATTCCACAATTTTTAAATAAGGGTTCAGTGTGTGAGATATATTTTCGATTATTTATGATACGAATAGCCTTTTTTTGAAGTGTAAAAATTCTGCTGGTGGAAGACACATGGCCCCAGACAAGGATACCATACAACATATGGCTATGTATCAGTGAGAGATACAAAATTTTCAGGGCTTTCAAGGGAAAGGTTCTTTTTGCCCTATTTAGGGCAAATATTACCCTGGCCATCTTTAGGCAAACTGTGGACGTATGTTGTTTGAATTTTTAATTTTCGTCCAGGTTGATCCCTAGGAATTTGACAGAGGTTTCCTCGTGACTATTGGTAACAAATGGAATGTCTAAGTCGTTCAGAGATACCTTTTTATTGGCGGCATGATACGAATCGTTTTGCGGGTGTAACAACATACATTTTGTTTTACTGGCATTCAGACATAATCCATTTGCGGCACACCATTCACTGATTTTACCGAGTTCAGTATTGGTCTCGTCTAACAAAGAATCTAGATTCCCACTTGATGTATACGCTGTGGTATCGTCTGCAAAAGATAACACCTTAAGTAGTGTAGAGTGGCTGATGTCGTTAATGTATAATAAAAAAAGAAGCGGACCTAGAACTGAACCTTGTGGTACCCCAATGGTGACGCCCATTACTTCCGATGTGCTGTTCATGAAGGATACAAACTGATACCGGCTTGTTGGGTAATCTTCAAACCAGGTGTTAGCTAAACCTCTTACCCCGTAACATTCAAGTGTCTTTAAAAGAATCGAATGATTTATGGTATCAAATGCTTTTGAAAAGTCATGAAAAACTGAGAGTGTACAATCCTTTAAAGTTTTATCATTTGCTTCCGATACACTGTTTATTAACTGCAGAATGGGATGCACAGTCGAATGACCCTTCCTGAATCCGAACTGATACTTATATATAAAGTTATGTTCGTCGAGGAAAGTGTATAATCGTGAGTACATTACTTTTTCAAGTACTTTTGAAAATGTTGGAAGAATACTTATGGGGCGATAATTGATAAAACGTTGGGATCTCCAGATTTAAAGGCAGGAATGATTTTGGCTATCTTCATTCTGTCTGGTACCCTACCTACAGCGAAAGACAGATTGATTATGTGTGACAGGGGGTCAGCTATCTCGTATACAATCTCCTTCAGCAGTTTGGTGGACATATCATTGATATCAGTACTTGATTTACCTTTTAATTTATTAGCGCAAGTAATTATTTCATATTTATTAGTAGGTGTTACCTAGGGGGGTTTGATCATCCCCTACTAGGCGGGTCCTCGGGTGGCGGATAGAGGACGGCCTGCTCAATTGGGCAGGTTTGCTAATTTCTAATTGGCAGGTTTGCTCAATTGAGTTGGTTCGCTGCGAAATACATAAATACGCAGCCCCGGACCAAAATGATCAATCCTGCTAATACCATCTGGCAGGCACCTTGTTCTCCCGTGAGGTGTATTCCGAAGGCCCCGGAAGAAGGAATCCTGGCAGTTGAGGACTCGTTGCCCCGGTTAGGGCAGTCTCCGGGATGGAGCCCTGGTCTCCATTTCGGAGATAATCTTGTTCAACACACTGCTTTGGCCCCAATTTCGGGAGTAGAAGGATGGTCGGATGGTCCGTTCTGGCCAATCGGGAGCCCCCACCCCAAAAAGTACTGGGTGTCACGTCGGGGGGCATTTGGTGGTCATTCAATCAGTCATTTCTTTTAATCACACATCATAATTGCCATTGTGTACTGTTTTTAAACATATTTTACCAAATACTTAGTTTTGCTGCACTACTGTTTGACTCAGTTCTACGTGGCAGCTTTAATTACAAGGTTTTATAAAGTGATTGGTTGGATGATCGCCATCTGAAGACATGGCACTTCCACACACGGGCCAATCAGCCAGTGGCATACTTCGGTATCAACACTGGCTGAGTATACTGCTCCATACCAGGTATGTGGGAATACCGGCAACCCGGTGGGTTCACTGTGAAGCAGTAACCCTACCCCTTGTTGGACTCCGCGGTGGGTAGGAGCCGGAGCAATGAACTTTAAAAAAATAAAACATGGCTAAAATACCACAAAAAAAACAAAAAAGGGAACTTGAATTGAATACTTCTGATTCTGACTCGGATTATGGAACCTCGCAAAGTTTAAATCATTGGCCAAAATTCATTATAATTTATGCTGCTGAAGAGGGTAAAAAGGCAACGGATATAAACCCGTTTGCCTTGGAAAAAGCCATTAAGGGAATAGCTGGGGATGTGAAGGATGTAAAAAAGTTAAGATCTGGTGGAATTTTAATTGAATGTCGAAGAGAAATGCAGGCACTCAATTTATTAAAAATGGATAAACTGGTTAATCTGGAAGTTAACGCCTTTGCTCACAAAACACTCAACACAAGCAAAGGCGTTGTACGAACAAGAGAGCTGTCTGGCATTCCTGAGACGGAAATCCAGAATGAATTACAACTGCAGGGAGTGAATATTGTCAAAAGAATTGAAATCAAAAGAGATGGCAAATCGATACCAACTAATACTTATATTTTAACTTTCAATACAGCTCAGCCACCAAAGTCTATTAAAGTTGGTTACATGAACATCAAAGTGGATTTGTACATCCCAAATCCACTTCGATGTTTCAAATGTCAAAAATATGGTCACGGCCAAAATAATTGTAGAGGGCAAAAAAACATATGTTTTAAATGTGGTGATGAACATCAAGACCCCTGCACGAATGCCATCAAATGTTGTAATTGTCAGGGCAATCATGTAGCTTCATCTAAGGATTGCCCTGTTTGGAAAAAGGAAAAGGAAATTCAAAAAGTCAAGGTTGAAAGGCAAATTAGTTTTAAAGAGGCCAGAGACATAGTGTCATCATTGCCTGGTATGAACACAATATCACAAACATATGCAACAAAATTGTCACAAAAAGCACCCACCCAGTCAGTGGAATGCCAGACCCAATACACTTGGCTCAGTGGAACAATTCCTTCTTTAGTGAAGGCCTTTATTATAGAACCGACTGAACCAAAATCAACCCAAACACATCCAACAGCTCAAATAACAACAGAGGAAACCAAGAACAGACAACAACCAGAACAAAAAAATCATAAAGAACAAAACTCTAAATCAGAACACAAAAACGAATCAAACAAACCAAAACCAGATCAAAAACACAAAGCACAACAACAAAATCTAAGTCAGAATCAAAGACGGCAGCACGAGAGAGAGCAGAAAAAAATTAACAAAGAAAAACAGAAACTAGAATCAGATCGCTTACCTAAGAGACTTCAAAATGTTGTGACAAACAACATGTTTGATGGAATTGAGAAAATGTCAGTCGATGAGTGTATCGACGACACGTTCTCTACTAAACTACACCTGAATTCTTCACAGGGTAGGTCGCCCCACAGAACATCACCAAAGAAAAACACGGGGGCAATATCTCCCATTCGTCCACCTTCAAAATCACCTACTAAACATGGGTAATAAACCCAAACAAAACATTATACAGTGGAATTGTCGAGGTTTTAGAGCTAATTTTAATGAACTAGGTCTTCTAAGCCAAAAATACAATCCTGTAGCTTTTTGCCTGCAGGAAACTCTTTTAAAGAAACCTGAAGTTCAAGACCATTCAGCTTTTAAGCATTATACTTCGCATAATGCATGGGCTGACAATAATGATCTTCATGTTCGTGGAACGACTGTCTTAGTTAGGAACGACATCATTCACAGTTCTGTACCATTACAGACAAATTTACAGGCTGTGGCGGTACGCCTTACTTTAGACAAAACAGTTACACTTTGTTCAATTTACGCTTCACCAAGTAAAGTCCTACAACTGAATGATCTTGAGCTACTGGCCCAACAGCTCCCAACTCCATACATTTTGTTGGGTGATTTTAATGCACATTGCCCTCTTTGGGGTGATTCCTGCAGTCAGGAAGATGTAAAAGGCAAAACTGTAGAAGAGTTCGTTACTAAATATGATCTGTGTTTGTTTAATGATGGTTCAGACACTTATCTGCACCCCGCATCTGGTTCGTATACATCGATTGATCTTTCAATTGCATGCCCTTCTATCTTCCTCGACTTTTCGTGGAAGGTAGAAGATGACTTGTGCGGGAGTGATCACTTTCCAATTGTGTTGGAGAGTGTAGTTCCGGCGGATGATGAGAGAGTGCCCCAGTGGAACTTTAAAAAAGCTGACTGGGACACTTTTTCATCGCTTTGTTCTGAACGACTCACACGGGAGAAATTTCAGGATAGTGCTGACCAAATCGAACATTTTACAAACGAGCTGCTTGACATTGCAAACACAGTCATCCCTAAAACCTCGACAAATCCAAAACGTTTCAACAAACCATGGTTTGATGATGAATGCAAAAAGGTTATAAAGGATCGTAAGAAAGCTGAAAGGGAATTTAACAAGTCACCAACTACATATAATTTAAACAAACTTCGTATAAATCGGGCAAAAACAAGACGACATATAAAACAAAAAAAGAAAAGTTCTTGGGAATCTTACATTTCGAAGATTAACCAAAACACCCCTATCACTAAAATTTGGAAAATGATTAAAAAGATTAAAGGAAAAGAAACAAAATCAACTGTACAACACCTGAAGGAAAACAACACCTTAATTACCTCTAAAACAGAAATTTCAAATACTTTGGCCTCCACATTTTCGAAACATTCGTCATCTGAAAATTGTAATCCAGAATTTATCAAAATTAAAAAACAGCAAGAGAAGCAAAAGATCAAATTTACCTCCAACAATTTAGAGGATTACAATGAACCTTTCTCTATGGAGGAGTTATGTAACTCCTTGCATAGAGCAAAGGATACTGCCACTGGTCCCGATGAAATTCACTACCAAATTTTAAAGCATCTGCCTCAATCTTCACTAGAACTTTTATTATCAATTTTTAATGGCATTTGGGTGACTGGCCAGTTTCCACCATCCTGGCGTAAAGCAACAATAATTCCAATTCCTAAGCCTGATAAAGATCACAGCAACCCAAGCAATTACAGGCCTATTGCCTTAACCAGTTGTCTGTGCAAAACCATGGAGAGGATGATCAATGATCGACTTGTCTGGTTTCTGGAATCGAACAATCTGCTTGCGGATGTTCAGTGTGGTTTCAGAAACCAGAGGAGTACTGTGGATCATTTGGTCAGACTTGAAACGTTTATAAGAGATGCCTTTGCTAGAAAAGAACATGTGGTCGCCATCTTCTTTGATCTAGAGAAGGCATATGATACAACGTGGACGTATGGGATTTTAAAAGATCTTTTTAACATGGGGTTGAGAGGGCGTATGCCTCTTTTTATTGAAAACTTTTTGAGGGACCGCCAGTTTCAGGTTCGTGTTGGGTCAACGTTATCTGATCCTCACGAGCAGGAATTGGGGGTTCCTCAGGGTAGTATTTTATCCGTTACCCTGTTTTCGATTAAAATTAACAGTATCATCGATGCAATTGAAAATATGGTAGACTCTTCATTGTATGTCGATGATTTTTTAATCTGTTATAGCAGCAAGAAAATGAATGCTATAGAGCGCAAACTTCAGCTGTGCCTAAACAAAATTCAAAAATGGGCCACAGAAAACGGTTTCAAATTTTCAAAGATGAAAACAAATTGTGTTCATTTTTGTAAGCTTCGGAAACATCACCTCGATCCGGAGTTAAAACTTGATGGGAGTCCTATTAAAGTTGTTAAGGAAGTGAAATTCTTAGGTTTGTTGTTTGACAGCAAACTGAATTTCACTTCCCACATAAAACAACTAAAAGTTAAATGTAAGAGAGCTCTGAACCTACTGAAGGTCGTTGGTAGCACTGATTGGGGTGCTGACCAAAAAACTTTGCTCCATCTGTATAGGTCACTTGTTCGATCAAAATTAGATTACGGTTCTATAGTTTACGGTTCTGCAAGGAAGTCATACCTAAAACAACTTGATGCTATTCACAATAGTGGTATTAGAATTAGTCTAGGGGCTTTTCGAACATCCCCAATAGACTCGATGCTTGTTGAAGCAGAGGAGCCCTCTCTCGAGAAGCGCAGAATTAAATTGTCTCTCCAATATGTGTCTAAACTTTTGGCCAATCCTTCAAATCCTGCTTTTAATTGTATTTCAGAACCTCAAAATGTTGACTTTTTTAACCGACATCCGAAACATATTCCTCCATTGGGAATTAGAGTTAAACCCCACATGGAGTCTGCAAAAATTGATTCTGAATCTATAAAAGAAAACCGTAAATCACACATTCCTCCTTGGCATCTTAAAAAACCTACAGTTATTTTGGACCTTGCTTCTACCAAAAAATCTGATACCAATTCCTTGCAGTTCAAACAAAAATATGCCGAAATAAAGTCCAAGTATAGTGCATATACAAGGATCTATACAGATGGATCTAAAGATGGTGACAAAGTATCATCAGCTGCTGTTACTAGTGATGGTATCACCTCAATTAGAATACCGAATCAGAGTTCTATTTTCACAGCTGAAGTTAAAGCTATACAACTTGCGCTTGAACACATAGAAAATGTGCAGGAAAAGAAGTCGATTATTTTTTCTGACTCTCTTTCCACTTTACTTGCTTTACTCAACCCCAAGTTGAAGAACCCTCTCATTTTGGAACTTCGTGAGAAGTTGACAACTCTCATGTCTGACCAATATGATATCGTGTTTTGCTGGTTACCCGGACATGTAGGTATCGCTGGTAACACCAGGGCAGACAGTGCAGCAAAACAGGCTTTATCCAAGCCTCTCACTGATTTTAACATCCCTTCCAGTGATTTGAAACCACATATCAATAAGTACATCAAATCTGTGTGGCAGGCGGATTGGGATGGAGCGACAAATAACAAGCTCCATCGATTCCGACCAGATATCTGTGATCACTACCCGTCTAGTAACCTTTCTAGAAAGGATCTTGCAGTATTGACGCGATGTCATATTGGTCATACAAGACTTACACATTCCTTTTTGTTGGAGGGTACTGTGCGACCAGAATGTGTTCCCTGCCAGCAGGTGTTGTCAGTGGAGCACATTCTTTTACATTGTACAGATTTTAATCATGTCAGAGGGCAGTTTTTCTCTGTAGGATCTCTGAGAGATCTTTTTTATCGTACTAGCCCGAATATGATTCTCTCATTTTTGAAATCAATCAACCTTTTTAATAAATTTTAAAACTTGTTTTTATTATCTTAACTAGAGTCTTTAAGACTTAAATTCATCAGGTTGATTTGTGAATTATTCATCTTTCTTGTTTCTCACGCATCACTGTTCATATTACATTGAGTATCATTTTTATTATAATTGTTTTTTACTCATCTTTGAATATCGTTTCTGCCATGGTTTTCTTTTAATGTTTTCTCGCCACGATATGGCCTTAGCTGCTGATGTGGCGTTAAGCACCAATAAATAAATAAATAAATTAGTAGGTGTTATAAAAAATGAATTCCCGTTATTACTATTGCCGAGATATTCTGAAAAGTGACGTTGTGACGGGGGTACTTGAGCACTTATATTCATACCAATATTAGCAAAGAATGTGTTAAATCTGTCCGCAATTGTAGTAGGGTCGGATAATTCGATATTCCCGTCCAAGAAGGTGGGAGGAATTTGTCGGTGGTTATTTGACTTGTAAATGGCCTTTCGCAAGATGTCCCAAGTTTTTTTAATATTATGTTTGTTTTCAAGTAGAACTTGGTTATAATAGTCTGCTTTGCATTTCCGCCTCAAGCTGTTGTATTCCTGACAAAACGTTTTGTATTCTGATATGTTTTGGATAGTAGGAAATTTTAATTTTTTAACATACAATTTATTTTTAGTTTGGGACGATTGCAATAGGCCAGAGGTCATCCAAGGTTCTCGTTTTATATATTTCTTTCGTGTGGGGGTTGATTTCAGGGGAAATGCTTGTTCAAATACTGCGTGGACTTTATCCAGGAACCGACTGTATGCCGAATTAGGACAAACGTCATTGGTAACATCAGAGAAATCACAACCCATTAAGAGTCTTTTAAATCGAATGGCATTCTCAGTTTTCATGGATCGTCCATAATTGGGCGTTACAGGGGGGCGTTTATCTAATTCATCTACATAAAACGTTGCAAAATGATCGCTGACGTCAGTAATTATGATTCCAGATGTGAACTTATTAATATTATTGCTGAATATGTGATCAATTATGGTTGCGGAAAACTCCGTGACTCTGGTAGGTTTTGTTATAGCGGTCAGAAAACCAGCAGTAAATAGCGAGTCAATAAAGGTATTCGTTTTGCTGTGGGTATTTACACTGAGCAGATCTATGTTAAAGTCACCCATGAGGTAGACTACAATGTTATCCTTGCTTAAAGAGTCTAGCAATTCAGTTAGTTTGACTAGGAACAGATCAAGGTCTGCCTTAGGAGCTGTGTTTGGTCTGTAAATAGTCCCTACAATACATTTCTTCTTGAGGGATAGTTCTATAAACAGAGATTCAAAGACATGTGGTATGAAGACTGAGAGATCATTTCGTATTTTATAGGGTATACTATCATTTATGAACATTCCTACGCCTCCCCTCCTGTAATCGTCGTCAGGACGATTACGGGACATTAACGGGTGATAGCCCTCAAGCCGGTACTCAACACCAGATTTCACGTTAAATATTTCCGTCATTCCGATCACATCGAAAAAGTTGGAATTTGTCTGCAGATCTACAAGTAAGTTATGAACATTTTCAAAGTTTGCATTCAGGCTGTGGCAATTGATGTTGAGTAGAGATAGGGCTTTGATTTTGCTTGAAGTTTCGTCTTTAAAGTTATTGGGCGTAAAGTAATGGCAACCGGAGTCAAGAGAATTGAATGGGAGGGTGAGGTCTTCTTCATCGGTAGAAATAATATCGTTCAGTTTTTTCTGGAAATCAAAATTGTCATTATTTTGGATCTCATCAAGAGAAATTGTTTTAGCCATAATTACCTAGAGGAAGAAAGAGAGCAAGCGATGGTCCGAACATGAGGAAAAAATTGTCTTGATTTCCGAGGATTTTGCACTGCTTTTTAACTGCAGTGAAAAGTGAAATATATGCTTTGATATCAGATAAGAATATGAGAAAAATGCATAACATAAGAAAAGTTAATACTCTGAGGTAATCCATCTGGTTAAGTGAATAGTAGCATTGTGGAAATAGATTACAACCTTGGTCAATATCACAGTGGGTAACTTGTGGGTTATATATAAAAGCAGTAACGCAGTCAAAGGAATTACAACCTTGGTCAATATCACAGCAGGTAACTTATGAGTTATATATAAAAGCAGTAACGCAGTCAAAAGAAGCAGGCAAAGGGAAGCAGGCTATGAGAGGACCCATACCATTACTATCTATATTGTGACCAACGCGCAGCATCAGTGGCCACATGATAGAACAGCCATGATATGGCCACAGATGCCGCGGGTGGCCGCATTTTTGAAATCTAGAAGAACGCCAAAAGCGTTGTTATATATATGGAAGGGAATACAAAAGTGAAAAAAAAAAAAAAAAAAAAAAAATAAAATAAATGTAAACACGGTCAATCACCTAATTTTGTGCCCAATCTTCACCACCCGCACAGCCCCTGATTAAATACCGAAGGAGAGTAAAAATAAGTAGAAATAATTGATTAAAAATCATCAGATCTGACACCAACCCTGTCAAGAATCAAATAAACAGCTTCCGAAAATCCGTGACTTTTGATAGGAAACGCTCAAATCCCTTTGTTTCGCATTATCTGTTTCTAGGAGGAAAAACCCAGCATAACAAACCGACCATGACAAAATGAGTACGAACGTACTTTTCTTGACAGATTGACTGGGGTTCCCACAGACAATTGGTGGTCAAATACAAACCTACATTTGAACTGAACGATTTGTTCTCTTCTTTTCTCGAGCTTTTCCTGCATCATCCGGGATTTGTCTCAAATGACCCAGTAACATACTGTTCACATATCAAATTCAATGTCCCTGGACATTCACTCAATTAGAAAGAAACTACACGGATTTAATATAAGTTGCGTCAAGTGTTGGTGACCAGGTGATGTGAATGTTATAAGTAAATCTAATGGGCATGGTAGGATTTGAGTCTCACTCTAGCTGTGTGTGTGTGTGTGTGTGTGTGTGTGTGTGTGTGTGTGTGTGTGTGTGTGTGTGTGTGTGTGTGTGTGTGTGACTGACTCCAAGTAACAAATCGTAAGAAAGAAGAACATAATTACTAGCAAGAGTGAAGTGATATCTAAATTCCAATCCCGGCAAAAATATCGCGACTGAAAAAAGCACTAGGATGGAGTCACACAACTTTACACCCACCCAACCCTCTTCACTACGCACATGGATCAAATAATATAAAACTTTTACAATTGTATTTTCAAGAATTGAACTTTCTACCTATGAATTTAACTGACAAAAAATAATCATTAGCATTTTAAAATATGTGGCAATTTGCCAACTGGCAAATTGCCACATCTTTGTAAATGCTAATGGTTCATTTCGACCCACTGAAAGTCATAACTAGAAAATACAATTCTACAAAATACAGTTGTAAAAGTTTTATAGTATTGGCCCCTTGATGGTAGCAGTAGTGAGTTGTAGTCATAGTAGCAAAGAAGATCCGTATTTATAGTAAACATTGTAATAATTGCGATCACAGTTACTTTGGAAATGTATTGAAATGCATTACTGGTTTCATTTCAACTTTATATATATATTTTTTATCTATGATGGATGGTGTTTTATTCCAACTTAATGAAAGTCTCGCCCACATTACTTTGAAGTAAATAAAAATAGTTTTTAAAAAATGTAGCTTTGTTGTATAAACGAACAATCTCTTTGATGAAAAATGTTTCAATTGGTGATGTTACTGTTAAATTTGTTACGTAACAATTTGTGGCATGTTTGATAGTGACATCACAGTAGTACCGATGTACAGTGTGCCAGTTGCGCCGGATTCAATTCAGAGCACGGGGGTCAGACCCCTGGAAAAGGGCAATTACTCGCACTAGCAGCCCCGTCGAGACATGCCAAAGCATGCATGTCTTGAAGGCCGAAGGTTCGAGATGGGGGAGTTTGACAGGAGGTACCCCTCCCAGTGGGAGGGGGCACCTCCTCTCAAACTCCCCCATTGAGTTTTGAAAACTACCAGGACGGATTTGCGTGTATTTCAGCTTCAATTCGAGAATAAATCATTGAAAAAATCAGTGACGAGCATGGGAAGGGCATTGTCTGCCCCCTCTCGCCCCCATGGTCCGAAGGTAGGGTGGGCAGCTGCCCCATCTGTCCCCGTGACTCCGACGTACCTGCAGTTTGCTGTGCTATTTTTATTTATTTAATGGTGCTTAACGCCACATCGGCATCTAATGCTACATCGTGGCGATGAAAAACATGAATTATAAAAATGTCATTATTTTCCATTAACGGTCGCGATTAGCCATTGTGCATAAATATGTGCCCTTAAGCACCAATAAATATATAAATAATAAATATTTTCCATGAAATAAAAACAGGTCGGTGAAATCTGGAAAGAACACAAGGAATAAAAACACTGTAGAAAACAATAACAAAAAAAATGAGACGAACTGTTTAAATAATTTTGTGTAAATCAGCCTCTTGAATAGATATGAACAGACGAGAGTTTAAAAACAATTTCAAAAGTATAAAAAAGGTCGACTTCTTTGAGAATCGATAGAATTTTATGAGAGTTTGTGTTATAAGACAAGTCTCTTAAGACACACTGCAGTAGAGTATAGTGCAAAAGAATTGCACCATTGTCAACACTGACAAGGAATACATTCTGGTCGCACACAACCCTCCAACCAAAAGGAACGCATAAGTCCCGCATGCCCAATATGACAAATATTTCAAAACAACAGAGTCCCCGACAGGGGCGCGATCTCATGATGGTTATACGGGTGTTATGCATTTGCTTTGTGCAGGACCATTTGAACTGAATTAATGGAGAACCTCAAGGTTACTATGTTGTATCCTTGGGCAAGGCACTTCATCGCGATTGCGAATGTTGAGGCACGGTGGCGCTGAGTACTGAGGCGTACTGCACGTCGATGGTGCACTTGTCTTCAACCAATGCTAACTTTGCTTGTGCGGAGTTAGTACGATGGAGAGTCTGGCATTTGCTCGCCGTTGCACGGTGGTTCTCTTCGGGTACTCCAGCTTCCTCAACTCGTAAAACAGTACGACATGAGGTCACCCTGACTGTCGAAAGTGTCGCTAAACCACAATAAATAGATAACCTCAAGAAAACGTTTCTTTCATTTTTCCTTCACGAATGATATCCTTGCCTTGCTCACATTCTTCTGGAACTCTGTCAGATCGCTTCTCGATACCAGATGCTGGTGTTAACAGCTCGTCATGACAATAGTTTTGGTTAATTAGGTAACCCACTCGTGCTTAAATACTACCTACTTTTTCAGGCAGTGATGAAAAGCTGTAAATTAAATGAAATCTTGTCGGGATTATTGCAGTGTTTGTAATTGTAAAATATACCAAACAGAAAATTAGCAAATCCTGTCAAGTATTTACAATTTCGCACAGGAATAGTTTGGCAAGGACAACATGTATTTCGATAAAACAGGGCACTATACTATACTACTCAAAGTTTGCTAAGCACCAAATACAGTACGTGGAGAGTGTATTATCACTAAATCACCCGCAGAGTGGAGATTCCACCCAAGCAATAATTGCAAACTTGTTGCAAAGCATAACCAGCACAAGCAAAGTTTTAGCCAATGGACCTCCGGGTTAACCCGGAGGTCCATTGGCTGAAACATTGCTTGTGTTTTTTTGTCGATATGTACACAATTTGGAAGTTATAGTTTGGGTGATAACTCCACTCCGCGGGTGATATAGTTACAATCCCTCTCCACGTACTGTATATCCAACTACCTGTTTTACGTTTTAGTTGAATTATTGTTATGAAAAGTGTATATATTTTTTATTTAATTATATCTTTAATGATTTAAGCACAGAAATTAAGATTTTCTTTGTGTTTGACATTATTTTATTTTTTAGCTTTTGAATACGAGAACCATGGAAAATGGATATTATTGGTAAAAGAGGAAATTTTTCAAATTTGCCAAAAAGTTGACGGTGCGAACTGATATGGGTTCGATATCGAGTATGAGACACATTATTATCTATTTCAGCTCGGCAACGCCTTCTCATGCTCCCAATCAGGTTCCAGATGGTCCTTTGTGGGATGTTGTTCCATTCTCAGACCAAGATGGCACTAAGCTCCTGGACACTTCTTGGTTGGACTGGACGGACTGAAATTGCAAGCGGCAGCTCATTCCAGACATGTTCGATTGAATTGAGGTCAGGGGATCTTGCTGGCTAGTCCATGCGCTCAATACCCTCCCTCTCTCAGTACTCCCCGACAGCATGGGCAATATGAGGACGGGCATTATCGTCCATATGAATAAATCTATCACCCACTGCACCTGCATACAATCTGACGTGGGCATCCAGGACATCATCAATATACCGCTGTGCAGTCAATGTACCACGGTCAAGGACACAGAGCTCTGTACGTCCATCCCAGCTGATGCCGCCCCAGACCATTATTGACCCTCCACCATAGCGGTCATGCTCAGCAATGTTGGCTGCATGGTATCGCTTCCGTGGTCTTCTTCATACCCTAGAACGCCTATCTTCTTGTCTGTGCAGTACCTTGACTCATCTGTAAAAAGGACAGGTCGCCAATCTTCTCTGGTCTATCCAGCGTGTTCCATGGCCCATTCATATCGTGCCTGGTGGTGGTTCTGGGACAGCTGAATGCGAATACATGGTCGTCGCGATCGGAGACCACCTTCGTGCAACCTTGCCCAGATAGTCTGCGTCGAAACATTTACCCCGGATGCATTCTCAAAGTCACTGCGAAGCTGGGCAGCTGTGCCAAAGCGGTTCCTACGGGCCTGAATGATTAAAAACGGTCTTCAGTTGCGGAAGTTGCCCTGACTCTGCTACCACCATGTCGTCTGAATGGTGTGCCGTACTGCTGAAATCTTTCGCAGGCTCTGGTGATCACCGTATGGTGCACACCACGGATTTCACCAACCTGGCGATGGGTAGCCCTTTGTTCCCCCATTCCTACACCCCGCCACATTTCTGCTTCAGATAAATGTCTTCTTACATTTGCACTCGACATATTCAATCATTAAATCACAAGGGTTTGTGTGGAAAATGAAGACTGAATACCCTAAACATGCCATGTACATGTAGACAGTACACGAAAACATCATGAAAATCAAGGGGTACATGTTTTCCATGACTGTCATGAAAAGTCTGCTTTTCAAGACAGCTAATGTAAACAATGGGACCATCTCAATACATTCCTCAATCATATCCACCAAAAATATCGCAAATGACCTCTAAAATAGTATTACACATGACCTCGGCATACAACAAAAACAAAGATTGTGTTTTCGTCGAACAAAAACCTAACCATTTGAGTACTCAATTCATGCATAGAAGCATTGTTCGTGGTGGATATCTGTGGCAACTTCTGCCCAAGATGGTTTTTAGAAATTTGGCCTCTTTTACAGTTCTGACCCAAATAATAATAATAATAATAATAATAATAATAATAATAATAATAATAATAATACATAGTTTTTATATAGAGTAAAATCACAAGGTTGTGCACTGAAACGCTTTATATGGAAAATAAATATATACTCTCCCAAAAAAGAAAGTGTGCATGCTAAAAAATAACACTAAAAAAGATATATATCATTTTCATTCATGGAAATTTTATTCAATCACTGATGAATCAATTTATGATCAACAAGAGAAATTTCATTACGCTACGACGAATACTCTTGGTGCCATGGAGAGTCAAAGACACTAAGGGTCAAACACAAAAGTCACACACTCAATAACTGGTATGACCTCCGTCTGCATCGACTACTGCTGTGCATCTACGCCTCATGGAAGCGAACAAGTTAGCATGGAAGTGTGGTGGGATGTTGTTCCATATTCTGATAAGCTGTCTTTGGAGTTCCACAAGCGTTGACGATGCATGGGGAAGCCGGCGTAGCTGGCGTAGCTGGCGTTTCATTTCGTCCCATACGTGCTCAATGGGTGAGATATCGGGCGAATTTGCGGGCCAGGGAAGAACGTCCACTTGTTATTGCTGCAGATACTGTTGAACAACACGAGCTGCGTGGGATCGGGCGTTGTCCTGCTGTAGAATGACGCCGGAGCCGTGACGTTGCAGAAATGGGAC
Organism: Pictodentalium vernedei; assembly: GCA_031216915.1. Taxonomy (NCBI): domain Eukaryota; kingdom Metazoa; phylum Mollusca; class Scaphopoda; order Dentaliida; family Dentaliidae; genus Pictodentalium; species Pictodentalium vernedei. The sequence continues at coordinate 405,738,041 of CM062291.1, forward strand.
AACCACAGGTGTAAGCACTTCATCACGATATCTGGCTGCATTGAGATTGCCATCAATAATGACCAGCTCAGTTCTGTTGCGGGCGGTGATGCCACCCACACCACGAGAGACCCTCCCCCATAACGCTTTCGCTCCACGACACATGGATCTGCGTAGCGTTCGTTTCGACGTCTGTACACTCTCTGGCGGCCATCTGATGATGAAAGATGGAAACGACATTCATCTGTGAATAAAACACGTCGCCACCAGTGTAAGGGATGCTTAAGATGTTGTCTACACCACTGCAGTCGAGCACGACGATGACATAACGTCAAAATCGGACGAATTGCAGGTCTTCGAGGACGTAGGCCGTATTCTCTCAGCCGGTTGATTACTGTTTGAGGGTGTATCCGTCTCAGGTTGGGGATGTTCCTGGCTGTCGTCGTTGCCGTTTGTTGCCGGTTCCGGAGATGGACGACACGGATATACCGATCTTGTGCAGGGCTGGTAACTCGGGGTCTCCCGGAGTGGGGTCGGTCTCGAACGGCATCATGTTGTGCATGTCGATGGACTAGCCTGTCTACAGTGTTACGGTGGCAGTTCAAATGCTGGGCAACCTCTCTGTGTGTTCTGCCAGCTCTAATCATACCCAGAGCAAGGAGACGTTGATTCATTGTCAATCTTGGCATGCTAATGTGGAGTCGTTTTAACAGCAGCGCAAGTTTGAATGTGAACGATAGGAAGGCCTTACTTTAGTGTTTAAATACCCAAGGATTCACACTACTGCATGAATTTTCAGACTCTCCACGTGCAAAACATGCCTTTTCACAAACGTGCAGCACGTCATTTAACGTTAATGCAGTTTTAACGGGGAAAGCTGTTTTTGTGTTCAATATAACTTATTCATGAACAGGATAACACTCTTTACACCTACGAAATTATTTTTTTGGAGTTTGATCAATTTATGCAATGCACACTTTCTTTTTTGGGCGAGTATATATTATTTACATATATTTTTAAGTTCAAATGCGACACATACTTCCAGGAATCATTGAAATGTTAGAAATATAGGAGAGGGTCCTCATGCATTTAGTAGCCTAAAAACATTCATTCAGGTTCTTAGATATCAAAACCCAGACTTAAAGTTTTCAGAAGCAAATTTTTCCCACAATGCATAATAATTATATCTTGTTTGGCAGAGCTCACTGAGCTCTGTCAATCAAGATATTATTTGTTAATTTTCTCATTCTGCATGGGCAAGTTATGGAGATAATGTCGAAAAATTTAAAATACTACCAGAGTGCTAGGATTCAAGAGCAAACTGGCACTTAATTAACGCCTATTTCTGTCACCATTATATTTATTTATTTATTTATTTATTTATTTATTTATTTATTTATTTATTTATTTTCCTTTTCAAGGTATTCCGAAGGATGAGTTAATGAAAGAATTACGTGAAATGAAATCATTAGACATCAATCCAGAAGATGGAAGAATATTTGCTCTCGTATACACAATAGAGAACGACATTTTTAAAATGCAAGAAGACGTCATGGATATGTTTGAAGGTAATTGCATTTGTTACGCCTTTTGTACTCGGTGATGAGTGCTTATGCATAGTAAAAATTTAACCCTTTCTAGTAGGACCCTGGTCAGGTTCACAGGGTGACGTCATAAGCCACGTGATCGCTTACACCATATGCGCTTTCATGATAGTTCGCACGAGCGGCCATGTTGTATCGTCACTTTCAAAGCGATCTGTGGTGTTAGTGCGCATGCGCAACGTATTTCTGTCGTCCATTTTGTAGAATATAACATTCCATTTTGGTTTCTATGATGGCCAATGTTCACTAGAGCCCATAGTGACCTACCACTGATTTTGCCACACTGGTCAGTGGTCACTCACGTTACGTACGTCTCCACATCCGAAATCCAGCACGAGATCTTGCTAAACCTGGTGAAAACCACATTCCATACTTCTACACCGTCAGTCTAAACTAGGTAGATGTGAAATAGTCCAGGTCATGTCAGGAGTGTATCCCTTTACACAAATGGTTAGTAAATATGTTAGAGAGAGAGCGGTGGCTCAGTGGTAACGGCATTTGATTTCAAACCGAAAGGTCCACGGTTCGATCTCCTCCAGACACTTAATCCCCGATTGACAATTTGGGATCACGGTAGCTCTGTGTAATAAGTCGTACTGCACGTCAATGGAGCACTTGTTTTCAACCAATGCTAACCCTGCTTGTGTGGAGTTCATACGTTGAGGGGTCTGACTTGCTCGCCGCTGCTGGGTGATTCTCTCCGGCTTACTCCACCCGTAAAACTGTCAGATACGAGGTGATCCCGATTGTCGAAAATGTTGTTAAACCCCAATAAATAAAAATTGTAATAGGGACTGATGCAAACTTGTCACGTCAACCCTTGTTGCAGTGAATTGTTGCAACAGATGTTCAAACACACTCGTCTCATCAACCCACATTGTAATAAATTATTGCAATATGGTTTGAAACTTTACCCATAGTGCTATAAGTTATTGCAATAGGGGTAGAAGATCACCCGCCATATCAACCCCTATTGCAATAATTTATTGCAATTGGTATTGGAACATAATTGTCAGATCAACCCCCGTTCAATAAATTTATTGCATAACTGGGCCTGACTGAAAACATAACAGTCATTTTATATTTAATTGTAAAAGATTGATCAACCTTGTACTTTCTGAAGAATGCATGACACTTTTTGTATACTCCGACTGTAGGATAGGGTCAATTCAAAAACGCGGGACGCCATGTCACCGAAGTACCTAGCCTTTCTCCTTCAGAATGGTATATTTTAGTTAAATTCGGCTTTGTTGAACCAAATTGTAGGAGAGGGTTGGAACACGGCCGATCGTGACCACATGTGACGTCATAGTCACGTGACCCAGTGATGTCATATTGGCTTGCCATGGTAGCCCGGGCGAGCGGCAATGTTGAGACGTCATCCCCATGGTTATACGTGGCGTCATTGCTCATGCGCAGCACGTGTTGTAGGGTGGTTTGCGTTTAGGTCGTCCATGTTGTTTACTGGAGTGCGTCATCTCGGTTTCTACTGTGGCTCGTGTACGCTATGAGCCTGGAAGATTTCTAACAGGAAGGGGGTGTGTGTTGATGATGCGGTGAATTCGAGAGGAGTAGATCTAATTCCCAAACTGTTTATTTGGTTCATATCCCCCCCCCCCCCCCCCCCACACCCCAATCCTCTATTGTTTATTCCTACTTTTTTGGCACTTAGTTTCTATGAGACTGGAAGACTTCCGCTAGTCGAAGAACGTTTTCTGATAGTGTGTTTGATTAATCGGAGTAAACTAATTATCACAACAAATCGACAATGTCCTCAAATTATGAAAAACAACTTCAAAAGTCACCCTAACGGACTTTATTTCAACTAGAATACTTCCAGTATCCTGCCGATAAGAATAGAACGTTGTACGATATGCCAATAAGAGGTGTGTTTTATTCGATGGGAGTGAATTTAATTTCCCCAATAAACTCGACAACTGTTTTTTTTTTTTTTTGCTCTGATTCCTGTGGAATCCTCTGTTTCTGTCCATTCTGACCTCTTCTGTAGTTTATTCTCTTCTTTCCTTGACCTGTCTTGGTTATGTTATGACTTCCCCGGTCTCCCTATTCTGATTTCCCCAGATGTGTTTGTGTGCTAGTGCACAATGTGTACACATCACACGCAGCACGTAGGCTCATGCTGGGTGTGCTAGTACAGTACGTGGAGAGTGTATTTTCACTAAATCACCCGCGGAGTGGAGATTCCACCCAAGCAATAATTGCATATTTGTTGCAAAGCATAAGCAGCACAAGCAACGTTTCAGCCAATGGACCTCCGTGTTACACCCGGAGGTCCATTGGCTGAAACATTGCTTGTGTTTTTTGTCGATATGTTCAAAATTTGAAAGTTATAGCTGGGGTAATAACTCCACTCCGCGTGCGATTTAGTTACAATCCACTCTCCATGTACCGTATGTGCTTGTGTGCTAGTGCACAATGTGTGAACAGCACATACGACTCTTAGACTCATCTCAGTATTTGAGGATAGCTATGACATGGTGAGTGACGTACTATTTGCGGATACCTGTTGAGGATGCCTTTTGAGGGATATCTTTCTAAGGATATCTGGTCAACCCATTCCGCAGGGTACTCATTTCCCCACAAATAAGACACAAACAGGAAGAAATGTTATACAGTTTCAGAATTTATTGAGTTCAAACTATGTTACAGATAACATTGTATTATAGTTCGTTACATTGAGATCTATCTTTGTTCTGTTCATTCTTCGTTCTGCAGCTATTATTTTTCCAATCCCCATCCAGGTCCTGGCTTCTACACCATCCCCACACCCTTCGTAACTCCAAGACTACCACTGCTGACTTATCCATAGTTACCACCACCTGTCGTGTGATTGAACGCTATTGTATTCACCCAATACTATACTATTCTACCATCCCTGCAGCCTAGTGTTCTAAGACCAATGACGTAACAGTAATATTGTGTGTGTGTGGTGGGGGGGGGGGGGGGGGGGGGAGGGGGGGGGGCCTTAGGAGACATACTGTAATTATTCAGTACATTATTATGTTATATTCTAGAACACTGACTGGGTAAAAACATTCTATTCAGTATAGTATCCACCCGGCGTTGACTAGCTTAAATCTAGTGATGGTTAGTGGTTACAGTATAGTCGTCATGAACTGGTCACTTTCCACGGGTGGGCAATATTTACGCGGATGCAATAATATTAGGTTCCTAACGCTAATTATAGGAGTAACAGCCAAAAGCTTATTTAATGAAGCACCGGGTACAACCCGATACTTCAGTAATTAAAAATTTTCCTGATGATGATTTTCGTTTTGTCCTTTCGATCGTTCCTGTCTTCGTACCTTCGTTAATTGGGGAGTCATGTTGTCATGTGCCACGGACATAACCCCGTAATTGATTTCAGAGAATATCGCCCCTATTCTCCATGCAAGCTGGTATTGAAGCTTCCAACCGCAGTTGTTCGACTATAACACTGTTTTGAAACCCTTAATAATGATTTTTTACAAAATGTTGGAATTGCTGGGGGCTCCTAAAACATGCAATTGTTGGGGGCCCTTAGAATACGCCCTAACCTCATGGATGTTATGCCGCTGGCTAAGACGCACAGTACGTGGATAGTGTATTATCATTAAATCACCCGCAGAGTGGAGATTCCACCCAGGCAATAATTGCGAATTTGTTGCAAAGCACAACCAGCACCAGCAAAGTTTCAGCCACTGGACCTCCGGGTTAAACCCGGAGGTCCTTTGGCTGAAACATTACTTGTGTATTTGTCGATATGAACAAAATTTGAAAGTTATAGCTTGGGTGATAATACCCACTCCGCGGGTGATTTATTTACAATACACTCCCCACGTACTGTACTGCGCGTACACGCACATATGCCTTCAAGCGATGCAAACCATGCGTATGTGGGGTTAGTATGTTAGTAAGTTTGAGAGTCCGACAATACTCGCCAAGACTCGATTTCTCTCTCCGGGCATTCCGCTACCCACACCTGCAAAACTACCCGACAGTGTAGTTAGACCATGAATAAAAAAATAAAATAAAATAAATAAATAAATAAAAAAAAAAAAAAATAAATAAATAAATAAATAAATAAATAATGTTCAAATTGGATCGATCTGTTGCGTCAAAATTATATTCAATGATTGTGTGTTCACTTTGGACAGTGAACTCATTTTGTCTTTGTTTTACAACAAGATCAGTTAGGAGCTACGCACTTCGTCGAAATTCAAACTGAGAGAAAACTCATTACATGTTACTCTTATCACTCAATCCTATTAAGTGTATAAAGTTCATAACAACTCGATAAATATATTTAATCTACAGATAAAACAGGCCTCTCAGTCGAACATGACAGCCTAGTAAGGGAATTTCATCATGCCTTCCTACACGAGAACGCCCTCAATCCTATGATCTTTCCAAGTTTAAGGTAAGTACTATTTGTTGTTTGCGGTATTTTTCATGTTTGCTTCATAAAATTGTTGCATTACAAACACAGTAGTTTAAATGGTAGAATTAACTTCATCTAAATGATAGACATGTGAAATGGAAAACTCATTATCAGATTTTAAAAATACAATAGCTTAAAAAAAAATATTCGAATATATATTTTAATTTTACTTAATATTCGGGATAGAATAGAATTATTAAAACACACTATTGCCAGATAGTAGCGTGAAACTTAATTATTGGATAAAACGTATATAACCAGTGGCGTTGCTACGGGGGTGGGGATGGGCGTGCTGGTGAGCCAAAAAGTTCACCCAACATAGAGCCCCAAATGCTCTCCACTTTTGGGGCTACAAAGACCTCGGTTTTGCTCTTCGAGCACCTGATTTCGTAAAAGTTTTCTCAAGTGTGTCTGGAATTGGGGGTGGGGGTGGGGGGGTGTGGGGGGGGGGGCTAGTCCTAACTAAAACCATCCGGTCGTTGCCCCTTCTTTCCTCTTCCCTGAAAGGAAGTAGGAGGAGGGGCAACGACCGGAGGGTCCTAGTTAGGACTTGGAGCGATTCCCGAAAACCGCCTTTCAGAGAGTCCAACAGTTACTCCCCGAGGCTTGGTGTTTCTCTCATCTTCAAAACTGTCTGACACGAGGTAACCCTGGTTGTTGAAAATGTTGTTAAATCCCAATAAAAAAAACCAAAACTTTCGACACGGTGGTCCCAAATGGTATTGTCCTTAACCCTTCACCTAGTGCAAATGATATCAAAATTTGTTACGTTTTTCATTTTTTCAAAACAGTTTCAACAAAACCACATCATATGTCCCCTCATTGGAAAGAGCGCTTTTCATTTGGCTTTGTTGAAATTTTAAAAATATTTTTTCAACTTTTCAGTTTGTAAATGTCGAGGGCGGATGCGCACTATTCTTGGATAAGGGATTAAGAATATAATTTACAGCAAGGTGGGCAAACCTATTTGATATTCACAGGAAAGTTCTGTAACATTTTAATCCTACGTCCCCATGAGGGTTTGATGACCCCCCCCCCCCCCCACACACACACACACTGATTTGTTGTGTACTGTCACCTTTCGTCTAATGCTCCTCTTTTCCCAATGATTTGGGGGCGCGGTGGCTCAGTAGGTAGAGGTGCAGGCTGCAAGCCGAGGAGTCCTCGGTTCGAATCCCACCTGCGGCAACCGCGTTGTGTCCTTGGGCAAGACACTTCACCCCCATTGCCCCTGTGGGGGCACGGTGACGTCGTATACTAAGGCGTACTGCACGTCGGTGGTGCACTTGTCTTCAACCAATGCTAACCCTGCTTGTGTGGAGTTAGTATGTTGGGGAACTGACAGTTGCTCGCCGTTGCTCGGTGGTTCTCTCCGGGTACTCCGGCTTCCTCCGTCCGTCAAACTGTCACGGTCATGATTAGCCATTGTGCAGAAATATGTAACCTTAAACCCCAAATAAATAAATAAATAAATTTCGCAGTGATTTGGTAATTCTCAGTTCCATATTCGACATTCGTTCTCAACCAAAAAATCGGTTGATAACGAATGTCAAATAAGGAACTTGGAATAAACAAGTGCAGCCCTTCAACTTCAGACTTCTTAGTCTGTAGATCCAATTTGAAATTCCAGTGTCATACATGTGATTAGTGAATGTTCAAGGTTGAAAGAACAATGTATTTGTTGCAGGGACGTGGCTAAAGGAGTACTATAGCTCGTATGTTTCACCTCCAGGTTGGATGACCCCGGTGGATGACCCCGGAAGTGACGTCATGTCACGTGACGTAGTGGCGCCATGTTGTGTTGCCATGGTAACCCACGTGAGCGGCCATGTTGTGACGTCATCTCCATAGTGATACGTGGTGTGATTGCGCATGCGCAGCGCGTGTTGTTAGGGTGATACGTGTTTCCGTCGTCCATTTTGTATACTGGAGGCCGCCATCTTGGTTTCTATGGTAGCACGTGATTGTTATGTTACCAATGGCTTCTAACAAGACAGGGGTATGTTCGCGGGTGTGTTCCTTTGTAGAAGAGTAAATCTGATTACCACAAACAACCCGACAATCCCTCCAAATCATCAAAATCCACCCAAAATCACCGAAATTGGCTTTATTTCCCCAATTTATCGGCTTAGCACGTAGTGCTATAGTACCAAGGGGATACAAGGGGGTGCGTTCGATTGAACAGGAGTAATGTTCTGGCTTAGAATTCTCCCAGAATCTCGTTTTGGATCCCTATCCCATGACGTTTTTCCCATTAAAAGACACGTTCCTTTGGTCATTACCCAGAATTGTCTGCTTCTATCAGTACATGCAATATTTTTCGTTTATATGGCCATTTCCTTTGTTCTAGAGTATACTCCAGTAGCATAGAAGAGCCTATTAACTGGAACAGCTTTGCTTATTATTATATATTTATCTATTCTAGTCTATTCTTGTTAGTTCTGACCCTATTCCAAGTACTCTTGTTGTTTAATTTATATATATTATAACTAACCAATCAGATTGCTTGATTTCCCATAACCTGTACTTAATCGTATAGAGTTATCTCCCCTTATTACGACGAAATTGTATCCGATTGTCATCACATCTATATCCAATGGCAATATCCCCGGGCACTCGAATTTCGGCACCCCTTTTTTGAAAAACACATGACTTTCGGCACCCCTTTTTTGTCATATGTGCTTATGTGAACAAGCACAATGTGACACAATGTGCCCTAGCACATAGACACATGATTTATGTGCCGATATTTGCTTATGTGAAAAGGCACAATGTGACACAATGTGCCCTAGCACATAGGCACATACGGGTATTTGAGGATACCTATTGCCTGGTATCTAGGATACCTTCTGGAGAATCCCTTTTCGTCATATGTGCTTATGTGAAAAAGCACAATGTGACACATTGTGCCTTTTCACATAAGCACATGCTTTATGTGCCGATATGTGCTTATGTGAAAAGGCACAATGTGACACAATGTGCTCTAGTACATAGGCACATACGACCAAAATGGGATTCCACAGCCACAGGTGTTTTCCAAAAGGGATTCTTTAAAAGGGATTCAGTAAAATGGAAAGGGACTAATAAAGCCTAATTCGTCAACTACAACAAGAACCCGAACAGATACAACTGACAACCAAGATCGAAGGGAACACAACATAAACTTTGCTTTAATCTTAACGCCCAATATATACAATACAATTTTTAACCTGAATGGACTGTAACCCCTAAATACTACATGCAGCAACCTAACTAAACAGACGAAACATGAACGAAGATCGAACTAGTTGAAAACAACTGAACAGAACCAACTCAACTACATTTGAACTGTTGAAGTCGCCGTGAACGAAGATCCAACACAACCAAGATCGAGGTGAACAGCACAAATTGAAGAAAACCGAACTGATCTGATCGAATATAAGCAAACTCGAAGTGAACTGACCATAAAAAATGAACAAAGATCCAACACAGCCAAGATAGAAGTGAACACAACAAAGTGAACGAAGATCGAACTGATCTGATCGAACACAACCAAGATCAAAGTCAACATAACAAAGTGTTCAACTGAATGAACCCATATATAACCCAATGTTGACCCTCTTGAACCGAACAAAATTGAATGAACCCTTTGAAGCCAATACAGTTTTTAACTATAACCTCTATAACCCAGGTGTAAACCCCTTTGAAGCCAATACAGTTTTTTGAACTATAACCTAAATGAACTGATCTGAATGAATTTTTAAACTTAATAAATTTTAACTGAATGAACTACAATCCATTGAACTGAATTCTTCCAATAGAGAAGGGGAATACCCTCGATTGTCACTGATAAAACACGGAATCCCATTTTACGGAGTCGGATAGGAATTCCATTTTACTGAATCCCTTTTAAAGAATCCCTTTTGGAAAACACCTGTGGCTATGGAATCCCATTTTGGTCGTATGTGCATATGTGCTAAAGCACACTGTGTCACATTGTGCCTTTTCACATAAGCACATATCGGCACATAAAGCATGTGCTTATGTGAAAAGGCACAATGTGTCACATTGTGCTTTTTCACATAAAAACATATGACAAAAAGGGAATCTCCAGAAGGTATCCTAGATAGGTATCCTCAAATAATACAATACTAGGCTATAGGTATCTTCAAATACCCGTATGTGCCTATGTGATAGGGCACATTGTGTCACATTGTGCCTTTTCACATAAGCAGATATCGGCACATAAAGCATGTGCCTTTGTGCTAGGACACATTGTGTCACATTGTGCTTTTTCACATAAGCACATATGACGAAAAGGGATTCTCCAGAAGGTATCCTAGATACGTATCCTCGAATAATACAATACCAGGCAATAGGTATCCTCAAATACCCGTATGTGCCTATGTGCTAGGGCACATTGTGTCACATTGTGCTTGTTCACATAAGCACATATGACAAAAAGGGGTGCGAAGGTCATGTGTTTTTCAAAAAAGGGGTGCCGAAATTCGGGTGCCCGGGGATATTGCCATTGGATATAGATGTGATGACAATCGGATACAACTTCGTTGTAATAAGGGGAGATAACTCTATACGATTAAGTACAGGTTTTGGAAAATCAAGCAATCTGATTGGTTAGTTATAATTTATATAAGTGATCTAGATAAATGAAACAACAAGAGTACCTGGAATAGGGTCAGAACTAACAAGAATAGACTAGAATAGATAAATATAGTAATAATAAGCAAAGCTGTTCCAGTTAATAGGCTCTTTTATGCTACTGGAGTATACTCTAGAACAATAGAAATGGCCAGATAGACGAACGTGTCTTTTAATGGGAAGAAAAAACGTCATGGAATAGGGATCCAAAAAGGGATTCTGGGAGAATTCTAAGCCAGAACATTACTCCTGTTCAATCGAACGCACCCCTTGTATCCCCTTAGTACTATAGCACTACGTGCTAAGCCGATAAATTGGGGAAATAAAGCCAATTTCGGTGATTTTGGGTGAATTTTGGTGATTTGGAGGGATTGTCGGGTTGTTTGTGGTAATCAGATTTACTCTTATACAAAGAAACACACCCCCGAACATACCCCTGTCTTGTTAGAAGCCACTGGTAACATAGCAATCACGTGCTACCATAGAAACCAAGATGGCGGCCTCCAGTATACAAAATGGACGACGGAAACACGTATCACCCTAACAACACGCGCTGCGCATGCGCACTCACACCACGTATCACTATGGAGATGACGTCACAACATGGCCGTTCACGGGGGTTACCATGACAACACGACATGGCGCCACTACGTCACGTGACATGACGTCACTTCCGGGATCATCCACCGGGGTCATCCAACCTAGAGGTGAAACATACGAGACATACTACTTAAAGGTTTCTGGTTGGAGGTGTGGGGGGGGGGGGTCTAGGGTAGTCTAGAATAGTGGATTTCCAACTAGAGGGAGGGGCCGGGAGGGGGAAACCCCTCCCGGTACCTCCCCATAGTTAAAAATTTACTACAGAGAAAGATTTTGAAAAAAGCCATCAAAGGGGGCATACAATTGATTCTAGTAACTGAAATGCCACCACATTTGTGATAGAATTATCAGGTTATTATTATTTGGTATTCTTCTGGGAATTGAATATGTGCTAAACAAATTCTCAAGCCCGAGAACTTTGAGCAATTCACACTGTAACATTAAATTAGATCTTATGCAGGAATGATCAATTTTCAATGTTTCATCATTTTGTAACTATGAATGATGGAATTAACTCAGGATAACGATTTTACATGATGTGATTTTCTTGAAGTGCATTCCGACATTTTTTGTATGACAATAAGTAAACGTACCATAGAAATCTCGTATCGATTGACATCATGCATGTACGCATGAAGCTCGATATTGCGGACACTGTAGTTGTAAATAGTAACAGTCAGAATGTTTGCTCATTTGAAACCGAGTTGGCATTTTGGGAAGTAAAGGAGACATCAGCATCACCAAAGAAGCTCTAAAATCCAGATGGATGGAATTTCCAACTACTCATGACTTGCCCTCCGAATTTCCAACTATAGAACATTTTGGTCAGGATTGGGGAGGGGGGGTGACACCCCTGTCGCTACGCCCCTGATTAGTTGCCCTCGACACCGAAGGGGGCGGGGGGGGGGGGGTTGAAATAAAGAAATGCACAGAAAACTAAAATGCTTCAAGCCGAAGCCAAAAGATGCACCTGTTTTCACAAGTCTGTGTCATGCACAACAAATCTGTAAGCATAGAATAACACGCAATACCTAGATGTCCATGCTTTTTTATTCCTTGAGACTTAGGGGGTGGGGGGAGAAAATTTGCAAGACATTAAGTATAGGGTTAGGTTGGTTATGAATTTTGTCCCGCTCATCCCTTTTTTTCTTTAGGCTTTCTTTCTTCTGTGTATTAGCATATTTGTTATTTATTATGATGTCTTACAATAAGAAAGGCAATAATTCATCTATTATCATGAACAACCCCCCCCCCCCCCCATCCCCCCTCCCCCGAAGTTGGAATTCCAACAAAAATAATCTTAAATAAATCATATCATGTTGGGGTGGGGTGTGTGTGTGGGGGGGGGGGGGGGGGGTCAATAATTGAGTGGATTTTTTCTGTCAAATAATTTTTTTCATTATTGTGTTCAAAAGGACATTTTAAATGTTCAAATGCATGAAATGCATGAAATGCACACATATCACTTGACAAAGGTCAAATGCAGTGTGAGAGGGTCAGTTGACAATGGTTGCCGTCATCTACCTATCACATTCGGAATTACAATAATAAAAGCAAAGGAACTCAACAACACATTTGGCATACATGTTCACTATGCATGAACAAGGAAGCTAGGTTATCCTGTCATGTTAATATTCCAGGAATTATCCCCAATGTTTTCTATAGCTCCATAATTTTCATGATATCAAGAATAATTTCTTAGAATTTAATCACGTGCAATATGCATGTAAAAATGCGGTGCTATATCTTTTTTTTAACAGTTGATCCAGGTAAAAGATAGTAATATTGGTGGTGTTTTGGTACGATGAAAACAAGGAGAGGGGGAGGGCTGAAAAGAACAGGAGATTGATTAATCTGTCGAGATATACTAAAGTGACAGGTATCAGTAACACGCCAACAGTAATGAAACAGCTGGGTAGAACACTTCAAAAACAGTGTGCCCAGGAATACTTCAATATTTTTTTGATATTCATCTTAGGTCACCATTTCAATAAGTGCAGGTAGTTTTCTCATGAGCACTAGACATTGCATGCGCACCATAAATAACAGGAAACATGGAATTTCAGGCACCCAACAACTTACTGAGCTTCAATGAATGTGACGTGTAATTGCTCTATAGTCCATTTGCTCGATGGGATCGAGTCGCTCGAGCAATGCATAATCCGTTTGATTGTATGCAAAAAGAGGGGTGGACTATTTAAGCCTTTTAACCCTTATGGTATCTTCCATGCCAGTTCAGTGTCATCAATTAGAAGTGTCTATATTTGTTACTTGGGGAAAACGGAAAATATAGCATATCCTTTTGGTAAAAGAAGAGGCTTCTGAAAGAATCTTAACTAGCAAAGATACTTCAATGTAATAGAATGTACCTTATACCACTACTTGCTACTGTTATAAGACCAAACATGGTTCTACCAAGTCCGTTTTGGTAGTTTAGGGTGGATTTTGGTGATTTGGGGAAATGTTAGGGTTTATTTGGGTAAATATATTCGCTCTTGTACAAAGGAACGTGCCTGTTATCGGAAAAAAGAAGGCTTCTGGGGGGAATCCGACGTAGAAAACAAAGTCTATTTCTGTGGCTTGGGGTGTACTTTGTTGAGTTGGAGGGATTGTTGGTTTGTTTGTGGTAATAAGATTTACCCCTACTCAAACGAACATACCCTTCAAACATACCCCTTTCTTATAAGAAGCCTTCCAGGCATATAGCAACCACGTGTTACCATAGAAACCAAATGACAGCCTCCAGTATACAAAATGAACGACGGCAACACATATCACCCTAACAACACGCGCAGCGCATGCGCACTGTCACCACGCATGACTATGGTAATGGCGTCACAACATGGCTGCGCATGCGGGCTCCTATGGCAACGCAACATGGCATAACTATGTCACGCGACATGACGTGACTTCCGGGGTCAAAGCCGGGGCCCGGGCGATAAGGCCCCAAACGTGCGAGCTGTACTACTAATATAATTGCCCTCCCGTGGAAGTTGACCCGTCCACGGCAGCCGTACTGTAAAAACATTCAACCGAATGTCTTGCAAATCTTTTCCGCCGCCCCCAAGCCCTGTGAAACCTAGCTCTATCCAAACATAAGTGTAATCTGAGAGCCACCCGCCCGCCCTCATTATTCATATTTAACTCATATAACTTTAGCAAAGAATGGTTCAGCATTAAAATTAAATTCGGGAGTCGTTTCCTCAGTCGAAAAAAAGAAATCTTTTGTCAATCCGTGTTTATTTATATTTGTTTGGGCATTGGGCAGCTGAGGCAGGAAGAAGGACTGTGGTATGTAGGTAAGCGGGATTGTATGCATTCAATATCGAGAACGATTTTAAACTTCAAGCATCCCCGATTCATCCTTTTGTGTGATATTTGCGCTATGTACTTCTCTATTCCAAGACGAATGGAAACAGAGACAGTCAGTATGACAGCAGCAATGTTAAATGGTGACAGGGAAACTGTTGGATTTCTGACGTCTGGTGGAACAGAAAGTGTCCTGATGGGCGTAAAAACCTTCCGAGACAGAGCTAGAAAGTTATTTCCTCAAATAGAGCATCCTGAATTGGTAATAACATTTGGATTTCTTATTTTGGTGGTGTGGTTTGAGGTGTCTCGGGGTGGTGTGGGGGCGGGGTGTAAACCTGATTTGTCCCGATTATGGTGGCTGAAGGTCCGACTGACAAATATTCCAACTACATCACCAAGGCATTCCTTCGTCGAAGGCATGCCTTGATGGTGTAGTTTGAATACGACTCAGCAGGGATTATTATTTACTTACACAAGACTGTTTTAAGAAGAACATTTTAATGAACACATAAAATATACATGCAGTAGTCGTGACACCTCTTATTACGCTCCTCCCCGACCTCCGAAGGAGGATTCGCAGGTATCTAGTGCAGAACTCCGTCCATCCGCCTGTCCGTACAAACGTTTTGGATTGTAATTTCATAGCCATCGGTCGGATTTGGAACTTCTGTGGTATGGTGACAGACCTGCATGGGGGAACGAATATGCACAAGGAACGGGTTCCGGCCAATAATCTTTCGCAGAGTAATGGCCATTTATCACTCTTTCGACCTTTTTCTGTCTCACGATACCTTTAAGGGTAAAATGAACATGCCTACGGGTCGGGGGCAGTGGCCGACGCTTTGAGTAGCCCTTGTTTAATTAGCAAGTAATGTACCTATTCTTTAAACTGGTCATGCTATACCCCAATAGTCATAATCGGGTATGACCGACTGTGTATATAATCTAGTCTTGTAAAAAAAGTGCATGAATACAAGCAAGAGAGAATTGAAATCTTAGAAGCCAATCCTGTAGAAATTGTCCCGACTGGAAAAATTATTGAGGATCACACTCCCTAAATCCCCCTGAGTGTCGATCCTGGGTGTGGTCATGTTCTGAGTGCTCCGTTTGGGTCAGGTTATTAGGAATTTGAAATGGGAGGGAGAGTCCTTGGTCATAGAATGATGCTGACAATATTCGCAGTTCGGAAATTGTTTTATGTTACAGGTTTCGTTTGCACGAAATAGTTCCATGTATTCGATAAGCTAATCTTAAAATAGAATGAAAGCTCGTATCAGCACGATTATCCCAAAGAAGACTTTTCTGGTGACCAGCGTCCCTACAAATCACGTCGCGGTAGTATTTCACAATCATCATAATCTCCCATCTCTGACCAGTTCAAAGACATGCAGATACCACCGCGAAGGTCTTTTTCCTTTAAACAATATTTATTCAGCAAAAATTATAAAATACATACCATCTAAATTTCACACACAAAATGTAAACAAATACCAAAAAGTACAAAAACAAAAAATAACTGCACAAAATGCACAGTAGAAAAGGATGTAATATTATCAAGGTAAATGAATCAACAATGTTATGAACAGGATTCGAAGCCTATGTGAGCCATCGCCCTAAAATAATAAGTTACCTGTATAATTGGAGGATTGGTGCATATGCTTTAAATAACATTGTTTAAACATTGTTAAGAAGGGAGAAGATGATGGTGGAACATGTCCGATAAGAGGAAAAAATCAGAGCATAAACATAGTATATGTGACGCACATTTTAAAGAAATAGAATATACAGTTAAAACTAGAAGTCCTGTCACGAACTGCGCGCTTGTCTAGGCACATAATTGCGCGTAAGAATTGCGCGCAATTGCCATATCGCGTGGCATCCCTAGCATTGTGGGTTCTCCAGGTTACTCATAGAAAACACATGCAATGTTTCTGCCAATGGACCTCCGGATTACCCGGAGGTCCATTGGCTGAAACATAGTTTGTGTACATCCCATATGGACAGAATTTGGTAGCCTCACTATGGTCAAAACGTGTAGATTAACGCGCAAATCGACATGCTATTTGTGCACATTTCATGACAGGACTTCTAGTTTTAATTGTAGTGGGCTGATTACCGGGTCTGATATTACGATGTCGACAAGATCTGGACAAAAGCTGATTAAAGTATTGTCGCACAAAAATTATGACAATATACCCTCAAATTAGTCATGCTTAAGTAGGTTACAGTTTAGTGGAAGCACCCACTTAGTAAGATGTATTCATGTAATGCTCGAAAAAGAGATTTTGTCTGTGTTGTTCAGTCTCTTTGACCCAATGAGACGCGTAGACAGAGAGTAAATGGAAGAACCTTAATCTTAATCGTGGAATCACAGGCATTTCAATACATTGGGTAAAGCAACAGAAATATTTTGTTGTTTTTCGTTCGTCACACTGACAAAGGGGAGAAGTTGAGAGGTGGTTGTCGCATATGTGGGCGTTATTAGCAGTACGGCGCAACCACATTAATGTGGTACTTTTAAGTTAGTCAAAATTTGGCCGCTATGTAAAATGATGGAGGACGTTGGCATCCATTGTTGAGTAAACTCGTAACATTTCCAACAGAGGAATTTTCCTCTCACTGAAATAGGTGCGCTATTCTTCTGGTTGGTAACGTCGGAGACTAAGGAAGTCTGGTCCAGATTTTTTTGACATGACTGAAGATTGTAATAAAGACTGATGGATGGAGGAATGGGTAGTGTCTTATTGAAAATAAATGGAGCTATTAAGTGATGATACATTTTGAAAAATTGTACAAGCTTATGATTCAAGCATCATTCTTGGTGAGTGTCCCTGCAGGTGTTAGTGTATAGTGATGATTTGCTGGCACCTGTGCTGGCGCCAGCAATGATCCTTGCTGCCGCTATTTCAGTTTTCTCTAGGTTCGCGTTAGTTATCGAACAGTTATCACAAACACATTCAGCGTACTCTAGAAGGCAATTAATCAACGAGACATATAAGTTTCCAGTGAGTAAACTTGTGCACTCTTAACATGTCTATACAAGGCCAGACTTTGGAACAGATGTGTTCAATATGGTCATTCCATGTGCATGCACTATTCAAGATGTCTGCCGGGTGCCTGTAATTGTTAAAGTTGGAGATCTGGTTTCCCCCTAAGAGTAAGTGAGCGTACTGAGCGGTTGATTTTATGCGATATAAGCATATTTTCTGTTTTTGAGGATTGAACTCAACCAACCATGATTTAGCCCAATGTTCAGTTCTTGCCAAATTACGACTGATAAAGGTCTAAACCAAGCTCTCGGTTCACCGGTCTAATTCTGGTCGGACTTGGACGTTTTTATGAGCTGTTTGTTTACCCACTTTTTGTGGACATTTGCGCGCAGACAACCGTTTCTTTAATGCGATGTGACTGGGTGATTTGCCCTGTTACAATTTATGGGAGAGTGCGTAAAGGCACTCTCCCATTAATTGTAACAAGGGAATAATATGTGAACAATATTTTGGCAACCCAAAAAAAAACTTAACAGGCTACCAGTTAATAGAGGTGCCACGCTTTGTTACAAGATGGTATTTGCTCGAGTTCTTTTTATATCTTTTTTTATCAGGAGAACTCACAAACACGTGCATAAAATAAAACCCTAAAATACTTCAAATAGCATACAGTACGTGGAGAGTGGATTGTAACTAAATCACTCACGGAGTGGAGTTATCACCCAAGCTATAACTTTCAAATTGTGTACATATTGACAAAAAACACAAGCAAAGTTTCAGCCAATGGACCTCCGGGTTTAACCCGGAGGTCCATTGGCTGAAACTTTGCTTGTGCTGGTCATGCGTTCCAACAAATTTGCAGTTATTGCTTGGGTGGAATCTCCACTCTGCGGGTGATTTAGTGATAATACACTCTCCACGTACTGTAGATTGTAATGTACAAGTTCTTTTTAAAGTAAATTTACCCCATATTTGATGAGAGAAACAAATTCGTATCGTTGGGATTCGCCTTGTTGGGATAGTCTTATTAGGATATTTTACCAATTCGTATTCTTGGGATTCGTCTTGCTGGGATGACACCGCAACGGCGAGCAACTGTCCGCCCCCAACAAACTAACTCAACACAAGCAGGGTTAGTTAGCATTGGTTGAAGACAAGTGCATCATCAACGTGCAGTACGCCTTATTACACAACGCTACTGTTCCGCAGGTGAGATTCGAACCTGAGGCCTTGCAACCTGCACCTCCACCTACTGAACTACCACCCTCCCCTCCCGCGGGTAAATCTTAATGGTCTAATCTGTATGTATATGGAGGATAATATACACCTCACACCCCAGGTATTCTGTCCTGCCCCACATAATGCAGTCAATACGTATTATTTAATTCCCCTTGACAATATCAGTTATTTATTTATTTATTGGTGTTTAAGGTCACATATTTCTGCACAATGGCTAACCATGACCTGATAGTTTTACGGGTGGAGGAAGCCGGAGTACCCGCAGAGAACCACCGAGCAACGGCGAGCAACTGTCAGCTCCCCAACATACCAACTCCACACAAGCAGAGTTAGCATTGGTTGAAGACAGGTGCACCATCGACGTGCAGTACGCCTTAGTACACAACGTCACCGTGCCCCCCGCGTGGGTAATGGGGGTGAAGTGTCTTGCCCAAGGACACAACGCGGTCGCCGCAGGTGGGATTCGAACCGAGGACCTCTCGGCTTGCAGCCTGCACGTCTCCCAACTGAGCCACCGCGCCCCTTTTGACAATATCAAGATATTAACATAATTTGTGGAACTGTTACGGGGGGGGGGGGGGGGGGGGGTGGGGAGCAATCATAAAACTACGGCTGTGGTGAGTCTTCATTTGTAAATTAAATTAAATTAAAATGTCGATCAACTTCAGTCTCGATTGAGCAACATTTCTAGCTTTCGTTCACAGAAAATTAACCTTCATGGAATTTTCGGATTCAACCGTCCGGAATAAACCAGTTGGTCGGAAATGCGAACCGTAGGTGTGAATCTAAACAAAGGCGATGACCTGTTTGAGAGATAAACTGATTCCAGGCCATAACAGCGTCGAAGAACTTCTTACAGAATGAAACTGGAGGCCTGATAGGGTCTAAACCTGATCGGTGGGGGGGGGGGGGGGTGGGGCGTCACCTCTATAAGAAACAAAGATGCGTCTTCTGCGAAGAGAAGAATACTGTTAAGTAGGTTTCCAGCGATATCGATATCGTTAACCCTATACCCAACGTAACGGCCAAAACCGGCCAGCGATATTCTCAAAAATCGACAATTAATTTTCATTATTTTTTCATTTTTTGTCTCAAAAACATAGGTTATGACCCCTCGTTGGAACGAGCTCGTCGAGCTCGTTCCAATGAGGGGTCATAACCTATGTCTTTGCGACAAAAAATGAAAAAAAAATAGTTATTCAAGAATTTTTTTGGCAAGTGTCGTCTGCTTTTCATGTTAGGTAAAGGGTTACTATATAGAGATCAAAGGAAGGAAGCTTGGCGAACACTAAGTTAACAGGCCTCCAGGATGATGTCTGAGGCTTTCAGGGCTCGCTGCTACCAATCCTAAGGTCAGATTTTAAGAAGAGGAGCAAGTCCCCAGAAATATTGTTTTGTTCGAGTTTGTGAATCAGACCAACGTGTCATACCTTGCCGAATGCATTACTGGCGCCACAGAACACAACCTAAACATCTTTTCCTTCATCAAGAATATGACAAGACTCATCATAAAAATCCGCTACTTGTGGGACTGTTCAGATGCCTGGAGTAAAACCTGAGTGAAACTGGGTAACAATAAGAATTATTCAGCAAAATATTATTTGGGATCGTTAGTGGTTTATTCAGGGAGCACATACATCCTACATGTCTTTAGGAGACGATGACTAATAAGATCCGGATTTGTTGCCATGGATACTTTGGCAGACGTAATCAATCGCTTCATAAAGTTCACTGTTATGAAGAGTTTTGCTATCGAACGGCTGTGAGACAAGGGGAAGGAGTCTGATACAGAAGCATTAACTGGTAAAGTGATGGATGCCCTTATTTGGGCTTTACTCTAAAATGTAGGTATCAGAACGAAAAACTTTCATATCCATCGGGTATGTTTCATATTATCTTTGAAGTGAAAGTGTTCAGTCTGTATGGATTTGCCTCGTTATAATTTATGGGAGTATGCCTACAGGCACTCTCACATAAATTGTAACAAGGCAAAGGCATGTGAATAAAGGTTGGAGAAAAAAATAATTTAGCTCTCTACCGGTTAAAGTCATCCGCTGTAGAGATAGAACCAGAATATTCATTAACCCTTTACCTAACATGAAAAGCTGACGACACTTGCAAAAAAAATTCTTGAATAACTAATTTTTTTCATTTTTTGTCTCAAAAACATAGGTTATGACCCCTCGTTGGAACGAGCTCGACGAGCTCGTTCCAACGAGGGGTCATAACCTATGTTTTTGAGACAAAAAATGAAAATATTTTGAAAATTAATTGACGATATTTGAGAATAGCGCTGGCCGGTTTTGGTCGTTACGTTGGGTAAAGGGTTAAAAACTTGAGCTTTCTAAATATTAATGGCGTACATATTGTCCAAATAGTTAATGATCGACCTGATATAGTTTTACCAATGAAAGTTGTTAAGATTTTCCACGTGCGAGACAAAGGGTGTTAGAGCAATTCACTGTGGAATAAACGTTTTATTTTTACGCGGATTTGGTCTTCCTGGCAGCAAAGACAACTTCATACCGCTTGTGCTTTTAATTCGTCCAGTCACGAGGTGGAGCGGGACGCATATCTGCACTATTTTATTGTTTCTCTGCCCTATCAGCAGGTGTATCCTGTTGTGCATCCATTTAGGCCGATTTGTCATAGACGAAATGCACTTGATTGGAATGTTTGTAAATGCCCTTTCAAGGAGCTCCACAGCACTGAAATTAGAAACTACGATATCTAAACAGGAATTTCCAAGGAAAGTGTCCTGGTGGTGTTCCTTACTAAGGAGAGTGTTCCCTTGTTCATACTTCACTTGTGGATACAACCAGTGGCGGATCAAAGATTCTGGGTTTGAGGGGCGCCACATTTCAATCGTGGGATATGATGCGAAGCATTACTCGCCGATTTTAGCGGCTAGATTGTGGAAAGCAAGAGATTTGACGTCACACTTTTGTCGGCGGGCTCCGAGGGGTCTTGTGAGGGAATGTTGGAACATCTTCAACATGGAAGGTCAGTGTGGCCGTGCGCTCGCTTATTTGCACTTGACCGAATTGTTTTCCTACCAAAATATCCTAGCATTCATCTTGAAGAAAGGAGGCCAATTTATATCGGCTCATGTGAGACCCGCATAGGAGCTAGGCCTGTAGTTACGCTATTACACCCATAATGTCATCTAGAGTTCGGCCACAACTGTTGGAAATTTCCTAGGAAGACAAAGAATTTGAAATTATATAGACAGCATTTACTTTATTGCACGCCTGTTCTCTGTAATCGCCGTCCACAGCAACACTGAACCATGTGAAAAATGAAACTCTGGCCCGCACATATGTGCGGAAGGGAAATCGTTGACGGACTATTTTTAAAAAGAAGCGAAATTTTACTGGAATTTTCTACAAATCGTGCAACGCAATTACTGTTTGAATCGCTAACGATAGCCAATTATCGTCTCCCATTGTGTTACATGTGTCAGTAAGCACATAGAACACATTGGAACCCAGGGGATGAAATAGTAACACGGGTTTCCCTCGCAAATTTGGTTGGCGATAAAACTTTCTTGGTGTTGATAGTTGTCAAATGAATTGCTGAGTGCCCTTATAATTGTTGTTAT
The DNA here is from genome assembly GCA_031216915.1 of Pictodentalium vernedei. Taxonomy (NCBI): domain Eukaryota; kingdom Metazoa; phylum Mollusca; class Scaphopoda; order Dentaliida; family Dentaliidae; genus Pictodentalium; species Pictodentalium vernedei. Next base: position 405,760,445 of record CM062291.1, read on the forward strand.
AGTCGTGAATGCGTATAATAAACACAAAACGGCACATTAGTGTGAATGGGTTAATCGAAATGGCCCTTGTGCCCTCGCAGAAGGATAAAACTTGAGACCTGCGGCCTCTTGTTCTATTCTGCCGCGCTGGCACTCGTGCCATGTCGATTAACCCATTTACGCAGGCGTGTCGTTCTGTGAATATGTTGAAAGCAAATTTTGTGAAATATCTGGGGTTTATACAAATTGATCTTGAGTGAACAGAAGCAGTGAAAAATATCAGGAACCCAACTCCAAAAGAAGTGTAACCTTTTCTAGAAATTTTACCTTCGTAAACAAATGTATCTAAACGGAAGCGTATTAGTGACATGCAGAATGTTCTGAAAAGTTGAAAGTTCGAGATAGAAAGTCCAGGTTTTGACTTTCATGAAATCTTGAAATTTCGATAGAAAAACGCGAAACTTCGAGGTAAAATTTTGAGATAAAGAAGTTTCTAGATGAAAAGTTAAAATTTAGCTAGAAAATGTCGAAATTCGGAGATAAAAAGTCAAATTTCGGGATGAAAAGGCGAAATTTCGACATAAAATCTCGACATTTCGAAATATAGAGACGAAATTGCAGGATAAAAGTCGAAATTTGATGTCACATTCCGTATGAAACTTATCTCATGGAACCAAACTTTTATGTGAACTGCTCAAAGCCGGAAATGCAATTGTGTCTTTGTTGGAAACTTGGAATATAAGAAAATTTCCGATTTTGTTTTCCTCTGGATATAAGACACCTTGTGGGTACCCAATGGGTGGAGAAATTCCTAATCATGTTCAGCCATGTACAATTTTTTTGCACACAGCTCTCGACCCATGCAGCTGCACCCTTCTCCCGCGGGAAAAAGAAAATACCAGTCTTTTACTCTGTCCCACCAAACCGAACAATTGTTGTCCTGGTGATTCCGCGTTCTAAAGGTCCAATTGTTAACCGGGATACACAAAGTTGCAATTACTGATCTCTTTACAACTGGATTTCTGGAACATATTGCGAAAAATGTCGCAACTCAATTTGCCCCCATCCCCAGGGTGACTTTAGTCACGGCGTAACAGCTTTTACATCATCAAACATCAAACAAACGCCTTGCGCGAAAACTAGGAAAACAGTATCAAGTTTCCGATCTCGGAACGTGCTATTTGTCAACAATAACTAGGTATAGTCCTTAAAAACCGATCGACGATTGCATTGCGTCGAAATTTTGAGAACCTAAGAGAAACTTTTAAGGGGTTGAGCATTGTTTATATAAAGGAACAGCCCCCCCCCCCCCCCTACCCCGGATGTGTGCGGATGAGACACTTTTCTGTATGTGACCAATGAGAGTTTCAGGATTCTAGTCGATTTGGGATAACTGGTTGCAGTCTCCTAACATAGACAACACCAAAACAGCAATAAACTTTTTAACATTGCAGGTTTGCCCAATCACGGCACATCCATCATTTGACAAAGCCGCACAATACTTTGGTGTAAAAATTGTCTACACTGATGTTGGAAAGGATCTCCGAGGAGACGTGAAGGCCTTGGAGAAGGTGAGTGTACTTACGTGCATTGTTTGATTTCTTTCTAACGCCCCCTCATTACGGTTCGGTACGTTATGTCGGACACAATACAGCAGGCCAACTGCCTCAGTCGTTTTTATTGGCGAGAAATACATGACAAGTACAGTATGTGGAGAAATCATTTGGAGAGTGAATTGCCCCTCAGTCACACGTTCACAGGAAGTTTATCTAAGTGGAACGAAACCTCTCAAATGTTCCATAACATTTTCCACAATCCACGAGTTTATATATGGGATAGGCGCGGCGAATGGAGTACGGGACTCACAAATTAGGCAAACGGGAACTCAGACGGGGGGGGGGGGGGGGGGGGGGGGGCGCTGAAATATGCTTTACCCTTACCACCTTGGGGTTAAGAGTGGTTACTATGATCTCCTATGGAGGCATTTTCTTTTATAGATTTTAAGTCTTTTGGTTGGTTAAAGGAAGAAAGACAATCGTTTACACCCATAAACATTCTGTAAATAGCCACACGTAAATTTGATTTGAAAAGTTTCACGAATGAGGAAACTGGTTGGAGATAAGGGTTATTTGAGAAATTGTAATTTGATAAAGGACTCTGCCACTGGTCAGTTCTACTAAGACAGGCGTGTCGTGATTTTCGATCACCGGAGCGACTGTGGTTCGACCTGGCGGATTAAATTTTGAAAAATGGGTAAGTAGTAGGAGCTGCACCAACCATGCTAGTTTTGCCCTGACCTCGAGGTCATTTGCGTCCAAAACGCCCAGGCCTTTTTTAGGCTCCCCGAACCCCTCACTGTGCCCAAGCCCGTTAGACCCCCTTACCCCTCCTGTGCCCAAAGCCCCTTAGGCACCCTCCTTGCGCCCAAACCCAGTTGGTCTCTCCTTCGTGTCTAAAACCTGTTAGGCGCCCCTCCCCATGCCCAGAGCCATTTTAGGCGCTGTGCCCAAGATGGAGATCCAAGATGGCGGCTTTCCCATGACGTGGCTACCATAATGCACACATTGGGAGGGATCCCCCTCCCTGTACCCAAAGCCTATTGGGACCCAAGATGGCAGCCCAAGATGGCGGATGACAAGATGGCGTCTTCCCTCATGACGTGGCTACCATAATACACACAGTGGGATGGCTCCCCCTCCCTGTACCCAAAGCCCATTGGGACCCCAGATGGCGGATGACAAGATGGCATCTTCCTCCATGATATCTGTGACGTAACCATGCTACTCTGCCTGTGTTTTAAATATTAAAATTAAAATTAAAAAATTCAAATTCAAAAATCTCGTTCCAGTTTTTCTGAAATATACAATGTGTTTGGGATAATATTGTACCGAGATATTTTCAAAGTACTCAGTTAAGAGGATTATCTTGTTTGCGTAAATACTTATGTGATAAATAGATTACATAAGCTCTACAGCAGGTGCGCGTTATCTTCAGGACATGCCTGAACTTGTTTCTCGAAATATGCTTTTATGTGCAGCAGTCATATTTTTCTATATTTTGCCTGATGGGATGGCGGTTACTGATTTTTGTGATGAGGGTCTAACGCGCTTGTGCGCAGTGAGGGACGAGGCTGAGCATTATTTATAGGTGTTTAAAGTCATATATTTCTATATTTTTTATAAATTAAAAGTTAGGGATATAAACAACTCACCTTGACTTAGTGGCATTGTGTATTTTATAAAATATGGCGTCCCTCATAAAATACAAGGAGGCTTCCCCATGCTAAAATAATGAAAATTTCTTCATATAACACAACAAGACGGCTGTCCGACGTGTTATAATACGGCGCATTAGCGGATCCAATACTCTACATCCGTGCGATGTCAATAAGATACGAATTTCCCCACTTTAGTACCCCTTAAGTGAATTTAATAAAGTATTTTATAAAATTTATTGAAAAGTTACATGGCTTCTCCTCATAAAATATAGGGAGAAGGAGGCGTCCCCTCCCCCGAAATAATGAAAATTCGAGTTTTCATTTGAAATTTGTTTGATATTTAAAGTCACCAATGTATATTGTAGGTTTTGTTTTCACTGAAAAAATGAGAAAAATCAATAATTTGTATGCAAGACGTTGGAGTTTTGTTAGCAAAGGGGATGAATTTGTATGTCTACACGTATTATAGGTTACGACTAACTGTTTCGTTAAACGTGTGATATAAAGCGTATTTTATTGGAAAATCGATTCCAACAACCGGGGTTATGCCGTACTGGTTTTATGGGTGGAGGATACCCCGAGGGGCATGGGGTATGGACCCCCGACTCAAGCCCCGCATTTTTTTTCACCTACAGTTTTCATTAAAATCGATATGCAATACTTTGACTATTTAACTATAAGTTGTGCGAAATTTATTGGTGTTTTCAAAATGTACACTTTGGACAGAATGGCTCTTTTTTAGCTAGTTCATCAAGATGAAAGTCAGATTTTGGGATAGTTTGAGCAAAAATTTAAGTCGGTGGAAGGTAGATAACTCGCCTATGTCTCCCCTTTTCAATACTTGACAAAAACTAATTTTAGTCGAACTTTATTGAAAAATTGTTTTACTCCGCCTTGTACCCAACGCCGTTAGGCGCCTCTCACCCATCCCCATGCCCAGATCCCCTTTAGGCCATACACACCCTCTTTGAGCCCAAGATGGCGGTCCAAGATGGCGGCTTCCCCCACGATATCTGTGACGTCGCTATCATAATACACAAAGTGGGAGGGCTCCCCCTCCCTCCCTGTACCCAAAACCCATTGGGACCTAAGATCATGGGGGAAGACGCCATCTTGTCATCCGCCATCTTGGGTCCCAATGGGCTTTGGGCGCAGAGAGGGGAGCCCTCCCACTGTGTGTATTATGGAAGCCACGTCATGGGGGAAGACGCCATCTTGTCCCAATAGGCTTTGGGTACTGGGAGGAGGGTCCCTCCCACTGAGTGTATTATGGTAACCACGTCATGGGGGAAGCCGCCATCTTGTATCGCCATCTTGGGCACAGCACCTAAAATGGCTCTGGGCATGGGGAGGCGTGCCTAACAGGTTTTAGACACGAAGGAGGGGCTAACTGGGTTTGGGCGCAAGGGGTGCCTAAGGGACATTGGGCACAGGGAGGGGTGATGGGGCCTAACGGGCTTGGGCAGGGGAGCCTAAAAAGGCTTGGTCGTTTTGGTCGCAAATGACTTCGAGGTCAGGGCAAACCAACATGGTTGGTGCAGCTCTTTCTACTTGGGTATCAAATGGAGCTCTGTGATAGCATCTGGGAAAATATGTGAAAATTTAGGATCACTCTCGCACTATCATACGTGAAAAATTACATACAAAATTGATCGATAAAGTTGATAGACGTATTTTCTTTTTTCAGATATATTTTACACCGATATATGTAATTCTGTTATGTAAATCTGGTAGAAATAAACTCTTAAGCCACTGAGTATTTTAAAAAATATTTTTCATCAAACCTAGTCATGGTTGCTGTGGAGCAGCCATTACTAGATTTGATGAAATATACATCCAAATTTAACTCCAGAGGTTATTGATCAAAACGCAAATTCAATTTACAGGGGGAGGGGGTGATTTGGTTAAATGTACCCAAATTATCCTCATTATCATGGCAAGATATATCCTGTTCTGGGCAGGAATATCTGCCAGCAGCATGGAAGGTCTTAAACAGCGATAAACTCGGTGTAACATATAAGGCCTTTAACACCAGGACCATGGAACTTGTTTCTGTGAAACGCCTACACTGTAAAAAATTACCGTAATTTTTTACGGTCATACGACCGGCAGCTAGTTTCCAGGCATATGACCGTAAGAATTACGGCAAACCGTAAAAAAATTTAACTGTCATTTGCCGTATATTCCCGTAATTATTTTTTCACGGTTTGCCGTTATTTGTACGGTCATATGACTGGAAACTGGCTGCCGGTCACATGACCGTAAAAAATGTCAGCCATCATTTGCCTTATTTTCCCGTAAAAATTGCCATCAAAATAATTACGGTCAAAATGACCGGGGGCAAAGTTCCAGCCATATGGCCCTTAACCCTTTGAACCCTAGTGGTATTTTCCATATCAGTTCAATGGTAGCTACGGGAAGAGTCTATATTCTTTATTAGGGGGTAGACCAATTAATATTTTCAACGTGCAGCCTTGGGGCTGCACGTTGAAAATATTGATTGGTCTACACCACACCTTCATTCAAAATCAACCTACTAAATGAAATTATGTCCAAGACGGCAATGAACATTATTCACTTCGCCACAGACTTAAAAAATGATAGTAATACGTTGTTGATCGTCTTCAAAAGCATCGGGCGTCCTTCTTGGAAATGGCGACTTTCAGAGTGGCATATGGCAAGGCCGATCCCATAATTAACCATTTTTACCGCCGTGCGATGTAATTGAACAGCGTGACGGGAGAAAAAACGTTCATTGGATCAAATTCGCGGGTTTTTTTTACGGCAACACCGTTAAAATTAATTTACGGCCTCGGGACCGTTGTATTTGACAGTCATCTGACAGTAGTTAACCGTAGAATCACGGTATTTCGTTACAGTGTCGGCAGTTTGATACTATTTTTTAGCCTTGGCGTTTCAGAGAAACATGAACTTTATGTTTTAAAACAACTTATCCGATACATCGTAGCTAGCCACAGACACTACGACGTATCGGGGGGATAAGTCACGTCGCCCCATTTTATCAAAATTTTCAAATCACAAATGGGAGATAGTACCTCTAGTGGAAATCTAATTTAGTGGGGATCTGTGTTCGCACCCGCCGCACTTCCTTGGTTACGGGAATATCCTCTCCACGAGTATATACTGTATTTGCTGTAATTTATCATTACAGCCTCTCTCGACCCAGTGTCTCCAATAAATTAATACTTCTATTTTTCAGGCAATTACTCCAAACACAATACTTTTGGTTGCCTCTGCTCCACAGTATTGTCATGGAATTGTGGATCCCATTGAAGAGATCTCTGAGTTGGCTGTAAGGCGAGGACTACCACTGTTTGTCGACGCGTGTTTTGGAGGGTTTATGCTTCCTTGGTAAGGCATCGCAATAACATCACACGCATAGACATGATTCTATAATAGGATAATTCTAGCCATTTTTTTTTTCTTTTTGATGAGGGGGCAAACATGATATTGGGAACGATGATATGAGGGCTCAGGGTCCTCCCCTAGTTTTAACTAGGTCCCCCTGGGCGCTACCCTCCTCTCCTCCCATTTCCCTAAAAGGGAGGGTCTTAAGTAGGGCCAGGCCTCCCACACCCAGGAAAAGTTTGCAACATTCAGAGCTCTAAGAGTGAATCTGAGATTTAATACGTGCGTGGCACTATATTGGAGACCATTTTAGACCGCTGCATGTTATGTAAAAGTTGCATTAGGCTAATATTTTTGGTGGGAGCGAGCGAAAATTTTAGGGGTAAACGAACCCCCGCCCCCTCCCCCCACACATACACACACAATGAACAACTGCCATAAAATCGCCTTCACAGATTACGCAGAAACAGACCTGTAAATTTTTAAATTGTACGTGAATGATTCATTGTCCCTATATCCCGATAAATTCTGTCGTTTGATCAGTCAGATTGCCTTGGATAAATAGCCACAGCAAAGGATACACCCAACATGCAGGGCGTATTTGTGCGTGCAACATCCAGGATATATGGGAAAGCGAAACATCGGGGGTATATGGTTTAAACGAAAGCTATCCGATTGTGCTCGCTTCGAAATAAAAAATCGAACCAAACAAACCGTAAATAGTCACAAATATCATCAGATTTCCGACACTTCGATCATAAAAATAAAATAAGAGCAAATAATTCGTCCCCTGAGTACCAATGGGTTCTATGTGCCAGTAGGCACATAGAGGACATTAGAACTCAGGGGACGATATGTCAGCAAAATACTGTTTACTCGTTTCCTTAACGACCCATGGGATGTAACTCTATCTGTTGTTTTCTGCGATTATAAAAACAAAATAATATCACGAATTTGGTCCAAGTGATTGTGGTGCTGAGAAATGCGTCCACAAATTTATTTCCACTATGCTTGTATTGTGTTTCAAACGGGACAAAAAATGTTATCTCCGCCAACATGTATGGTATATGGAGATTTAATACCTGGATGTTAAAATACCTCGCCTGCTCATTAAACTTGCTTGATGAATTTAAATATGAGACTTAACCCACACCCTGTTTTTGTAACTTGAATACTTGAAATGGTGTCTTATTTTGTACAAAGTTCACACGCTTTGTGTCCACTTTTCCGGCATTGGGAACGACGTGGACGTAAATTTGTTGCACATGCATATAGATCGTTAACTGATGAACTTTTTGCTGTTATAAGTTATCTCGAAATGTTTAACCCAACTCCTCTTTGGTTACCGTTTTCGATCAGTTGTACGAGGGTTAACTTATAGCTTTTTATTTTGTCATGTGCAGAAATGTCTACTCTTTAAACTTGTTTGATAAATTTAAATATCGGACTTAATCCACACCCCGCTTTTGTAACTTGAATGCAAGTGATGTCTTTTTTGTACAAACTCACGCATTTTGTGTTCACTTTTCTAGCATTCGGAACGATGTAGCAGCCAAATTGTTGCACAGGCGTCAAGATCATAAAGTGAAAAACCTTTTCGCTATTATAAGTTATCTTGAAATTTTTAACCCAATTGACTGCCCGCATGCACGTGGGACCTCTTCGAAAAATATCATCATTTGCATACGTTGGTTACTGTTTGCGGGCAGTTGCTAGAGGGTTAACTTCAAAATGTTTGTTTTCTTATGAAGAATTGCAACTAAACAATCTTCCTTTTTGTAAGTTGAGACCTCAGGCTTAACCCTTACCCATTCTGGTGGTCTTAAAAAGAGAAGAATGTCATATTTTTAACCTTAATTTTCGGCTTGTAAATCTCAAAAATGGGAGGCTGTTTCTGAAAGTTCGCACACTTATTTTTCTTTCACCATTTGCAGAAATGTCTACTGAACGATCTAGCCGGGATAGGTTTAAATAGCAGACTTAACCCTCCGCCAGTTTTTGTAGCTTGAATACAAGTGGCGTCTTATTTTGTACAATATTCACACATTTGTGTTCACGTTTTTAGCATTAGATACGACGTGGACGTAAATTTGTTGCTCAGCTGTTTCGAGTAGTAACCCTTTGAACACTGGTGGTATCTTCCATATTAGTCCCATATTAGTTCAATGACAGCAACTGAAAGAGTCCATGTTCATTTTCTAGGGGTTGACCAATTAATATTTTCAACGTGCAGCCGTGGGGCTGCACGTTGAAAATATTGATTGGTCTACCACGCACATGCACTTAGCGCCCACCCTATTATGACGTATCATGTTCCTTACCAGAAAAAAAAACGGCCGCTTGGGTTCAAAGGATTAACTTAAGAACATTTTTGCTGTTATAAGTTATCTTGAAACGTTTAAGCCAACTCCTCTACCACCTTAGTGGACATGGAGACTGTTCAAAATGTCAGAATTTGCATACTTTGATTACTGTTTTCAGGCAGTCGCAAGAGGGCTAACTTCAAACTTTTTGTTTTTCTTGTAAAGAATATCAAACTAAATAATCTTGCTTTTGCCAGTAGAGACCTCAGACTTGACACTCTGAAAGTTCTAACGCCTGTTTGTTCCCATCTGAAGCTGTTTCTCCGCATACCGTCATTGGAGTGAAAACATTTTATGCGCCAAAATCTGAGAAAAACATGGCGAAATTTTAGAAAAAAAATTTCGAAGTTTGAGTCCAGGCTAGATTAAATTTTCCATATATTTAGAGTGTAATATGATGCGTCAACATAACCGATCCGCACCATCACGTTTAACCCCATCCGTATCGGCCATAGTTTGTGATTTTTAGCAAAACTGCGCAACTTCCCAAGTTACAATACTTATAAAGCGACGGATAAATAATCACAATTTTAGTACAGGAGGATGCCACGTTGATCGTAAAACAAATTTATGGTTCAAAATTGTTTGTGACATTTAACCATTTAGCACAGTGTTTGATAGAGTAAGGCTACCGTTTAAAAATACGAAACTTCGCAAACTTTGGTTACTGTTTGTGATCAGTTAGATGACGGTTACTTTAACCCTTTACCTAACATGAAAAGCAGACGACACTTGCAAAAAAAATTCTTGAATAACTATTTTTTTTCATTTTTTGTCTCAAAAACATAGGTTATGACCCCTCATTGGAACGAGCTCGACGAGCTCGTTCCAATGAGGGGTCATAACCTATGTTTTTGAGACAAAAAATGAAAAAATAATTAAAATTAATAGGCGATTTTTGAGAATAGCGCTGGCCGGTTTTGGCCGCTACGTTGGGTAAAGGGTTAAACTCTTTGTTTCCCGGTGTGTAGAGATGCTTGGTAAGCAATGTTGCTGTTATAAGGTTAGATATTTGATGAAACTCTCTCTCAGATTTGGTAACTTGAATAGGGGTAGATTCGGTACCATTTTATCAAGCATGGCGAGCCTGTGATTCTACAGAATCACAATTTTCTAGTTGTTAGTTGTGACTTCGTACCACAAAAAACAATAATTCAGCTTTTATTATAAGAACTGAATCAACCGTCCATCCTCCTCTCCATATATAATGGTCTTGAACTTTTCTGAAGTTCGTGTGTTATTTTCCAGTCGCGTTTGAAAATTCACCAATAAAAACAAAGGAACTCAACAGCATATAAATTGTACATAAACAGGAAAATTAGAATCATCTTGTCATGTCAATGTTCCAGAAGTTACTTTGGATTTGATTAAGTTAAGGAAATTGTCTGGAGTCCATTGAAAAATAGTGAAGACAAATTATTTGTCGCACATAAAGGAAAAGCGGGTAAATTTGTATCCCAAGTTTCTAACTCCTGATAAATCTAATCATAACAAGAGTCACTTGTTATAATTTAATTAACCCATAATCCTAAGTTTAATTCTACGATAATAACTATTATATATACATGTACACAGCTACAGATAGGGCTGCACGGTATATCGAAAAATCGATATATACCGGTATCCAAACCAATATCGATTGAATACCGGCGTAATTACAAAAATATCAGTTTATCGTCATTATTTATTTACCCACAATTTTCATTTTCAAGATGTCTTGAGTTTTTTAATTGTAGCCCCGAATGAATATTATCCCTTTATCCAAGGAATCGTCTGCTTGTGCCCTCGTAATATTCAAATTCAGCAGTTGAAAAAATGATTTTAAAAAATTTCAACAAAACTATATCATGTGACCCCTCATTGGAACGAGCTCGTCAAGCTTGTTCCAATGAGGGGTCACATGATATAGTGTTTTTTTTAAATCTGGGGAAAATCTTAAAAAACTAATTTTGAAAGTAATAAATTTTGATATCGTCTGCGTTGGGTAGAGATTTTTCGAACCGCATCATCAAGGCATGCTGATTGGTTCTGACTGTGATGCCTCTAGTCCCGATTGTGGTACTTGTGTTCATATATCTGAACAGTTTTCGATATACCTATATACCGCGGTATTTTTTTTTTTTTGAATATCGATACCGGTATTCAGTTTTGAATATCGTGCAGCCCTAGCTACAGACGAGTTAACAGTGTTTCTACATCATTGTTAGCTGTCTGTAAAGGCAGCCAACAAGGATGTAAAAACACTGTCAAAATAAAGGCAGCTGGGACCAATACCATAACACTTTTACAGAATTTTTCAGAATTGTATTTTCTATTTATTGAAATAGCTAATTGAAATGAACCATTAGCAATTTGAAAGATAAGACAATTTGCCAGTTGGCAAATTGCCATATCTTTTGAAATGCTAATGGTTCATTTCCGTCATTTATATTCAGTTGTGGAAAACACAGTCCTGGAAAATACAGTTGTAAAAGTTTTATAGTATTTGTCCCTCGCGAGCCGTGAGGATAGATTCGTGATTCAATTCGATTCGAAAGTCTTGCCTGGTTCGAATCAGGTCTCGATTCGACCCAAACTTTTAAATTCGCGGGATCCTACGAGCTCATTGATTCCAGCTGCATCTGGAAATTATCTCCGGTCGCTCCATGTTATGTATAGCTACTCAGTCTACATGTCTAAAACATTTTCAGACCACCTACAAGTATTCCGACAAAGTGAGATGTGTCTTTCTAAACATAATGCAACGCTGCCCATTGTTTTGCAAAGTAAAATTATCTAAATTTATTTCTTTATTTAATAACGTTTTAACGACACTTTCAAGAGAAAAGCGGTCTATAACTGTAAAATTACCCCATGCCAGTCAGGGAATTAGGGCTGCGACGATATGCTTCCATAACGACATGATATGTATCACAATTCAGTGTACATGATCTCTCATGGCTGGCAACTACAGATGTCAGCTACTTTGGGGACTGTATGTATTCATTTCCAGTAGCTTACACGTGTTACAAATTTGGATGCACTCCTGAAACAATAGGTAACTTCTCAATGTGATAACCATTGACATAAAGTAATTTAAGGTTTTGATTTTATGACCCATTTTCCAGTGTTTTTTCCCTCTCAGAAAATATGTTCTAAACGTCTAATCCCTTATATCCTGCTTGACAAAGGTCGGTGAACTGTCAAACAAGATATATGGAATTAATCAAATAAATATTTAGTAAAACAGAGAGAATTCACCATATTTTGGTTAAATGAATAATCCCTTTAATGACATATATGTCACTGCCAATGTTGGCGTACAAAATATGAGAGGCGCGGTGGCTCGGTAGGTAAAGGTGCAGGCTACAAGCCGAGAGGTCCTCGGTTTGAATCCCACCTGCGGCAACTGCGTTATTTCCTTGTGCAAGACACTTCATCCCATTGCCCACGTGGGGGCACGGTGGCGTTCTGTACTAAGGCGTATTGCACGTCGATGGTGCACCTGTCTTCAACCAATGCTAACCCTGCTTGTGTGGAGTTGGTATGTTGTGGAGCTGACAGTTGCTCGCCGTTGCTCTGTGGTTCTCTCCGTGTACTCCGGCTTCCTCCACCCGTAAAACTGTCATGGTCATGATTAGTCATTGTGCAGAAATATGTGACCTTAAACACTAATAAATAAATAAATAAATAAATACAAAATATGGTTTCTGTGTATCAGTTTTGAAAATCCCCCAAGCTGTTTTGTCTAATATTATTTATATTCATCGTATCGTGATAGATAGTGAAAAACGATACGTTGTGAATCGTGAGCAATGTGAAATAATTCATGAGAGGTGAGGGACGTTGTACAAACACGAGTTGTGCAAATGCGCACGAGTGTTTTACACTATAGTCCCTCGCCTCGAATGAATTATTTCACGTAACCAGTCCAGCCAAGCGATTACTCTGTTTATTACTTTTCATTATTAAACGATAATTATATTATTTAACCCTTTACCTAACGTAACGGTAAAAACCGGCCAGCGCTATTCTCTAAAATCGCCAATTAATTTTCATTTTGTTTCATTTTGTGTCTCTAAAACATAGGTTATAACCTCTCATTGGAACGAGCTTGTTCCAATGAGGGGTCATAACCTATGTTTTTTGAGACAAAAAATGAAAATAATAGTTATTCAAGAATTGTTTTTGCAAATGTCGTCTGCTTTTCATGTTGAAAAAAAAACTCAAAAAACAATGAAGTCCCCATTACACCCATGGCAACGTGTCTTCGTTTGATTGCACGCACGGATACATGACACAATTGTTGATTGCATAATTCACTTGTGAAGTTACCGTTTATTATCAAACCCGGAAATCCCAGTAAATCACACTTTGAAAGGTAATAAATGTCTACAAACCACAATCTTGAATGCCAGCGATCTTATTCTGATTTGTTAATGAATTGCAGGGTGGAGAAGCTTGGATATCCCGTGCCTAAGTGGGACTTCAGACTACCCGGGGTGATGGCTATATCCGCTGACATACACAAATATGGATATGGAATCAAGGTACGTTTCTTAGTTATAATGTTTGCGAGACTCGTGTCGATATGTTTTCATGTTTTCTGTGAAATGCCTATCGTAGTTCTTTGATTATCTCAATTCTCCTTTCTGTTTCCCGTCACTCAGGTACACTGGAACATGATGTCTGGTCTAAGCACTCTCGGTCTAAATCACGAGTGGTCTATTAACAGTTCATCTAAATCACTATTCAACCAAACGACGGTCAAACTGATCTAAACGTTGTTGGTGTTTTGTACACATCATTTGATTCATCGTGTTATGTACACGGGGAACTGTACTGTAATAACAGCTTCTATTTTCTGTTGGCGGTTCTTTAAACCCCCTCTACCAATATCAACTGTACATGTTGTGCCTGAAATAGGTAACTGTGTCCTAATGGTGCGGCGTATGAAACTTTTTCCAAACTTTGCAGTTTTTTCGGCTATGTATGGTTTTTGGTCAAGTTACTCCGATGCTTGCAATATAGCTTAGGGCCAACCTGTCGAATCAAGCAATGCAACAGATAAATAATTTTAAAAAGCACAGATTTCACCAGAGGAAAGCAATTTGCGTCGACATTGTCGTATACGACACACAACACTGTCGACACCTGTTGCTTGTCACTGGCGAACTCTCTATGAACACGTATTTAAAGCTTGGGATCAGATATATTCATATTTGTAGCAGTTCCTATTAACCCTTTACCCAACGTAACGGCCAAAACCGGCCAGTGCTATTCACAAAAATCGCCAATTAATTTTCATTATTTTTTCATTTTTTGTCTCAAAAACATAGGTTTTGACCCCTCATTGCAACGAGCTCGTCTTTGTCTCAAAAACATAGGTTATGACACCTCATTGGAATGAGCACGATGAGCTTGTTCCAATGAGGGGTCATAACCTATGTTTTTGAGACAAAAAATGAAAAAAAATTAGTTATTCAAGACTTGTTTTCAAGTGTCATCTGCTTTTCAGGTTAGGTAAAAGGTTAAAACAACGGATACTTTGGTTGATAGGATATATAACATAGCTTGCAATTCTCACCAGATTTACTGTGTTTCAAAGTACCACATAATTTAATATGTTCCTGTTCTCTTAGAATATTTTCTGTCTGCCAAGTACTTTCAAGTAATTCTGATATTATTTTATTAGAATTTACTATAGACTCTAATGGCACCTTTAAACTCTACTAATCATAATATCTTCTATGGTAGGCTGAATTTCGCAACAGTTTCCACTGTTTCCAAAAATTCTTTTACCTGCAACATTTAATAATTTCAAACACTTCAGTAGTGAAGGCTGCCATTATAGACCTAAGCATTTAACACTGAATTTCCTATACCCAAATATGCCACGATAGACAAAAAATTTAACATAGGATTCTCCATACGGTGTCTTGGTTTATAGTGGCATATTTGGCCCAAATTGGCATCATTGGAGGCAGGAAAAAAAATCTTTTTTCTTTTTCCTGCCTCCAATGATGCCACTTTGGCCAAAATATGCCACTATGGGGATTTCAGTGTTAAATGCTTAGGTCTATAGTGGCAGTCATGGGTAAAAAAAACCCTTCCAATCACTAAGTCCCTCAAGTGTCAGTATTGGGATATGGGGAAATCAGTGTTAAATGCTTTTACCCATAGAGCTAGCCATGGGTAAAATGGCAGTTGAGGGACAATCCGACCTATGGAGAATCCTATGTTAAATGTTTGGTCTATAGTGGCATATTGGGGTATGGGGAAATGAGTGTTAAATGTTTAGGTCTAGAGTGTCAGTCATGGGGTAAAAAATCCCTTCCAATCACTAAGTCCCTCGAGTGTCAGTATTGGGGTATGGGGAATTCAGTGTTAAATGTTTGTCCCTGTAGTGACAGTCATGGGGAAGGTTGTTCCATACACTTTATACTAATAAAATATTCACCATTCAAAAAATGCTACCTATTATATATCGCCTGACTGGTACAGTTTTTCTATTTATTACTGGAACGCACGACATATATTAACACTGTCAGATTTAGCGTGAATCAGTGTTTTTTTTTACATTTTTAGGGAAGGAAGTGATCGCTCCAATATCATTTCTCGGCATACAACTTCTAAATTTCAAATGCGCGAATGTCTCACTCTGACAAAAATATTTCTCTCATGTTTTTTTTTATATTGCGGCTGTATATATTTTACAAATAGCTAATCAGAACTCAGACAAACGTGATCTATTCTGATACATTTTTTCAAACACGTGTTCCACACATGTTTCAATAATTCACTGAATGCAACTTTTGCATTATCTTACATTCGCGTATTTGTAAACTGTTTTAAGCTGATCTCACCAAAATAGTGCTAGATATTACAGTGGGAGAAACGCCCGGAGAACAATTTCATTTTACACTACAAAACATATTTCATTCACTGTTTTGTAGTGTAAAATGTGATTTTTCTCTTCATTGTGGCGCAACAATAGAATAAATATCACTTTCCTCTACCCAAACTGAAAAACGCAAATTCTCTTAACTTTTATGCCTGTATTGAATTCCTAACAGATGTTTTTTAAAGAAATCATATTTTTTTAAAAACATCTGTTACAAATTCAGAAAAAAAGTCGCTATTCTGAGATATCGTTCTGAAAACTAACAAATCTTAACCACATTGTAACAATTACTAACAACTTGTCTTTCAATGTGCCGAATAAAACATTTATCCTGATATTACGCGTGTAATGCAGGGAGAATAAATTTACATTATTATTTTTTATTTGTCAAAAGACTTCCACTATGGCTGGTACAGCAGCAGGGGGTATTTAGCACTGATATTAAAAAACAAACCTACTAGAACACCATTTTCACTTTTCAGATTTTTTATTCCATGAATATTTACAAAAGTGTAATTCTCACTGTTCATAATGTTCAATGTTTCTTGGCAAGTTTTCCTATTTTAAAAGTCCTGTCTTTAGCTTTTCGTTTTCTTGTAACTTTTTTTGGTGGTTCCTCTTTCTCTGGAAATAAAATGTTGCCATCAACTTCCATTTTTGTTTCTTTGGGTATATCCATATCATATAATAATGTATCATCACTGTCATTAAACTCTGGTAACACAGTTTCTGTTAAGGCAACTTTCTTATTTGTAAAGTTTGTTTTTTGTTCATTGAGAGTTGACAGTGGTATCATGCTCATCCCCATAGAGTGGCTGTCGATGTATTTTACATCAGGTGGTGGGGGAAAGTTGAATCCTGTAATCGTTAATCCATCTGTACCCTCTATCTGTTCTGACCATGGATAGACTTTAGTCTGTTGAGGTTGAACAACAGCTGGTGAACCCCATTTTGCTTGAGACACAGAGTATTTCGATAGCTTTTTCAATCCACATTCATTAATCCAATGTCCTTTCTGATGACAATAATAACATGGTCCTTTGTCTCATGTGTTCGCCCGATGTCCTTTTTGATGATAAATCGAACAAGTATTGTTAGCCGGTGTTGTCAGCTTATAAAGTTCATTGACAAGTCCTTTTACTTCTCCCCATTTAGATGGTTGATAGTAAATACTTTTAGCATCATTTACCTTCTCCATTCTCGGATCGTTATTCATTTTTTTTTAATCATCAGAGGAGATCAAAATCATGTGTTTCAGTCTTGTTAACTCCAAAGCATGTGTCCCCCGCCCCCCGCCTATGTATACTCTCGCTGAAATCATTTTCATATTCAGAAAAAAATTTCAGAAAATGTTTTCAAACCAAATTGTTTAACTTTTCAGAAAATGTTTTCAAACCAAATTGTTTAACTTTTCAGAAATTGGTTTGAAACATTTTCTGAATGTTGTTTGAAAACATTTTCAAAACTTGGATTGAAAATGTTTTCAAACAACATTCAGAAAATTTCATTTAGAATCCCATGTATGTGAAGTGACTTTGAATCAATTCTTTGTCAACAATCCATTTAAGTTTCTAAGTAAAATGTTTGATTCATTGATGGAAGATGTGAAAAAGGAATGTGGTATTCAAGACAACGACCCCATGAGGATATCCATCCACCATCCAGGTCTTGAGGTAGGTATTTTTATTCCTTTTACAATGGCTATGGGGGTGAATGGTAAAACAGTATTAGATGAAATTGAAAAAGATATTCAATCAAATGAGAATTTTACAATCCTTGATGGCAAATTATCTTTAGAAATAACACACACTTCACTACCACAAGGATCGGGGTGAAATGCACCAATTTCATTTGCATCTGTTGGTAAAATGGTTGGAAATAAGAAAAGTATTGTTGAAATTAAAAATGCCAATGATATTCTATGTGCTTTGCAAGTGCGGTGGTAGTGGGAAAATGCCATGTTGATAAAGATAATTCAGAACTTTGGGAAAAGAGATGGAAAAATATTAGATATTCTGATAGACCGACACAAGAAATTGAGGCACAGGGCATTAATGGACAAAGCAGGTCTTGGTTATATTAAACCTTGTGGATATGAAAAGAATATTGTAAAATTCAAGAGGTACTCTCCCCAGAGTACGTAATTAAAATCGACCCACTATTTGCCAAATAAACGTTCCTATTTGAACCAGCACAAACTACAAAAGAGAGTAAAGTTATTCATATCTATCACCATGACCGTCATTTCGACAACATCACAAAGATTACAGGGTTTATAGGATGTCACAACTATTGTGAATATTACAATGTAGGGTATAATAACAGAGAACTCCATAGATGCCCCAAAGGTTGTGTTTGCTATTCTCCACTACCATGTACACCTGAACATTCTGTTCATTGTTACACTTGTCATTAATAGGGATTTTGTAAGTTCATCTTGTTATAAAAATCACACAACCCAAACACAGAACCAAGAAAAAAACATTTGTCAATTAGTCAAGAAATGTCTATCATGTAAAATGCAATTATATTCAGGGAAAGGAGAACACATTTGTGATGGATTTAAAAAATGTAAATATTGCCATTAATTAGTCAAATGTGAACATTATTGTTTCATTCCAAAATACAAATCACCCGAGAAAGACAAAATGCCGAAAGTACCATTTGTGTTTTATGACTTTGAAACGACCCAAGACTCAGGTCTCCACACCCCAAATTACTGTGTTGCACACCGTGCATGTGGGGAATGTATTTGTAAATCTATTCATGAAATGTGTTCACGATGTGACAAAGTGGCAAAAAGGGAATATATTTTTAAAGGAGAATCTACTTTGAGTGATTTTTGGAATTGGCATTTCAGTAAGGAACATTTAGATACAACCGCAATTGCTCATAGTTCAAGAGGGTTTGATGCATAATTTATCTTAAGACATCTCATTGAAACTGCTACATCAAAACTCGATGTCATCATGAATGGAAACAAAATTAATTCTCTGAAAGCTTGTGGTGTTAGACTCATCGATTCGTTGAGTTTCCTTTCTATGAGATTGGCACAATTCCCTAAAACATTTGGTTTGAGTGAACTAGCAAACACAAAATCATATCAAAAGTACATTGGACCTTATTTAGATGCAACATTGTACATGCCTCACTCTATGCCCCCTACAGTCAGAGAAGATTTTATTAAATGGTACAATCAAACATTTACTAGTAATGCTACTTTCAATTTTGCTGAAGAAATGGACATGTACTGTAAGTCTGATGTAGTTATATTACGTAGAGGGTGTGGGGAATTCAGAAAACAATTTATCGAATGTGATGGGATAGATCCTTTCAGGGAGGCTGTAACTTTAGCTGATGCCTGTAATGAAGCTTGGCGGAAAAATTCAATGCCAGAAAACAAAGTTGGTCTCATTCAGACATAGGGTATCCTACTGCCGTTAGATATTCCATGAAAGCCATTAGATACTTATAGCTACTAGCACAAGAAGACGGCATACATATACGACATGCACTAAATGGTGGAGAAATAAAAAATGGAAATTATTATGTAGATGGCTTTCACAAAGAGACAAATACAATCTATGAATTTTATGGATGTATGTGGCATGGATGTGAAACTTGCTATGCTGACAGATAAGAGAAAAATCCAATCAATTCACAATTCTATCAATCTCTGTTCAACAAAACCCAATCACGCATAAAACATTTCAAATCATTGGGGTATAATATACAAGTGGTGTGGGAACACGAATTGGATCATCTACGCAAATCAGATCCTGAAGTTCAAGCCTCTTTAGATACATTTTTCCCACACATCGACCCAGTTAAACCACGAGAAGCATTATTTGGTGGGAGAACAAATGCCATAAAATTACACTATGAAATTGATGAAAACACAGACACAGAAATCAAATACATAGATATCTGTTCATTTTATCCATATGTGAACAAACACAGGGAATATCCAGTGGGACATCCAGATATACTCACAAAGGAAAACATAGACACTGGCAAAATAAGCCAATACAGAGGTCTCATTAAATGTAAAGTTTTACCACCTCAAAATCTTTTTTGCCAGTTTAACCTATTCATTGTAATAAAAAAATGACATTTACACTTTGTAAAATGTGTGCAGAACACGAATTAGATCACTGTAAACACACACCAGAACAACGTGCACTTGTAGGTACATGGACTTATGTTGAACTTTGCAAAGCATTGGATTTGGGGTACACTCTTCTTGAAACTTAAGAGATTTGGCATTGAGATGAATGGTCTTCAGAGATTTACAAATATTATGTGAACAAATATTTAAAAATGAAACAAGAAGCTAGTGGGTTTCCATATTGGGTGAAAACAGAAACAGACAAAAAAAAAAAAAAAATTAAAAACGATTATGCACAAATTGAAAATATCTATTAAGAAAAAGTTGAAAAAAACCAGGAAAAAGATCATTTGCCAAAACCATGTTAAATTGTCTCTGGGGGAAAATGCACAAAACAATATAAAAACTAAAACAAAATACATAAATGAACCATCAGAATATTTTGAAATAATGCAGAACAAAGACAAATAGTGAAGAATGTGGAATTTTTTGACCATGATCAGTTTGTTTTAGTAAACTACATTGACACTACAGATGTTTACAATCCACACAATTCAGCCAATGTTGTCGTAGCTTCATTTGTCACAGCCTATGCACGTATGGAATTATACAAAGTTTTAGAAAAATTAGGAACATGAGTTTTATATTTTGACACAGACAGTTGTATCTACATACATAAACCATCACTCTGGAATCCAGAAATTGTAAATAGTAGATTAGAGCAGTGGACAGATGAACACTCGGGGGGCAAAAATCACAGAGTCTGTGGGTTTAGGTCCGAAAAATTATGGATACAAATGTATTAAAGGCGGAGATATACACACCACATGTAAAGTTAAGGGTATCACATTAGATTACGTGACATCACAAAAAGTTAATTTTGAAAGCATAATTGAGTGTGCACGAGACAGAGAGAATTACAAATTAAACATTGAATATACACACAGAATTAAACGTAACAAAGATAGACAAGTCACAAGTGAAACACAAAGCAAAACATTCAGATATGTTTACACAAAACGTTTTGTTGTTGGTAAATATGACACACTACCCTATGGGTATAAGGTATAACTACTACTCTGATTTCTTATTTCGACTTTGAACAGGGAACAGGGAAGATGTCTCTACCACTTAATCCTACATATCCTATATACTTATCAGAGTTAAGAAGACTTTCGAGTTTTAGTAATACTACAAATCCTATTTTACAATCCAAGAAAGAAGATTTAGCTAAAGCTGGGTTTTTCTATGAAGGAGATGTTAAAGTAAAATGTTTTGTATGTGGACAAGGTTTACATAATTGGGAAGAAAAGGATATTCCTTTACAAAAATATGTTAAGTGGTCACCAGATTGTTCTTATATTTAATTGATAAGAAATTGTCAATTATACAATCCACCAACATGTATGCAAACACCTCCAGATAATATATTATCAGTGATGGATTATGGATTCACTTTAAATCAAATATTTTCAACAATGAAAAAATATGACAAGTGTCTAGATGATTTTCCAGATTCTAAATCTTTATTTGCACTCATGGTACTAGATGATCAAAGAACAACATTTAGTACCATAATTGCAAGAAAAGCTTCAGGACAATTCAAAACTAAGTTAGACAAAATGTTTACAGATAATGTAGAAAATGATTTTCCTGACTGTCCTGATGAACAGAGTACATGGTGTAATGTAATACTTGATGCACAAAGTACATCAGAACAGACAAAAGAACCATCAGTTTGATTTCAACCATGAAAGCAGTATGGCACATCTTAGAAAACAAGATCACATGTAAGGCATTATTATATGCATTTCAAATGATCACTCCTGGCTATCTAACAATAACAAAAGATTTTATTCATAATCAATTGGAAAAAGATGAAATGAATTGGGAATTTTGTAATGCATTACAAATCATGAATGCTTTTTACAAAGATAATGTAGAAAATATTTGGACAAGAGTTATGTGGAATTTTATTATTTATGATGAACAAATCATGGATTATTTATATAGACAATGTGTACCACAAATAGATAGAATAGATTCTTCACAAACTTTATTTGAATTAAAAGCACCCTTAAAAAGAAAAAAACACTCACAGAATTGAAGAAGCTATGGAAACAGAAAGTATATAAGTTAGTGTTTTGACAACACTTTCTCACAAAAAAAATAATGGCATCAAGTGAATGCTTATTGTTTCAACACCCTTGTAATATCTTTATTTCAGGGCCTAGTGGTTCAGGAAAAACAGAATTTGTCAAAAAGCTTATTGATATGAAACATGACTTATTTCAAATTCCCCCACAAAAAATCATATGCTGTTATAAAGAATGGCAAAATACATATACTTTACTTAAAGAGAGTGAAGGTATTAAGTTCATAGAAGGCATCCCTGATGATGAATATAAAATTGTTAGTGATGTCACTATTCCAAATCTTGTAGTTTTTTATGATACATTAGGAGATAAAAATGAAGAAAAAATTAAATTATGGTTCACACGAAAAGGACATCATAGAAATGCAAGTGTCATATACATTACACAAAATATGTTTCAACAATCTAAATCTAGTCGTACCATAAGTTTAAATGCACATTACATGATTTTATTTCAAAATACTAGAGATAAAGGACAAATTAAAGTATTGGCAAATCATGTTCAATTACCACGTTTAAATGCATCTTATAAAGATGCAACAAGTGCTAATCATGGTTATTTATTAATTGACTTTCATCCTAAAAGTCCTGAGTCTTTGAGATTAAGAACTGATATTTTTCATCCTTGGGGGACGCAAAATGAATGTGGGCCTATCATTTATACAAAAGTATAAAAAACTGTTGCACTAATGAGATTGTGTTAGTTGTTAGAAGTTTTTACAACAAGTACACATCATCATGGTGTCATTCATCTGATCATTAGAACAATTAAGTCAGCAGACAAATCCATTTGCAAGAGAAAAATTACTTAAGAAAGCTTTCAAGAAAATTTTAAAATGGTTTACATTAGCAAGTAGAATCATACTTAATAAGAAAATTAAATTGCCGAAACAAACTTTAAAGTATATGGATAAGCATAGAGAGGATCTACAGCAACTTGCAAATCCAAGAGTAGATCTTGCAACCAAGAGAAACATTATTTTAAAACCAGGTGGTGGTGGATTTTTTGGTGGTGTTATTATTTGTAATTTAATTTTGTGGGATGGTCATAAAACAAGTCGAAATTTTTATTCACCATTCAAAAAAAAACAAAAGTAAGAAACTAAAATCACTTAAAAAGAAACGAAATGTTGGTAAAAATTACATGCATGCAAATTTTTTAGTCTCTCCTCAGAAAGAGACAAAAATAAAATCAGTTTTAGTGAGTAACCTTCGAAAACAAAAAAATAGTACCACCATTAAAGTTGACACGTATATCAAATACGGGGAATAGAGTATCACATGATCCTATGGGTTCTAGACAAAATGTGGAATATATACCACTAAAAGAAAACATTCCAACATCGGCATGTTTCACGGCTTTGAATGCACCTAAACGTGTTAAGGAGATGAGTTCTTATTTTCGTTGAATAAAATGAAATGCATGTTTTATGTTTCATTTTATGAATGCACTCAGTGAGAGCAAGATGGCAAAAAAATCTCATAAGATTCCTCTAGTTAAAAAATATGGTGGGGTGTTATTGGCACTAAGTCAATCACCTCCAGCATTTCAAAAACAAATAATGAAAAATGCATCTAAAGAATTGATTAATTATATGGCAGAATGTTGTCATAATCTTTTAAAAGGAAACATATATCTAACTCTGCTCAGAAACGAAAATTACAACTGAAGCATGAACAACAAGGATCTATTGCTAGTAAATCTGTATCTCTTAAAAAGAAAAAACAAATTTTAAATCAAAAAGGTGTTTATTTCCCATTACGTGGTTTACTTTGGCCTGCTATTGGAGTTGCAACAAATCTTGTAAATAAATTGGTGAGTAAAATATGAAGAGAATGGCTATTATACCTTATCAAATGTTAGAAGAAATGCAACGTTTCAGAAATGAAAAATCTCAAAGACCAAGATTACCACCTGATCCTTAAATTACTAATACAGCACAGTTGCAGAATGAATTATCATCTGTGTTAGGAAATTCAGAGTTATCAGAAAGTGAGAAAAAAACAAAAGTATGGTGAACATTTACAAAAATTTCAATTGTCACATAAGAAGGCATTTCAACCATCAGTGGTTATGCCTGAGCCAGATCGAAATTCAAAGTTTTTATGAGATCGTATTATAGAAAGTGTCCCTGTTACAATGAGACATAAAGCAACTTCATTATTATCTGCTTTATCATCTCATCCACACATGAGTTGGGATGATCAGGGTATTTTAAGTTATGATGGAGAACCCATAAAAGGTTAAAATATCATCGATTTAGTCAATGATGTTCTTAGACATCGAAAAGGTTTTAAACCGACTGGTTGGGAAATGTTCAACCGTGGTTTAAAAGCTATAAATATTCCTCAAGATTTTGTTGGAGATCGTGAACGTTGGTTGTGGATGAATAGAGATCAGATGTCAAAACCCAGCAAACATCAAAGTTCTCCAAAAGATAGTTGGATAAAAAGTTCTCTATCAATATCTCCAAAACATAAAATAGGGATAGGAAAGAAATAACATCGAGATGAAGAAACACCAAAATCAACATCTAAACATAGATTGACAAAATTTAGAATTTCTGAAAAATGGGATGCTTATTGAGTGATTTATTAACTGAAATATATTACAATACAAAACATCCTGCTGGTTAAGGGGGTATACAAAAATTATACAAAGCAGCTCATGCAAAAGATAAATCCATTACAGTTAATCAAGTGAAAAAAATGGTTGAAAGGAGAAAGAACTTACACTTTACACAAGCCCATTCATAAAAAAATTGCAAAACGAAAGACTGTAGTGGGTGGAATTGATCATCAATGGCAGATTGATTTAGCGGATTTACAAAGTTTACAATTTCACAATGACCGATTTTGTTATTTAGTTTGTGTTACTGATGTATTTTCAAAATATGCATGGGTTTTACCCATTCACAATAAATCAGGAGAAACATTAACAAAATCTTTTCAGAGTATTTTGAAAACTTCTGGACGTAAACCATTATCATTACAATCGGATAAAGGCTCTGAATTTAAAATATTAAGATGTGCAAAAATTTTTAAAGAAACAAAAAATTCATTTTTTCACAACAGAAAATCCTGAGACAAAAACTAGTATTGTTGAACGTTTTCAATGCACATTGAAAACACGAATGTGGAAATATTTTGCACACAAATGTACATTAAGATATATTGATGTATTAGAAAATTTAGTTGATGGATACAAGCACAGTTTCCATCATAGTATTCAGAGAACTCATGCATCTGTATCAATAGAAAATAAAGAAGAAGTAACTCCAAATTTGTATGGTAAAAAATCTAAAGAGAGAAAAATAAAATTTAAAGTTGGAGATATAGTACATATTAACAAAACCAAACATACATTTGAAAAGGGGTTTTTACCAAATTGGACAAAAGATTTATTTAAAATCACCCATGTAAAACATACACACCCAACCACTTATAAACTTGAAGATATGGGTGGTGAAAATACACAGTGGACATTTTATCCACAAGAAATTCAAAGTGTAAAAGATGATAAAAAATATATCATTGATTCGGTTCTTGCACAACGTTCAAGACGTGTGGGTAAGAAACTCGTCAAGGAACTTAAAGTACATTGGAAAGGTTATCCCTCGAAATAAAAAAAAATATGTAGTAGTAGTAGTAGTATAAAAAGAATATGTCAGTAAATGAAAATGCATTGAGTGGTGAAAGTGCATGTGTTGAAGTACAAAGTCAACAAACACAATTTAATTTTTGTGGGAGTCTTGTTGCAAAAAATCAAGTGGCTTATTTCACACAAATAATCATTATTTATGCAATTATAATTACGGCTATCATTCATCTTAGTTTACAATCCCCCAACAAAGAATTGTGGTTGGTGTTATTGAGTAGTTCTTTAGGATATATTCTTCCAAGCACCAGTTTAAAATATTTGAAACCACATTATAAGAAAAATGAATTCATTTTACGTAACACTACTAAGTGATAGTTCTATGTATATGTTTCCAAATAACACACAATGTTGTTTTCAAACACAATTATCTAAACCAATTCACATTAATAAAGAACATTGGGAAGTCGGTTTAGTTGAAGTAATTTTACCATCTGAGGCAAGGAATATAACAGATGATGAAACAAATTTTGAAATCCTTGTGACAGATCCGAAAATATCATCACGCATTAATAATATTAATAAATCGTTTTTCAAACATACTGTACGCAAGGGTGTTGCTGCTGTTGAGCTAAGTATTTTGCCAGGGGCATATGCAAATGGTGGACATGTTGCAGAAGCAATAGAATCCGAAATTCAAGAAAAACTTGGGGGTATTTTAAAAGAGTTTGGTGTGTCATTTCGTCTTGGTTATTCATCTCGACATTCGTGTATAAAAATTGTATCAAATTGTATTGCAACAGCTGGACTTGAATTATAGAAAGTTTAGCACAAAAACTGGGATGAAAAGATGGTATGTTCAGCAAAAGATGAATTTAAATATTTAAATATTGATTTTAATCAACTCTTTATTTATTCTGATATTGCAGATTATACATTTCTTGGTGACATAGAAGCACCTATTTTACATGTGATATCATTTGAAACTCGTGATGAATCCCTGCACACTCATAAAGAATTTGATAATGTACATTACGTACCAGTATCAAACTCTTCTTTTGATCAGATCAGTATAGATATAATTGGGAACACTGATAAAAGCATTCAGTTTTCAAGTGGTAAGAGTGTCATCAAGTTGCATTTTAGAGAGCGTAACAAATTACATTTATAAAAAATGATGCCAGTGTATCGAGGTGTATTGCAGCAATACGGATATGGATTAGGGTCTATTTTTCATTCAGCAGTAAGATCCGCTGTACCATTAAAAAAATCAGTTGCAAAAAATGCATGTCGAACTTTAAAGAGAGAAGGATTAAAACATGGTATTGAAATAGCAAATTTATTATTTATTGTTGCTTAATGCCACATCAGCAGCTAAGGCTATATCGTGGCTAGAAACTACTTAAACAACAAGTGTCAAGTATGACTTAAAATTAATTGAATAAAATATGAAATAATCACAACAAAACCTAAAATCAGGAGCAGCTGAAAAAGTAATAACTAAGGTTATAAAAACCAGAATATTTATAAAATCAACCTGTTGACATTTAGACTTGTAGCGTCTACATTAAGAGAATAAAAACAAATTCAAAATTTATTAAAAACGTTGATTTCTTTCAAAAATGAGATTATTTTATGCGGGCACGTGTGGTAAAATAAATCTCGTAGAGATTGAACTGCAAAAAATTGCCCTATAAGAAGATTAAAATCAGAACAATTTAAGAGAATGTGCTCCACTGACAAAACCTGCTGAAATGGAACACATTCTGATCGCATATTACCCTCTAACAGAAAGGAATGTGTAAGTCGTGTGTGACCAATATGACACTGTGTCAAATAACATGATCTTTTCTACAAAGATTACTGGATGGGTAGTGATCAGAAATAGTTGGTCGGAAGCGATGGAGCTTGTTATTAGTTGCCCCATTCATTCGTCTGCTACATAGATTTGATGTAACTACTAATATGAGGCTTAAAATCACTGAAAGGGATCTTAAAATCAGTGAAAGGCTTTGCTAAAGCCTGTTTTGCTGCACTGTCTGCTTTGGTGTTACCAGCGATACCTACATGTCTGGGTAACCAGCAAAACACGATATCACATTGGTCAGACATGAGAGTTGTTAACTTCTCAAGAAGTTCCAAGATGAGAGGGTTCTTCAACTTGGGGTTGAGTAAAGCAAGTAAAGAGGAAAGAGAGTCGGAGAAGATGATTGACTTTCTTTCCTGTGCATTCTCGATGTGCTCAAGTGTGAGTTGAATAGCTTTAACTTCAGCTGTGAAAATAGAACTTTGATTTGGTATTCTGGTTGAGGTGACAAGATCACCAGTAACAGCAGCTGATGATACTTTGTCACCATCCTTAGATCCATCTGTCTAGATCCTTGTATATGTACTATACTTGGACTTTATTTCGGCATATTTTTGTTTGAACTGCAAGGAATTGGAATCAGATTTTTTGGTAGAAGCAAGGTCCAAAATAACTGTAGGTTTTTTAAGATGCCAAGCAGGAATATGTGAAATACGGTTTTCTTTTATAGAATCAGAATCAATTTTGGCAGACTCCATGTGGGGTTTGATTCTAATTCCCAATGGAGGAATGTGTTTCTGGTGGCGGTTATAAAATTCAACATTTTGAGGGTCTGAAACAGAATTATAAGCAGGATTTGAAGGATTGGCCAAAAGTTTAGACACATACTGGAGAGATAATTTAATTCTACGCTTCTCTGGAGAAGGCTCCTCTGCTTCAACAAGCATCAAGTCTATTGGGGATGTTCGAAAAGCCCCTAGACTAATTCTAATACCATTATTATGAATTGCATCAAGTGGTTTGAGATATGATTTCCTTGCAGAGCCGTAAACTATACAACCAGAATCTAACTTTGATCGAACAAGTGATCTATACAGATGGAGCAAAGTTTTTTGGTCTGCACCCCAATCGGCTCTACCAACAACCTTCAGTAGCTTCAGAGCTCTCTTACATTTAACTTTTAGTTCTTTTATGTGGGACGAGAAATTCAGTTTGTTGTCAAACAACAAACCTAAGATTTAAAAAAAATTAAAACCATTTTCGATAGCCCATTTTTGAATCCTATTTAAACACAGCTGAAGTTTGCGCTCTATAGCATTCATCTTTTTGCTGCTGTAGCAGATCAAAAAGTCATCGACATACAATGACGAATCTACCATATTCTCAATTGCGTCGATGATACTATTAATTGTAATTGAAAAGAGGGTAACAGATAAAATACTACCCTGAGGGACCCCCAATTCCTGCTCGTGAGGATCAGATAAGGTTGACCCAACACGAACCTGAAACTGGCGATCCTTTAAAAAGTTTTCAATAAAAAGAGGCATACGCCCTCTCAACCCCATGTTAAAAAGATCTTTTAAAATCCCATACGTCCACGTTGTGTCATATGCCTTCTCCAGGTCAAAGAAGATGGCAACCACATGTTCTTTTCTGGCGAAGGCATTTCTAATAAACGTTTCTAGTCTAACTAAATGATCTACAGTACTTCTCTGGTTTCTGAAACCACACTGAACATTTGCAAGTAGATTGTTGGATTCCAGAAACCAGACAAGTAGATCATTGATCATCCTTTCTAGGGTTTTACACAGACAACTTATTAAAGCGATAGGCCTATAATTACTTGGGTTGCTGTGATCTTGATCGGGCTTTGGAATAGGAATTACTGTAGCATTATGCCAAGAAGGTGGAAACCGGCCAGTCACCCATATGTCATTGAAAACTGACAGTAAAAGTTCAAGTGATGATTGTGGCAGATGCTTTAAAATTTTGTAATGTATTTCATCGGGTCCAGTGGCAGTATCCTTTGCTCTATGCAAAGAGTTATTTAACTCTTCCATAGAGAAAGGTTCGTTTATTTATTTATTTATTTTTTGGTGCTTTACGCCACACCAGCAGCTTAGGCCATATCGTGGCGATGAAAGTGTATATTTAAAAAAAAAGACCATGCATTAAAATATGAAAGAAATTGAATAAGAGGTTTAAAAAAGATGAGTGTGAAACATAATGAGAAAATGAGAACAGTAGTACAAAAAAAAGTAAATCAACCTGTGAAATAAATATAGATAGATGAAAATTAAAATGGTAAAAACAATTTAAAATTTATTAAAAAGGTTGATTACTTTCAAGAATGAGATGACTTTTTGCGGGCTCGTATGATAAAATAAATCTCTCAAAGATCCAACTGTAAAATACTGCCCTCTAACATGATTAAAATCAGTACAATTCAAAAGAATGTGTTCCACTGACAACACCTGCTGGCAGGGAACACATTCTGGTCGCAAATTACCCTCCAACAAAAAGGAATGTGTAAGTCGTGTATGACCAATATGACACCGCGTCAAAATTGCTAGATCCTTTCTACAAAGGTTACTTGACGGGTAGTGATCTGAAATAGTTGGTCGGAAGCGATGAAGCTTGTTATTTGTTGCCCCATCCCATTCCGCCTGCCATATAGATTTGATATAACTACTAATATGAGGCTTAAAATCACTGAAAGGGATCTTAAAATCAGTGAGAGGCTTTGTTAAAGCCCGTTTTGCTGCACTGTCTGCTTTGGTGTTACCAGCGATACCTACATGTCCGGGTAACCAGCAAAACACGATATCATATTGGTCAGACACGAGAGTTGTTAACTTCTCACGAAGTTCCAAAACTAGAGGGTTCTTCAACCTGGGGTTGAGTAAAGCAAGTAAAGAGGAAAGAGAGTCGGAGAAGATGATCGACTCTCTTTCCTGTGCATTCTCGATGTGCTCAAGTGCGAGTTGAATAGCTTTAACTTCAGCTGTGAAAATAGAACTCTGATTCGGTATTCTGATTGAGGTGATATGATCACCAGTAACAGCAGCTGATGATACTTTGTCACCATCTTTAGATCCATCTGTATAGATCCTTGTATATGCACTATACCTGGACTTTATTTCGGCATATTTTTGTTTAAACTGCAAGGAATTGGTATCAGATTTTTTGGTAGAAGCAAGGTCCAAAATTATTGTAGGTTTTTTAAGATGCCAAGGAGGAATATGTGATTTACGGTTTCTTTTTATAGAATCAGAATCAATTTTGGCAGACTCCATGTGGGGTTTGATTCTAAGTCCCAATGGAGGAATGTGTTTCTGGTGTCGGTTAAAAAATTCAACATTTTGAGGGTCTGAAACAGAATTATAAGCAGGATTTGAAGGATTGGCCAAAAGTTTAGACACATACTGGAGAGATAATTTAATTCTACGCTTCTCTGGAGAAGGCTCCTCTGCTTCAACAAGCATCAAGTCTATTGGGGATGTTCGAAAAGCCCCTAGACTAATTCTAATACCATTATTATGAATTGCATCAAGTGGTTTGAGATATGATTTCCTTGCAGAGCCGTAAACTATACAACCGTAATCTAACTTTGATCGAACAAGTGATCTATACAGATGGAGCAAAGTTTTTTGGTCTGCACCCCAATCGGCGCTACCAACAACCTTCAGTAGCTTCAGAGCTCTCTTACATTTAACTTTTAGTTCTTTTATGTGGGACGAGAAATTCAGTTTGTTGTCAAACAACAAACCTAAGATTTAAAAAAAATTAAAACCATTTTCGATAGCCCATTTTTGAATCCTATTTAAACACAGCTGAAGTTTGCGCTCTATAGCATTCATCTTTTTGCTGCTGTAGCAGATCAAAAAGTCATCGACATACAATGACGAATCTACCATATTCTCAATTGCGTCGATGATACTATTAATTGTAATTGAAAAGAGGGTAACAGATAAAATACTACCCTGAGGGACCCCCAATTCCTGCTCGTGAGGATCAGATAAGGTTGACCCAACACGAACCTGAAACTGGCGATCCTTTAAAAAGTTTTCAATAAAAAGAGGCATACGCCCTCTCAACCCCATGTTAAAAAGATCTTTTAAAATCCCATACGTCCACGTTGTGTCATATGCCTTCTCCAGGTCAAAGAAGATGGCAACCACATGTTCTTTTCTGGCGAAGGCATTTCTAATAAACGATTCTAGTCTAACTAAATGATCTACAGTACTTCTCTGGTTTCTGAAACCACACTGAACATTTGCAAGTAGATTGTTGGATTCCAGAAACCAGACAAGTAGATCATTGATCATCCTTTCTAGGGTTTTACACAGACAACTTATTAAAGCGATAGGCCTATAATTACTTGGGTTGCTGTGATCTTGATCGGGCTTTGGAATAGGAATTACTGTAGCATTATGCCAAGAAGGTGGAAACCGGCCAGTCACCCATATGTCATTGAAAACTGACAGTAAAAGTTCAAGTGATGATTGTGGCAGATGCTTTAAAATTTTGTAATGTATTTCATCGGGTCCAGTGGCAGTATCCTTTGCTCTATGCAAAGAGTTATTTAACTCTTCCATAGAGAAAGGTTCGTTATAATCTTCTAAATTGTTGGATGTAAATTTGAGCTTTTGTTTTTCTTGCTGTTTTTTAATTTTGAGAAATTCTGGATTACAGTTTTCAGATGACGAATGTTTCGAAAATGTGGAGGCCTATTTGTTTGAAATTTCTTTTTTTGATGTGATAAGCGTGTTGTTGTCCTTTAGATGTTGTACAGTTGATTTGGTTTCTTTGCCTTTAATTTTTTTAATCAATTTCCAAATTTTGTTGATAGGGGTGTTTGGTTCAGCTTTGAAACATAATTTTCCCAGGAAGATTTCTTTTTTTTGTTTTATTAGTCATCTTGTTTTTGCCCGATTTATACGTAATTTACATAAATTATTTGTGGATGGTGATTTGTTGAATTCCCGTTCAGTTTTCTTGCAATCCTTTATAGCCTGTTTACATTCGTTATCAAACCATGGTTTGGTGAAACATTTTGGATTTGTCGAGGTTATAGGAATGACCTGGCTTGCAATATCAAGTAACTCTGTTGTAAAATGTTTAATCTGGTCAGCACTTTCTCTAAATTTCTCCAGTGTGAGGCGTTCAGAACAGAGCAAGATGAAGGTCTCCCAGTCAGCCTTTTTAAAGCTTCACTGGGGCATCCTCCCATCGTCTGCCGGAATTTCACTCTCCAACACAACCGGAAAGTGGTCACTCCCGCACAAGTCGCCTTCCACCTTCCAAGAATAATCGAGAAAGAGGGAAGGGCATGCAACTGAAAGATCAATTGAAGTGTAAGAATCAGATGCAGGGTGCAGATAAGTGTCTGACCCATCATTGAACAAGCACAAGTCAAACTTTGTAATGAACTCTTCCACAGTTTTCCCTTTCACATCTTCTTGACTGCAGGAATTACCCCAAAGAGGGTTATGAGGGTTAAAATCACCCAACAAAATGTATGGGATTGGGAGCTGTTGGACCAGAAGCTCAAGATCATTCGGATGTAGTGCTTTATTTGGTGACACGTAAATCGAACAAAGTGTGACTGTTTTGTCCAAAGTTAGGCGTACCGCCACAGCCTGTAAATTTGTATTCAAAGGTACAGATCTGTGAATGATATCGTCTCTAACCAAAACAGATGTTCCACGAATGTGAAGGTCAGTATCATCTGCCCATGCATTATACGAAGTATAATGCTTAAAAGCTGAATGATCGTGAGCCTCAGGTTTCTTTAAAAGAGTTTCCTGCTGGCAAAAAGCAACAGGTTTATATTTTTGGCTGAGAAGACCCAGTTCATTAAAATTTGCTCTAAAACCTCGACAATTCCACTGTATTATGTTATTTTTGTTTGTATTAGCCATATTGCAATTGAGATTTAGAGGGTGGACGTATGGGCGAAATGGCCCCCTATAGTTTTCTTCGGTGAATTTTTCCTCGGGGATCTATTCTGTGAAGAAATCGGACGTAATTGTTCGAATGTTTCATCGATACAATCACCTACCTCCATAACCTCAAGACCTTCAAACCTGTTGCGAACAACAGGGTTTTGAAGAACCTTAGGTAATCTGTCCGATAATTGTTTTTGTTTCATTTTTTCTTTTTTCTTTTCCTCTTTTTCTAATTTTTTAATTTGACTCTGACTCAGATTGTGCTGTTGTGATCTTTGTTCTGGTTTAGACTTTGTTTGGTTTTGTTCATTTTTCTGTTCTCAATAAGTGTTATGTTCCTTAGTTTGTACAGGTTTGGGCGTATCCTTTCCTATTTTTCGTTCTGTTTTATCATCTGTTGGTTTGGAATTTTGTTCTTTTTTCTGTTCTGATTTTGTTAAATCTTTGGTTCCCCCCTGTGTTTGTCCTGCTTTTAATTTCTCTGTTGTTTGTGTTGTGGAATTTGTTTGTGTTGACTGTATCTCTGTTTGTTCTATTGTGAAACCCTGTACTAAAGAGGGAATCGTCCCTTTAAGCCACGTGTATTGCGTTTGACATTCCACTGAAGTTGTTGGTAATTTTTGTGTTAATTTTTTTGCATAAGTTGGTGATGATAGGTTCATGCCAGGCATTGATGTCACTATTGTTCTCGCCTCCTTAAAACTGATTTGTCTTTCGCATTTAACTTTTTGAATTTCTTTTTCTCTTTTCCAAACAGGGCAATCCTTTGATGCAGCCACATGATTGCCCTGGCAGTTACAACACTTGATGTTATTTATGCGAGGGTCCGGATGTTCTTCGCCACATTTAAAACAGATATTTCTTCCTCTACAATTATTTTGTCCGTGACCATATTTCTGACATTTGAAACATTGAAGTGGATTTGGAATGAATAAATCCACTCTGATGTTCATGTATCCTACTTTCAATTGTTTTGGTGGCTGAGAGGAGTTAAATGTCAGCATGTAAGTATTGGTTTGTATAGGCTTTCCTTCTTTTTTAATTTCAATCCTTTTAACGTTAGTAACCCCCTGTGATTCTAGTTCTTTTTGAATTTCCAATACATCAATGCCTGACAGTTCCTTAGTACGTACAACACCTTTGCAGCTGTTTAATGTTTTATGGGCAAAGGTATTGGCCTCCATATCAACGAGTTTATCTATCTCAAGTAAATTCGAAGCCTGCATTTCCCGTTTACATTCAATTAGAATTGCCCCTGATCTTAACTTTCTAACATTTTCAACATCACCAGCTATTCCTTTTATGGCTTTTTCTAAAGCAAATGGATTAATATCAGATGCTTTTTTATTCTCATCGTTAGCATATATAATGATAAAATTTTGGCCAGCTTTTCAAAACAGTTTGTTCTTTGTTTTGATCTGAGGCGGAGTCATTGTCTGAAAATTGAAATTCGTACCCTCGTTTTTGTTTTTTTGTGGTATTTTAGTCATGTTTATTTTTTTAAAAGTTCATTGCGCTGGCTCCCACCCACCGCGGAGTCCAACAAGGGGTAGGGTTACTGCTTTGCAATGAACCTACCGGGTTGCTGGTATTCCCACATACCTGGTATGGAGCAGTATACTCAGCCAGTGTTGATACCGAAGTATGCCACTGGCTGATTGACGCGTGTGTGGAAGTGCCAGGTCTTCAGATGGCGTTCATCCAACCAATCACTTTATAAAGCATTAAAATAATAATTGTCACGTAGAAGTGAAACAGACAGTGCAGCAAAATTTAATAGTTGTTAAAAATAGGAATATTGAAAAACAGTAAACAATGGCAATTATGGTAAGTGATTAAAAGAGATGACTGATTGAACTACCACCAAATGCCTCCCTACGTGACACCCAGTACTTTTGGGGTGGGGGCTCCCGATTGGCCAGAACGGGCCATCCGACCATCCTTCTACTCCCGAAATTGGGGCCAAAGCAGTGTCTTGGACATTATCTGAAATAATGGAGACCAGGGCCAAACAGAGTTTACGACCTGATCCACATCCTTGGAGACTGCCCTAACCGGGGCCCGAATCCTCAACTGCCAGGATTCCTTCTTCCGGGGCCTTCAGAACGCACCTCACGGGAGAACAAGGTGCCTGCCAGATGGTATTAGCAGGGTTGATCATTTTGGTCCGGGGCTGCGTATTTGAGTATTTCGCAGCGAACCAACTCAATTGAGGAAATAGCAAATGAATTGATGAGAAAGCAAAAAACACCTAAAGAAGTAATGCTCATTCATGCAAAAGATCTTATGGCATCCGTGGGTAAAGCTACATTGGGAATAAAAAGACAGAAATGAGAACGGAAACGTCAGTCTGAGGTTCGTTCTCATAGAGTCAAGACACGAAAAAGACTTGTAGTGGTTTTGATCCAGATAATGTATCACCAGCATACATCGAGGGGTATTGAAAATATTGGTGAAATTGAGCCATTTCCTATTTTGCATCTTTACACAATTCTTCACCAATAGAATTTTTAATTCCAAGACAAACAACCAAGTGGTTAGATCTTGCATCATCTACACTTGAAGTTCAATTTAAAATTACAAAACAAGATGGGAGTGTATTGGGTGGAGATACAAATATAACTCCTATCAATAATTGTTTTAACAGCATGTTCAGTAAAATTGATGTTACACTGAATGTTAGTCTTGTAACCACCAATACAGACATGTATCCTTATCGAAGATTTTTTGAGAATTTTCTTAGTTATTCAGGAGATGTGAAAAACACTCATCTGGCTGGTAGTGAGATGTGGTATGCAGATAGTCCTGGATACCACACAGCAATAGCTAAAGATGGTGATAACAAAGGTTTGGTCCAGCCACCGTCACAAATTAATTGCAGA
Organism: Pictodentalium vernedei; assembly: GCA_031216915.1. Taxonomy (NCBI): domain Eukaryota; kingdom Metazoa; phylum Mollusca; class Scaphopoda; order Dentaliida; family Dentaliidae; genus Pictodentalium; species Pictodentalium vernedei. Next base: position 405,796,757 of record CM062291.1, read on the forward strand.
CAGTAAATCTGTACAATTGAAAGCAAAAATACATTTAGATTTATTTGTGCAAGACAAATATCTACCAAAATGGTGTGGAAATGAGAATAAAAATTCACCGTTCTCCAACTAAATTTTATCTGGTTGGTGATGAAAATGGAAAATAGAAATTCAAAAAGCCAAATTCAGAATACCGTCTTTGGATTTAATTCCTAAATTTGCAAATGATCTTAATGCACAAATAGATCAAACAAATTATAAAATCCCCATAGAGACGAAAACATTTACCATTGGAAACGGTCTTCGATCAAAAATAGAAGACCATCTGTTTCATAAACAGATGCCAAAACGATTAATTCTTGGTTTAGTTTAGAATAAAGATATAAATGGAGATATTGGCACAACTCCATTTAATTTTCAACATTTCAATTTGAACAAATTGGAAATCACAATAGATGGACATTCCATTAAAGCACGTCCCTTTGAACCAAATTTCGAAGGTGGACTTTATCTAAATTTATATTTATCATTATTTGAAGCGATCGGGTATTTTGGACAAAATTAAACAATTAATGTATGTATGCAGGATTATGCAAAAGGCTATACCCTTTGGGGAATTGATTTGACACCTGATCAGTCAAGTAGTGGACCATTAGCTCATCCTATAAAGTCGGGCAACCTTTGAATAGATATCCAGTTGCTCAAGCTCTTCCAGGGGTGATCAACGTTGTTGTCTATGCAGAATTTGATAGTGAGATAGAAACCAACAAATTCAGAGAAGTGATATTTGACTATTAACAATGGATACATGTGAAAATTGCAAGATGTGTGAAGAAAAAATACAAAAATTATTTCAAGAATGTGTTGTGATAGAACTGATAAAATCCATTAAACAGAAAATGAAAAATATCTGTGAAGAATGTCGATCCAACACAACAACATTAATAGGTATATACATTACAGAATGTTTACAGAAACTGTGTCCAGTGACTATACTACATAATCTACACAAGAGAGCAAGAATAATTGACTTATTAGAATATTGTGCTCGAATAGACTTTGAAATAGACTGCCAAAAAGACATTCAAAAGTGGGCAGAATTCGTTAAAAGAGACTGGTCATACTATACAGCATATCTTGATTAACGACTTCATAACAGCCCTTTTCAGGGGCTAAGAAGAGATGGAAATCACTCATCTACAATATATACTGAACAATTCTCCAAAGTTATCATCATTGAATGGAAAAGTGTGTTCAAGAGACTTATTACCAAAACCAAAGCTTAAACATAGAAAAGCTTATATTGTGAACACAGATTCATCAAGAGAACCAGGAGAACATTGGGTGGTGATATATTTCAAAGACAATCATTCAGCCATCTACTTTGATTCCTATAGCTTACCACCAGTAAATAAAGACATTTACAATTTCATAGTGAAAAACACAGATTCATGGTCTATTAACACAATGAGACTACAAAGTGTTCACACTGTGGTGTGTGGAATGTACTGTATATTTGCTTTAGATCATCTTGCAAGAGGATATGATTTAGAGACAGTTCTTACTATCATATTCCATCCAAGAAATTTCCAAGAGAATAACAGAGAGATTCGTCGATGGTTTGAGCAAAGCTATAGACATTATTTTATGTAATCAAACATCAGGTGTCAAAACAACCCACAGAGAGGAAATGTTTTATTATAATTGATAAAAAAAACATTTTTCTATTGTATAAATTTATTATGAATCAGAGCTAGGATTTTTTTATTGTTCCTTTTTTTTAAAAAAAAAATGCTCAAGTGATACCACTTTATTTTTGAAAAACAGATCTCTCAAATTTTTCTCAGAAAAAAAATCTTGTAATAAAGTGGTATCACTCCAAAAAAAATCTCGATGTAAAAGGTTTTCTATAGATAGGCAAAACTCAGATCTCGGTGTATATATGCTTCTCACTTCATATATTAAGTATTGGTACCTGAAATAAATCTTTATTGCCTATTTAAAATGTAGCAGTGACCACTACCCCCCCCCCCCCCCCCCAACAGTAAAAAATGAGTCAAGAGTCACTTCTCATTTTTCACTATTTGCGTTTATTGCCTTTAATATTATATGTCTGCCAATCAAACCCTCCACACAGTAAAGTGTTATACGGTTTAAAGTATGGGAGGAATGGTTGATAAACATATATTTGTCAGTATAAAAGTATTTGGAGCAAACCTACCCCATGACTGTCACTATGGCGAAAAACATTTAACACTGAATTCCCCACACCCAAATATGCCACTATAGGGCAAAATGAACATAGGATTCTCCATACCCCAATGGTGTCACTATAGGGACTTAGTGATTGGAAGGGTTTTTTTTACCCATGGCTGCCACTATAGACCTAAGCATTTAACACTGTATTCTCCATACCCAAATATGCCACTGCAGACCAAAAATTTAACATAGGATTCTCCATAGGGTGTCTTGGTCTATAGTGGCATATTTTGGCCCAAAGTGGCATCATTGGAGGCAGGGAAAAAGAAAGATCTTTTTTCCTGCCTCCAATGATGCCACTTTGGGCCAAAATATGCCAATATAGACCAAGACACCCTATGGAGAATCCTATGTTAAATCTTTGGTCTATAGTGGCATATTTGGGTATGGGGAATTCACTGTTAAATGCTTAGGTCTATAGTGGCAGCCCTCACTACTCACTTCAGTGCCATTTGTTTTCGTATGATGGCGATACTCTATAAAATCGTAGTGTTTCCTGGAAACAAAGTGTCCTATAGGTATATTCCTGCTCTCAATTCTTGCCATACATACAGAGTGTTAAGATATATAATTCATGTAGACAAAAGTCTATAAAACACTCTAAAACTTTACTTGTTGGTTACAAAACATTTATCATTCCTTTCAGGGCTCTAGCGTGATTTTGTACAGAAATGCAGAGATTAGAAAATATCAGATATACTCTTATGCCAATTGGCCAGGTGGATTATTCGGATCACCAAGCATGGCTGGCACCAGACCAGGTAAGATCCGAAAAATAAGTAAACGAATTATCTTCTCAGTTTGGAGTTTTGACCTAATGTTATGTCTGAAAGTTGAGCCTTGCTGTCAAACAAGGTCAATCAGTAATTAAACACCACCCATAGTCCAAAGTGAAACATAATTTATAAATCAATGAATCAGGCTTTTAAGCCACCAGCCAGAATTCGAAATGAAACAAGTCTAAGCCATCACCTACTTTTTACAAGGGGGCGCGGTGGCTCAGTAGGTAGAGGTGCAGACTGCAAGCCGAGAGGTCCTCGGTTCGAATCCCACCTGCGGCAACCGCGTTGTGTCCTTGGGCAAGACACTTCGCCCCCATTGCCCACGTGGGGGAACGGCGGCGTTGTGTACTAAGGCGTACTGCACGTCGATGGTACACCTGTCTTCAACCAATGCTAACCCTGCTTGTGTGGAGTTGGTATGTTGGGGAGCTGGCCGTTGCTCAGTGGTTCTCTCCGTGTACTCCGGCTTCCTCCACCCATAAAACTGTCACGGTCATGATTAGCCATTGTGCATAAACATGTGACCTTAAACACCAATAAATAAATAAATACTTATTACAAGCCTGTTCTATGAAATCCCCATATACGGCTCCACTAAACCATGCGGAACTGAATGAAAATTGTTGAAAACTATTTCTAAATAGGTACGGAATTTCACTGGAATTTTCTCCAAATCGTGCACCACAATAACAATTTGAATCGCTAGCGATAGCTAAAAATCGTCCGCCGAGTTTCAATGTGTTCTATGTGCCTGTGGGCACATAAAACACATTGAAAATCAGGGGACGAAATAGTAACAAGGGTTCCCCTCGCAAATTTGGTTGGCGATAAATCAATCACATTCCCATACTATATAGACACATATCACTTTGTTCTATGTAATCCCCATCTGCAGCAGCACTAAAACACGCGGAAAATGAAAATCTGTTCCGCACATATGTGCGGAACGGAAATCATTGACGGACTACTTTTAAATAGAAACGAAATTTCACAGGAGTTTTCTACAAATCGTGCACAGCAATTACAATTTGAATCCCTAGCGATAGCTAAAAACCGTCCCCAGAGTTCCAATGTGTTCAATGTGGGCACATAGAACACAGTGGAAATCAGGGAAGGAAATAGTAACACAGGTTCCCCTTGCAAATTTGGTTGGCGATAAAATGTACTCTTTGTGTTGATAGTTGTCAAATAAATTGCTGAGTGTCCTAATTGTTTTTATAAACGTGAAGGCGTGTAATACAATCATTTGTGTATGTCTTACTTTCATTCGTATGGGATATATTCCAAACGACTGAATCTGAAAGTAACATAAACATTCATTTTACTGGAATCAACGAAAGAAATGTTTCTCAAATATTTGATTTGACCGAGTCTTTATTGACATTACAATACTGTTAGACATGTTTGTAAATTAATTACTTACAGTTAAAACTAGAAGTCCTGTCATGAAATGCGCACAAATAGCACGTCGATCTGCGCGTTAATCTACACGTTATGACCAACGTAAGGCTATCAAATTCTGTACATATGACCTGTGCACAAGCAATGTTTCAGCCAACGGAAATCCGGGTAACCCGGAGGTCCAGTGGCAGAAACATTGCCTGTGTTTGCTCTGAGTAACCAGGGAAACCTGCCGTGCTTTGGATGCCATTCGATATGACAATTGCGCGCAATTCGTATGCGTAATTAAGCCTTGATAAGAGCACATTTCGTGACAGGACTTCTAGTTTTAACTGTATGAATGAAGGTTCACCACGGCTGAAGGATTATGATTACACCTCATAGTTCCATCAATTATGTTAGTATTTTGATGTGTCAAGACGAAATAAATAATGCAATGTATATAACTGTAGCACAGAATAATATCTATATATCTCTGTGAGTAAAACGTCATCACTTTAAATCAACGGTAGTCAGTGCGCAAACTCCACGAGAAGTGGGTAGACAAACAACCCATAACAGCGTCGGATTCTTTACGAATTACACTGGTGGACAAAGAGCTGGTCACTGAATAACCGAATATAATTCTGACTTGACGATTCGTTACGTCAAAATTATTTAGCGCGCGTACGCGCCTGTATATTACGGTAATAATTGCTCCATATCATGCGGTGCCGAATTCTCAGGTCGATTCAATTGACTTGGAAAAAAATGAAAAATGAAAAATGAAACCGTATACTGGATCCACTAATATGCGGAATTCATTATTCAACTGGGACTCATCGTATTCAATGTTATCAGTATTCGTGTTGTGTTATACCACCTCCAAAGTTAGAAGCACTTATTAAAACCATTCTTGGTTTGATACATCCACCCTCGAATATATTAGATGAGATGTCTGCGTGACTATTTTCCCCCAATTCGCGATGTGTCTGTAGCCTCCATTCAAGCATTCTGTCCTGTTTGTTTTGTGTGGATAGATGGGGTAGTTTTACAAGATTTTTTTCGAATGGAGATCTTAACACCCGAAGTGTAACCAACCCCTCTCCACCCCTCCAGTCCAATAAGCCAGACATTCTTTAAAAAGTATTTTCGAGAAACACCACTGATAATACCTTGAGATGGTGCCGGGGCAGTTCCTCTCAAAATCATCTCGGCACAGGAATTTTGTCCAAAGTCGAATTTCGTACCGGGACGATTCGTCCGAAAAAGCTAATCTTTTTTTGTGTGTGTGTGTGTTGGGGGGGGGGGGGGGTGATTTCGAAGGAAAATATTAACCCCCACGGCCTGGAACCAGGCTACCGATAAAATTGAAATTATTTTAACCATTTACCCAACGTAACGGCCAAAACCGGCCACCACTATTCACAAAACTCGCCAATTAATTTTAATTATTTTGTTCATTTTTTGTCTCAAAATGCTTTGTGATGTGATATTCACCTTCTTTTGGTGAGAAAGACTCAACTTTGTTCACAGAACGCTTCTTGTTTATGTTCTAATAAGACTGCACGATATATTCACAAAATAAGATTTTTTATGGGCATTTTCTCGCGCGCTCGTGCTTGCACAGAAGTTTTCTTGTAATTAGTGGTTTTATATTTCAGTTTGCACATTGGTTTCAGTGCAGTCGATAGTTTTAGGGGTTTGCTTGGAAGGCTTGATGTAGGGACAATTCGCATCGTAGAGGACAACAACTAAGCCTTTCTGTCAGCCATCGCGGGTGCTTAAACTCCACCAACTTTTCAGCCGTAAACGTTGTTCACAAATTACAGAAATGTTCCTAAATTAGAGGGAATAATACATACTTTAAGTTCGTTTTATGTTTTTCTCCAGGTTCATAAGTGATTTAACCCTTTATCTAACCTGAAAAGCATACGACACTTGCAAAAATAATTCTTGAAAAACTAATTTTTTTCATTTTGTGTCTCTAAAACATAGGTTATGACCCCTCGTTGGAACGAGCTCGACGAGCTCGTTCCAACGAGGGGTCATAACCTATGTTTTTGAGACAAAAAATGAAAAAAATAATGAAAATTAATTGGCGATTTTTGAGAATAGCGCTGACCGGTTTTGGCCGTTACGTTAGGTAAAGGGTTAAAGCGCAGAGGACCAGGGAGTTTTAAACATTGCTGTTCACTTGGGCATCCTGCGACTTTGCAGTTGTTTCTAGGCAAGGCTATGCTACCTGTATAGGCAGCCGAGTGTTGCTTAGAAACAACTGCGAAAATGAGAGATGTACGGCACGGACGGAAGCAGTTTGAAGTACTATACATGTACTTACCTTCCCATGGGCGTCAATTTCTAGAATTCTATCTACCAATGGTGTCCATACCTTTAGAAGTTTGGCCAGTTTGATGAAATGGGAATTTTGAGGGTAGAAATTGGGAAAATCACTCCAAATCTCATTGGAAGTGGGGACAATGTTCTACCCATGTTGTCAACCAGAAAAATCCGACTTGTGTTTTTTAGACCAAGGCTCAAATCCTAGGTATCGCACTGTTGACATGTTAATCAATGAATTTGAACTCTTGTAACGTGCAGTTAATAACTCAATATTTGTGTTACAGGTTCAAAACATCTTTTCTTGAAAAAAATGCACTAAAAAATGGATGTAAATGACAAACAAGTCTTAGTAAATCAAGACAATCGGTAAATGGTGTCTCGCAAACCTCACCTATAGATCAATTTCTGGACCGTCGATAGGGGGTGGGGGAATCACTAACTAATAATCGCAAAATGCTAATCGCCGAACTCACCATGAAAACGAAGGAAAATAGCAGAAGTAGTTGGTTATCTGTCAAATTTTATTTTTCAAATTTTGTTTTATTTATTCATATATGAGGGTGATATCGTGTCATCAACTCTGGCTTGCTAGCAGTCTATACTATCTTAACCCTTTTGACACTGTCTGGTATCTTCCATGTCAGTTCAATGGCTACAAATGGAAGAGTTCATATTCATTATTTGGGGATAGACCAAGTTATATTTTCTAAAGGCTGCACGTTGAAAATTTTAATTGGTCTACCCCACACATTCAATTAGCAGGCATCATAATTAATAAAATTATGACCTATCGTGTTTCTGGACCGAAAATAGGGGTCTCTCCTGTTCAAAGGGTTAATAAATAAGATTTCTTACTTGGACTCGTATCATACACACAGTCGATCATTCAAATGGAAGTCTGTAGTACCAAGCCAGAAAATAAGCAGTCTGACATTTGCAAAATGAGGTCCCCAGGAGGTGAATTTGATGATGCTATCCCATACAGTGGGCCATTTTATCCTCTGGGTACCTCTTTCTGTTTAGTTTTGAGACCCTGATTCAGATTGACGTTCACAGAGGGTAAATTTAGTGATGCTACCCTGCTGTGCAGAGTAGCATCGCTAAATTCACCCTCTGGGGACCTCATTTTGCAGATGTCAGTCTGCTTATTTTCTGGCTTGTGTAGTACATGATTCGGTCTGTTATTCATTGTTATTTATTCATTGGTGTTTTACGGTCACATACTTATGCACAATAGCTAATCGTGACCGTGACAGTTTTACGGGTGGATGAAGTCGGAGTACCCGGAGAGAACCACAGAGGATCGACGAGCAACTGTCAGCTCCTCAACATTCAACATTCTAACTCTGTTCAAGCTCTGCTCAAGCAGGGTTACAGCGGGCGAAGACATGTGCACCATCGACGTGCAGTACGCCTTAGTACACGGCGTCATCGTACCCCCATGTAGGCAACCGGGAAATAGTGTCTTGCCCAAGGACACAACGCAGGTTGTCCCGGACGGGTATCGAATTCGGGCCATCTAGCACAGAAGTCCAACAGTATACCACTCAGCCACCGTGCTCCCATTCGGTTCGTTAGAGGACCAGCATTCCCAGTTGGCAGTACCGATACGAAGCGTGTTAATTTAATAAGACGTTGCGTCACAACTACTACGTTTCTTTTAATTTATTTTTTATTTATTCTGTAATAAATTTCCAAGAAGTCTTAAGTTTTTGGACTATACTTTCGACAGACTAATATTCCAACTGCATCGGTAGTTCAGTGGTTACGGCATTGGACTTCAAACTTTCGAAAGGTCCACGGTTCGATCCCCGCCAGGGGTAACTTTGGCAAAGATCTTGATAAAATGCACGGCGGAAATACCGATGACCCAAACAACAAGGTGTTTATGCATACGCACTAACACCATATCCCAATTGCCCACGTGGGGCACGGTCGTGCTATGTACAACGGCGTACTCCACGTTGATGGTGCACTTGTCTTAAACCAATGCTAACCCTGCTTGTACGGAGTTATTACTTTTGGAGAGTGTGACAGTCGCTCGCCGTTGCTTGATGGTTCTCTCTGGCTTCCCCACCTGTAAAACTATCCGACACCAGGTGACCCTGGCTGTGGAATGGGTCGTTAAACCCCAATAAATAAATAAATAAATAAATAAATAAATAAATAAATAAATAAATAAATAAATAAATAGAGTGGTGGCTGAGTGGATAAGTGCGCTGGTCTCTCATGCCAGAGGTCCCGGGATCGATCCCCGGTCGGGGAAAGTTCTCAAGGTGTCCAAACACTCTCCGTCAGCATCAATTGTGGGGTTGATGCTGTCACAGCGTACCGTCCTATCGGATGGGGGCGTAAAATGGCTGTCCTCTGTACGGAGAGAGTCACACTCCGTGCAGGCTAAAGATCCCTTCGTAGTATTCGAGAAGAGCTAGGCCACGAAGTTGCCGATATGAAGATCATCCCACACACCTACGCCATTGGGCCAAGGAGAGGCGTTAATATAAGTTAAAACAAATAAGATTAAATAAATAAATAAATAAATAAATAAATAAATAAAGAAATAAATAAATTCCAGCTAAATAAATAAATAAATAAATAAATAAATTCCAGCTGCAACATCAAGGCATGCCTTCATTGAAGGCATGCTTTGATGATGTTGTAAGAATATTAGTCAATCTGGACTTGAGCCATCACAATCGAGACAAACGAAGTTTACACCATTCCCCCACCCCAGTCAGTCATTTTCGCAAGTCTAGAGAACATATTAAGAGAGTGCTACCCTCATATTTTCGGTGCTGTCTATTCCAATACTTTCCTTCCATTATGTACTTGATAGGAGGTAACATAGCAGCTTCCTGGGCAACGTTAAGAGCAATTGGACAAGATGGTTATATGTCAAAAGCCAAAGAACTTATGGATATCGCTGTGAAGTTGAAACAAGAGATAAAGAAAACCCCGGTGAGACATGAATGGTCTAAACAACACTTTATTGAAGGAAATACCTTAGCTAACACAGTTCCTGGAGATATCACGTTTATTTACTATTTACCTATATTATATCACTATAGCAGAACATCCGTATGGTAGCCTAGTACAAGGCGTTTGATGGGAAAACGTTTTCCAGATTAAAAGGCCAAAACTGGTACAGACATCACTAGACTACCTGTACACTCTTTCCAAAACAAAGGTACTCTATGCAGCACATGCAGTAAAAGCCCATCATACATTCCAACACACTGGAAAAGAGCCGTTTTGTTTTGGAAATAGAACAGGGGAAAGAGTAAATGGAGGATTTAGACATTGGATAATAAAATTCGAGTCTCTAAAGTACTTCCGTTGAATTGAACTTCTCCCTACAATACCCCCACTGTTGTCGACGTATCTGCGCCATAGCACTCCATGAGCTACATTGAAAACAAAGGTGACACCCTCCATCTTAGATTGAAGACATAAACATGTTGGAACCCGATAACTCGTAGAGCAAGCACATGCGCATCGACACCAGGTTTCTCCATGCTAATGACGTTAAAACATATTACCATAACAACTCACGTGACCTAAATAAAGAGACGGTATGACGTCACTTCCGAAGTCATGTCTACGAGGACTCGGGGGGCACTGGTATATTACTACTATTAAAAGGTAGCATTATCTAATACATGAAAAAACGGTTGTTGTTCTCAAGCAAACCGGTCGAAAATAGAATGCCCCAACTTTCTCGCATACAACTATTAATAGTAAATTTGCCTAAGGAACTGTATATTCTTATTATAACAAAGAGAGGGAACAGAAAGATAACGGCTAGATGGGTACGAGAGATGCATGAGTGGAAAGATTAGTAAATTCTGGGTAAATCGAGAAAAAAAAACAGTGAGAGATATTATTAACTGGTTGATTGCTAGAAGCCACTATCAGAGCTTTCAGAAAAATGAGGGTACCAGAGAAAAAGCCAACATTTTCCTTCCTCATGATACATATTTAGTTAAATACAAATATTTTGTTTATATAAATTTGTTTATTGCAAATTATTGGAGAGTGCCTACTGGCACTCTCCAATACTTTGTAATAAAACAAATTTTGAATAACAAATCAGACGACCAAAAATAATCTAGCCCTCCACCAGTTAATTCAGCAGTTTCCTTCTGACTACTGGAAAGAGAGAAAGGAGGGGGAGTCGCGCGTTACCAGGAATATCTATTGAGTACGGAGGCTCGGGCATCTCTTGGGGGGATCAAGCATGATATGCGGGTGACTTACAACAACAGTTGGAGGCCTGAGTATTGAAACGGATGCCCCAGGTTTCGAGTGACCGCCCTGGAGAAATGTTTTAAAAATGAGCCTTAGATGGCGCGATCTGGAGATCTTTTAGAGTCGAGCTTATATTTACACCAAATGTAGTATATATCCGTAATTATATACCCCATGCAGACCATATTGTTCAATCTATTAACCCCGATTCAACCCAGTTTATTAGGAAACTGCATATCAAAATTTTCTTGTATTTCTACCTTGATGGCATCAGCCATTTACACTGATTCCTTTCTCATTGTTAGTCTCCGCTATCGTCCACTAAGGCTCAGTAAAACAACTTTTCAAACAATCTGTCCAGCCATCTAGTGTATGACAAAAAATGAGTCGTTCATACCAAAAATAAACCCCATTTGCACACAAAATAGAGGTGGGAGGGTTTGATTTTTCAGACTCGGTTCCGGTTCGGTTTCAGGAAAAAATCGGTTTCGGTTCAGTTTTTGTGTATGTTAAGAACATCTAGTAAATACCACCTCAGGCTCCTTGGCTTGGAAATAATCCGCGCTAATTTGTACGACACAACTCGCCACAAAAAGTCCTCTGTCTGTAAGTATCTCATTTTTGTCCAGCCTAACATCCATGTGATCATTCTATGGGGTTCTATGAGATCAGTTAGGTCTATTGAGAAAGAAAAAAACAAATTAGGGCAACAAATTAATAAAATTAAGCTAATCAATGTTGTGTTCTCATTGTCACATTACTCTCTTCTTAACTCTACCGGTGGACGGTCAATACGGGAGAAAACTTGACAAAAGAGAACACGACGTATTCGTCCCCTTGAAGTATAGGTTAAGTGACAACAGTCTACATGTATATGGACAACTAGCCCAGTTCCCCCGGTAAGACAGCTTGATCAGTTTATGCAAAAATAGGCACCCCCCCCCCCCCCCAAAAAAAAAACAGCAAAACCGTTCGGCTGGTTTTTGTGGTTCGGTTTTCTGGTTTTGCCGGAAACGAACCAGAAAACCAAAAACACCGCCTGTTCTTCCCCAAAACATTGTTCAATACTCAAAGAGATAACTAAAATCGAAGACATTTTAAGTATCTCCCTCATAAATAATCTTGAAATACAATGTAAAGATAGCTTGACGAACATCTGTGCAAAATTAGACAAGGCCTTAAGTTAAATGTTTGCATGGTACGACCTTGACGACTTGTCGCGCCCAAAAAATAATTAGCGCTTAAATGTCCAAGATTAGACTGGGGCCGCACGGGTCTTTTGGCCGAGCCAGTGTTGTATTAACACATGTCCAAGATTAGACTGGGGCTGCACGGGTCTTTTGACCGAGCTCGCCCAGCGTCGTATTAACACGTGACCGGGCACATAGGCTTTTAGGTACTTCGGTCTCGGGGCCCCCTCCGGCACTTCAATCTTTCACCCCACTACAGCTGACAGCCTGACCCTGGCACAGTAGGTACTATGCCGCAGTACATAGACCTTTGTCCCTATATCTCGAAAAATTCGGTCTTTTGATTGGTCAGAATGCCGTGGACAAATAGCCATGGCAAAGGATGCACCCAACATCCAAGGTGTATGAGAGCGTGCAAAATCGAGGGTATAAGCGCACGCAAAACATCTGGGGTATTTGGTTTAAACGAAAGATTTCCACTTTTGCTCGCCTCGAAATAAAAATCGAACCAAAAAACCCGAAAATAGTCACAAATATCATCAGATTTCCGACAATTCAATCATAAAAATAAAATAAGAGCAAATAATTCGTCCCCTGAGTACCAATGTGTTCTATGTGCCAGTAGGCACGTAGAACACCTTGGAACTCAGGGGACGATATGTCAACAAAAAACTGTTTACTCGTTTCCTTAACGACCCAAGGGATGTAACTCTATCTGTTGTCTTCTGAGATTATAAAAACAAATTTATTATCACGAATTTGGTCCAAGTGATCGTGGTGCTGAGAAATGCGTCCACAAATTTATTGCCACTATATTTTTATTTTTGTGTTTCAAACGGGACAAAAACGTTATCTCCGCTAACATGTATGGTATATGAAGATTTAATACATGGCTGTCTCATTTAAACACCTCGCCAGCGGCTCGGTGTTTAAAAACCGACAACCAGGTATTAAATCTCCATATACCATACATATTGGCAGAGATAACTTATAATATCCATTTTGCGGGTCTCCTGAAGAATTATACTCACAACTTGACATATTATTTAAATAAGCATTAAAATAATGCACTGTATATAAATATATATATATAGTATACTTATGAGAGTATATATATGGATAAATACATATGGCATATATCGCTACGGCACAGAGTACAAATTGCCATTAACCATTGGAGCCCTAAGGCGCTGGCTGGTAATAGATCCTCAGCAAAACAAAACATGTAAAAATGGCCGGCCCTCTGCACCTGGGGCCCCTAGGCTTCAGCCTAGTCAGCCTTATGAATAATACGGCCCTGAGCCCGCCATCAAAGCAGTAGAGTAATACGATAACTGCGAGTATTTTAACCCTTTTGCCAACAAAATGGTTATATACGGCCAGAGCTTATTTGCCAAAACACTATTATTTTTTCGGGAATGTGACAACCGTTATTTATTCCCAGTTCCTTATTCGACATATGTTATCAACCGATTTTATCGGTTGATAACGAATGACGAATAGGGAACTGGGAATAAGTAACGGTTGTCACATTCATTATTTTCTCAATTTTTTCCTAAAAAAACATAGCTAAAGATTCATCATTGGAACAATATCGTAGCACTTGATCCAAACAGGAGTGTATAATCGATGTTGGCAAAATATAAATTTATTTATCTGTTCGGTCGCGAATTCCTTAATTCAACATTGCAGATGGCACCTAGTCCCACTCAAAGGACTGAATAAAGCATTTCACATGACACCTTGTCCTATTCAGGGGACTAAATAGTTTTCACGAATCTGGTAGGACGAACCATTGGTAGCAGTGTCTCTACCGAGCTATTTTCTAATATAAAAAATAAAAGAGAGATAACTGCTTGGTGGTTATGCACATTTTGAAGTACACAATCATGTTTTGGAGGAGTTTTAAAATTTTAGAATATGGGTTTTTGATTCCTCACCGGGGACGGCAACCCCGCCTGCAACCAGGAGTCCAGCATCCAGACTAGTAGACCATTGCGCACCGTCTAAACACGATGGCTGGAATCTAGCTTTTTAGATGAAGTTCTCGTGTATGCACGATCACATCACATATTTTCGCATTGAACATGCTTTCAGTTTTAACATCTGCTTTTAAAAGGTTCAACGGGAAACCACTCGTCAAATTTGATTTTATCACGTAATGGATCACTAGACGACAGGGGCGGGCTAGGCCAAGAAAAGTTACCGGAAAATAAACCAAGGCGGACCTTGGACCCGGAGAAAATTTTGAGTTTTCGAACTGAACAAACGCTGCTTCCTTGCACCTGAGTTATCAATGGCAGTTCACATAGAGGACATTTCGATGGCATTTTTGTATCATCTTCATCACTCATTCGGCAAGAATGGTATCAGCAGTGGGTGGGAGTGCGCGAATTCTCCAGGCCGACCACAGTTCGGTCCAATGGGAGAACGTTTTGATTTTTCAAAATAAAAGAACGCTGTTTCCATGCATCTGAGCGATCAGTGAAGACTAGACTGTTGGTATATCAAAATGTTCTTATGTGGACTGCCGAAAGAGAATATTTCAATGTACCGACATTTTATGCAATCAGATCCATATCGCTTGTTGGGCGTTTACATGATATTTCAGACACCAACGTGTGTAGGGCTGCACCAGCTTCAAGGGGCGGCCCAATAGGGGGCCCATCGGGAGTTTACCCGATGGACCATACGATCAGCCCGCTTCTGCTGGACGAGTGTTTCTCCTGTCAATAAAGAAAAAACACAAGATAAATTTTATTGCTGTCATCTCTCTACATATTAGAACTTAAGACTATTAAATGTTTTTAGAACATTATCTAGAGAACATGTCAGATACAGACGGGGACCATACCGTTCCTTTTCCTTTGACCTGACTCACGAGAGAAGATTTTATTTAACCGATTTCTCGAGACTCGTTAACTGGTGTGATGAAAGAAATTACTGTCCATCGCTACTGTTAATCTCCCCATTAGGACCCGACTACTTCATGTGGGAACGACAGTTTGAGAAGAAATATATTCTCCTCTCTCACTGCCACCCAAGCTGACGTCCCCAGACTCTGGCAGTGACGAGAAATTTTATCCACTGGACTTCAGAGTGCCCATTATGATGTTTTCTCTCAAACTGACAAGACCTAAAGTACAGATTTTCTCCGAGTGAAACATTTATTTATTTTCCAATGATCTCTTAATTTATTATGCGTACATTCCAGGGACTGTGTATTTTAGGTGAACCACATATGACAGCATTTTGTATTGGATCCAGTGATCCCGATGTTGACATAATGGCCGTTGCGGAAGTGATGGAGACGAAAGGTTGGTATCAGTTGAGTTGGGAGGTTTTGACTTTTTCAGATTCGGTTTCAGGAAAAAAACCTTGGTTTTACTTCAGTTTTTCTATGTGTTCAGAACATGGGGAAAAGCCATGTTTGTAAATATCTCCAATGACGTCAACCTAACTTCCCTTTGATCATTGTTAACCCTTTACCTAACACGAAAAGCAGACGACACTTGCAAACAAAGTTCTTGAATAACTAATTTCTTTCATTTTTTGTCTCAAAAACATAGGTTATGACCCCTCGTTGGAACGAGCTCGACGAGCTCGTTCCAAAGAGGTGTCATAACCTATGTTTTTGAGACAAAAAATGAATATACAATGAAAATTAATTGGCGATTTTTGTGAATAGTGCTGGCCGGTTTTGACCGTTACGTTGGGTAACGGGTTAAGGTTTCCAGAGAATCAATCGCTTAGTCAGAAAAAACCCATAAATTAGGGTAACAAAATGAATAAAGTTCATCTAATCCATGTTGTGTTCTCAATGTTTTGTCACATTTTCTCTCTTATTGATTCGTCCAGTGGACGCGGCAATAAGGGAGAAACTATGACAATGAAAACAGGACGTATTCGCCTGACGGTAGTCCATAGGTGCCATTAGACCAGTTCTCTTCCAGTAAGAAAGTTTGATCAGTTTATGCAAAAACATTTTAAACTACTAGTCATAAAAAACACCAGATAAACGCTATCTGGGGATCTGGGGCATATTCAATACATATCCGAACTCTGATATCGATATTTTAACTTTAACCCCTAAAATTGCACTTGTTTTACTTTCCAAAGTGTGATTTACTGGGATTTTCGGGTTTGATTATAAACGATAACTTCACAAGTGAATTACGCAATCAACAATTGTGTCATGTATCCGTGCGCGCAAACAAAGACGCGTTGCTGTGGGTGTAATAGGGACTACCTAACACGAAAAGCCAACGACACTTGCAAAAACATTCTTGAATAACTAAGTTTTTCATTTTTTGTCTCCGCAACATAGGTTATGGCCCCTCATTGGAACGAGCTCGTTCCAATGAGGGGTCACAACCTATGTTGCGGAGACAAAAAATTGGCGATATTTGAGAATAGCACTGGCCGGTTTTGGTCGTTACGTTAGATAACGGGTTAAATAATACAATTATCGTTAATAATGAATAGTAATAACAGAGTAATCGCTTGACTGGACTGGTTACGTGAAATAATTCATTCGAGGCGAGGAACTATATTGTAAAACACTCGTGCGCATTCGCGCACTCGTGTTTGTACAACGTCCCTCACCTCTCATGAATTATTTCATGTAACAAGTCCAGTCAAGCGATTGCTCTCTATTTAATATATATCGCGACTTCCGATTTGCGGTCTCAATTTTCGCAAGCACGGACAAAGAGTAGTAACTGGTATAGGCATTTCTCAGACGACTCAAACCATATGGAGTAAATGAACTGTGACCCAATTGCTCAAACGGGTGACTCAAACAACTGCACAACTTATCTAGGTATTTTGAGTCTGAAAACAATCGTGGTTTGGGGGCTAGTATAGACCTTTAGGGACTAGTTGGAGAACGGTTTTTAATGGAATGTATCTGTGTTGTAGAACATAGTGTGTAACATCGTGTACACCTCACATGGAGCAGATGGCCACATGCTGGATGTGTCGAGATGTGTTTGCGTGCTAGTGCACATATTTTAGCGCATACGATGAAAAGGGGATTCTGCATGCATAGACAGACTATACAGTTAAAGCTAGAAGTCCCGTCTTGAAATGCACGTCGATCTGCGCGTTAATCAACGCATTATGACCATAGTAAAGATATCAAATTCTGTACATATGGCCTGTGCACAAGCACCGTTTCAGCCAATGGACCTCCGGGTTACGCGGAGGTCCATTGGCAGAAACATTGCCCGTGTTTGCTATGAGTAACCAGGAGAACCTGCTGTGCTTTGGGTGTCATTCAATGTGGCAATTGCGCGCAATTCCTATGCGCAATTAAGCCTGGATAAGTGCACAGTTCATGACAGGACTTCTAGTTTTTACTGTAGAAGGGATTACAGTGAACACGGGACTGATGGAATATGCTAGTGTGCTAGTGCACAATGAACGCACAAAACCGTTAGCACATGAACACATGTTGGATGTTTTGATAATTGATATGTACTTGTATGCTAGAGCACAATGCACGCACAAAACACTAGAGATGGGCAATAATGGAATTTTGATTTCGGTATTTTTAGGGGTGGAGGGGGGGGGGGGGGGTACCTCGGTATTCGTTCGGTATTTGGTATCTGACTTGACTGAGATTTGCTGATAGTTCCAAAGAGGTATTCACATCAGGAAAATTTTCCTGCAGAATAAGTTGTTGTAGCATCATTCTACCACAACGCTATAAATGACCCTGACAATGAGCTCAACAGTGGCATCCTTTTACGACCACTTACAATATCTACAGTAATTTTGTGACTTGTTCGAAGCGTTCCTTAATGTTTAAAGACTTATTTCAGTGTTCTGCGATCTCAGAGAATGTGCCCTGACCATGCCATCTTCGAGAGGTCCTGCTGTTAATAGACAAGTCACCTGGTCGGTCATTTCTCGTCAGGTTGTGACTGCCTTAACAGGTAGCCAAGACTTGACTAGAAATCACCTCTAAGCAAATGGACATGTGCAAGTTGTAGTCTACTGGGAATTGAAGACAGTTGCCCAGTCCATTGAGGGTTAACAAAATTGAAAAGAAAATCGGTCACTTCTTTCATGAAAATGAACCTTTCAGCTGTTATCAAGCCTCAACAGGAACTTATAAATAGCGAATGTATGAAAATTTGAAAATTCAGACGGTTTCGGTATTGAACGATTGGTTCGGCTCGGTATCCCCAAAATATCGGTATCGGATCGGTTTTTCGGTATATTGCCCATCTCTTCAACACACACAGCACATAGGCACATACAATGAAAAGGATATTCTGTGGGCTATTGAATGGATTCCGTAAAGCGCTTCCTAACCGAATCTGTAAAATGGGATTCAGCGATTTGGCATAAACTCTCGAGGTTATTTCCTACTGAAAAACCACATTGAAATAAAAAAAAAGTTTCATGAAGCATCAGTTAACCCGACGCCACTAGTTGCAATTGTTTTCCATTTCATTCTTCATTTCGATGAACTCGTACAAAATTAATCTACTTTGATAATCAGCGATGTTGTTCACATTCAGTTCAATGTTCATCGTTATTGCCCAAAATATACGTCAAGTGCATAACGTGCTGTTCTCCTCCCATAGGCCTGTCAGACTGCAGGTGGCGGAAATTTCGACTAGGGCTAGAGTGTGATACCCCAGCCCGGCCCCATAAATTAAGAAAATACACCAGCGTGTGGTCCACCTTCAGGTCGTTATACTCTTGTACGTTCTTCGAAGCCTGCCATTTTTATGTTGGAGGTAAGAATAGACTTTATCAGCATGCCCCATGTTAGGTCACATGGGGAGGGGTAGGCACACGTCACATTTGTTTCCAAACCAATAAACAGGTGTGGAACGAAATAGTGAGCTAACGATGTCAGTCACCGTTAATCGCTTCATATGTCACTCATTGTGCATGTTACATATTCTGCGTGTTTTTTATTTTGGAAACAAATATGACATCCCACCACGTGACCCAATATGCGGAATACTGATCTCCTCTATTACATACACTGGCAATCAAGATTTTATGCAATCTCTTAATTTACCGCCCAGAATCATAATTCCGTTCACTTTAATTTAGTGAAACAACGATTTGTTATCTTCTCTTTACAGGGTGGAAAATGGAGAGGTGTCAGAATCCGAGCGGTCTGCATTGTTCAATTCTGCCACACCACCACGCTGCGTTTGATGACCTGATAAAGGACTTGAAGTTTAGCTCCAATGAAGCCAGGGTAAGAATCTTCTGTTTTTAATATCGTCTACAGATTTAACCACTTATATCCGGGACGCTATAAATGTTTGCATAACAGAAAATTTGCTGGATGGTTATCAAACTCCAAAATGAACAACAATTATTTAAGGGGAGACAATCTCAAGAAACTCGTCTCGGGTGACACAGCAGTGTCTGTTATCAAATTTGCTTCAGTGACAAGAGATCAGGAGACGCACGTTGATGAATCACCACAGAAAACCACTGCAGCCTAAATTAAAAAAATGACATTCTGAAACATCTTCCGATCCGAATTTAGACTGCAAAAGTGGCCATGTCCATGAGTCCCCACGTCAACGGAATGTAATTATATAGATACGAGCTTGAGTGCCTCCGTGAAGCTTTCCAAGTGTCACTGAATAACCGGCGGTTTGTTTCTAGTTTAATGGGCAACTTATGTTGATACTACTGGGCGGCAGCACCCGGGTCCTCTAAATTTAGGGCGCTACTACCTTCGTTAAAGACATGCCTTGATGTAGTTGGACTATTAATCAGTAGGGATAAAAGTCGGGTACTACAGACCTCTATTTGTATGACCGACTGTGCGTTCGACATAAGTCCATTCCAAGTATCAAATATAGTCTCGATAGAAAGTACACGATTACCAGCAAAAGTGAATCGCAATCTAAGACCCCAATCTACATGAAAACGTCTCGACTTGAAAAATTAGTGAAGAGAGTGGTATCGATTGAACCCTTCTAAACTCCCTAACTTAGCGATGCCCTTGGTCGAAGCTCTTAGGGGCTCTGGTTAAGGCCAACTCGTATTCTCGACCTTATCAAGGAAAGTATCCCTGACCCACACCAAACCATTTCCTCGTGACGCTTCCAGGCGAATCGCCGTTTGCTTCCAGTGCCAATATCATAGAGCTTGTCTTGGTGTGAGATTCGCTGACCCAGCATCATTCTGTATCATTCTATTAGATTAGTGCGTCTACGTCTCCAACACAGTACGGCCGCCGTGGACTGGTCACTTTCCACGGGTGGGCAATATCTCCGCGGACGCAATAAAATTAGATTCCAAACACTAATTATAGGAATAATCATCAAAAACGTAATTAATGAAGCACCGGGTACAACCCGGTGCAACATTAATTAAAAGTTTGCTGATGATGATTTTTATCACCCTGTAAACACAGGCGTGTACATCACTGCCCACGCGTGGATTTCAACCAGCCCACGACGACTGTTGTAAACATTCAACTCATTTCTTTCAATTGCGATTTTTGTGACAGCGCCGATTGGTTTAGACCGTTACTTGCTGAAAGGGTCGAGTCATTTAATTGTTTTCTTTCAATGGAGATTCCCTACTTTACATTATACACACCAAGATCCGTGGTATTGATTAACCCTTTACCAAACGAATTCGCCGTACCCACCCGCGAAATTAACAAATTGTGCAGTTGAATAAAACATTATTTTACAAACAATTTAAAAAAAACCGTATCATTCGACCCTCATTGGAATCACATGGCTTTTTGAAATTTTTTTAAAAAAATCTCACGAAACAAATAATCAAAATTTCGTTGTGTGAAGGCTCAAATTTATCACCAAAGCTTTTATGTTATTTACAAACAAGACGAGATCATTGACACATCCAAAGACGAGCTATATTTATTCATTTCCTTAATATTTCACTTCCCCTAGTAAATTTAATAAATTAATCTTTCTTAGAGCAATTTAAAATGCATTTGAAGTAAGTAAAGAATACATATAACCAAAGGTTCGTAATCTGAAAGCATCTGGCAGATGGAACAACCTGTCCACCAAATTATATAAAGGCAGGCAACTGCATGGTTGGTGTTTGTTCGAGGAACGACTTCTTAAATATTTTGTAAGTAAGGGCGGATAACACTTGCTGGGTGTATGGCCGGTTTTCATCCAGAAGGGGGATGGAAGGAAGCATGATACGATTTCAATCGTAATCAAACCCGATCATCAAACTATGTTTGGCGGCAAACCCTTGCTTGTTGCTATCAGTGCGCTAAAACGGCCTCATCCAATTATCTATCTCGCAAGTATTTCAGATGAATCGTTTTAATTGAAACTAATTGGGGACGTGAAATAAAATAGGTTGATAACGAATGTCGAATAAGAAACTGGGAATAAGTAACGGTTGTCACGTCCATAAATTATTTTATTATACACTAAACGATAGATTATCGAAGAAATCGCGGAAAGATAGAAATCGTATCCCCCAACTGTGAAGATATAAAAAATGTCACTTTCACGGTATCAGTCAAAATGGTGGCATCACTTCAAGGTGAATACAAGTCAATTCATCACTAGAAATGATCAATTTGTTCTAAACACGTATAATGAAAAGTAAATCTAGTGTTTTTAGTGGACACCGATCATTTCCAGCAATAATTCAACAGGTATTCACCTTGAACTGATGTATGAAACCCGCTGGTCCAAACATGGCCTGAAGGTCCGTAATATACATTTTTGGTTTGGTACTTCCTTTCAAAGGACGTACCAAATCAGAAACTTATATTACGGACTTTCAGGCCATGTTTGGACTAGAAACCTGCCAGCTGAATCAGATTGCAAGACGCTGTCTGTTCCGATTATCGATCAAATCACTTCCGCGTATCAATGCTTCAAGGCGATGTTTACTTTCATGCATCAATTCAATTCAAGATTGAAAGGAGTGGAATTATCAGAGTCTTAAAAAAGCGTATAATAAATGAAAATCTAGTGTTTTTTGTGACCGAGACAAATGGTTATTTTCGCTCACGCAAGCGCTCGCGAAAAATAAGCATTGTCTTGGTCACTCATGAGATAATTTTCGGTATTCACTCAAAAAACACTAGCTATCCTCTATTTATTTCCCATAAAAGGTGAGAGGTGCGCAGAGGGTATCTGGAAACTGTACGGGGAAGTAAATTGATAGATACGAAGGATAGTTCCTTGATATAATTTTAAACAGTGTTACTGTTACGGAATTCAGTGGCAAGCTCCCGACTGACTGGCATAGGATTACAAATTCGGACCAAAAGATAAAAAATATACTTATTTAATGAATAAGGAAAATAACTCCTACACGAAAAATGTACATGAGAAAAACACAAACATTTGGATCCGCAAAACACCCCAAAACACCCTTGACTCTACAAAATGAATACAAGATGAATTGATGATAATGAAACAACGATGACGTAAAGATGTGGATAAAATATGAAATCACATTTGGTGTTTGATTGCTTGGTAATAAATGTCTAACCCTCCCCAAATGTTCGTATCACAAAGGTGCTCAGAAAATGGCTCAATTTCCTGAGTAACACATAATCAATCACCAAACACAGGTGAAAAATTCACAGTTGAAAAGTTCAGTTAAAAGGTTCAGCTCAAAGTTCAGCTCAAAAGTTCAAATGTTCCCGTTATTATTCTTTGTAGGCACGTATATAATATATATATATATATATATATATATATATATATATATATAACAGTAAAGTTCCTCCACATGGTCATACTAAATCACTGCATCGTGCATAAGTAGTAAAGTTCAATACATTACAGTTTCAGGACAAAGTTCCAAAGTTCCTTGACTGACAGATGGCCACTTTGGCACTCCGTAGTTACATCATATATGCTTATTAAAACTCATGCCATCCATTCTTCAAACATCCCTTCCAGCACCCAATATCCTAACAGTGGGTCAGCTACCAACACGCCACATTATTGCAAAAACCTAAACAGGAAAAGACCTTAATTTACCACGGGTTTAAATTTATAATTCATAAAACGATTCATTCTACTCTAAAATGTTAAATTTGAACGCAAATGCAAAAATCTAATTATTCGCGACAACACGTACTTAAACAGCACCGGAAGAGTACTGCGCCTATGCGCCCTACGTACTCAATTTACAAACAGCCTAAAGGCCAAAATACACGTACCCGAAGGCACAAATAATCACGTGCCAATTCAAAAAGCACAATTTAACACGTAGCGAACAATTAATTTAAACGCGTCGCCAAGTGCAATGTAAAACGTATGGACGGTCGTACATAGCATGAACAGTATTTATACTTTATGTGGAAAACCGTAATAAATCAACAAGGCCTACTACCGCGTTTAAGATGCATAAAATTACACTGTAGAACACTATACATTGCTCTAACATACCTCTGATCCACAATCCACAGGTACGAATATTTCCTGTTGCTAAATCATCATATCCTTGTAATACCCTGAACGCAACAAAAAGAGACGCTGCCCTATCACCAACTCAGAGTCAATATATATCTCAAAACCCCTCTCTTTGCGCGGATCACTCGCATTATAACGCACTACCCGAAAATACACAACGCAATCAAAGCTAATAACATGCCAGCACGCATACCCAGTTGGAAACAAACAAACAACTGGTGCACGACACACACGATCTGAAACCAATATTGAACATCTCCGGTAATACCATCGTAAAGTTAATCCCAGATTCACCAAAATATTCCGGCAGCTAATACTATTTACTATATCATTATTTAAATAATATACAACTTAAGCAAAGATCGTGACAGTTACTAGTTTGTACCTTTTCCTACGTTCCTTCAAAGGTATGAACCCCGTTATATACAAGCTGACGGCGTATTTCTCTGGTCGACCCACATATTGTGCGAATGGCATCCAGCTGCAGATTTCCGGTTTTCACCCGGGAGCAGTTATCCTATAATATCTGCATAATCTAAATTAAGGAGAATAAAGTAGGTGTAAATGGTTTGAAGAGCGGTACGTGGAAGTTTATATTTAAGATTGCGAAAGCAATTTATCATTGGACTACCTTTATTAATTAATTAATTAATTAATTAATTAATTAATTAATTAATTAATCAATTAATTAATTAATTAATTATCTTATCAATGTGTGTGTGCCATGAACCAGAGTTCTGTAAATTGATTTCTCTCAAAAACACTAGCTATTCTCTTTGTTCTCTGGCAGTTGAATTTTTTTTTTTAGAATAACAGAGACTTGGCCAAGAAAGGAGCAGCTGGAGTGTACGGTATGGCGGCAACGATCCCTGATAAAGGAATAATAACAGACTTTATAACCGAGTTTTTCAGCGAAGTGTACAAAAACTAACCATCAAAACAAATAAGCAATAGTTGAATGTTACATATCAATGACTGCAGTGCAATAAATAGAGGATATGGAACTAGGCCTACACGGTATATCGATAAACCGATATATACCGGTATTCAAACCAATACCTATAGCTCAGAATGAATAATATTATAGTTTTACCCAAGGGATCGTCCGCATGTGCCCACCTGATATACAAATCCAGCAGTTCAAATTGTTTTGTAGACGTTTTTTGAAAAATTTGATAAACTAATATTAAAATAATACATTTTGATATCGTCTGCGTTGAGTAAAGGTTTTTCGAACCGCATCATCAAGGCATGCCGATTCGTTCCGACTGTGATGACTCAAGTCTCGATTGTGGTACTTGTGTTCAGATATCGGGACAGTTTTCGGTATACCGCGGTATTTTTTTTTGAACACCAATACCGGTATTCTGTTTTGAATATCGTGCAGCCCTATATGGAATGAGTGTTTTAGTCATTCGACATTTATGAAACGAGTCTAAGAAATATCCTGGAACTTCATAGACGAGTTTCATAAATATCGTATAACCAAATCACGCACTTCATATTCTGTTTATCATATCACACCATAGTTACCAAAAACACATCTTTTTGTTAGAAAAGGGTTAAAGAATGGAAATTCACCTTGAACATCATGCGTCACAAATTAATATAACATAAGATGAGTTAGCTGATGTTTATAAATAGCATTACTTTAGCCAAGCAGAAAGTGTTCTTTTCAAACTGACCAATCAAATCAACTGAAAGTGTTTATGAAGCACCAATTAATATTTATTGAAAATATGAAACGGTAATAAGCCGAGAAAAAGGAGAAGTGATATTGAAGATTTCTTCCTGATATCCATCATTCAGTTCGTCAATTAAAAAGGGGAGAACTGAGGCCACACTAAAGCTACGTTCACACTGTAGACAGTAGATTTTTGTCGTACTTTTTTTCAAGTAAAAAGTTGAGGTCGTTAGACAAAAATCCACGGAGAGAACATTCAGGACAAATGGACTTCTATCAACTTTTGTCTGATGTAATTTTGTATATAAAATAAAACGTGTCTGATTTGTACTTCCTTTGTCTATGCTTTTCTTCGATTGTCGAAGGGATAACGGCTGCTGATTGGTTCTCGTGTGATGATCATATGATCAGTCTGCACTTTTCAAAAACGTAATCATCTGTAGATTTCTATTTATATTGTGCGAACAGCCTTAATATTTTTAGACTTTTAGATAAAAATCTATAGACAAAAGTCTATAGACACAAATCTACAGGCAAAAATCTAAAGTGTGAACTGAGCTTAAGTCAGTTCAAAGGCGAATGGCAGCAAGGGGTACTTGACGCAGAAAGACAGAGACTTACAGAGTGTTTGGTTAAATATCTTACTCTGGAGGTGAGATTTCCCCATATCACTCCGTACCATACGGGGGTGATTTTTCTCCAATCACACCCGCATATCGCGTTCTCTCGCATATATAATCCAAAGATGTTTCATGTCCTTAGTCTTTTGATGAATAGATGCATACAGTTTATTACAACAATCAAAAGAACTGGATTGTCACCAAAGTCAAACTACTGCTCTGGTGATGAAAATTTACTACTGTTCTGTCGATTGATCGTAAAGAAAACTGAATTGCATATTCGGTAAGTGCATCGTGGATTTTCGTATATGTCAATGACATATATTACGAAAACGTGCGCTAACACACGGTAGCGATGGTTTAGCATAATCACAGTATACAAGGACTGCTTCACTTTCCGGTGTTCTCTAGGATATATCATTCATATATATTTGATGCACTTAGTCTTCAGATGAACGTGATCAGCCAGATTAAACAAGACACCGTTGGCGTCATGTTTGGTCTAGCGGATCTGGAGCAAAGCTATAGAACTTTCACAATTGTATTTTCTAGAACTGTATTGCCTAGGTATGACTTTAAATGGGTTAAAAGGAACAATTAGCATTTTCAAAGATCTGGCAATTTGCCAGTTGGCAAATTGCCATATCTTTTAATATGCTAATGATTCATTTTAGTCATTTATAATAATAGGTAGAAAATATAATTCTAGAACATAAAATTGTAAAAGGTTTTTATAGCATTGGCTCAAGGTCTCGCCAAAGAGGAGGAAAACGACGACCCAGATTGATTGACTGTTGTAACAGTTTGTTTATTAAGGTGCTATATAAGTAAGATAAATTTGTTAACTTTGAAATTCCCACCTCTGGTATTCCATAAATTCAATTTAAATACACACCAATTATACATCAAAATGACGGTTGTGATGTATATGACATAACAAATATATGCATTCAACTCACAGAGTCAACAGCACGCACCAATAGTTCCTGAAATTCTACTACCGTATTCCTATCAGAACAAATTCTATATAATATTCCAGAACAATTCGTGGCCAAATGTGCTTCAGATATCCAGGAACAAAGCTGGGCATTCAAAACACTTTACAACGCAGTGAGGAGACTGCATTTGTGAGAGGGCCAACGCTATCTACATTTTTATTGAAGAGGGGTTCCATGGCCGACAAACATGCGTGTATTTGAAGCGACCCCACGAATATTCATTGAAAAACAATCGCGTAATTCCAGGAAATTCACACAGGTGCCATGATACCTTGCAAGTAATATGGCTATTGTGCAGTCTCCATATAATAATAGTGTGTAGCGTGAAGGCGATCTAACTGATTATTCTATTTTAGACGGCTTTGTATATCAATGCTTTTTCGGCCCGATGAACTTGACCGAAATGTAAATAACGGAAAACAAAAGCCAAGACTTTGGGAATCCCCCACCCCACTCCACGCAGCATTGTCACTGCGTTTTGAAGAATTTTGATCTTTGATGTGAGCATATCTAGCCACGAGTTGTTTCCTAAAACTTTTTTTTATTATCAGTTCTTCCAGGTTCTGGTACGAAAACGGGAGCAAACTTCCAGGGACCATTGTCCATTGGTGTGTACTGTCAGCTCTGTGAGCTGATGGCGTGTATTTGTCGTGTTCTGTACATCATTAGTCATGATGTATAGAACAAATAGCAGATTATGCATCAAAATGAAGGTTATGATTCATAACCTTCATTTTGATGCATAATTTGCGTATTAAGAAATTTTATTGATGGAATATCAGACTTGGGAATTTCAAAGTAAACTAATTTTCCCTACTTATATAGCACCTTAAAGAAAAGGTTATTTAAAAACAGTATCTCAAAGTAAGTGCTTTAGTTTTAGAATAAAGCCTTTTTATCTAACAGTCATATAGATTTTGGACTGAAAACCACGAGAAACGGTACGTATCACATAATGTGTTCCAATTCCGTACCATTTTGACGACTCATTCTGATTCCGTATCATATAGACGACTCGTTTCCGGTAGCGCTACAGGATTTCATAATAGACGCTTGGATACATTATATGTGCCTTTCAGTGATCGACCGAACATTATGTCCCCAAAATGTTTAAAAAAAATTTAAACCTTTACCTAACATGAAAAGCAGACGACACTTGCAAAAACAAAATCTTGAATAACTAATTTTTTTTTCATTTTTTGTCTCAAAAACATAGGTTATGACCACTCATTGGAACGAGCTCGACGAGCTCGTTCCAACGAGGGGTCATAACCTATGTTTGTGAGACAAAAAAATGAAAAAATAATGAAAATTAATTGGCGATTTTTGAGAATAGCATTGGCCGGTTTTGGCCGTTACGTTGGGTAAAGGGTTAAGATTTAATCTGTTTATGTGACATGATTGTTAGATAAATGAATTATCATGTTAATGTGCATGTCCTGTGATTTGTATCAGATTCTTGGTGGTGTCCAAAAATGGGATCACAACTCGCCGGCAAAGCCAGCTTGTTGAGATCCCAATTTGGACACAGCCTCGAATCTGATACAAATCACAGGACATGCACATTAACATGATAATCTGTATATACCTACATATATATCACAGAAAGTCAAACTTTGTCACATAAGAAAACTTACAAAATACAAGCGCTCGCAAACACCTGGGGTCAGTACTACAAAAGTTGTACAATTCTGTTTTCTAGAATTCTATTTTCTACTTATGACTTTAAATAGGTTGAAATGAACCATTAGCATTTCCAAAGGTGTGGCAATTTGCCATTTTGTATGCTAATGCTTTGTTTTAGTCAGTTCGTTCAATAGGTAGAAAATACAATTTTATAAAATGTAATTGTAAAATTGTTATAGTATTGGCTCCAGATGCGGAAATTATTTTTCCACCCGAACATGCGGTCAACATGCATAACAGGGAATTAAATTTGACATCACTACCACCAGTAAATAAATAATTATTCTGAGGTTCTCGTGAATTGTTGTGAAAAATGCCCACTGCTATAAAGTGCACCTACCTCAGAGAATCATAGAAATTAATTAATAAACTTGACTCATTGTGTCACGTTCATATCCGAGCTGATACGGAAGACTCGCGTAACCTCGACATTCGCAATATCATTTTGGGTTTCGCCTTTTGGCTTCACTTTCTAATAACAATAAACCTCCAAAAGACATGGCTATAATACACAGCACGCAACCCACCACGTCCAACATACCACAGAGTTTATTCCATGGGAATGCTATAAACATTGGAACACTGAATTTACACTGACATCGTTATTCAACAAATTCAAATTGACCAAAGTGACAATCGTCCACTAAAGCGTGGTTTAGAAACGAAATTATTCACAGACTCAATTTATTTTTGGTCCTCTGATAGCATTTGTTATTTGTTTTTGTTTGTTATTTGTACAGAAATGTTTTAATGTTTTGTGAATTAAACTGATTTTCTTGGCGATCACCCCGTATTTGTTGATAAAAAGTTTCCATTTCCTCCAATGTTTTCATGAAGCGTAAGCAAATTGACCGTAGAGTATCGGCCTATTTGTCTCATCGTCACTGGAACATTTTCATGTTGATGGAGTTCACGTCAATCGATAAATAGACAGAACGGCATTCGCGTTCGAACTGTCATTTTTTATCGCACGAGATCTATTTGAGCGGAGGGATAGATGGTATTTATTTATTTATCTAATAATTGAATTTGAAAATCTGTTCCGCACATATATGCGGAACGGAAATCATTGACGGACTATTGTTAAACAGAAGCGAAATTTAACTGGAATTTTCTACAGATCGTGCAACGCAGTTACAATTTGAATCTCGAGCGATAGCTGAAAATCGTCCCTTGATTTCCAATGTGTTCTATGTGCCAGTAGCCACATAGAATACACTGGAACTAAGGGGACGAAATAGTAACACGGGTTCTTCTCGCAAATTTGGCTGGCAATAAAATGTGTTCTTTTTATGAATAGTTGTAAAATGAATTGCTGAGTGTCCTTCTAATAACTGTTTTTAAAAGACGTGAAGGTGTGTAATAAATACAGAATGACACGCGTGTGATGGGTTAATCAATATGACACTTCTGCCACGCGGGAGCATAAAACTCGAGGCCTGCGGCCTCTCATTTTGTCCTTACGTGCTGGTACTCGTGTCAGATCGATCAACCAATTCACTCGTGTGTGTCGTTCTGTGTATTTATTTGACGGTAATCCAGTTCCCGTCCGCCATCTTTCTGGCAAGATTTTTAATTTATTAATTAGTTTTTTCTGGCTTGTTAATTAATTCATGTGTGATTTGTTTTGGCAACAGAGGCGACGTATGTCCCCATCCTGTGACCCTGCATGGGGAATTCTGATCTTTACAACCTCATACATACACCCTGCACCAAATACCACCTGGTATATGGGGGAGATATTTATACATAACCATTCCACAGATGCAACCATTCGAAATACGATTCGATATGGAAATATTTGTTTGATTCAATTCGAGTGAAAATTCCTGACTTGCCGGTGTCTACTGAAGACAGGCATGTTACTAAATACCTTCATTGGAAATCCTTTTTGAAAGTTTAAACATTTGTTCAAGAAAACAAATGGTGGAAATTCTTTGGGGCGAGATGTTGTGAAGTCTGGAAATCTGCAACACAATATAAAGAGGAATGCAATTATGCACGCAGTCCCAGGTTTATTCTCATGTATGTGCTCAAATACCGCAAGGGAATTGGTGATGAACGAAAAATAACCCCTTGAAATGACCGTGACACATTCACGGTCATTTCAAGAGGTTATTCTTCGTTCATCACCAATTCCCTTGCGGTATGAAATACATGAATATCTCTGAGCTGGTCTGAGTGAGAAAAGCATACGTCTCATATTTTGACACGAAGTGATGTTTTATGGTTTATGTCATCTATTAAGGCTAATCCTGTGTCATTCATTCACAGCAGATTGGAACAGAATCATTTCAGGTCCACATATTTAATTTGACATGGGCAAGCATCGTGTATCTCGGCCCACTCACACTTGACACGCGGATGCTATTTATTACACATCCATTAAACTTTAAACCCTTGTATTTAACAGAATCACTGCTGTGACATAAATGTTTCAGTATTCAACTGGTGATGAATAGGCTGGAACCTTTCCCCTAGCGCCGTTTTTACCAGTTCCTTCCCGGTCGAGATATTAGTTACGCTTCAAAAAGTTTAAAAATTCCGTTATGCAATTATCGATCGTCTGTCGCGAAGAGTGAAAAGGCTTTGTATCAGATCAACACATATCAAGCTGGGCTATTTTAATTACGTACCATTGTATCCAATTGGATTGTGGATGAAAAAAACATATGAAAAGCACACTTCACTTAAATGTTTGGGCATCAGGCTGTCTCATACAGCTGTTATGCAAAGTCATCCCCAGGGAAGTTTACAAGTAATTAATATCGATTTCGCTGTGCCAGAACGCACCTATTTAAAATTTTGATGCATAATAACCGAGTGAACTTGAGCAATAATATCTCTAATACCCCATGCGAATTTTCGCGTGGACAGTTCCTATGATAAACCTATTTGGCCGGCAAATTCAGGCTAATGATTGCAGTTATGAGGATTTGGAGCCCTAAAAGGAGACGGAGGATATGATTTCCGTAGTTTTATATCTTAGGGCGCCCCTCTAGAACGCCGATTGTTCCGCGAATTTCGGCCAATAATTACCATTTGGTCACTTTCAAGCTCAAGCTATTCCCTTAAGGTGGCCAGAGGATGAAATACAACTATTATGAATTGCATCAAGTGGTTTGAGATACGACTTCCTTGCAGAACCGTAAACTATACAGCCATAATCTAATTTTGATCGAACAAGTGATCTATACAGATGGAGAAATGCTTTTTGGTCAGCACCCCAATCAGTGCTACCAATAACCTTCAGTAGGTTTAATGCTCGGTTCTTTTATGTGAGAAGTGAAATTCAGTTTGCTGTCAAACAACAGACCTAAGAATTACACTTCTTTAACAACTTTAATAGGACTCCCATCAATTTTTAAGTCCGGATCAAGATGATGTTTCAGAAGCTTTCAAAATGAACAAGATTTGTTTTCATCTTTGAAAACTTAAAACCGTTTTATGTGGCCCATTTTTGAAATTCTGTTTAAACACAGCTGAAGTTTGCGCTCGATAGCATTCATGTTTTTGCTGCTATAGCAAATTAAAAAATCATCTACATAAAACGAAACGAAGAATATACCATATTCTCAATTGCTTCGATGGTGCTATTAATTTTCACCGAAAAGGGTCACTGTCCCTGGAGCTGAGGGAAAAATTGGGAAAAACAGAGAAAAGGAGTGCCAGATGTGTAATTTGGGCGTGGTGGAGACCCTGGAACACTTTCTTCTAGAATGCCCAAAATACCAGTCTAAAAGAATAAGGTTCACTGGGAGTATAATGGGGAAGTGGGATGGGAGAATGAAGGACATGTGGTTAGTGGGAGACTCAAAGGAGAGGGTCAATATGCTAATTGGAGAGATTGGGAAGAATGGGGCAAGGAGTGTCATCAAGCTGTTCGTCTCCGAGTATTAGGAGGAGAGAAAAAGCGTGGGAATAGGGAATACAGGGGTAACCAAGGCCTTCTCATTCGAGAACCGCGACAAATCAGCGGCCGTCCAAAGTGTTATTATTTATTATTACCCAAACTAAAATAACACCAGACAAGCTGCCCGATGCACAATTATCAAGAGGCAACTGAAAGCTTTCGTTTTGCAGTTGGTTTTTTTTTCATTACTTTGAAATAAACCGATTGGAAGATATCCCAAGCTGAAAAAAGTTCATACGATATTTTCCAGCAGCTCAACCTTCCACATGTTTATGAGGGAAAGGGTTGGGGGCGGGGTGGATTCATCAAAACCAGCAATTCAAATGCTGATTTTCACTGTATATGGGCCCTCTTATGATGTGGTCGCTGTGGAGCCTTCCCAATCTCCGTTCAGATTAACACTGAATGACACTGGCTACTAAACCATGGCATTCTCTAAAAACAATATCAACGGTGGCCCCAGTGGCAGAGGATCCTCAATCGAAAACCTGGGTGAGGGTTAAAAACAATAAGTGACAGTTTGCATTTGGGAGCCCCACCCCGCCCCACCACCGGGAAGAGGGTTAATTTGCTAGACTCTGGGGGAGATCGATCCTGATGTCCCCTGAACAAAGACAGGGGTTAAAAACAGTATGTGACAGTTTGCATTTGGGGGGGGGGGGGGGGGGGGCAAACCCCACAACGACCTTCCAAATATCATGACTGCCCCCCCCCAAAAAAAAAAATGGCTAGCCCCCCCCCCCCTCCATTATAGAATCCTGGCTACGCCCGTACTAAAAAAATCCATTTCATATTTTCGAAATGGGCAACATATCATAGTGTAGGGACTTACCAGAACTGATGACTACATCTCCACTATTTGAAATGAGACTAGACTAGAATCTTACAGTTATTATATTCTGGTTATTGCTTTTTTCAGATTGCCAAAGACGCAAGAATGGCCCACCTAGAGTGCATCCTCCACACCCCCGATGCAGGGTCATTGGAAGAAGTCAGGCCGTTCACCGGTAATATCGGAACTGAAAAATGGCATCGAGTCAAGACCCCAGCTGCCAGGCGTCTAGAAACACAGACATCATCGAAGTATTTGACTATCTGTCATAATCTCCCTGAAGCCCCCCCATGAGAACAGTGGTTACCACTACACGTGCTTTCGCCGATTTGCATCAGTACCGACCGAATGTTTAGCTGCATAGGCAACAACGTCGAACGCCGGGACAACACGCAGGAGCCAGACGTCTCAACTGGAGACAACAACAGCGGGTGTTCTGCCGCAGCTCTGTATCTTCTGCAACAAGACGTTCATTAAAGTGAAACAAAAGGTAGCATTGATGAGTTGTGAATATGACTTCGCAGAAAAGACAATCAAAAATGCCAACATTCTCAATGATCACCACATGTTGGTGAAGATTGGTGACATTGGACTTCATTCAAAAGAGGTGAAATGCCATGAAAAATGCAGGCACGACTATCTCAATTCTTCCCTGGATAAATCAAAACGTCAACGTTCGAACAATGAACACAAAAAACTGTTTGACGCAGCGTTAGACTCGTTGTTTGTGTATGTTCAAGCATCTGTCATTGATAACAACCGCCCAGAGTACCTAGCGTCACTCCATCGCCGTTTTGAAAACTCCCTGAAGAAAGAGTTACATGAAGATGTTGACATTTGGCAAAGTAGCACACTTGCAAACAAAATAGTTGAACACTTCAGGGAAAGGGTTAAGATTGATTATTGCAGTAGAAAACAAGGTTCTGTAGTTTTTTCTAGTGACACCCGAAGGAAACTGCTCTTGCTATGGCTTCTAATTGTAGTACTATGGAAGAGTTCACTGTCATTGATGCTGCTCGTTTTTTACGATCATCAGTCACTGAGAAAATTGATTGTACACCTAAATTACCCACGTCTCTGTCAATGGAAGATTTCAAGTCAGGTCAGTTAGAATCCCTCGAGATACTCACCTCATTCTTCACAACGCTCCTTTCGGGGTTCCATGGGTCAAATGAGCTATTCTCGGAGATGAAGAGAAGGATACAGTCTTTGTCGAATGATGTCCTTTTTTGTGCCAGCAGGGGTTGGCTCAAACCCTCTAAGCATATATGTATGGGCGTTGCCATGAACAGTCTGACAGGTAGCAAAAGGGTAGTGGGAATCCTGAACCGAATGGGTCATTCTATCAGTTACCATGTTGCAGAGTCAATGGAAACAGAGGTTGCATCTGGTATTATAGATCAGTCCCGTCTATTCCCAGACATGCTGCTGCAGCAATCAGGACTCTCTACAGGTCTAGCATGGGACAATTATGATGAGCTCACTGAAACGTTGTCTGGGAAAATACTCTCCACGAGACTGTGGGCATTTGCTACCAAAATGTTTCTACAGATGACCAGGTAGAAGAAACCCAAAGGTAGCATCTACCCAGCAGAGCAGATGAGACTGAAAGGGCAAACAAACGAAGACGGATGTTCGATACACCCGAGCGTACCATTGTGCCATACAAGCGCAGCCCCCCCCCCCCACCCCATGTCACAATTCAGTTACGAAGTCTACTCTGTAGAGACACCAACTTGCCGTGACATGGTTCCATGCGCGCCTTCATTCGCGGGAAACACTTCAACAGGTGTAAGCGTCTCCATCCCCTGTTTGCGATAGCGTTGCAAATCATTCACTTCAAGCAATTCCTGGAGTCAATTGTACACATATCTGATGAATGTATGGCATTGCTGAATACCTTTGCTGGAGCACCGAGGCCTGGATCGTTGTCTACTCTCATTGATTCCTCTGCCATTGTGAATTTGCTTGAGAGATATGCGCAATACTGCGACAAAACGAGAGCCGGACATCATGGTCCTACTGCACAGTACTGTATGCTGTATATTGATCTAGTTCACCTGTACCTCCTCCTCGGCTGGGCATGTCGAACTAATGACACAACGCTGTTCATCTTTGCACTGGGTGAGATGATACCCATGTTCTTCGCCACACATCGGCCAAACTACGCAAGATGGATGTCACGCTATCACCTCAACCTCATGAACATGGTGCATACTCATCCTGGTATTAGAGATGTGTTTGATGCTGGTGCCCTATCCATCCGTCGAACCAGCAAGTCGTTTGCTAGAAGTGCGGTCGATTTAACCCTAGAGCAGACCGTCAATAAAGATGCTGCTTCAAGCCATGGGGGCATTGCCGCATTTACGCAAAATATAAATGCACGCAAGCGCTGGACAGTTACACGTTCATTTCGAGGTGCAGTTGTGAGTTGTCTGTTAGAAATGGCAGGATTAACAGCCCCAGAAGAATTGTCCAGAGAATTGACGCCAGCCAGAATTGAGAAAGACAATTCTCATCTCCAAGACCTCATCAGAGAAATCGAAGGCACCCAAAACCCATTCGTGGTGGATGATCAAGGATGATCTTCTGGAATTGCAAAAGAAAGGTTCAGAATGGCATCAACAATGTGTCAATGAGTGCAAGGAATACCCAGACAGATTCGAGAAACCAATCAAACGGCAGAAGGTGAAAAACTTTGCTCAAGATGCAGTAAAGATGAAAGTCTCCGCCAAAGATCAAGGAGGTCAGCTGCACCAGAGATTTGTTCGGAAGACTCGTGTATATTGCTGTGACGCAGAAGATTGATGTGGGCAATGCACCCTCTTACACCAGTTCCGTTCTCTCTCTGTCACATCACGGGGGATATGAATAAGACTGCAAAGAGTACGTTCATGGAAAAGCTTGAGGCACTGGGGACTGCTGCTAACAATGATCCAGATTCAGTCGATTGCTATCTGATTGATGCCATGTTCATACGCACGCTTCCTCCCTTGCCATCTTCCTTCGGCGGTGTAGCCAGGTCAATCCCTCAGCGCGTCTGTACTAGTGCCAAAACAGTTCATCTCATCTGTGATACATATCCGGATGGACCATCAATCAAAGATCAGGAGCATGACAACCGTGGTTATTCACTGATGCATTCTTACAAGATCACCGGTCCTCTACAGAAAAGACCAGCTGACTTCCAAAATGCCTTGAAATCTGCTGATTTCAAACCGCCACTGCTTTCCTTTTTGAAAGATGAGTGGGTCAGTCAAGTTATGCAAGTATTCTGGAGGGCCACAAGATGTATTATGCAACTGGGCAGGAATGCTTCCTCTTCACATCAAATGGTAGAGAGGTAGAGAGGATTACAGTTAACGAGCTCGGGTGTACCCATGAGGAGGCCGACACGAGGCTGATGTTTCACGCAAACTTCGTTGCTGCCTCTGAGGAGATGCCAGGAGTGGTGGTCCGCAGCATCGATACGGATGTTTTCATTCTTCTGCTATACTACGCGAGATACATCAATGCCAAGTTGTGGATGGATGCAGGAGTGAATTCGAAGAATACACGGCGCCTCATTGACATATCTGGCTTGGCTGAGAACCTCACACCTGCGGTATGTGAAGCACTGCCCAGCTTCCATGCTTTTACAGGCTGCGATTTCACTGCAGCATTCATTAGTCCAGGCACATTAGACATAAAAATGAGAAAGTAAGGAAAAAAATCGGAGAAAGCTGATTTTTTTATATGTTTCCGGGACACACATTGCGGATAAAGTGTGAAAAGTCCCCGCGAATCCGAGTTGAGCTTTTTTAGTTATAGCGTTTTTTTGATGAAAAAAAAAATTTAAAAAAAAATTCGACCCAGCTCCATATTTCTCATTCTTATTCGCCTTAGTAGGGTGAGAATCATAAATATCGTGCTGAATTATATTGAGAATACATATCCCCAACAGAAAATGCCAACTTTGTACCAATCCTCACACTCAATGGTGAAATATTCACGAAAATGTACAAAATTACGAAAAAAAAATTATTGTTTTCATACACACAACGGTACACAGCGTCCATTAAATCAAATCTACGACTACTTTGGGAGTTAAATTATATATCAAAAATTGCAGAAAAGCAGTGGCTTTATAATGATATATAACAATAGTCATTTATTCCATAATGAACTGGTGAAACGTGTGAAATATTAACCATACCCCCTAAACTCAAATTCAAACGGCATCGACTTTTCTCATTCAAATACCGTATTATACGTTTGTCCAGTGACGTTTGACCAACCACTTTATATCAAAGCAGTGGAGATTGTGTCTTCGTCAGATAAGTTGACAAAAGTTTTCGTTAGACTCGGCGGCTTCCATATGATTATGTCATATTTAGGGGCAATTGGTTCGATCATGGCTGGTAGCGGCTTGGATGAACTTTGGGGGACTGTTTATGCTGGTGGGTCAATCCATCATTTGATCAGTGGTCATGCATATTCAAGAGCAGTTCGTGCCCATTTGCTAACACAAATTGCCATTACAAAACTTGTGTTTGAAGAAAGCCGAACACTAGATAACATAGACTGCACAGAAGTCAATGAAATATTCTGTGGACTTGCCAGAGGTGACTGTACAACAGCTGACGCTGTCAATCAAGAACGTGTCAACCATCTACTGTCAAAATTACACGAACTGCTCCAGAATACGTCCGTAGGACGCACAGGAAAGCTTTGGGTACAATACTACGAGCAAATAGGTCTTCTCCAGTTGTTCTTGAGAGCAGAGCGCACAGGCGACTGGGAACTCCACACATATTGTGTTCGCAATATGATTCCAGTATTTCACGCAGGTGGTCATTTTGCATACGCAAAAAGTTCTCATCTCTATTTGCAGCAGATGAATGAGCTAACAGAAATAATGTAACAGGATGATTTGAAGTTGTTCACTGAGAAAGGTTACTTTACCATAAGGCGCTCAGATAAATTCTGGGACGGGATATATTCTGATCAGACCATAGAGCAGTGTTTAATGAGAATGTTCAAGCTCCCTGGTGGTCTCACACATGGCAGGGGAATAACCGATAGCACTGTTGCGAAAAGGGTACATGGACTACCTCTTTGCCTTCCGATATGTAATGCTCTCGAAAATTTTGTTCATGTTCACACTGGTCATGGCTAACAACATCGGGATCTCCGTCAAAGTTCACAATTGACTGATGCCAATGATATCACCAAATTATTGAACTGGCTCAGAGTGCATTCCCCCTTTCAGAATCGAGATCCACTACAATTAGTCTCTATAGCGACCGGGCTTGTGGCCGACGAAACTGTGAACTGTGACCAAGTTCGCAAAATTGGTGAATGTTGCGTATCGAATGTTGTAAGCAAAACGTTCAACAGCATCAAACTACGACGTGTTGACACTGTGAAGTCTTTCGCATCGATGGCAAATAGCATCAAAGTCCGTGGAAGTAAGGTAGTGATTGACCCCACAATTCTGTTCAACCGCATCACATGTGTTATTCAGTCACAAGCAGAGATGGAAGAGTATCTCAAATATGAACTCTCCCCGAAACCACCAGCATTGTTTGATTCTGCTGGAATGAGGAAGACACAGAAACGCACGCTCGGTAAGATCCTCAAAACATACTGTTCCGAGCAAACTAAAATCCCAGAACATTCTCTGTTTGTTGTAGATGGTGGATTTTTATTGAGGGCAGTTGTATGGCCTAAACAGTCGTCATATAAGGACATATGTACATCATATTCCAATTATCTAGTGAGACATTTTGGGGCGAACGTCGTGGTTGTTTTTGATGGTTATGCTTGTACAATGTCGACAAAGGGCATGGAACAAGCCCGTAGATCTAAAGACAGGTATTCCATTGATATCAATATCTCACCCGAGTTACCAGCCACCACACCCCAATCCGATTTCCTTGCAAATGCCAAGAACAAAACCCAACTGATCGATCTTCTAATGCAGGAGCTATCTGCTATCAATATTCAGTCCAAGCAGACCGAGGCTGATGCTGATGTACTGATAGCCGAAACTGCACTTGACATCGCTCAAGATGACAACAATGTTGTCGTTGTGGGAACAGACACAGACTTGTTAGTCATTCTTACCTCTCGAGTTCAACCGGGATGTAATATTCACATGATGTATTCCATTACCCCAAACTTACTAGTTTCAGTTAGTGAAATAGCAACCAAAATGGGTGACCATAGAAGCAACCTCCTTGTAGCACATTCTATAAGTGGTTGTGACACTACTTCTGCACTCTTTCGAGTTGGTAAGAAGAAAGTATTCAGTACAATTGTCTCCGATATTACTAGCGACTCACAACAGTATGTCAACACAATTTTGGCGGATGACAGTACACCAAGTGCAGTAGCCGCTGCCGGGGAACAACTTCTCCTGATCTTATACGGGAGTAAAACTGTTTCCTCTCTCGACCAATATAGATATGTCACTTACAAGCGTTATGTAGCAAAATCTAAACTGAATAAACCCATCGACCTAGCCTCACTCCCACCAAGCAGCGATGCTGCACAACAACATGTCTACAGATGTTATCTCCAGGTCCAACAATGGCTGGGCACTTCGCTTCCTCCGACGGATTGGGGGTGGTCGCTAGACAATGGACTTCTTGTACCGACTGCAGCCACAAAGCCATGTGCCCCCGATAACCTACTGAATCTGATCAGTTGTGGTTACAAGAGTGCTTGTACAAAAAGGTGTGGGTGTAAGAAGGCAGGACTCTCTTGCTCAGGTTTGTGTAATTGCAGTTCGGATTCTTGTAACAACCACAGAAACACTGTCCTGTCGGAAATTTCTGAGTTCGATGAATAATATGTATATAGGTCATGTCATTTCTGTATATAGCGTTGATAATAGTCAATGTAACTTAATCTATGTTGATTGATTTGTACATTCTGTAAATATTATTTATTGATTTTTGTACATTCTGTAAATATTATTTATTGATCTAATGCTGCCAGACACAGACGTGTCTGTTCGGTCCCAAGCCCGAAAATAGTTGAGTTCTCATGCTGACGAATTTTATGCCAAAAGGGGAACTCGGCCAGAAGCAGAGGGAGTCTTCCATAATGTCTATTTTGTAAGCAATGATAAAAGTCTTCAAATGGTAGTGGATTTTTTATCGTCTGTCCAACTAACATCCCGTTCTGTACTACGACCCTTTGGGCAAATCCGTTAGGAAAATCGTCATTTTTTGCGTAAATCCGATACTTTTTTGTGAATTTTCAATAATTTTTCGCAGAAATTGTCACAGAATGCACATTTTCCTCTAGGTAAATGTATATTAGACATTATGTAGCGTAAACAAAAAATACAGTTGGATCAATTCGAGGTTACAAAGTTCGTGCGATTTTTTTTTGATTTTTTTCAAACGCGTTTTCGAAAAAAGGCTGTAGAAAAAAAAGCTCAACTGGGATTTTAGGGGACTTTTGTCTAAACGTTCAGTGACATATACTCGACATTCCCTGAAAAAATCAGCTTTCTCCGATTTTTTTCCCAAGTGAAACCTAATGTTTTTGGGCTACATGAGGAAGGCGAAGTCAAAACCATATGAAATTATGGTGAAGAATGAACGATTTGTTAAGGCATTATCCATGCTAGGAACGTAGATACGATTGATGCGGATGTTGCGGCCACGCTCGAGGAATATGTCTGCTGCATGTATGGGTTGAAGAATGTTCAAAGGACCAACGATGCAAGACTCTTCAAAAACTGTATGCACCCAAGAAGCAGTCAGACCCATTGGAGAAAATCAAGTCCTCTGATCCAAGTTGCCTACACCATGCAGAGCAGTTCTTGAACAAAAAATAAAGCGAACCAACCATGTGGCATTTATCTGGAAGAATGCTTGCAGTGCAGAGCCAGGAGAATTTGGTCCCATCGGGCATGGCTGGAAAGTGGATGATAATAACAGGTTGGCTATGGAGTGGTTCGAGTGCCCTCGGGTGCCTCGAAACTTGTCGGTGGATGATGTGAACTTGGATGATGAAGATGAAGATGACGAAGAGCTGACCCCAAGCCTTTCTTCAGATGAAGAGGAGTCCGATGTCGAATAGTATCATTGAAGTCAACAACATGATAACTGCTTGTCGCTGCGGTTTTCTAGTGATGACATGTTGCAAATCGTAACTTTTGAGACATATCTGGACTGAGAGCTAAAAGTGCACATTATCTACAATGCTGTGGGCTAGCCTAACCTCAAGATATTGCTTCATAAATGGTTTTAAAAACTTACCTGGCATCTTATCTAATACAAAATGTTCACTTTATAAAAAATATTTGTTGTCTTTCCTACTAAATTGGGCTGGGATAAGAAAAAAGATGGAATTTTGAGCTGAAGGGTCGTCACGTGACCTTTGACCCCCTGCTCTGACCTGTAAAAAGGGTCAATTTGCATAGTTCTTGATTGGATGAAATGCAGCGTACCTCGACGTTCATTTTGACACCTAGATCTCTTTTATAGGTCCATTGATAAGAGTGCATTTCAATTTTGAAGTTGCCCTACCCCACTTTTTCGCCAGATAATCCATGCCAGCAAAATGAGAGAAATGGGTTACTTCTGGCTAAACGCCCAGGCAGTGCCATTCAAGCAGTTAGTTGTGTTTTGGATACCCCATGGGATACCCTTTTCAGAAATACCAATGAAAGACTCTCTCATTTCATGCAGATAAATGACCCCTGGCTCCTGGACTATAATGTATACCGCTGAGGGATTGACACGTTGAGTGTGTGGAAAGTGCCAGGTCGTGAGGTCATTCAACCAATCATTTTGTGAAACTTGTGTTATGACAATGCCTACGGTAAATTGAAGCAGACAGCGCAGCAAAACAGTGCATGTTAAAAAGGTAAAAATGACATTGAAAGCCAATACTCCGTATTAATGGTAAAATTCAATTAAAAGAAATGACTGATTGAATGACCATCAAATGTTCCCGACGTGACACCCGGTATTTTGGGGGTTGGGGGCTCCCGATTGGCCAGAACGGGTCGTCCGACCACCCGTCTACTCCCAAAGTTGGGGGCCGAAGCAGTGTATTGAACAGGTACCTCCATGATTGAGATCAGGGCCAAAGCAGTGTTTACGACCTGATCTCCATCCTGGAGATTTGTCCTAACCGGGACCCAGTCTGTTCTCAATTGTCAGGATTCTTTCCTCTGGGGCCTTTGGAACACACCTCACGGAAGAACAAGGTGCCTCCAGGATGGTGTTAGCAGGATTGCCAATTTTGGTTCCAGGGCTGCGTATTTGTGTATCTCGCAGTAAATCAGCTCAGTTGATCAAACCTGCCCAATTGAGCAGGCCACCTGGGGACCCGCCTAGTAGAGGATGGTCACCCTCCCCCCCCCCCAGAGCCTACAATAACTTAGACATTGTATTTTCTAGGTTCAGAGAACATAACTTGAAATTAAAGCCCAAAGAATGTGAGCTCTTCGAAAGGGAAGTTGACTGTCTGGGTAGGAAGGTTAGTAGTGAAAGAGTTTCGGTTGCACCAAGCAAAATCGAAGCTGTTCTAAAATGGCCTCCCTCCACAAATCAAAACCAGCTGTTGTCCTTTTAGGCTTTGTTGAATACCACAGAGAACACATATCCAATTTTACTGAAATTACCAGTGACTTGTATGAATTGGCTCAGTCAAAAGGCCCTCTTCAGTGGAAAGAAAAGCATCACAGTAGTCTTGTTTGGCTCATGAGATTTAGGCATATTGAAGGTCAGCTTGCGAGATGGATGGAGACATTTATCCAGTTTGACATGCAAATAGTTCATAGAGATGGAAAAAAACACGCACAAATGCTGACTCATTGTCCCGCGTACCCCCAGAGCGTATAGAATGTGATTGCTATTCTGCTGGAGAAGCATTAGATCATCTTCCCTGTAAAGGTTGAAATTATTGCCACCGAGCACATTCTCAGTGGTCACGGTTCAACGATGATGTAGATGACGTAGTTCCACAGGCTGTACGGTCTGTGAATCTTGATACATGCAGTTCAAATCCAACTCCTGAAAGTAAAGATGGTGAGTGTTACTGGTTTGATTCCTACACCCCAAATCAAATAAAAGACCTCCAGAGTAATGATCCAGATATTGGTAAAATTCCCTTGGAATCTGAGCTTCGGCTTTGTGGGCCAGCAATAAGATCCCTTTGGCTTTGTAGGCAGCAACTTGTGAAAAATGCCATTCTATACTTTAATCGAGAACAAAATAATAAGTTGGAAGTTGCTACCTTGGTCTGTCATTATCTCAAGGTGGCAATGATGTGTACAATAAATGTCTGAGCTGGGATTGACAAATATTATTGATCTGTTCCCAGCATGCGATTAAGGAAACTCTGTACCCTGCTCCTCATTGTCTTGGTAGTGAGTTTAGTGAGGAAGAAAGGTATGTCATGACCTACTATGAAAATATACATGTCTGTTAGAGACATATATACGAAAATGAAGTTTCACTTTTACTGCCAAATTTTATTAGCTGCATGATACATTGAGCCTTATTGTAAAGGACCAGGAATCTAAATATTCCAGTGTTCCAATTGACTTTAAGAATGTCTTTATGTCCATGTCTGCCTCGGGGTTAATTTTACTGGAAAAC
Source organism: Pictodentalium vernedei (assembly GCA_031216915.1). Taxonomy (NCBI): domain Eukaryota; kingdom Metazoa; phylum Mollusca; class Scaphopoda; order Dentaliida; family Dentaliidae; genus Pictodentalium; species Pictodentalium vernedei. The sequence goes on from CM062291.1 coordinate 405,840,704, forward strand.
AGAACATTTTCCAGAACAGTACTGCTTTACTGATTCTCACTTTCATCCAGACTTGTTACTGAAACGCGCAGGATGCGACAACTTTGCAGAATTAGAACAAATGATCGTATCAAACACAAAATGTAAGTTACTACGTGGAATAGTAAATTTTGCATTTTCGAGTTCCTGGAAAGTGCATATAAAAGTTGGTCAGGATTCAAGGATTGATGTATCCTTTGGTATTCACTCTTATTTGATAGTACCACACATGGTATTTATTTATGTGTTGGTGCTTAACGCCACATCAGCAGCTACGGCTACATCGTGGCGAGAAAACGATAAAAGGAAAGCATGACAGTAACGAAATACACAGATGAGTAAAAAACAACTACAATAAAATGATAGTATGAACAATGATGCGTAACGAAACAAGAAATATGAATAGCACACAAATCAACCTGGGGAATTTAAGTCTTGAAGTCTCTAGTTAAAAATAATAAATATAATTTTAAAATTTACTAACCTAGGGGGGTTTGATCATCCCCTACTAGGCGGGTCCTCAGGTGGCGGATAGAGGACGGCCTGCTCAATTGGGCAGGTTTGCTAATTTCTAATTGGCAGGTTTGCTCAATTGAGTTGGTTCGCTGCGAAATACATAAATACGCAGCCCCGGACCAAAATGATCAATCCTGCTAATACCATCTGGCAGGCACCTTGTTCTCCCGTGAGGTGCATTCCGAAGGCCCCGGAAGAAGGAATCCTGGCAGTTGAGGACTCGTTGCCCCGGTTAGGGCAGTCTCCGGGATGGAGCCCTGGTCTCCATTTCGGAGATAATCTTGTTCAACACACTGCTTTGGCCCCAATTTCGGGAGTAGAAGGATGGTCGGATGGTCCGTTCTGGCCAATCGGGAGCCCCCACCCCAAAAAGTACTGGGTGTCACGTCGGGGGGCATTTGGTGGTCATTCAATCAGTCATTTCTTTTAATCACACATCATAATTGCCATTGTGTACTGTTTTTAAACATATTTTACCAAATACAAATAGTTTTGCTGCACTACTGTTTGACTCAGTTCTACGTGGCAGCTTTAATTACAAGGTTTTATAAAGTGATTGGTTGGATGATCGCCATCTGAAGACATGGCACTTCCACACACGGGCCAATCAGCCAGTGGCATACTTCGGTATCAACACTGGCTGAGTATACTGCTCCATACCAGGTATGTGGGAATACCGGCAACCCGGTGGGTTCACTGTGAAGCAGTAACCCTACCCCTTGTTGGACTCCGCGGTGGGTGGGAGCCGGAGCAATGAACTTTAAAAAAAATAAAACATGGCTAAAATACCACAAAAAAAACAAAAAAGGGAACTTGAATTGAATACTTCTGATTCTGACTCGGATTATGGAACCTCGCAAAGTTTAAATCATTGGCCAAAATTCATTATAATTTATGCTGCTGAAGAGGGTAAAAAGGCAACGGATATAAACCCGTTTGCCTTGGAAAAAGCCATTAAGGGAATAGCTGGGGATGTGAAGGATGTAAAAAAGTTAAGATCTGGTGGAATTTTAATTGAATGTCGAAGAGAAATGCAGGCACTCAATTTATTAAAAATGGATAAACTGGTTAATCTGGAAGTTAACGCCTTTGCTCACAAAACACTCAACACAAGCAAAGGCGTTGTACGAACAAGAGAGCTGTCTGGCATTCCTGAGACGGAAATCCAGAATGAATTACAACTGCAGGGAGTGAATATTGTCAAAAGAATTGAAATCAAAAGAGATGGCAAATCGATACCAACTAATACTTATATTTTAACTTTCAATACAGCTCAGCCACCAAAGTCTATTAAAGTTGGTTACATGAACATCAAAGTGGATTTGTACATCCCAAATCCACTTCGATGTTTCAAATGTCAAAAATATGGTCACGGCCAAAATAATTGTAGAGGGCAAAAAAACATATGTTTTAAATGTGGTGATGAACATCAAGACCCCTGCACGAATGCCATCAAATGTTGTAATTGTCAGGGCAATCATGTAGCTTCATCTAAGGATTGCCCTGTTTGGAAAAAGGAAAAGGAAATTCAAAAAGTCAAGGTTGAAAGGCAAATTAGTTTTAAAGAGGCCAGAGACATAGTGTCATCATTGCCTGGTATGAACACAATATCACAAACATATGCAACAAAATTGTCACAAAAAGCACCCACCCAGTCAGTGGAATGCCAGACCCAATACACTTGGCTCAGTAGAACAATTCCTTCTTTAGTGAAGGCCTTTATTATAGAACCGACTGAACCAAAATCAACCCAAACACATCCAACAGCTCAAATAACAACAGAGGAAATACCCAAGAACAGACAACAACCAGAACAAAAAAATCATAAAGAACAAAACTCTAAATCAGAACACAAAAACGAATCAAACAAACCAAAACCAGATCAAAAACACAAAGCACAACAACAAAATCTAAGTCAGAATCAAAGACGGCAGCACGAGAGAGAGCAGAAAAAAATTAACAAAGAAAAACAGAAACTAGAATCAGATCGCTTACCTAAGAGACTTCAAAATGTTGTGACAAACAACATGTTTGATGGAATTGAGAAAATGTCAGTCGATGAGTGTATCGACGACACGTTCTCTACTAAACTACACCTGAATTCTTCACAGGGTAGGTCGCCCCACAGAACATCACCAAAGAAAAACACGGGGGCAATATCTCCCATTCGTCCACCTTCAAAATCACCTACTAAACATGGGTAATAAACCCAAACAAAACATTATACAGTGGAATTGTCGAGGTTTTAGAGCTAATTTTAATGAACTAGGTCTTCTAAGCCAAAAATACAATCCTGTAGCTTTTTGCCTGCAGGAAACTCTTTTAAAGAAACCTGAAGTTCAAGACCATTCAGCTTTTAAGCATTATACTTCGCATAATGCATGGGCTGACAATAATGATCTTCATGTTCGTGGAACGACTGTCTTAGTTAGGAACGACATCATTCACAGTTCTGTACCATTACAGACAAATTTACAGACTGTGGCGGTACGCCTTACTTTAGACAAAACAGTTACACTTTGTTCAATTTACGTTTCACCAAGTAAAGTCCTACAACTGAATGATCTTGAGCTACTGGTCCAACAGCTCCCAACTCCATACATTTTGTTGGGTGATTTTAATGCACATAGCCCTCTTTGGGGTGATTCCTGCAGTCAAGAAGATGTAAAAGGCAAAACTGTAGAAGAGTTCGTTACTAAATATGATCTGTGTTTGTTTAATGATGGTTCAGACACTTATCTGCACCCCGCATCTGGTTCGTATACATCGATTGATCTTTCAATTGCATGCCCTTCTATCTTCCTCGACTTTTCGTGGAAGGTAGAAGATGACTTGTGCGGGAGTGATCACTTTCCAATTGTGTTGGAGAGTGTAGTTCCGGCGGATGATGAGAGAGTGCCCCAGTGGAACTTTAAAAAAGCTGACTGGGACACTTTTTCATCGCTTTGTTCTGAACGACTCACACGGGAGAAATTTCAGGATAGTGCTGACCAAATCGAACATTTTTCAAACGAGCTGCTTGACATTGCAAACACAGTCATCCCTAAAACCTCGACAAATCCAAAACGTTTCAACAAACCATGGTTTGATGATGAATGCAAAAAGGTTATAAAGGATCGTAAGAAAGCTGAAAGGGAATTTAACAAGTCACCAACTACATATAATTTAAACAAACTTCGTATAAATCGGGCAAAAACAAGACGACATATAAAACAAAAAAAGAAAAGTTCTTGGGAATCTTACATTTTGAAGATTAACCAAAACACCCCTATCACTAAAATTTGGAAAATGATTAAAAAGATTAAAGGAAAAGAAACAAAATCAACTGTACAACACCTGAAGGAAAACAACACCTTAATTACCTCTAAAACAGAAATTTCAAATACTTTGGCCTCCACATTTTCGAAACATTCGTCATCTGAAAATTGTAATCCAGAATTTATCAAAATTAAAAAACAGCAAGAAAAGCAAAAGATCAAATTTACCTCCAACAATTTAGAGGATTACAATGAACCTTTCTCTATGGAGGAGTTATGTAACTCCTTGCATAGAGCAAAGGATACTGCCACTGGTCCCGATGAAATTCACTACCAAATTTTAAAGCATCTGCCTCAATCTTCACTAGAACTTTTATTATCAATTTTTAATGGCATTTGGGTGACTGGCCAGTTTCCACCATCCTGGCGTAAAGCAACAATAATTCCAATTCCTAAGCCTGATAAAGATCACAGCAACCCAAGCAATTACAGGCCTATTGCCTTAACCAGTTGTCTGTGCAAAACCATGGAGAGGATGATCAATGATCGACTTGTCTGGTTTCTGGAATCGAACAATCTGCTTGCGGATGTTCAGTGTGGTTTCAGAAACCAGAGGAGTACTGTGGATCATTTGGTCAGACTTGAAACGTTTATAAGAAATGCCTTTGCTAGAAAAGAACATGTGGTCGCCATCTTCTTTGATCTAGAGAAGGCATATGATACAACGTGGACGTATGGGATTTTAAAAGATCTTTTTAACATGGGGTTGAGAGGGCGTATGCCTCTTTTTATTGAAAACTTTTTGAGGGACCGCCAGTTTCAGGTTCGTGTTGGGTCAACGTTATCTGATCCTCACGAGCAGGAATTGGGGGTTCCTCAGGGTAGTATTTTATCCGTTACCCTGTTTTCGATTAAAATTAACAGTATCATCGATGCAATTGAAAATATGGTAGACTCTTCATTGTATGTCGATGATTTTTTAATCTGTTATAGCAGCAAGAAAATGAATGCTATAGAGCGCAAACTTCAGCTGTGCCTAAACAAAATTCAAAAATGGGCCACAGAAAACGGTTTCAAATTTTCAAAGATGAAAACAAATTGTGTTCATTTTTGTAAGCTTCGGAAACATCACCTCGATCCGGAGTTAAAACTTGATGGGAGTCCTATTAAAGTTGTTAAGGAAGTGAAATTCTTAGGTTTGTTGTTTGACAGCAAACTGAATTTCACTTCCCACATAAAACAACTAAAAGTTAAATGTAAGAGAGCTCTGAACCTACTGAAGGTCGTTGGTAGCACTGATTGGGGTGCTGACCAAAAAACTTTGCTCCATCTGTATAGGTCACTTGTTCGATCAAAATTAGATTACGGTTCTATAGTTTACGGTTCTGCAAGGAAGTCATACCTAAAACAACTTGATGCTATTCACAATAGTGGTATTAGAATTAGTCTAGGGGCTTTTCGAACATCCCCAATAGACTCGATGCTTGTTGAAGCAGAGGAGCCCTCTCTCGAGAAGCGCAGAATTAAATTGTCTCTCCAATATGTGTCTAAACTTTTGGCCAATCCTTCAAATCCTGCTTTTAATTGTATTTCAGAACCTCAAAATGTTGACTTTTTTAACCGACATCCGAAACATATTCCTCCATTGGGAATTAGAGTTAAACCCCACATGGAGTCTGCAAAAATTGATTCTGAATCTATAAAAGAAAACCGTAAATCACACATTCCTCCTTGGCATCTTAAAAAACCTACAGTTATTTTGGACCTTGCTTCTACCAAAAAATCTGATACCAATTCCTTGCAGTTCAAACAAAAATATGCCGAAATAAAGTCCAAGTATAGTGCATATACAAGGATCTATACAGATGGATCTAAAGATGGTGACAAAGTATCATCAGCTGCTGTTACTAGTGATGGTATCACCTCAATTAGAATACCGAATCAGAGTTCTATTTTCACAGCTGAAGTTAAAGCTATACAACTTGCGCTTGAACACATAGAAAATGTGCAGGAAAAGAAGTCGATTATTTTTTCTGACTCTCTTTCCACTTTACTTGCTTTACTCAACCCCAAGTTGAAGAACCCTCTCATTTTGGAACTTCGTGAGAAGTTGACAACTCTCATGTCTGACCAATATGATATCGTGTTTTGCTGGTTACCCGGACATGTAGGTATCGCTGGTAACACCAGGGCAGACAGTGCAGCAAAACAGGCTTTATCCAAGCCTCTCACTGATTTTAACATCCCTTCCAGTGATTTGAAACCACATATCAATAAGTACATCAAATCTGTGTGGCAGGCGGATTGGGATGGAGCGACAAATAACAAGCTCCATCGATTCCGACCAGATATCTGTGATCACTACCCGTCTAGTAACCTTTCTAGAAAGGATCTTGCAGTATTGACGCGATGTCATATTGGTCATACAAGACTTACACATTCCTTTTTGTTGGAGGGTACTGTGCGACCAGAATGTGTTCCCTGCCAGCAGGTGTTGTCAGTGGAGCACATTCTTTTACATTGTACAGATTTTAATCATGTCAGAGGGCAGTTTTTCTCTGTAGGATCTCTGAGAGATCTTTTTTATCGTACTAGCCCGAATATGATTCTCTCATTTTTGAAATCAATCAACCTTTTTAATAAATTTTAAAACTGTTTTTATTATCTTAACTAGAGTCTTTAAGACTTAAATTCATCAGGTTGATTTGTGAATTATTCATCTTTCTTGTTTCTCACGCATCACTGTTCATATTACATTGAGTATCATTTTTATTATAATTGTTTTTTACTCATCTTTGAATATCGTTTCTGCCATGGTTTTCTTTTAATGTTTTCTCGCCACGATATGGCCTTAGCTGCTGATGTGGCGTTAAGCACCAATAAATAAATAAATAAAATTTACTAATAAGGTTGATTGATTTAAAAAATGAGAGTATCTTATTCGGGCTCCGGCGATAAAAAAGATCCTATAGAAAAATACTGCCCTCTGACATGATTAAAATCAGTACAATGTAAAAGAATGTGTTCGACTGACAACACCTGTTGGCGGGGAACACACTCCGATCGCACAGTACCCTCCAACAAAAAGGAATGTGTTAGTCGTGTATGACCAACGTCAAAACTGCAAGATCCTTTCTACAAAGGTTACTAGACGGGTAGTGATCTGAAAGAGTTGGTCGGAAGCGATGGAGCTTGTTATTTCTCGCTCCATCCCATTCCGCCTGTCACACAGATTTGATACAGTTACTGATATACGGCTTGAAGTCACTGAAAGGGGTGTTAAAATCAGTGAGAAGGTTGGTTAAAGCCTGTTTTACTGCACTGTCTGCACTGTCTGCTCTGGTGTTACCAGCGATACCTACATGATCGGGTAACCAGCAAAACACAATAGCATATTGGTCAGATATGAGAGTTGTTAAATTCTGAAGAACCTCCAAAAAGAGAGGGTTCAACTTGGGGTTTAGTAAAGCAAGTAAAGAGGAAAGAGAGTCAGCAAAAATAATCGTCTTCTTTTCCTGTACATTCTCGATGTGCTCAAGCACGAGTCGAATAGCTTTAACTTCAGCTGTGGAAATAGAACTCTGATTCGGTATTCTGACTGAGGTGATATTATCACCAGTAACAGCAGCTGATGATACTTTGTCACCATCTTTAGAACCATCCATATACATCCTTGTATATGCATTATACTTGGAGTTTATTTCAGCATATTTTTGTTTAACTGCAATGAATTGGTATCAGAATTTTTGGTAGAAGCAAGGTCTAAAATGACTGTAGGTTTTTAGGATGCCAGGGAGGAATATGTATTTTACGGTTTTCTTTTATTGTATGTTGTTCAATTTTGGCAGACTCCGTGTGGGGTTTAATTCTAATTCCCAGTGGAGGAACATGTTTCTGGTGGCGGTTAAAAAAATCAACATTTTTAGGGTCTGAAACACAGTTATAAGCAGGATTTGAAGGATTGGCCGAAAGTTTAGATACATATTGAAGGGACAATTTAATTCTGTGCTTCTCAAGAGAAGGCTCCTCGGCTTCCACAAGCATCGAATCTATTGGCGATGTTCGAAAAGCCCCTAGACTAATTCTAATACCACTATTATGAATTGCATCAAGTGGTCTGAGATATGACTTTCTTGCAGAACCGTAAACAGTACATCAGTAGTATATTGTAGAGGTTTTGACCCTGTTCAGCCGGATCCCTGGGTGATGCCTATATGATGCCTGGGTCGATGACGTCATCTTAATTAAAAAGTTACGTAAGGTAATTAACATGACGTCACTTAATGAATATTTTTTTAATCACTTTAATAACTGTTGCTTAATTAATTTTAATTAATGACTGTTGCATAATTAATGTAATTAATGTAATTGATGAGTGTAATTAGCGTTGATTATAATAATTAGTATATTAATAAATGAATTAATAATGTTTATGTCGATTAGTACATATTTTTTTTTTAAATTCATAATTTGGGATAGATATTATTAGATAAAAAAAAAAAATATATTTAAAAATAATATATTTAAAAATAATATTGACGTACTGGACATATATATGAATGCTATCGACTGACCCTGACCTGGACACGTGCTAAGGTAAACACTTCATTGTGCCTGGGTGTAATTAAATCGATTATTTTTTCAAATGCCAACTACTATACGAGAGAGACAGATGTTGATCACTGATTCCTATTGTTCAAAGGTTATGGGTGTACTAAAAACCTCATTAAATTAGCGGTCAACACGCAACCTTCTTTCAGACTCTGAGATTCAAATTTCATCAATTTTTTAACGGTCCGATTTCTGCGTTTTGACTGAGTCTCGAAACAATTGCAAGAGAAATCTCTATGAGACTACTGTACACGGGGGAGAGGCTATACATGGTTGTACTTTATGCCCCAATACTTTCAAGAGATGAATTAATGGATCATCTGAAAACCCACCAAGAAGGTGCATTGAACTGTCAATTTTGTGTTTCAACAAAAGAGAGGCATTGTACATCGAACAGAGAGGTAGTGTACAACGAAAAGACGGCAATGTCAAGATGTTCCTATAGTAGTAAAGATACATTAGAAAAACATGGAGAAATATCAAAACTCGACATTTAACTGCGCGACTTGCAGGTTTCAGCTGATTCAACTTAACCGTCATCGCGCCACAAGTAGCAGAGATGCACAACTCAATTGACCCCTGGAGACGCTCCTCATCAAATAAGGGGGGTCAAATGAGGTTATGAGGAGGGGTGAAGGAGACAAGTGTGTGGTCATATGTTTAAAAGTGTAATAACCTTAATTGCTATGATGTAATCCCCCTAATAAATAGCGTATATTTATTTAATATAATATATTAATAATTTTCGTTAAATAATTTATTTTTTATTCCACACCCCTGTAACCCCTCACAATACCTTAAACTTTCATGAACTCCCCTCCTCCAGGTCATCCAATACCAAAAAACTTTTTGAAACCTCTCTCCCCCTCCCCCACCCCTCACAATAGCTAAATTATCTCAATTTTGAGTGATCAAATCACCCTGATTAGTCTCCTCTCATAACTTGTCCCCCTAATAAATAGCACATGCTCATTTAATATAATATATTAATAATTTTCGTTAAATAATTTATTCCGCAAGACACGTCTCGAAAAAAAACAAAAACCTCTCATAACTTACCACACTCTTAACCCGTATTTACTATAAAATTGTCCCCCTGAAAAATAGCGTGTGTTCATTTAATATAATATATTAATAATTTTCGTTAAATAATTCATTCCACAAGACACTTTTCAAAAAAAAAAAAAAAAAATGGCGGATTAGTTTGACAGAAATACATGTATCGATTTATTCATGAGTGTCTGTCGATTGTGTCCTTGGGCAAGACACTTCTCCCACATTGCCCATGTGGGGGCACGGTGATGCTGTGCACTAAGGCATACTGCACGTCCATGGAGCACCTGTCTTCAACCAATGCTAACCCTATGTAGAATTTTGACAGTTGCTTGCCGTTGCTCGGTGGCTCTCTCCATCTTCCTCCACCCGTAAAACTGTCGTGGTCATGATTAGCCATTGTGCAGAAATGTGTCACCTTAAACACCAATAAATAAATATAAATAAATAGTCGGTTATCAAAACAGCCTTTAAGTGTTTACCAGTTAATTGTGGACCAGTGCGTTTAAAAATGAAAAATATGGGTGATAACACTATGGACTGTGTTTAATCAAAGAAAAATTACACCCGCGCTATTACTAACCCATATGGTTTATTTTTGAACGTTTACGGAAGAATAACCCACCCATCTAAGTAAAAGCATGAAAGAGCTACCATTATCTATTTACCTATGTGGGGTGGGGGTGGGCGGTATTGTTGTGTACTATGGCATACTACCTTCAGCCAATGATAACCCTATGTAGAACTTTGACAGTTGTTTGCCTCTGCACAATGGTTCTTTCCGGATTGCTCCAACTGTCATTAAATAAATGAAAAAAACTACAATTCTATAATAGCAGGCCAAGCACCCCTTCGTTTTACATGTTTTGTGAGGGGGAAAATCAACAGTACTTTCACCCCCCCTCCCTCATTTTAATAGTTCAAAAGCGCTGTTACTCGATAAAAAAAAAATGGTAAAAGGATATGCGATTCTGTATTAACCACCCAAAGTGCAAAACTTGGGAAAATATAACCCACCTAGAGCTGCACCAAAGCTACGAACTCCCGCATTGTGTCCTTGGGCAAGCTAATTTACCCCACATGGGAGTAGTATGACGGCGTGTACTAAGGTGTACTGTCTGTCGATGATATGCATATCTTCAAATAATCTAACCCTATCTGTGTGGCAGAGTGGATTTACGATGTTGGTGAGATGACAGTTACTCGTCGTTGCTCTGTGGTTCTCTTTGGATATTCCGAAATCTACCCGTAAAATTGTCACGTTTAATAATAACTCGATGTCCGGTAGTAATGAAATAGCGTATTTTCTGCAGACATTCTAAATAAACACAGCTGGTTTACAGACCTGTATATCTTCTTTCTTTTCAACTGAGTAAAAATATATGATAGTTACTGATGTAACATGGTTATTAGCATGTTTAATGAATCTAACTACACCAGCCCGACCGACCCTTTGCCCACCATGATCACAACAAATGTTTCAATTCTCTCTCTCTCTCCCTCACCGATACAGTATGGGTGGAACTAATTGCATTCAAGCTGTTGTTTTTTTTCTAGGTTTTACCACCCCCCCTTACAGCGCAAATCGAAATGAAATCTGATTCATTGAATCATACTAGAGCGTATGTGCTAAAACGATTATTTTTGTACAAAACTCAAGACCTTTCCCTCACAAATACCTATATAAAAACAAGATAATATGCGAGAATGCGTTGTGTACCTGCATTTTGTTGATAAAATATGTCATGACCACATTCCCGAATATTATACCCGCTTAAAAACAGCCAAATGGCGAATGTCAAGAAAGGCACTCTGTAGTTTAGGAGACTCCACAAATAAAAACAAAATCAAAAATCTGAGATTTTTTGCATTTATTCAAATATCGATATGAACCAGAGGTTGAAACTAGTCAAATTGATTAGTATTAAATTACAAATGAATATGAAATTTGCAGTAAAATGAACACTGCCATATACAGCTATTCGGAATGACACCCTATTGGTGTGAGTTTTCGCTTTTCCGTCCAGTTTCATGAAAGCTTCCAGGAAGTCCATTCCACATTCGCAGTCTTTTCCAGGGGCTATTCTTCAAAGGCTGGTCCATTGCAGCTTAGCAGAGATATTGTTTTCTGGAAGAAAAAAGTCCTAACGTTCTTTATTTCCGATCAGACCCCTTGGGATATTTTGATCTTTATGGATGTTTGCCAAAATTTTCCACCCTGTCAGTTGAAAATCTTTTCTTTTTTGCAGCAGATCATTTATTAGATCACACATATTGGATCCCGAAATTGTAATGCCGTTATACACGAGTCGATCTTTCTCATCCCAGGATAAATTGGGTATATTCTTTATTATCTGGAGTAACAAAAGTGCCTTCTGCTGCATGGAATCGAGTATAACGGCTAATCAGTCCAGATGATTTTCCACTGAAAAAACTAGTCGTTAAGGAGTGTGGTTTGGTGTTTTCTTTGCGTAAGTTTGAATGGCGCTGAAAGATTGTCTTGTAGAACAGACCTTTCTCTGCAGAACTCGATGTTGAAGATTCAGTAATTGGTCTCATACCGTGGTCTACAGGCAGGACAGTTACAGCATTCAGGGGTGTGCACATTTCCTGCAACTGTTCACTCCCCCATGGTTCAATACACTGAATTCTGCTTGAAGGTAGGCTGGTTGAGTCATCTATAGGTTTTTCTCTCAGTGATTCCCCCATCACTAGCGATTTTATGGGCTCTAGCTTATTTGCAAGCCCCGAAATATTTCCACTTGTTAATGCATTGTTCCAACTAAAGGATGATTTCATATGCACTGGTGAATAGGGTGGCTGGTTACAGACAGATCTGGTTGTTAACTCGGCTGTATTTGTGTTCGCTTCCCCAATAGTGTGTTTAAAATTTACATTTTTGTGTAATTTTCGTCTGTGTCGATAATAATTAGTTTTATGAGAATAAGGTTTTTGACACAATTCACAGACGTAGCATGAATTCATCCTTTTCAGAAGTGAGTTAATAGAGTGGCAATACTGTTCCAACACTCTGCCATTTATATGTATGAATAGGATGGGTCCCACCCCAACCTGTTAATCGCTGATTGGCTAATTATATACCAAGATAGCATCATGTTCGCACCTCACGGGAGAACAAGGTGCCTGCAAGATGGCATAAGCAGGATTGACCATTTTGGTCCGGGGCTGCGTATTCATATATTCCGCAGCAAACCAGCTCAATTGAGCAAAACTGCTAATTAAAAAACCAGCAAACCTGCCCAATTGAGCAGGCCGTCCTCTATCCGCCACCTGAGGACCCGCCTAGTAGGGGGATGATCACCCCCCCCCCCTAGGTAATACATGTAATCTCAATCATCCCAGACCAAAATATTTAGGAGGGCAATTTTTCGCTCTCCTTAATTCTTTCAGGAGGGCAGTAAGGAGAGATAAAAAATCGCTGGTATTCAGTCTAGTGAAACCGAATACAAGCCTTCCACTGAATCTGAGACTTCTTTTCAAAGTAATGATGCTATGAAGTTGCCAACAGTTGGAAAATGCATTATTGGCCCAAAACGATGACAAATGTTCTCATATCAGTGACAGTACAAGTGGTAGAAGTGAAATAATTCCGCTTCAGGGTTTGATCACAACAGCCTCCTTTCCTGGAAACAAGGACTTTGATGATGTCGATGATGATGACGACAATGATCCCTTATTTGAGGAATCCATACTTAGGGCTTTGGATCAGCCAGATATTTGCATAAGAAAAGTTCTTAAATCGGAGACAAGCAAAAATGGTTCGAAAAAGAAAGACAATAGGGTGTACAACTCGCACCAATACTGTTTTTTGTGCAAAAAAATGTTTACCAATTTCACACAACACATTCAAAGAAGATATACAGATATGGAAGAAGTGAGGAGAATATTTTCTGAAAATATTACCTATAAGAAAAGAGATATGCTGCTTCTCCTTAGAGCAAAGTATAATAATCATAACAATATTTGCACGGTCAGAGAGAAAAAAGGGGAATTGATCCTGGAAAGGCGGCCCACTACAAAATTTTGTGTTAATGACTATGGACCATGTCCTAGCTGTTTCTTGTGGATTGCGAAAAACTTATTATACAAACATCAGAAACTCTGTAAGGGGAGTAGATCCTTGCATATACTGAGTACCTCAAACCTGCTTTCACAGTCTGATGCTATCTCGGGAAGAGTACCTATGATCGCCTCAACCATGTTAAATGTTTAGGTTTTTGCTAAGATGAACTTTGATGAAGTTGGAAAAAGTTTGTAGAACAGATAATCTTATTATACAGCTGGGAAATCAAGAATTGCAACAGAATATTAGCAATGTAATGAAACGGGGAAGCTATGCTTCACAGGGCATGCGATTAGTTGCTAGATTCCTGATTAATTTAAGGAAAGGGACTTGTCCATCACTTAGTTTGTGGGACTTTTTGAAACCAATGTATTATACTGCCCTGGTTCGTGCCACTGAGATGACGGACACACCAAGCAATGCTGTAAAATTAACAGCTTACTTGCAGAAAGTCATCAATGGGAAAATTGGATTGACAATACTCAAAATGTCGGAAAGTAATCAACAAAATCAACGTTCACAGTTACGAGATGACAGACAGAATGCAGAGGACTTGCTGACATTATTAAAGGTGTATTGGAGTAAAGAAGTCAGCAGACCTGCTCGTGCTACATTATCGGAGAGAAACGTCATAAAAAACACTCCATTACCACAACCACTTGACCTCCAAAAATTAAATGATTTTCTTACCCAGAAATTGAGAACTCTGAATTATGAAGATCATGATGTAGCAAGCTTCAGATCCATTGCTGAAACAATAGAATAATATACGAAATACACATTTCGGCTTGAGTTCCAAGCACAATTAGGGAAACAAAAGTGTGAGATGGAAGTATACATGAATACAAAGTTTGAGGAGTTGCGAAAGGAGTTGAAACATGGAATTAAGAAAAAGCAAGAGACTATAATGCAGGAAGTTCATGCTCTTTTTGAGCAACGTACCCATGCACTTTCAACTGAAGTAACCAGTGATATAGAGCAAAGGATTCCAAAAATAATGGAAACAATTTTAACAAAAGGTTTTCTGACATTTGCGGCAAGCTCCGAAAAGGAAGATGAGCAAACTGAATCGGCGGAATTAGAAATTTCGAACAGTGTACAAGAAAGTATTTACAAAAGGCACAGTTTTGAGTTGCCGTTAGAATCCACACCATCCACTCGAAAAAAATTTTAAAGTGACCGTATCAACTGGGAGAAATACCCAGAAGCCCAAGAGTTCATAGCGAAGCAATCCGAGAGAAATCTCTTCAGCAAGTCCAAAGAGACAAAAAATTTGATATGGTTTGAAGGTATCGCAAAAGACCTCTGGCCAGATGAGCCATGTTGGCGAAGGCGAGTTGAGACGAAGTGGTCGAGATAGGCGACAACCACCTTGGATGTCTTTAGGTGAATATGTAATGTCACAAACAGTTAATAAACCCTCTTGGTCAGAAAAAGCAATTATATTGGAATCATTGGCTCAAAAGGGTGTATTTACAGGATCATCTGAAGAAATTTCTAATGCAATTGTTTCTACATTCTTTCAATAGTTAAATTTCTATCCTTCTATTTTAGTGTACATTTTAAATGATTTCTTACATGGAGTAAGTCAGTGATGATTGCATCGCTACTACCATGCTCCATCAGCCATTTAGATTTATCAGATAATGATTTGTTACAGGGAGTAAGTCAGGGGTGATTGCATCGCTACTATCATGCTCCATCAGCCATTTAGATTTATCAAATAATGATTTGTTACAGGGAGTAAGTCAGTGATGATTGCATCGCTACTACCACGCTCCACCAATCACTAAGATTTACCTGTTAATTCTATTTCAAGTGCGCAGTTTACATGATTTACTTAAGAGAGCAAGTCAGTGATGATTGCATCACTACTATCACACTCCACTAATCATGTAGATTTACTCGTTTTCAATTGAAGACGATCAGTGACGATTGTATTTATCAGCAGGGACCGACCTGGGCATGCGCCAGTGCGTATTTGGTTCTGAAACATCAGGACATGGCTCTTACATCTCAGAAAGAGGCTTCTCAGTTGGCGCGTAACTTCTCAGATCATATTTTGATATTCTTTCGATGGATAATCGAGAGAGACACTCTTACATGTGTTATATATATGATTATCATTTATCATTGTTGTAGAGTGCTTAAGTTAATACTTCAAGTCTTAATTACCAAGCATTAACCTTCACTCTGGTTCCTGATCAAGTCTTGGCTGCCTAAATAGGCAGCCAAGACTTGATCAGAAACCACAGCGAAAATTAATGTTTGCTATAGTGTACTAAATGAAAATGATGAGAGCTGTTACATACTTGCAGTGTGTGTTACAAACAGCAGTGTGACTCCGTAAATTGAAATCTGGCGCATGAATTGAAAAAATAGGCTCCGAGGCTAGAGCGTATTTTAAATAGTCCTGCTCGGTCCCTGTATCAGCTAGTAGTTTCTCCCGTTAGAGTTTTAGATTCTATTTGTAAAGAATTACCATAAGCTACTCCTACCCCACTGTCAGGTCTGTACTTTGTTTGATAGGAAAAGTCAGTGATGATAGCATCGCTACTACTTCACTCCTATGTGCTAAGTCAGACATCTGCTCAAATAAGACATTTTACCTATAAAGTGTCGTTGTTCATGTACTATATTTGTTTAAAGGTACTTGAGATAAATTATCATGTAATGTCTCCAGAATGTATTTGTGTACTTGGCACTCACACGTGTAGTTTCATTCTCAGGGTATAGTGATTGTAAGTTTTAAGACTGCATTTTCTAACTGTAAATATATCTCAATGTAGTCTGGCATCTCAGGTACGTGTTTTGGAATAGACAATATCATGCACCTAGTGAGTCAGTGAGGATAGCCTCGCTACTGGTGTATGTATGTGTATGGTATTTAGCTCATCTGAACTACGTATCGGTGATTTTAATGAAGTATATATTGTTGATTTCTGGAACATTTTGTTCCATTTAAATGACACGGATGTCATTTTCTCCGAGGGGGGAGAATGTGGAAGAGTTGTATTATTCAATTTCAAGAACGTCGCGGGTTGAGAGTTAATTAATTTTTCACTTAAACTGCTTGGTCAGCACTGCGTGTGTGATTAATTTTAATCACCTGAATAGCCACGACTGGACGCACGCCGCATGCTTTTAATTAACAAATCGCTGATGATTATTTTAATCCGATAGTCTCTGTCACTTTTTGTCAACTTTAACTGCCGAGAAGACGCTAATATTTTGTTGTTTGATTATCGTTGAATCATGGAAGCTGTTTGTTGGACATTTTAATCCCACAGATTAGGTGAGTTTTTAAAATGTCTTCATATTAAATAAATAATATATCAACAGTTCATTAATTTGAATGATTGATTTTCCGTGAATAATTTATATATTTTCCAGATCTAACATAGCTGTATGATACAGTGTCGAGAGGTTCACTGAACCCACCTGACAGTGTATTATACGCCTTAGTTGGCTGTTATAGGCAAAAGCCTACTGGATTACGCCTCGAAGATATCACACACCCAAAGTTATGAATTCAGTTACGTGATGGCGACGATCCACGACGTACTGTTTGGCATTGCGTATTTCTAACGCATATTGACAGTAGACATATATGTCAAACGCGATTTCGCATGATTGGTGTATTAATTATGCATCCCTTTATATAAGAATCCCTTGAAACGTTGGCTAGTTTAAATATTGTAGGGTAGTATAGGTTGGGCTCATTTACTCACGTTCTCTTCTAATAGATCCCTATCCCTGTACTACGTTTATAGTTATAGTTATGGCTAGTATAAATATTGTAGGGTAGTATAGGTTGGGCTCATTTACTCACGTTCTCTTCTAATAGATCCCTATCCCTGTACTACGTTTATAGTTATAGTTATGGCTAGTATAAATATTGTAGGGTAGTATAGGTTGGGCTCATTTACTCATGTTCTCTTCTAATAGATCCCTATTCCTGTGCTACGTTTATAGTTAATTGGTTTTGGGAATTATAAAGATATTATATTTGTCCACCCGTTGCAGATTTGTCTTGTTCGTGCCATAGCCTACGGGGTGGGTATGTTCATCTAAAAGGTTATGTGATTTTGAAATTGAATACCATGTGTCGTTGTGTTAATGCGCTCATTATTCGTCAGTACATAGATTGTTTGCCCCCCGATCTATTACAGTGAACTATGTGAGTTCAGTGCCATAGATCGGCTGGCAGCATAACTCTATTTATGATACATTAAATTTGTTTTTGTTGTTTGGCGATCTGTTGCGGTTAACCCCGAGGTTCAGCACAGTGTTATTGTGCATAACCACCGTTTGGTGCTGTTTAGTATACATGTGTCTGTCTGGCGATCTGTCGCATTGAACCCAGTGGGTTCAGTGCCACAGATCCCCAGACAGCGCGAAACCATTAACCTTAACAATTATTGATGACGACGACCTGTAACCTTTAATGACCTTCACACGTTTATGTTTTTACTTTGCAGAATGTAAATGATTGATTGGCTGTGATATGGATATAAATAAACATTGAACCTGGTCGGGACTTGTAGTTCATTTTCTGCGGACCCGGTTACATAAGTCCAACCCAAGATTCTGCAGGCCTATGGGATGGCAGTGTTCCATTGGAGGGACACCCTCATTGGGAGTCTCATCCTTCCCAGGATTCAACAATGGTGGATTCAGGGACACACCCATCTCAATGTGATGTAGGTATACAGGAGAGGAGCACTGAGGACCCTCAGATTGGGGAGTCGCAACAAGAAAGCCAGACGCCGGAAGCGTCCAGACTGGTAGCAGACAGAGTGGACAATCGAACAGCATCGACAATAAATGAGGGCCGTGTAAGAAGACCATTTCATAATGTCTCCATCAGTCAGCTAAACCCAAGCACTATGCTGCAGGTCCCACTGTGTGTGGGAGGTAGAGAAACAACAGCGGTAATTGACACTGCATCGGACGTCATGGTTATCTCAGATGATCTGCTAAATGAAGTCACAACTGAGGTGTCGGTTCTTAGTGAAGCCAAAATGAACACTGCGGGCCGAAAGTTATCCATGCGTGCCTACGTTGTAGGCCCGCTGCCAATGCAGTTGGGTACCTTCAAGTGGACACAGACAGTATATGTAGCCCCATTGGCGGACACTATGCTGCTGGGTCTAGATTTCTTGAAGAAGTTTGGGGCGCACATCGACCTCGAGAAGAGTGAACTAGTTTTTCCAGGAGAAAGGGTATCGCTGAAACGCTCACGCTCAGGGGCTGAAGAGAAGGAAGTTTGGCTGCCAGAAAAGACAGTGGTCCCAGCTCATTCAGTTTTTCGAGTTCGGTGCAAAATGGCCCCAATGTCAGGGGATTATATGGTGGAGCCCATAAAGGGTTGGGGGTTGACGACAGCACGAATTGTTCACAAAGAGGGACAAGCCCCAACGATATGCTTCCTGAACTTGAGTGCGCAGAGTGTGAGACTTAAGAAAGGATCCGTAGTGGGCTGGGGCCACCCAGTAGAAGTTTTACAACCTGCAGTGTCACGTCAGGAGTCACTTAAGGAAGTGTCAATAGAACCGCGCCTGGCAGACGCAGAATCTAACAGCACGTCTGAACGGAAAATGGCCTGCACAAAGATGACGGAACTTGGTGGACCAGACACCCCAAATGCAATGAGGAAAATTCAAGAATTGCCAAGAGAGGAGTTAGCGAGGACGTCCCAAATGCTGTCGGAGGGTGTGAAACCAGAGCCGCACCTGTTAGGTGCAAACTCTGACCACACATCTGTGGGCCACAGCACAGACTTTGGGGGGACTGGGAACGCAGGAGGGAAGCCGCAACTCCTACCCAATCCAGATTCACCAACAGACGTGACGTCAACTGAACAGACCCTAACAGATTCGAAACGTCCCCTTACTGGAGGACGAGAGGTCACAATCCCTCCCACTTTGCTGGACCTGTAC
The DNA here is from genome assembly GCA_031216915.1 of Pictodentalium vernedei. Taxonomy (NCBI): domain Eukaryota; kingdom Metazoa; phylum Mollusca; class Scaphopoda; order Dentaliida; family Dentaliidae; genus Pictodentalium; species Pictodentalium vernedei. Next base: position 405,860,185 of record CM062291.1, read on the forward strand.
CAGAGATCGATAAAACTATTAACATCATCAGAGGCAGATATGCTCGAAGAGTTATTGATGGAATATCAGGATGTTTTTGCTCAACACGAATTTGATTTGGGAACATTTTCGACAATCGAACACAAGATTGACACAGGACCAGCATCCCCCATCAAATTGCGGTTGAGGCGGACACCAGCCAGTTTTGTTGGGGAAGAGAAGACACTGTTGAGTAACTTGATAAACGCCGATGTAATTCAACCATCAACGTCTGAATGGGCGGCAGCCCCAGTATTAATAAGGAAAAAAAAGGGGGGGGGGGTGCTGGAGTTAGATGGTGTGTGGATTATCGAGCACTCAACTCTGTGACAAGAAAGGACACATTTCCTATACCATCAGTGGACGATTGCATTGAGGCATTGGCTGGAAATAAGTGGATGTCACGTTTAGATGCCAATAGTGCCTACTATCAAGTTCCAATTGCCAAGGAGGACCAGCACAAAACAGCCTTCATCACCAAATATGGGACCTTTGAATTCAAACGAATGGCTTTCGGTCTCCGCAATGGTCCCGCGACATACAGTAGAGTCATGAACGTGGTTTTGCAAGGATTGAACTGGGAGATAGCATTCGCCTTTCTGGACGATGTGACGGTTTTGGGCGAATCGTTCCTGGCACACCTTCGGAATCTCCAACAGGTGTTGGATAGGTTTCGGAAGTACGGGCTGAAGCTCAAACCCCCAAAGTGCATACTGTTTCAGAGCGAAATTGAATTTCTGGGGCGTAATGTTACTGCAGATGGGATTTCTCTGATCGAGGAGTCTGTCCAAGCAATTTTGGACTGGCCCGTTCCTAAGAATACGCGCCAGATAGAGCAATTTTTAGGACTAGCCAACTATCATAGAAATTTCATCAAAGACTATGCAAGGACGTCGGGACCACTCTACAAGCGAACTGGAAAGAACCCGTACTCATGGGGACTGGAGGAACAAACAGCATTTGGAAACCTAAAAAAGAGCCTCACACGCGCCCGGTACTTGCATTTCCCAACATGAAAGATCCCTTCATCCTGGATACGGATGGGTCGAACGAGGCCATTGGAGGCGTGTTAAACCAGGTTCAAGACGGAGTCGAAAGAGTTATAGCTTATGGAAGTTTTATTCTCTCCCCAGAACAGCGACGCTATTGCACAACAAGGATTGAGCTATTAGCGGTTATTCGCTTCACTAGACATTTCCGTCATTATCTGCTTGGTCGCGAATACACGATTCGAACAGACCATAGTAGTTTGACATGGCTGCTCAACTTCAAAGAACCACAAGGACAGATTGCACGATGGATCCAGGAGCTAAGCCAATACAACCTCAGAATAGAACACAGAAAGGGATCCAAACATGCCAATGCCGATGCTCTGTCCCGGATTCCATGCCCTGAAGAATGTAAAGAGTATAGGTTAGGGAAATCTCTTTGTCATCTGCCTTGTGGAGGTTGTCGATACTGCCAGCGAGTGCATCAAGCCTGGACAAGTTTGTGGAAGACGTCGATGACGTAGTACCCTTAGCGGAGCAAGGAGGACAACACAGAGTGGTGCAAGTCAAAGTCACACAAGAGCAAGAAACCCCCATGATTAGGGATGAGCCATGGGATCCCGGTGGCACGGTGGCAAGTATGGAGATATTTGTAGAAGAAGGGTGTCTTAAAAGTGAATTTGGATGAATCGCCACCCGGGAGAGAGCCCTGATTGGGAACTGAGCAGCGTGCACCCTTCTTTAGGGGGCACTCTGAGGGGTTATCCGACAGACCAGAGAGGAAACGTGATGGTCCAAGTGACGTCAGTGGAAGGGTGTGGGTTTACCCTGGACGACTGGAGAGAGGCGCAGGATAAAGACCCGTCCATGAGTTTTCTGCGTAGATGGCTGGTTTCTCCAGATGATACTCCCTCGGGGAAGAGCTATTCCGAGCCAGTCCAGAGGCCAAATACTACTGGCTCAGGAGAGATCGGTTCAAACTCCAAGACCAGCTGATCCACTGGATGCGCAAGAGTGGTCTTCTGGCAAGGTGGGTGCCCCTCCAATTTCGAGACGAGATCATGAGTTTATGCCACTGTGGTCCGGCCAGCGCACATCAGGGATTTGACAGAACCAAAGCTCGCATCAAAGATAAATATTATTGGTACCATGTGTCAACAGAAGTTGACAATTCGTGAAATCGTGCACCCAATGCAACCAACAGAAGAAGCCGACTCGAAAAGCTAAGGTTCCTTTGACCATCTATCAGGCAGGCGCACCTATGGAACGGGCCCATATTGACTTCATTGGGCCACTAGCGAAAACAGAATGCGGAAATGAGAATATCCTCATGATGGTGGATCAGTTCACCAAATGGGTGGAATGTATCCCTCTGCCATCACAGACAGCCGAGGAAACTGCATCCGCGGCAGTGAAAGAGTTCTTTTGCCGATTTGGGTACCATTTCAGATCAAGGCAGAAATTTCGAAAGCGCAGTGTTTGCACAAATGTGTGAACTCCTGTCCATCCATAAGGGTCGAACAACACCCTACCACCCCGCTAGCAATGGGCAAGTGGAGCGCTACAATCGCACCCCGATGGACGCTGTGCGTTGTTATGTGGGCAATAATCCACGGTCTTGCGATCAATTTGTAGCTTTGATAGCAGGAGCACTGAGATCATCCATCAACTGGAGAACAGGTGTGATGCCGAATATGATGATGTTGGGTCGAGAGGTTAACCATCCAGTGGACCTTGTTTTTGGCCCCGCATCAGAGCCGCACCATACAAACCTCTCACAATATGTGCGGGATTTAGAAAAGAATATCAGGATGGCACATGAAACCGCCCGAAGCAAACTTAAATCATCAGAGAGAATCATGAAGCGGGAATATGATGTCAAAATAAAAGTGAATAGGTTCAATCTGGGTGATGCAATTTACATTTTAGACCCCAGTATCCGGAAGGGCGAAACAAAGAAATTGTGCCCTGTTTGGAAGGGTCCAGGATTGGTCTTGAACAGAATCATGCCCTATTTGTATAGAATCCAACTAAAACGAACTACTTTCACGATCAACCACGACAGATTGAAGCCCTGCACTGACCGGGAATTACCAGAGTGGTTGCGGAAAAGAAGGGCACGAATATTAGGAGCACAGTCCCAAAAGGCTGTTTTTTGTTCATGTCGCAAACCTGACGACGGAAAGCTCATGATCCAATGTGTGCTTCGAGTGGTACCATGGGGCATGCCTTAGTATGACACAGGAAGACATAAAACGCCTCGCAGAATTCTCTTGCCCGGCGTGTAATACAAGTAACTAACAGGTGTTCTTTTTTCAGACAATGGATGAGACGTTATGTCTGAAGAGGAGTCGCCAGAGAAGAGAAGCTGGCAGGAAGAGAGGAAGGAGCAGGTTGATGAGGGGAAGTCAGCAGAGGCGTCCAACACTGTTGGTCAGCCAGCTTACAGTGAGGCCCTCACCCACGGCTTGGTAGCAGGAAAGGTCCCCCAAAAATTGAGCCCTCTGACTAACACCAGGAAGGGGAAGACAAAGTCCTTCGTCAACCCAACTGTGTTGAGGGCGAATGCGACCAAGAGGATGTTTCCTTTGCCCATCACTGTGTAGCGGACAAAGAAATCGACACCGAAAAGGGCTTTGGGGACTACCACAGGAGAAAACAAAGATTCGCAGGACTCAACGAAGGTGAGTCCTGCGAGCACGACACAAGAAGCACCCAGAAGGGTTCCGAAAACCAGAGGGAAACTCGGGGACTCGCAGGACTCAACAAAGTTAGGCCTTGTGAGGGCTCCGAAGGTAGAGGTCTCAATGAGCAAAGAACCATCCAATGAATCAACGGACAGTGACATTCGGAGGGCAGAACCCAGCAGAGAAACCTCGGCCACTGAGACAACTCGAGAGGTCATCGGAACAGAGGGCATCCAGGACTCAAATGTGTCGAGTCCTGAGCTTGTCCGAAGGGGCTCACAAAGCCTAGAGGCGAGGAGGAAGGTAGATTTGGGGGAAGTCTCCGTCACAAGTCTTACTGTCACAGCACCATCCCACACTGTGGGAAGGGAGGAGGGCTACTCTGGGAAGAAGATGGAGAAGAGAGTTAGGATAGCCACCCATCCAAGGACAACCATAGGTGGGACAGCCAAACAGGAAGTAACAGAGAGACTGGCATCGAAAAGATCGGCTACCCCAGTCCGGGGGCAAGGTGCAAAGAAGAGGAAGAGAAGCGAGTCTCGTTGCGGGTTGTGCAGCTGCTCTACAGTAGGGAAGCTGGCGGAGAAAACCTTTCGGGAGGGGTGCTTTCCAGAGAGTACAACTTGCAGTAAGGAGTTGGAGGAAGACATGAGACAGCTCTGTAAGTACAGATCATGGCATGAGCCCAGAACCTTTACGTTCTTCCCAAAAGCTAACAGTCCGGCCTGCCTATTGCACTGGAGAGCAACCTACCATCTTCTTCAACAGCTGACCCCGCAAGAGAGGGAAGCTGCAGCAGCGAAAGCCAAGGAGGAGAGAGACCGGTGGCATGAGAAGTACCACCCTTTAGCGGTTCCGTCTCGCCAGACCGAAGTCTTGCCATCTAGTCTGGGCAATCTGTCAGAGGAGAAGGAAGTTACCCCTGCCAGGGGTACTTCCGATGCCAGCACCCACACAGTGCAGACAGATCACCAGAGGGAAAAGGGAGTTACCTCTTCCAGGGATTCTCTCAGTAGCGTCGTCCATAAGATGCCAATAACGGAACAGAGGAAGAAGTAAGTTACCTCTGTCAGGGGTTCTTCCAGAAGTACGACCAGGTCAAGGGAGTGGAGGAAGCCTAAGGCAACAAACGGTAAGGGTGCCAGACCTTCCATCGGAAGAATCCCTCCAAACTTGGTAAAAGTGACGGCATCTGGAAGCAGACGAGAGGTTGCAGTAGCCGAACCCCATATAAAGCCATTAATGGAGCCAATAGAGAGAGAAGCAACGATGCTGGCGATCAACTCTCACTTTCATATGGATCGGTTGAGGTCGAAGATGAGGGGGCTGATGAAGTTAGCCACCTTGCGTGAAATCGAGACCACCCTACCATCACCGACAGTGAAGGTAGAGTTAGTTGGTCAAGTGACATGTCCGTCCTCTGAGGAGGTAGAAGAAAACACCAAGGTGGCTATAGGACTGCACCCCACTGAAGTATGTCACATCCAGACGGAGGAACAACGGGAGAGGATGCGGTATGAACTCAGTAGACAGCTGCGCCGGCCAGGTGTGGCTGCTCTGGGATAAATTGGCCTCGACAGAACCGTACCGTGGAGTTGTGGAGGAAGCAGGATGCTCTATTCGAGCAACTGCTCACAGTGGCGAGATCCGTACCACTGATCTTACATCTGAGAGGACCTCCAGAAGATACCACATCCTGCGATGTATATGGGCTAGCCCTGATCCTGAACCAGGAACACTTGTCAGCCAACTTTAAAATCCACCTACATTGTTTTACTGGTACCAACAAGATGGTGGGGAGATGGAGTCGTGCCTTCAACCGATGTTATTTCGGCTTCACAGCTAAAGTGAAGAATTTCAACAAGCTGGAAGCGTTGAGAGCAGTCCCACGAGAGAGGATCCTACTCGAAACGGATGCTCCATATTTTGGAGCGCAGTTGGGAGTAAACTCATCACCCCCCAAGATGATCGGAGATGTCGCCAGAATTGTGGCAAAAGCCAGACACACCACGGTGAAGGGGGTTCTGGATATGACATTGCAGAATGCGAAAGAACTGTACGGCTTTGAATCCTGCTAGCCATACAGTCAGAAAAGCAGTACCAGTGTGGAGAGCAGTTACATACCTCTGTCCGGGGAATGTAACATGCACAGCAGTAATTACGTACCCCTACCCGGGGAGCATAAAAACAGAAACAGGAAAAACTAGATGTGTGAAGTCCAACTGCTATTGGAGCCCACATGTACCTCTGTAAGGATTCTCCTCGGGGAAACTAATCAACAGAGAAACACGAGAAACAGATCAGTGGGATGTCCAGATCCACGGATCCATAACACAGCAGCTTAAAAGAGAAAAGGGGGAGGAGTGTAGTAAAACTGGAGTATATTCAAGTGGAGTGTACTCCGGAAGAGAAGAACCAGCCTGAATTGGAGGAGCGCCACCTATGAGTGTTCTTCAAGATGTCGTCTGTTTAAGAAGCTGAATTGCTCATCCAAAGAATCCGCAGCCATCTGAGCGCGACTTGGAGTGATCGGAGCAGCAAAAGAGGCAGACAATTACAAGAACAATCCGACAATCGGAAGATAAACTTAGGTGAGTTTATAGAAAGGCTGGAAACTTCAAACGCTCAAAATTTCATACCACGAAATTAGGTTACTCTCGTATCAAAGTTTTGAATCGAAAAGGGGACACATACCTGTGTCTTCTGATGCTGAAATGACTATTCTTTCAGAATCCGGTGCCCTTTGTAGAATTAATTTGCATTAATAGCTTTTTCTAAAACGTTTTATTTGGATTTTCATGCTCAAATCTGTTTACAGCCACGCCATTGTTGGGAAGTTCTCGGCAGTGAATATCAGTCAGGGGTATCGAATATTAGCAATGTCTCTCTAAAATTCTCAATTGCATCATTAATGTAAAAAAATATCATATTAATATTAAACACAGTCTTTTGAAAAAATATACGATCGTTTATTTTTTTCACAAAGACTAAAAACCTGACGCCAGAGAAAGAGTACAAGTCAAACACTCCTATGTCTTTCAACGCGAAAAACGATCACAATGCGTAAACGCCCACATCGGGAAGTCGGGAAGTTAGTTTGAATTTGAAATCTGACACGTATTATCTGCGCATGTCACGCGCGTTTGATTTGAATCGGTAACTTCATTCAGAAAACTTTCAATGCCAAATGCTGATGATTTTGATGTTTTTTTATTTAAAAATGGAAAGACAGAGATTATAGTTAGGGAGCAGGGTGACATTTAATCATAATGTTGAGCCCGAAAGGTTTGAGTTGCTGAATGTCTTGGTAAGGACAAATGATTGAAAAAAGGGACGTCTTAAGTTGCGCAATCCTGGCACTTGGTTCCTGTGACCCCCCAAACCCCGCCAAAAAATGACTTTAATTAAAGTTGTGCGCCCAAGAATTTTTTATGACCTATTTCATAGGTATAATGGTAGTGAGTAATAATCCACAACTTAAGACGTCATTTTCCCCGGCACTTAGGGATAAGACTATGGGTCAAATAGGGGTCAAAGTACATTTAATCATAATATTGAGCCCAAAGAAATAAATTTTTTTATCAAGTCCCTTTTTGTATCTAGAAACATAAACCACAGCTTAAGACTATAAATTTCCTGGCATTTCCAGATAAGACGAGGAGTAACTCCCGAGTAGGGGTGGGTGCGTTGTCCTATCTGATTTAATCAGAATGCTTGAGCCCAAGTCTTTTTCTGATTTCATCAAATCTATTTAGATATATAGACACTGAAAACATAGCTTAAGACAATAAATTCACTGGCACTTCCGGATAAGACTAGGGGTCAAATAGGGGTCAAAGTACATTTAATCATAATATTGAGCCCAAAGAAATTAATTTTTTTATCAAGTCTATTTTTGTATCTAGAAACATAAACCACAACTTAAGATCGAAAATTCCCTGGCATTTTCAGATAAGACCAGGGATACCCCCAACCATGCGTGGGTAGGACGTCCTATCTGATTCAATCAGAATGTTTGAGCCCAAGTCTTTTTCTAATTTCATCAAGTTTTTTGGGTACATAGACACTGAAAACATAGCTTAAAACAGTAAATTCATTGTCACTTCAGGATAGGACTAGGGGTCGAATAGAGGTCGAAGTACATTTAATCATAATATTGAGCCCAAAGAAATTTCATTTTTTATCAAGTCCCCTTTTGTATGAAGAATCACAAAACACAGCTTAAGACCAAATATTCCATGGCATCTCCAGATAAGACTCTGGATAATCCCCCAGCTGTACTGGGTAGGCCATTGCATAAGGGAACCCCTTTGGGGCAACTATCCTATTGAAGTCCAACAAACACTTCTTACTTTAACAGTAAACATAAACCAGATAAAAACCCTTTCATTGATCATAGAGCTTACAGCAAACCAATCTACACCGATCCCGTGCAGGGGCTTCAAAAATCAATTCAGCTGTATGTCTTGAGTGTAATATACTAGAACTATCAATACACTGTGTATTGTTATACTTGCAGTAAAGAAGTAACACGGCCACTGCACTGAAAGAAACCTATGTTCAATAAAACATTCCCAAATGGAGCCAGAACAACAAATTCCAGATTCAGAACAGCAAATTTCAGATGCAGAACAGCAAATTTCAGATTCAGGTTAGCTTGATAATTGACTATGAACATTGCCAAAATAAAAAGCAATCAGTGAAAGCTTATCATCATGCTATAATTCGAGCAACATTTGTCATTCTGTTTGTCTTTTTGTTTCCCTAGTCCTCTCAGGTCCTTGGTTCGATTTCCGCCAAATTTTTAGAAGCATGTAGGTTGACCCTCGAATTGTCCTTGAGAGGTCCATTTTAATAGGTCAACGTCAGAGTTATTGGCGGCCATATTTGTCTATTTGTTCCCCTATACTTCTCCCAGGCTAGGTCTTCATTCCGATTTACGCGAAATTTGATGGATGTATGTAAGTTGGCACTGGAATTGCCTTTGGGAGGCCCATTTTTTATTTGTCAAGGTCTTTGGTAGACATATCTATTTTACAAATTGTTCTTTCACAATAACAACTTGGTTACCCTCATTGGTCGATATGTATGGGGGGTCATCTTAAATTTTTAAAAGGTGAAGGTTAATAATAGACAGAAATACAGCTTTAGCATAACTGCATTTTGTCTGTAACTATTGATTGTCAGTATACTAACTGTCGACCCTACATGGGGATTCCCCACATTGAAATGCTTTTAAATGAGTGAAGGCTATGTTATGTATAATTTTAGATTGATAGTGTGGAGGTGTTTGAAGCTTTGATAGTGTGGAGGTGTTTGAAGCCTGTCATGTATTCTCAATGAAGATAGTAAGGAGAAACAGTTGTTTTGAATTCTATTTTTCAGGTGGATTCACTGACTGTCTTATCCATGTGACAGATCCTCCTGGTAAATGTCGATTAAATGAGGTAACAGAAGAGAGATGGGAGAATATCCAGCGTGTGATCGAAATTCGTAAAAAGAAGAAAAACTACAGTGATTCCAAGTATCGTGTTATTATAGACAAAATCCCTGCTTACTATTCGAAAAATCTGAGATACCACGCAAAATGCTACAGTGCATTCACGTCAGTGAGTGGTGTTGAAAAGCCACCCGAGCCTAAACCCGGCACCAGTAAGACTTTCCGTGTTCCATCCCCAGTACCCAAAACTGACAGATCAAGAGTAGGTATTTTAGATCCAGTATGTATATTCTGTGAAAAGGTACGAAAAACATTAGCAGATGGAACCAAAGAGACATTGGGTTATGTTGAAACAAAAGAGGCTGAAGCCAGAATTAAAGATGCGGTGGTTACCTTCCAAGATGAAGCATTGATGGCAAAATTACTTGAGACTGATCTTATAGCTAAAGAAGCCATGTTGCACCATTCTTGCCGTAGCGCAAAACTCAGGGCAGCATCAAGAAAGCAAAATAAAAATGAGAATCCTGGTACAACTGATAAAAATGAACCACAAAAATTGATGGACTGGGCTTTACATGAGATTTATGAATACGTTAAAGACTTTATCATAGACAAGTGCAGACCAGAACTTTTGAAATCAGTGTACGATAGGTACTGCACATTCTTTTGTGAAACTGATGAAAACTGTGGCATTTCATCTAGCCAATATCTCGGTACTGTCTTAGAGAACAAGTTTGGGGATCAATTGAGTATCATAACCCCAGATAGTAAAAAGTTTGGTTCTATTGTACACAATACTAAACTTGATTGCAAATCATTAAGGGCTATATATGATTTTAAAAGTTCAGATGAAGGGCAAGTTTTAAAAGCAGCTCAAATTTTAAGGGAAAAGTTAAAGTCTGTTGAAAAGAAACCGCTTGAAAGTCCTTTGAACGTAGCCTCATTGTGCAAAGGTGAGGGTGAACCCCCTGACCTAGTTAAAACGTTCTTCAGAACATTGTATGGTGGTTTTAATTCTAAATCTGTAAGCGTCAAGTTTAGGGCTGAATGTGCAAGTGACGATGCTTTGTATATTGTTAAACAAGGTCAGCTGCTCCCTAAAAAACAAATTTTGTTAGGAAATCATGTAAAAGCTCTAACAGGTAGCAAAAAGCTCATGACTGCCATGAATCGAATGGGGTACTGTCTGAACTATTCCAGACATGAAGATCTGGAAACTGAGCTTGCCAATGCAATCCAAAATGATGGTAGTATTTGTCCCAAGGGTACCAGAATCGGCCTTGTGATGGGCTTGGCTTATGATAATTATGATGAAATGGTGAACACACTTTCTGGCTCTAATACCCTCCATGATACAATGGGGATCCTATATCAAAATATCGATGAAAGGACAGAATATGTCGGAACCAGAGAAGTAATTATTGAAGATATTACCCCTGCAACAAAACGCAAAAGAAAACTAGAGATCGTTCCAGATGTTCTCACACCTTATCGTAAGAAGCCACGATTAGAGAAATTTCAGTATGCGAATAGAAATTACACAGATTTTAAATGTGATAGTGCAGAAAAAGCACGTAAGAAAGATACCCTTTTTATGGTGGCTCACGCTTTAGGAGATGAAGCCCCAATGTGGCGTGGTTTTAATTCCAAAGTACATACTGACAGTCTGCCCAAGCAAACAGTGATGTACATGCCAAACCTGAATCAACCTATCACACAAAATGATGTTGTCGTCCATACTATGAGAAAGGCATTAGAAGCTGCAGAGGAATGTGGTCAGGAATATGGACTGGTAACATATGACCTGGGTATTGCGAAAGTAGCTCATAGAATACAGACACAACAACCAGAATTCGACAAGCTATTCATAATGTTTGGTGCCTTTCATATTGAGATGTGCTTCTTTAGGGCACTTGGAAAGCTAATAGCTGATTCTGGTGGGCCGGCTATGCTGACAGATTCTGAAGTGTTGGCCCCTGGTGCACTGAAAAGTTTTCTTTGTTGCTACAACTTTAACAGATGTAAGAGGTTTCACCCCATGCTTGGTTTAGGTTTTGAGATAGTGCTGTTCAGAAGGTTTTTGCAGTCATACAAGAATTGTGATCTAGTGTACATGGAACTGAAAGATCAAAGTTTCAAGACCAAAGAAGAAATGGAAATGGTTCTGAGTTCTGCATTATTTACTGACCTATTCGAGAAGTTTGAAGCGTACAAGAAGAAATGTGAGGAAGGAAAAATGGGCAAGACTGCCCAGTTTTGGTTGATGTATATTAGATACATAGAAGTGTACCATCTCCTTGATCGAGCAGTACGTGAGAATGATGTAGATTTAATGATTCAGATGCTGACACCGCTAATACATCTGTTCTTTGCCACTAACAGAGTTAACTACTCGAGGTGGATGGTCAAGTACCAACTAGAACTTATGAACTTTGAACCTGAGTTACGCAGAATTCTCGATGCAGGGGGTTTCTCGGTGAGACGTCTGATAACCATTTTGCTAGAATCCCAGTGGATTTGACCCTTGAACAAACGATCGACAGAGATGCAGCTTCACGTCACACTGGATTTATTTATTTATTGGTGCTTTACGCCACATCAGCAGCTTAGGCTATATCGTGGCGATGAAAGTGTAAATTTCAAAAAGACCATTAATTAAAATATGAAACAAATTGAATAAGAGGTTTAAAAATGATGAGTGTGAAACATAATAAGAAGGTGAGATCAGTAGTGCAAAAATACTGTGTAAATCAACCTCTGAAATAAATACAGATAGATGAAAATTAAAATGGTAAAAAGAATTTAAAATTTATTAAAAAGGTTGATTACTTTCAAGAATGAGATGACTTTTTGCGGGCTCGTATGATAAAATAAATCTCTCAAAGATCCAACTGTGAAATACTGCCCTCTAACATGATTAAAATCAGTACAATTCAAAAGAATGTGTTCCACTGACAACACCTGCTGGCAGGGAACACATTCTGGTCGCAAATTACCCTCTAACAAAAAGGAATGTGTAAGTCGTGTATGACCAATATGACACCGTGTCAAAATTGCAAGATCCTTTCTACAAAGGTTACTAGACGGGTAGTGATCTGAAATAGTTGGTCGGAAGCGATGAAGCTTGTTATTTGTCGCTCCATCCCATTCCGCCTGCCACATAGATTTGATGTAACTACTAATATGAGGCTTAAAATCACTGAAAGGGATCTTAAAATCAGTGAGAGGCTTTGTTAAAGCCCGTTTTGCTGCACTGTCTGCTTTGGTGTTACCAGCGATACCTACATGTCCGGGTAACCAGCAAAACACGATATCATATTGGTCAGACATGAGAGTTGTTAACTTCTCACGAAGTTCCATGATGAGAGGGTTCTTCAACCTGGGGTTGAGTAAAGCAAGTAAAGAGGAAAGAGAGTCGGAGAAGATGATCGACTTTCTTTCCTGTGAATTCTCGATGTGCTCAAGTGCGAGTTGAATAGCTTTAACTTCAGCTGTGAAAATAGAACTTTGATTCGGTATTCTGATTGAGGTGATATGATCACCAGTAACAGCAGCTGATGATACTTTGTCACCATCTTTAGACCCATCCGTATAGATCCTTGTATATGCACTATACCTGGACTTTATTTCGGCATATTTTTGTTTAAACTGCAAGGAATTGGTATCAGATTTTTTGGTAGAAGCAAGGTCCAAAATAATTGTAGGTTTTTTAAGATGCCAAGGAGGAATATGTGATTTACGGTTTTCTTTTATAGAATCAGAATCAATTTTGGCAGACTCCATGTGGGGTTTAATTCTAATTCCCAATGGAGGAATGTGTTTCTGGTGGCGGTTAAAAAATTCAACATTTTGAGGGTCTGAAATACAATTATAAGCAGGATTTGAAGGATTGGCCAAAAGTTTAGACACATACTGGAGAGATAATTTAATTCTACGCTTCTCAAGAGAAGACTCCCCTGCTTCAACAAGCATCGAGTCTATTGGGGATGTTCGAAAAGCCCCTAGACTAATTCTAATACCACTATTATGAATTGCATCAAGTGGTTTGAGATATGATTTCCTTGCAGAACCGTAAACTATACAACCGTAATCTAACTTTGATCGAACAAGTGATCTATACAGATGGATCAAAGTTTTTTGGTCAGCACCCCAATCAGTGCTACCAACAACCTTCAGTAGGTTCAGTGCTCTCTTACATTTAACTTTTAGTTGTTTTATGTGGGAAGTGAAATTCAGTTTGTTGTCAAACAACAAACCTAAGAATTTCACTTCCTTGACAACCTTAATAGGACTACCATCAATTTTCAACTCCGGATCGAGGTGATGTTTCCGAAGTTTGCAAAAATGAACACAATTCGTTTTTGTCTTTGAAAATTTAAAACCATTTTCGATAGCCCACTTTTGAATCCTATTTAAACACAGCTGAAGTTTGCGCTCTATAGCATTCATCTTTTTGCTGCTATAGCAGATCAAAAAGTCATCGACATACAATGACGAATCTACCATATTCTCAATTGCGTCGATGATACTATTAATTTTAATTGAAAATAGGGTAACAGATAAAATACTACCCTGAGGGACCCCCAATTCCTGCTCGTGAGGATCAGATAACGTTGACCCAACACGAACCTGAAACTGGCGGTCCTTTAAAAAGTTTTCAATAAAAAGAGGCATACGCCCTCTCAACCCCATGTTAAAAAGATCTTTTAAAATCCCATACGTCCACGTTGTGTCATATGCCTTTTCCAGGTCAAAGAAGATGGCGACCACATGTTCTTTTCTGGCGAAGGCATTTCGTATAAACGTTTCTAATCTAACCAAATGATCCACAGTACTTCTCTGGTTTCTGAAACCACACTGAACATTCGCAAGTAGATTGTTCGATTCCAGAAACCAGACAAGTCGATCATTGATCATCCTTTCCATGGTTTTACACAGACAACTTGTTAAAGCGATAGGCCTATAATTACTTGGGTTGCTGTGATCTTTATCAGGCTTTGGGATGGGAATTACTGTAGCATTATGCCAAGAAGGTGGAAACTGGCCAGTCACCCATATCTCATTGAAAACTGACAGTAAAAGTTCAAGTGATGATCGTGGCAGATGCTTTAAAATTTTGTAATGTATTTGATCAGGTCCAGTGGCAGAATCCTTTGCTCTATGCAAAGAGTTACCTAACTCTTCCATAGAGAAAGGTTCGTTGTAGTCCTCTAAGTTATTGGATGTAAATTTAATCTTTTGTTTTTCTTGTTGTTTTTTAAGTTTGAGGAACTCTGGGTTACTATTTTCAGACGACGAATGTTTAGAAAATGTAGAGGCCAACTTGTTTGAAATTTCCTGTTTTGATGTTATGAGTGTGTTGTTATCTTTTAGGTGTTGTACAGCTGATGGTGTTTCTTTTCCTTTATTTTTTTTAATCATTTTCCAAATTTTAGTGATGGGGGTGTTTTGATTTAGTTTCGAAACGTAAGTTTCCCATGAACTTTTCTTTTTATGTTTTAAAAGTCGTCTTGTTTTTGCCCGATTTATACGTAATCTATCCAAATTTTGTGTAGTTGGTGACTTATTAAATTCCCTCTCAAATTTCTTGCGATCTTTTATAGCCTGTTTGCACTCAGTATCAAACCATGGTTTAGTGAAACGTTTTGGATTTGCCGAGGTTTTAGGAATGACTTGGCTTGCAATGTCAATCAACTCCCTGGTGAAGTGTTCAATCTGGTCAGTACTGTCCTGAAATTTCTCCCGTGTGAGGCGTTCAGAACAAAGCGATGAGAAAGTGTCCCAGTCAGCCTTTTTAAAGTTCCACTGGGGCACCCTCTCATCATCCGCCGGAACTACACTCTCCAACACAATCGGAAAGTGGTCACTCCCGCACAAGTCATCTTCTGCCTTCCATGAAAAATCAAGGAAGACAGAAGGGCATGCAATTGTTAAATCAATTGACGTGTAAGAACCAGATGCGGGGTGCAGGTAAGTATCTGAACCATCATTGAACAAGCACAAGTCATATTTTGTAATGAACTCTTCTACAGTTTTACCTTTTGCATCTTCTTGACTGCAGGAATTACCCCAAAGGGGGCTATGTGCGTTAAAATCGCCCAACAAAATGTATGGGGTTGGGAGTTGTCGGACCAGCAGCTCAAGGTCATTCAGTTGTAAGGCTTTACTTGGTGAAACGTAAATAGAACAAAGTGTAACTGTTTTGTCCAATGTTAGGCGTACCGCCACAGCCTGCAAATTTGTCTGTAGTGGTACAGAACTGTGAATGATGTCGTTCCTAACCAAGACACTCGTTCCACGAATATGAAGATCATTATCATCTGCCCAGGCATTATACGGTGTATAATGCTTAAAGGTTGAATGACCCTGACCATCTGGTTTCTTTAAAAGAGTTTCCTGCAGGCAAAAAGCAACAGGTTTATATTTTTGGCTGAGAAGGCCTAGTTCATTAAAATTGGCTCTAAAACCTCGGCAATTCCACTGTATTATGTTATTTTTGTTTGTATTAGCCATATTTCGAGGGAGATTTAGAGGGTGGACGTACGGGCGAAATAGCCCCTGTAATATTCTTTGGTGAATTTTTCCTCGGGGATCTATTCTTTGAAGAAGTCGGACGTAATTGTTCGAATGTATCATCGATACAATCACCTACGTCCATATCCTCAAAGCCTTCAAACCTGTTGCGAACAACAGGGTTTTGAAGAACCTTAGGTAATCTGTCCGATAACTGTTTTTGTTTCATCTTTTCTTTTTTCTTTTCTTCTTTGTCTAATTTTCTCATTTGATTCTGACTCAGAGTGTGTTGTTGTGATCTTTGTTCTTGTTGTGATTTTGGCTTTGTT
The DNA here is from genome assembly GCA_031216915.1 of Pictodentalium vernedei. Classification (NCBI taxonomy): domain Eukaryota; kingdom Metazoa; phylum Mollusca; class Scaphopoda; order Dentaliida; family Dentaliidae; genus Pictodentalium; species Pictodentalium vernedei. The sequence goes on from CM062291.1 coordinate 405,876,161, forward strand.
TTGTTTTGTTCCTTTTTCTGCTCTGAATTCGTAGTATGATCCTTATTTTGTACGGGTTTAGGCGAATTGTTTCCTAGTTTTTGTTCTGGTTTATCCTCTGTTGTTTTTGAAATTGTCTGTTCAGGTTTGGGATTTTGTTCTATTTTCTGTTCAAAGTTGGCTTTTAATTGCTCTGTTGTTTGCGATGTAGAATTTGTTTTTGTTGATTGTGTGTCTGTTTGGTCTAATGTGAAACCCTGTACTAAAGATGGAATTGTACCTTTAAGCCATGTATATTGAGTTTGGCATTCCACTGACGTTGTTGGTAATTTTTGGATTAATTTTTTAGCTTATGTCGGCGATGATAAATTCATGCCAGGCATTGATGATACTATTTCCCTGGCCTCTTTAAAACTGATCTGTTTTTGACATTTAATCTTTTGGATTTCTTTTTCTTTTTTCCAGACTGGGCAATCTTTTGAGGCAGCTACATGATTGCCTTGGCAGTTACAGCACTTAATGGTATTTGTGCATGGGTCTGGATGTTCTTGACCACACTTAAAACAGATATTTCTCCCTCTACAATTATTCTGGCCGTGACCATACTTCTGACATTTGAAACATCGAAGTGGATTTGGAATGTACAAATCCACTCCGATGTTCATGTATCCTACTTTTAATGACCTTGGTGGTTGGGATGAGTTAAAAGTTAAAATATAAGTGTTTGTTTGAATAATCATGCCATCTCGTTTAATCTCTATTCTTTTAACATCAGTCACCCCCTGTGATTTTAGTTCTTGCTGAATTTCTAGCACATCAATGCCTGACAGTTCTTTTGTTCTTAACACACCTTTGCAACTATTTAGTGTTTTGTGTGCAAAGGCGTGGACCTCCATGTCAACCAGTTTTTCCATTTTTAACAAATTGATAGCCTGCATTTCTCTTTTGCATTCAATGAGTATCCCACCTGATCGTAACTTTTCAACATTCTTGACCTCCCCAGCTATTCCTTTGATTGCTTTTTCTAATGCAAAGGGGTTAATATTTGATGCCAATTTTCCATCCTCTGCAGCATAAATCATAATAAATTTAGGCCAAGTGTTAATTGACGTATTGCCTATGTCTTGATCTGAGTCAGAATCAGAATCAGTGAACCGAAGTTCGCGCCCGCGTTTTTGTTTTTTGTTTGGTATGTTTGCCATATTTTATTGTAAGTCGTTCATTGCCCCGGCTCCCACCCACCATGGAGTCCAACAAGGGGTAGGGTTACTGCCCTGCAGTGAACCCACCGGGTTGCCGGTATTCCCACATACCTGGTATGGGGCAGTATACTCAGCCAGTGTTGATACCGAAGTATGCCACTGACTGATTGGCCCGTGTGTGGAAGTGCCAGGTCTTCAGATGGCGGCCATCCAATCAATCACTGTATAAACCACCGAAATAAAAGGTTGCCATGCATAACCGAAACAGACAGTGCAGCAAAATTAAGTGGCTATTAAAATATAAAGTGTTTAAAAACAGTACACAATGGCAATTATGTTATGTGAATAAAAGAAATGACTGACTGAATGGTCACCAAATGCCCCCCGACGTGACACCCAGTACTTTTTGGGGTGGGGGCTCCCGATTGGCCAGAACGGACCATCCGACCATCCTTCTACTCCCGAAATCGGGGCCAAAGCAGTGTGTTGAACAAGATTATCTCCGAAATGGAGACCAGGGCTCCATCCCGGAGACTGCCCTAACCGGGGCCACGAGTCCTCAACTGCCAGGATTCCTTCTTCCGGGGCCTTCGGAACGCACCTCACGGGAGAACAAGGTGCCTGCCAGATGGTATTAGCAGGATTGATCATTTTGGTCCGGGGCTGCGTATTTATGTATTTCGCAGCGAACCAACTCAATTGAGCAAACCTGCCAATTAGAAATTAGCAAACCTGCCCAATTGAGCAGGCCGTCCTCTATCCGCCACCTGAGGACCCGCCTAGTAGGGGATGATCAAACCCCCCTAGGTCTCACTGGATATACTTCATCAACGAATAACTTCTCATCAAGATTACGTTGGAGCATTACAAAGAGCAGTCGAGCTGTGCTTGTTAGTGAAGCCCTGAAGATGGTTGGTATGAATGAAAGTGATGACAAGCATACAGAATTGAAGGCTCCAAGAATAAAGCGTGATAATGAAGATTTACAGAAAATTATCCACCAAATAGAGAGTAATGTAAATCCATTCACTCTTGAAGATGAATCGCTCATCAACATTAATACCGGGAAAAGTGTTCCTGATGATATCAGCAAAAGTTTGTTGGATGTGCCATCAGATGGAAAGAAGATGCATGAGATCTTTGTGGAGGAATGTGTAGCAGACCCTAATCGCTTTGAGAAGGCTATCAAGAAACACAAGTTAAAAACATTTGGAGATAACTGCATTTCGAATCGAAGAGCTAACAAAAACTCGAAAGAGGCAAAATTGAAATGCACCACAGAACTGTTTGGTCGCTTAGCGTTTGTTGCTGTTACTTCAAATGTTGATCTGGAGTATGTGTTTGCTCATCCCTTGACCCCTGTACCTCTGTCTATGGCAAATGGAGATGGAACAATGGCGCACACAGAAAAAAACAAGTTATTTAAGTATTGGAAAAGAGCGTAGAAAACCATGGAGAACCTGTACACCCTACTTACATCATAGATGGAAACTTTCTGTTTCATTGCCTGAAATCACAGTTCATGACTTATGGCGACTTATCACGTATACTTCTAGTCAACATTCTTTCATTTGGTGCTCACAGAAATCATGTTTGTTTCGACACATATGAAAGACCCTCATTAAAGGATGCAGAACGTGAAAGAAGATTGACAAACACTGCCCAGAAGTTCATCATACAAGGACCAGAACAGAAAATTGGCAAAGATCTCAAGCAGCTACTGCAAGTTGAGTCATTCAAGCAGCAGTTCCCAGTATTTGTACAGAAGGACTGGGCAGGCGATAAGCACAAACCACTGATTGCCGGAAAAGAGATCTACTTAGGTGTGATGGACAAGTGCACCCGCTACATGGTTGACAAAAACCAGCTGGTGGTCGAGGATATACCAACGCTCGCTTGCAATCACCCAGAAGCTGACACAAGAGCGATTTTACACCTTGTAGTGAGAGAGGGCGGTGAAATGGGCAATGATATTGTAGTAAGAGCATCAGATACAGATATCCTCATTTTGCTTCTTCATCACGAACATAGAGTCTTGTCAAATATTTGGATGGATGTTGGGATGACTGGACAAAATAACCGGCGATACGTAAATGTTTCAAAAATTGCGACTACAATTGGAAGAAAGATGTGTGATGCATTGCCAGGGCTACATGCATTCACAGGCTGCGATTTTACATCAGCATTTAAAAGGAGGGAAAATCAAGCCCTACAAAGCAGTACTACAGAATGAAAAGTACCAGGAAGCATTCGCCAAGATGTCAAGGGAAGAAAATCTGTCTGAAGAAAACAGAAACACACTGAAAGAATTTGTTGTATGTGAAATGTATGGGTCCAAGAAGAATATCCCACTAAATCAGCACAGATTCAACGTGGTTGAACACACTTACAGTAAAAAGTCAAATGCATCACAGCCATTTGAGAAGTTAAAAGGTATTGATGCCAGCAGTGTCCCACCGTGTGAGGCAGAATTAGACCCACACATTGACCGATCTGCATTTGTAGCAAGGATGTGGGGTGGTGCACATCAACGCAAAATAGACAAGGTACCAACGAAAGGATGGGAACGAACAGAAGAAGGATATGACATCATATGGCATGTCGGGGAACAGTTTCCAGCCACTCTCTCTGAAGAAGTGCCAGTGCCTGAGGAGGAGGATGCCACTGTTGATGAGATGCTCGAGAGTGACGATGACGAAGACTTGAATGATATGTTTACGGAAAGTGAAGATGATACTGATGAATATGTGGATTAGAGTTGGCGATGTGACAGTTCATTAGTAGTCCTTGTAGGTTGAATTGAAAGTGTTATCTTTTATGACATAAAAATGTATTCGACTGTCTCATCTGATTAATAATTATGGAGAACAGCTGACTTTGTTGGAAGTACATATATTGTACATTACCATATGCTGTGCATACAGGGTGCCAATCTGTACCAAGGCTTGCATTTTTAAAACAATATTCACACAGACCAATCGGCTCGAGGAATCTAGCGCAATCGGAAGAGTCTAACTCGTGCTCATAGGATTCTGTGCGCAGAACGCGTTATTTTCGTCCAGCCGTTCGAGTCGGTCAGCGTAGTAATGCTAATTCTGAGGATATGAATGGGTGAGTAGACACCATTTTGCATTTATTAGTCAGAGGGATTTCCCCTCCATCTTCTGAACAGGCGTCGGTTTGATGACGTTGGCTTTAAGGTAATAAAATAGTGTGCACAAACCTAAAGAGGTAAGTTTGTTTTTATTCCTTGTTAGCGAATAAGTCGTTATTATGCCACCTATGTCAACAGGCCTTGGTCTTTTCAAATGTCCCCCGCTAGCAAATTATATCAGGAACGTATACAAAGTCAATTGAGCTGCGCTAATCCATTACAAATATGTTCAATTTGGTCGAGAGTAAGGGTGGTATCACGCAAAAAATGTAGCACATAGAAACTTACGAGCCACTTGCAGAGAGTCTTCTGAGCCATTTTTGCGTGATACCACCCTTACTCTCGACCAAATTGAACATATTTGTAATGGATTAGCGCAGCTCAATTGGCTCTGTATGCGTTTCTGATATAATTTGCCAGCGGTGGACATTTGAAAAGACCCAGGCCTGTTGATACAGGTGGCATAATAACGACTCATTCGTTAACAAAGAAGGAATACAAACGTACCCCTTTAGGTTTGTGCACACTATTTTATTACCTTAAAGCCAACGTCATCAAACCAACGCCTGTTCAGAAGATGGAGGGGAAATCCCTCTAACTAATAAATGCAAAATGGTGTTTATCAGAAAAAGACTTGGGCTCAAGCATTCTGATTAAATCAGATAGGACAACGCACCCACCCCTACTCGGGAGTTACTCCTCATCTTATCTGGAAATGCCAGGAAATTTATGGTCTTAAGCTGTGGTTTATGTTTCTAGATACAAAAAGGGACTTGATAAAAAAATTAATTTCTTTGGGTTCAATATTATGATTAAATGTACTTTGACCCCTATTTGACCCATAGTCTTATCCCTAAGTGCCGGGGAAAATGACGTCTTAAGTTGTGGATTATTACTCACTACCATTATACCTATGAAATAGGCCATAAAAAATTCTTGGGCGCACAACTTTAATTAAAGTCATTTTTGGGCGGGGTTTGGGGGGCCACAGGGGCCAAGTGCCAGGATTGCGCAACTTAAGACGTCCCTTTTTTTCAATCATTTGTCCTTACCAAGACATTCAGCAACTCAAACCTTTCGGGCTCAACATTATGATTAAATGTCACCCTGCTCCCTAACTATTACTTGAAGAAAATTTGAATGTTTCGTTATGGTGAGTTGGAGTTTGTTCTTTAAAGTCCTGATAACAACTTTCCTAGTTTTAGAAAGTGTCGTAAAACTCAACATATACAAAAAATAACTGAACATAATTTAAGTAGTTGAAAGTAGTAGGTGATGTTGAAATAATTCCCCATCCGGAGGATCTCATGTCACGTGAGCCTGTGACGCCATGTCATAGTGTCACGTGGGTTGTCATGATAGCGCGTGAGCGGCCATCTTGTGACGTCATCACACGTGGTGTTAGGGCGATACGTGTTTCCGTCCTCCATTTTGTCTATAGGAGGCCACCATCTTGGTTTGTATGGTGGCATGTTGTTGCTAAGCAATCAAAAGGCTAGTACTAGAGTAGGGGGCCTGTTCTGGGGGTGTATTTGATGATATATCTAATTACCCTAATAGACCCGACAATCCATCAAATTACTCCAAAAGGCCCGAATTCTTCGTTCTAATCCCTATTCGAGCTAATCTTAGCACTCCTACCCCTATACCTAAGTAGCACGTAGTGCTATAGGTCTGTTCCATTGTACTGGAGCATACTCCGGTAGCGTAGAACAGCCTATCGTCTGGAACAGTTACTGTATTACTGTTCTTAGAATCCCTTGCAGCCCGAATGACTGTGTTTCATATATTCTATGTATGTGGGTTTCCGACAGTGCAACTTGAAAAGCCATGACGCAGCTCGCGATTTCAGAATATATTATATTACATTATTATTATTACTGGATAAATATTGGTCCGACTTGTCTTTTTTGCGCTGAGATACCCTTTACTCTGGATCGACTTGTCTATTTTTTGGTCCGAGTTGTTTCGAAAAGTGGTCCGAGTTGTCTCGAAAAAGGGTCCGAGTTGTCTTGAAGGTGTGCCGACTTGTCTTGATCCGAGCTGTCTTTGGTCCGTGTTGTCCTCATACCACTGTCTCGCCATGAAGAGGTGAGCATCATACCGAGTCGCATATTGCCCAGCAGGGACGAGTTCTTAAAAAGGTGACCGCTTCTTTCGTAAGTACTTGAAGTTAAAATATTCTTTAGCGGAAGAAAATGATGAAAGAGCGATGTTTCTTTGATTTTGACAGATAGTTATGAAATGTGATGTGAAAAGATTAATGATTTCCCCAACAGAATTCCATACCGGTATATATAAGACAGGGCTTGATTTAATCTAAAAACTTTGAGTAGCAATTTAGTATTCAATTCAAACATTTGATAAGCAATCAATTCACAAAGCTTATCAGACTGATCATTTTTGAATAACAAAATTTGCATATCAGAGAGCGAAATGCTCTGCTAAGCCAGTTAAATGAAGGCATGAGATATGACCAGATGGACATCGTGTAGAAATAGCTCGAGTGTCTTGCCTTGGTCTGATGCGGTATCCGTCACTCACAGCCACCCCTATCAAAGATGCTTTTAAAAGTTCCCAAAAATGTTAATTTTCCTTTATTTTGGCAGCAATTCAAGTTCACTTTTGTTACAAACTACAGATGCTATATTTCTGAAAGTTTAATATCCGTTCTCACAAAAGTGTTGTAAATTCGTTCAATGGTGCATATCTTCTTGGGGGTCGTTTATCGGGTAGCGAGAATTTTAGAGAGACGTTGCTAATATTCGATATCCCTGACTAATATTCACTGCCGGAAACTTCCTAACAATGGCGTGGCTGTGATCAGATTTGAGCATGAAAATCCAAATAAAACGTCTTAGAAAAAGCTATTAATGCAAATTAATTCTACAAAGGGCACCGGATTCTGAAAGAATAGTCATTTCAGCATCAGAAGACACACGTATGTGTCCTCGCTTTCGATTCAAAACTTTGATACGAGAGTAACCTAATTTCGTGGTATGAAATTTTGAGCGTCTGAAGTTTCCAGCCTTTCTATTGTTATTATATATATTAGGGGGATGGCATATATGAGGGCTATTTTGAAGCATTTGGCTATATATAATGAGTATCCAGGCGCCTGTGGTTTATGTCGGTATCGATAACTTGCGGCTTGAAATTGATAATGGGATGGAGTATCTATGGCGTTACCTTCACAGATTGGTCATTAATTGACTTTTACAAACAAATAAAGACCAACCAATATATATCGCCTGAATTTGGGAAAATACCTGATATTCCTACCAGCTTGAAAGATGTTGACCCCAAGTATTTCATATCAAGGTCACCCGATGCACCATTCCAACGCGTTTTTCCTCGGGCTAACGTACTTCAGTTATGCCAAACATATGTAGGATACATAAAATTTGAACTAAAAGAGGAAATATCCCCTCCAGCTTATGACACTGATAATGTTAGTGATAAATCCATAGCCTCAGAGTGCCCAAATGCTTTTGATATTTTGATGTCAAATTCAAAAGAACAGTGCTTGCCTGACGTTTCTGAAAACAATTGCAAAGATAAACTCTTCAATGACTTTTGCTCTCATCTGGGTGAGCGTGGACTGAAATTTGATAAGTCTTCAAGTAACACAATTGGGCGAAAGTTTATCATAGCTATAGTGGAATTTCTGTGGATACATAGACCCTCATGTGGAAAAGTTTAATGAAAGAAGTTTGTTCTTTTCTGATATGTTTGTTAACTGGTAAAGTGCTGGAAGCCCATATTTGGGCTTTAATCTGAAGTGCTGTTACTGCAACTTAGAGGCTTCAAATTCAGTGGCTGGGCTTCATATTATCGGTGAAGTGATCTTATTTAGTCTGTTAAGATTTGCCTTGTTACAATTTATAGGAGAGTGCCCACGGGCACTCTCCTATAAATTGTAACAAGGCAAAGACATGTGAATAAATTTTGGTGGCCAAAAATAATCTAGCACTCTACCAGTTAAACTTAGGGGTTATAACTCCCCCTCTCGCCATAAGCACAAACTAAAAGCCACGAGTGTCGAAGCACTAAACTTGTTCGAAGATAAAGTTCTTATGGCTATTGAAATGCCGTTCATGGCAACAACAGCCTGGTCGACGATTAAGGGTGATCTTCTTGAAATGCTAGAAATAATACATAAATACATAATGTACTTGAAAAAACAAAATATTTGTTCGAATGAGAGGCACATGGACACAGTACAAAACAGTGTGGAAAAGGTTTTCTCAATAATACTCAAGGAATAGTGCATGGCTTGGAGTTGACTACGCCCATATAGTGCCCAGTGAGGTGGTGTAGTTCCCGCCGCGAAGCGGAGAGAACTACACCACCTCACTGGGCACTATATGGGCGTAGTCAACGACAAGACATGCACTAATCCTTATATTATATCGAACACCCATCAAGAAAAACATCTGCCCGATTTGTTAATCTATTACCAAGGTAGCAGCCCTACCAACCAGCGTTATATAGAAAAAAAATACCATGTAGTTTTTAAAAAACATTTTCTTCTTCCAAAACACGGCTAACTCGGATTATTGATATGAGCAGAAGACAGATTTTGAATCGGTCGGCAAGGGTAAACAAAACATTTCCCCCAAACGGAATTGTGTATTCTAGAATCGCGCAACTCGCGAATGAAAGCTAACATTTTCGAAATTTGACAACGCAGTTTGATACTTTCCACACATTTGTCACGCATATACATTGCCGAATGGGTCAGCACGCGATACAAACTCCGAAGATTCAATTGAATTCCATTATTTATTCGTTTACTGCCCAAAATATAGAATTAAATAGCGAAATAATATGAGCAGCGAAACAAACGATTTTTCATGTCCGGACGCGTTCTCATGAAAGTTGGACCCAGGTATGGATCATTCTCTTCGAAACGAGATATGGATCATCTTCTCAAGGAATAAAATGAACGCCTCGGAAAATGTGACTTCAACAATGGAAAAGCGATACATTTTTGCACAATGATTTCTTTCCGGGTCGTTTTGTGGATGGTGTGCCTCTGTGAATCGATATTTAAATTTAGCCTGATTAGTTTTATTCGCCCAGTATGAAAAGAAAACTGATATAGTAGTGTGCTTATTTATTTATTTATTGTTGCTTAACGCCACATCAGCAGCTAAGGCTATATCGTGGCGAGAAAACTACAGAAACAACAAGTATCAAGTGGGAATTAAAATTAAATTAATTCAATAAAATAAGAAATAATCACAACAATACTTAAAACCAAGAGCAGTCGAAACAGTAATGACTAAACTTATAAAATCAACCTGGTGACATTTAGACTTGTGGAGTCTACGCTAAAAGAATAAAAACACTTTTAAAATTTATTAAAAAGGTTGATTTCTTTCAAAAATGAGATTATTTTATGCGGGCTTGTATGGTAAAATAAATCTCTTAGAGATTGTACTGTAAAATACTGCCCTCTGACAAGATTAAAATCTGTACAATGTAAAAGAATGTGTTCCAGTGACAACACCTGCTGACAAGGAACACACTCTGGTCGCATATTACCCTCTAAGAGAAAGGAATGTGTAAGTCGTGTGTGACCAACATGACACCGTGTCAGAATAACATGATCTTTTCTACAAAGGTTACTGGTTGGGTAGTGATCAGAAATAGTGGGTCGAAAGCGATGGAGCTTGTTATTTGTCGCTCCATCCCACTCCGCCTGCCATATGGATTTGATGTAACTACTGATATGTGGTTTGAAGTCACTGAACGGAATCTTAAAATCAGTGAGAGGCTTGGATAAAGCCTGTTTTGCTGCACTGTCTGCTTTGGTGTTACCAGCGATACCTACATGCCCGGGTAACCAGCAAAACACGATATCATATTGGTCAAACATGAGAGTTGTTAACTTCTCACGAAGTTCCAAAATGAGAGGGTTCTTCAACCTGGGGTTGAGTAAAGCAAGTAAAGAGGAAAGAGAGTCGGAGAAGATGATCGACTCTCTTTCCTGTGCATTCTCGATGTGCTCAAGTGCGAGTTGAATAGCTTTAACTTCAGCTGTGAAAATAGAACTCTGATTCGGTATTCTGATTGAGGTGATATGATCACCAGTAACAGCAGCTGATGATACTTTGTCACCATCTTTAGATCCATCTGTATAGATCCTTGTATATGCACTATACCTGGACTTTATTTCGGCGTATTTTTGTTTAAACTGCAAGGAATTGGTATCAGACTTTTTGGTAGAAGCAAGGTCCAAAATAATTGTAGGTTTTTTAAGATGCCATGGAGGAATATATGATTTACGGTTTTCTTTTATAGAATCAGAATCAATTTTGGCAGACTCCATGTGGGGTTTAATTCTAATTCCCAATGGAGGAATGTGTTTCTGGTGGCGGTTAAAAAATTCAACATTTTGAGGGTCTGAAACACAATTATAAGCAGGATTTGAAGGATTGGCCAAAAGTTTAGACACATACTGGAGAGATAATTTAATTCTACGTTTCTCAAGAGAAGGCTCCCCTGCTTCAACAAGCATCGAGTCTATTGGGGATGTTCGAAAAGCCCCTAGACTAATTCTAATACCACTATTATGAATTGCATCAAGTGGTTTGAGATATGATTTCCTTGCAGAACCGTAAACTATACAACCGTAATCTAACTTCGATCGAACAAGAGATCTATACAGATGGAGCAAAGTTTTTTGGTCAGCACCCCAATCAGTGCTACCAACAACCTTCAGTAAATTCAGTGCTCTCTTACATTTAACTTTTAGTTGTTTTATGTGGGAAATGAAATTCAGTTTGCTGTCAAACAACAAACCTAAGAATTTCACTTCCTTAACAACCTTAACAGGACTACCATCAATTTTCAACTCCGGATCAAGGTGATGTTTCCGAAGTTTGCAAAAATGAACACAATTCGTTTTTGTCTTTGAAAATTTAAAACCATTTTCGATAGCCCACTTTTGAATCCTATTTAAACACAGCTGAAGTTTGCGCTCTATAGCATTCATCTTTTTGCTGCTATAGCAGATCAAAAAGTCATCGACATACAATGACGAATCTACCATATTCTCAATTGCGTCGATGATACTATTAATTTTAATTGAAAATAGGGTAACAGATAAAATACTACCCTGAGGGACCCCCAATTCCTGCTCGTGAGGATCAGATAACGTTGACCCAACACGAACCTGAAACTGGCGGTCCTTTAAAAAGTTTTCAATAAAAAGAGGCATACGCCCTCTCAACCCCATGTTAAAAAGATCTTTTAAAATCCCATACGTCCACGTTGTGTCATATGCCTTTTCCAGGTCAAAGAAGATGGCGACCACATGTTCTTTTCTGGCGAAGGCATTTCGTATAAACGTTTCTAGTCTAACCAAATGATCCACAGTACTTCTCTGGTTTCTGAAACCACACTGAACATTCGCAAGTAGATTGTTCGATTCCAGAAACCAGACAAGTCGATCATTGATCATCCTTTCCATGGTTTTACACAGACAACTTGTTAAAGCGATAGGCCTATAATTACTTGGGTTGCTGTGATCTTTATCAGGCTTTGGGATGGGAATTACTGTAGCATTATGCCAAGAAGGTGGAAACTGGCCAGTCACCCATATCTCATTGAAAACTGACAGTAAAAGTTCAAGTGATGATCGTGGCAGATGCTTTAAAATTTTGTAATGTATTTCATCGGGTCCGGTGGCAGTATCCTTTGCTCTATGCAAAGAGTTATTTAACTCTTCCATAGAGAAAGGTTCATTATAATCTTCTAAATTGTTGGAGGTAAATTTGAGCTTTTGTTTTTCTTGCTGTTTTTTAATTTTGATAAATTCTGGATTACAGTTTTCAGACGACGAATGTTTCGAAAATGTGGAGGCCAATTTGTTTGAAATTTCTTTTTTTGATGTGATAAGCGTGTTGTTGTCTTTTAGATGTTGTACAGTTGATTTGGTTTCTTTGCCTTTAATTTTTTTAATCATTTTCAAATTTTATTGATGGGGGTGTTTTGGTTCAGCTTTGAAACATAATTTTCCCAGGAAGATTTTTTTTGTGTTTAATTAGTCGTCTTGTTTTTGCCCGATGTATACGTAATTTGTCTAAATTAATTGTGGATGGTGATTTGTTGAATTCCCGTTCAGTTTTCTTGCGATCCTTTATAGCCTGTTTACATTCGTTATCAAACCATGGTTTGGTGAAACGTTTTGGATTTGTCGAGGTTTTAGGAATGACTTGGCTTGCAATGTCGAGTAACTCTGTTGTAAAATGTTCAATCTGGTCAGCACTTTCACTGAATTTCTCCAATGTGAGGCGTTCCGAACAGAGCAAGATGAAGGTCTCCCAGTCAGCCTTTTTAAAGCTCCACTGGGGCACCCTCCCATCGTCTGCCGGAACCACACTCTCCAACACAACCGGAAAGTGGTCACTCCCGCACAAGTCGCCTTCCACTTTCCAAGAATAATCGAGAAAGACGGAAGGGCTTGCAATTGAAAGATCAATTGAAGTATAAGAACCAGATGCGGGGTGCAGATAAGTGTCTGACCCATTATTGAACAAGCACAAGTCATATTTTGTAATAAACTCTTCCACAGTTTTCCCTTTTACATCCTCTTGACTGCAGGAATTACCCCAAAGGGGGTTATGAGCGTTAAAATCACCCAACAAAATGTATGGAGTTGGGAGCTGTTGGACCAGTAGCTCAAGATCATTCAGTTGCAGGGCTTTACTTGGTGAAACGTAAACAGAACAAAGTGTAACCGTTTTGTCTAAAGTTAGGCGTACCGCCACAGCCTGTAAATTTGTATTTAAAGGTACAGATCTGTGAATGATATCGTCTCTAACCAAAACTGATGTTCCACGAATGTGAAGGTCAGTATCATCTGCCCAGGCATTATACGAAGTATAATGCTTAAAAGCTGAATGATCCTGAGCCTCGGGTTTCTTTAAAAGAGTTTCCTGCAGGCAAAAAGCTGCAGGTTTATATTTTTGGCTTAAAAGGCCCAGTTCATTAAAATTTGCTCTAAAACCTCGACAATTCCACTGTATAAAACTCTCTTTGGGTGTATTATCCATGTTTGAGAGGTGATTTTGAAGGTGGACGTATGGGCGAAATTGCCCCAGTGTTTCTTTTTGGTGATGTTTTACGTGGGGACTTACTACCCTGTGAACTATTTTGGCGCACTTTGGAAGAAAACGTGTCGTCAATGCACTCATCAACTGACATGGCTTCAATGCCGTCGAACATGTTGCTCGTGACAACATTTTGAAGGCGTTTAGGTAGTCTGTCAGGCTCCTGTTTCTGTTTCTCCTTTTTCTTTGTGTCTTTTGCTTGTTGTCGTCTCTGACTCTGACTCAGATTTTGTTGGGATCTTTGTTGTGCGTCTGGTTTGGATTTGTTTGACTTATCATTCTTTTCCCCTTTTGTGTTTTGTTGTGTTTTACGTTCCAATTGATGCATGTCTTTTGTTTGGTCTGGGTTTTGTCTGGCGTTTGGGATTTTCTCAGATGTTTGTGTAGTTGTAGTTGTTTGTGTGGATGATGGTTCTGTCTGGTCTATTGTGAAGGATTTCACTAAGGATGGGATTGTTCCTGTGAGCCACGTGTATTCAGTTTGGCATTCTGCTGACTTTGTTGGTAATTTTTGTGATACTTTTGTAGCATATGACGGCGAAGAAGTATTCATACCAGGCATTGATGCTACAATTTCTCTTGCCTCCTTGAAACTAATTTGCTTTTCGCATTTTATTTTTTGTATTTGCTTCTCTTTTTTCCAAATGGGGCAGTCCTTCGAAGCCGCTACATGGCTACCCTGGCAATTGCAACATCTAACGGCATTAGTACAAGGGTCCTGGTGTTCTTGACCACATTTGAAGCAAATAGTTTTCCCCCTACAATTGTTTTGTCCGTGACCAAACTTCTGGCATTTGAAACATCGAAGTGGATTTGGGATATACAAATCCACTTTGATGTTCATGAAACCAACTTTTATAGATTTAGGCGGCTGAGAGGAATCAAATGTAAGAATATATGTGTTTGTTTCTATTATGGACCCATCCTTTTTAATTCCAATTCTTTTAACGTCGTTGACGCCTTGTGACTCAAGTTCTTTCCTGATTTCGAGCACATCCATGCCCGCTAACTCCCTTGTTCTAACCACATCCTTGCTGATATTCAGGGTTCTGTGTGGGAACGTATTCACATCCATATCTGCCAATCTATGAGTGTTCAATAAATTTTTAGCTTGTATTTCTTTCTGACATTCTACAAGTAATGCACCAGACCGAAGTTTTTTAACATTTTTAACGGTGCCAGCGATTCCCTTGATAGCCTTCTCCAATGCAAAGGGATTAATGTTGGAGGCCTTTTTGCTCTCGTCAGCCGCGTAAATGATAATAAATTTTGGCCAGTTGTTGGAATTTGAAATGTTCTGATCTGAGTCAGAATCAGAGTCAATAGAAAAATCTCGACCACGTTTCTGTTTTTTGTTTTGAGTGTAATCCATGTTTTTGTTTTAAGCGTTCACTGCCCCGGCTCCCACCCACCATGGAGTCCAACAAGGGGTAGGGTTACTGCCCTGCAGTGAACCCACCGGGTTGCCGGTATTCCCACATACCTGGTATGGGGCAGTATACTCAGCCAGTGTTGATACCGAAGTATGCCACTGGCTGATTGGCCCGTGTGTGGAAGTGCCAGGTCTTCAGATGGCGACCATCCAACCAATCACTTTATAAAACACTGTAATTACGGTTGCCACGTGAAACTGAAACAAACAGTGCAGCAAAACTAAGTATTTGGTTAAAAAATGAGTTTAAAAACAACACACAATGGCAATTATGATAGATGATTAAAAGAAATGACTGATTGAATGGCCACCAAATGCCCCCCGACGTGACACCCAGTACTTGTTGGGGTGGGGGCTCCCGATTGGCCAGAACGGACCATCCGACCATCCTTCTACTCCCGAAATTGGGGCCAAAGCAGTGTATTGAACAACAGTATCTCCGAAATGGAGACCAGGGCTCCATCCCGAAGACTGCCCTAACCGGGGCCACGAGTCCTCAACTGCCAGGATTCCTTCTTCCGGGGCCTTCGGAACGCACCTCACGGGAGAACAAGGTGCCTACCAGATGGTATTAGCAGGATTGATCATTTTGGTCCGGGGCTGCGTATTTATGTATTTCGCAGCGAACCAACTCAATTGAGCAAACCTGCCAATTAGAAATTAGCAAACCTGCCCAATTGAGCAGGCCGTCCTCTATCCGCCACCTGAGGACCCGCCTAGTAGGGGATGATCAAACCCCCCTAGGTAGTAGTGTGCTAAAAATAGAAAACATGTAGTGCCTGGGTGTAGGGCCTGGTCAGTTCTGTGGATGCAAACTACACGAAATAGGGGTGCAGCATTCGTCCAATCAGGAGCCTAGAAGGTCACCTGAGATATAATATAACCTTATAGTGGTTCAACAGCTGAACGATTTGAAAAGTTAAACTCATGTTTAATGGCTCAAGAGTTTTATAAGTCCCTTTTCTTGTACGATTACACGCCGGATGACATTAGACAGAGGCGCTACTTTTTAGATTCGTTAGACAGAAACTTGTGTAAATGCGTACATTTTCAGTCGCGATACAAAAATAATGTTGCAACATACCACTTTTTGTGGAAAGTACCGAACAATGATAGTGACGATTCTGTTATGACAAATTCACATAACATTGCACAAGATATACAAAAAGACTTGCCCAAGTTTCATTCTCGATTTGAAAAGAGAAAAATTATGAAGGACTGTGGTCTAATTCTCAGTGTGAAACCAATGTACATACGGTATATTTATCAGACACTCACTGGTGACTGTTCAGTTACATTTTGTGAACAGTCAGCTATAAACGAGAAAGTAAAACTTGCATTCAGCCTGGAAGACCCTGAAATCATTTGTGATTTACGGGATAATAATCCTGGAAGACCGGTAAGTACTCTAAATTCTTTGAAAAATGCAAGGAGTTCATTCAGAATACAGTCGAAGAGGCTGTAGATGATCGACGACATTGTAGTGTGACACACCTAGTTAAAGCTATATCAGTGAATGATTTAGTCGAACAGGTGAAAGTCCAGTGTGATGACAATACAGAAATACCTAGCTTGCAATGGTTAAGGCTTCAGTTCTACCCTGAAAATGCTTCTGCCAAATCAGCCTTGCAATATAGTGGTGCATTGCCAGTTAAATTTATGGCGCAGTCTCGACAGTTTAGAAATAAACATCCCGACGATCATTACTGTGCTGCGTTGTTTCGCTACTTCAAAGCATTTTGTATCACTCATCGAGATATCACAACACTTGTGTGCTTAGATGACAAACATCATATCAGTGTTGGAGAACCAGACTGCCCAGTGGCAGCTGTTGATCGTGGTCGATAAGTTCTTGTAGGGATTGATCAAAGTTATGAAGTTGCTGATCACGACGTCACCAAAGTCTCTTTAGTGCCCAGTGTTACTCTTCTAAGTGACACACTTGAAAATGTGGAGGGGACATTTTACCACGGTCAGGTGCATGTTGGAGTGAAAGATATAATGTTAGAACCTTCTGACCCATTTCGACATGCAACTGAACTGGTTGTCATTATAAAGTCCGAACAACTTCACGATCAACCTGTGCTTGCTATAATGACGGACGGTGGGCCCGATCATAGACTCATATACCTTAGGGTGCAACTGTCCCTTATTTGTGTTTTTAAAATGCTTGACCTTGATATGCTAGTTGCAGTGAGAACTGCACCTTTGGCTTCTTGAACGCGTAATGTCTTCCCTAAATTTAGCATTGAACACTGTTGGTGTTATGCGACAGAAAATGTCGGATGAGAGTGAAAGGAAATTGAATCCAGTATCCAATATTAAAAACATTAGAATCGCCTTAGAAAAAGACACTTCATTAAAAGTGGAGTATAAGGAAAGCATCAAGCAAGTAAAAACATTGCTCAAATCCCTTTTGCAGCGACTTCATATCAAGGACAAGCATTTTAAAAACTTTGAACCAGCAACTTCCACTGCCATGAATACCTTTTTTAGCCAAATAAAAGCAATTGATTCACTGGTAACCAGAGAACACAAGCTTAAGACTGATTTAAAAAAAGCTGCCAGAATTGAATGCTTTTATTGATTACTGCACTGTCAGAAGACATTATATATTCATGATAAAAAAATGTGGAAAAACAGGTTGTGGCATTTGCTCACCACCGAAACTAGATAGAGCAAATTTTAGGCAACTACATTTCTTACCTGACCCACGACCGCGAGAAGGTGAAACTCAAGGTTCTCACTATGAACTATTTGACAACTTATATGGGGAGGCAACCGATGAAAAATACAGACCGTCCTTAATGCAAACAATAGAAACAGACGAAGTTAAAATGCCTTTCAATCCTTCTGCTCAACTGCAAAAACTGTCAAAAGGTGTATACCTTGCACCGAGTGCAACAAGCCTCGCATGTTGTATTCGGCAAAAAGTATACTTCTGTCTGAATTGTCTGTCCTGGACAAAGCATTGAAATTATACCTATACACTTGGGGGTCATCATTGCAAGATCTAGTTGGAAATGACTCAAAACACAGTTCAATTTTGAGTAAAATTTTTGTGAG
This sequence comes from Pictodentalium vernedei, assembly GCA_031216915.1. Classification (NCBI taxonomy): domain Eukaryota; kingdom Metazoa; phylum Mollusca; class Scaphopoda; order Dentaliida; family Dentaliidae; genus Pictodentalium; species Pictodentalium vernedei. The sequence goes on from CM062291.1 coordinate 405,894,116, forward strand.
ATCTGGTTTGACATGTTCTTCGCCTATTGAAATACCTTATTTCAGTTCTTCTATTTTCTCTGAAATATGTTCCTTTGTGGAGAATCTGAGAATTTAAAAATTGTACAGGATGCCTATCCCATTTGTCAGTCATGTAGTGCGAGTACAGAGGCCATATTGAAAAGAAAAAGAAATCTTTTCGAGCAGAATAAGAGCAAGAAGGCCAGAAAATAATATGTCGCTATCCACTCAGAGTATCCTTCAAACTGAAAAGTGGTATAGCCATGTACAACATAGGTCATATTCATAGTTTTACGATTCTGTTTCACTCTTTCCCTACCAATGTTGACTACAGTCGTAATGCCCGAGAAAGCCAGCTGTGGACTAAAGCAAAAAAAAAAGCAAGTTATAAAAGGGGCTTGAGCACTCCAAAATATTAAATCGGCTGCCGGGCGGCATCAGAGTTGATATTTTGGTGTGTTAAGTCCCTTTCTCTGAAAATGGACTTGGATAGGGCAGCATGATATGCATATGAGCATGGACTGAAATATTCAGAAGTTGCAGCAGGTTAAGAGTTAATCAATCTGATGTAGAGTAGTACTTTGTTACCACCACATTTCAGATGACTGTCCAGCTAAAATATGGTGACAACATTGCACTGCATGGTACATGCCCAGGGGCTGATCCAGAACTTTGTCAAAGGAGGGGGGGGGGGGGGGGGTGCCAACTTGATGTGAAGCAACATCTGAGCCGCAAAACGCGGAGAGGCCCTCAAGGGCGACCACGAAAGGGAGTGCACCCTCTCCTCGGTGGAGAAAGAAATGGTGACCCAATATTTTTTCGCGGGACGCCCACCATTTTTTAACACTGCTGTTATTACTAAGAGGGCAAGCTGGGATCAAGCCCCACTCCTCTCCCCCCATTGGGGGAGAGGAGTGGGGCTTGATCCCCGCTTGCCCTCTCAGAAATAACGGCAGTCTTTACGCAGGCCTGGTATCAACTCCCAAGGGTTCTGTCTGGCCCATAGAGGGTGGGGGGGGGGGGGGGGGCACCATGACCCATAGGGGGCACGCGCCGGGGCCCAATATTTTTTCGCGGGACGCCCACTATTTTTTAACACTGCCGTTATTTCTAAGAGGGCAAGCGGGGATCAAGCCCACTCCTCTCCCCCCATTGGGGGAGAGGAGTGGGTCTTGATCCCCGCTTGCCCTCTCAGAAATAACGGCAGTGTTTACGCAGGCCTGGTATCAACTCCCAAGGGTTCTGTCTGGCCCATATGGGGGGGGGGGGGGCACGCGCCGGGGGTGCCCCCTCCCCCCTGGATCTGCCTATGATACAGTGGAACCTAAAAATCTATGTATGGCCCGTTTTGTACAGAGATATATTAACAAACTTTATCCCATTTGTTTCACAGTTGAAAAAATTCTGTTTTGCATTTTCCCTGACAGGATGTACAGCCAGAATTTTAGTTTTAAACACTTTGAAAATCTGTGTGTGTGAATTGTTGTGTCCTTTGTCAGTGTTTTAATAGGGTTTATGACTCTGGTATCAACCCAGGTTATGTCAGGAATGCGTGTCAATTTTGTCTCCTAAAATTGTGGAGTTAGCTCCCTTAGAATATAATCTTTAAGAATGACTGAGCATCGTTAACAGCGCCCCTGGCGGATCATTCATTAAAACTTTCTCTTCGAAAAGGTCTGGGTGAGCATTATAACATGCAATGAAATGTTTGAATTGAGGGATTTAATGTGCTTATGTTTATTGTTTTTCTTAACAGAAAACAAATTTAGGAATTTCCTCGTTACTGGACTAATTTGGTTTTGATGGGTGATGGCAGGAATTTGATGATAAATGTTGATTTTAAGTGATATGTTTTCTGCCGGTGATTGGGGCTGGCTCAGACATGGCGATTATTTATTTATTTATTTATTTATTGGTGCTTAACGCCACATCGACAACAAAGGTCATATCGTGGCGAGAAAGTCATGAAAATGAGTTAAAAGGTAATGGTCAGGACTGCTTTTAAAAAGAAAAAAATTGTGATAGATGAACGATAATACAATGAAAATGTAAAAATGAATATTCATAATGAAAGAAGAACAACAAATATAATACAAATCAACCTATTGATACCAAATCATGATGGGAAGATTAAAAGACAAAGCTCTAAAACTTGCTAAAAAGGTTGATTTCTTTTAGAAAAGACAAAAGCTTGCGCGGACTGGTAGTGTAAAAAAGGTCTCTAAGAGACTCCACAGTGAAAAACCGCCGCCTAACGTGATCGAAATCTGTACAATCTAAAAGAATGTGTTCCACTGTCAGCCCCTGCTGACAAGGAACACATTCAGGTCGCAGAGTGCCCTCTAATAAGAAACTATGAGTGAGTCTGGTATGACCAATATGACATCGTGTAAGGATAACGTGATCTTTTCGACAAAGACAAGAAAGAGGATAATAATCAGACACAGTTGGTCGGAAACGGTGGAGCTTGTTATTGGTAGCTCCATCCCATTCCGACTGCCACAAAGACCGGATGTATTTAGAAATAAGTGGCTTGTAATCACTGTAAGGAATTGGAAAATCAGTGATTGGCTTACTCAGAGCCTTTTTCGCTGCACTGTCTGCCCTGGTGTTACCAGCAATACCAACGTGTCCAGGTAACCAGCAAAACACAATATCATATTGGTCAGACTTCATTACAGTAAGTCGTTCACGAAGTGACAAGATTAGAGGGTTCTTCAACCTGGGGTTGAGAAGAGCCTGTAAACAAGAAAGAGAATCGGAGAAGATAATGGACTTCCATTCCTCTTCAGCCTCAATCTCATCGAGCGCAAGGTCAATAGCTTTTACCTCAGCTGTAAAAATGGAACTCGTATCAGGTATCCTGGTTGAGGTGGTCTGATCACCACTAACGACAGCAGATGATACTCTATCATTATCCTTGGATCCATCTGTATAGAACATAGTGTATGCTCTATAGTGAGACTTAATCTCGGCATACGCTTGCTTAAATTGCAAAGAATTTGTGTTTGCCTTTTTTGAAGAGGCCAGATCTAAAATAACCTTGGGTTTTGACAGACGCCAAGGGGGTATATTTGGTTTACGATTTTCTGCCACAGAATCTGGAGTAACACCAGTAGCCTCCATGTGGGTTTTGATTCTGAGTCCTAGTGGAGGAATCTGTTTTGGATTTTTATCAAAAAAAACTTTATTTAGAGGTTTAAAAACATAGCAGTAAGCAGGATTCGATGGATTTGCAGATAATTTTGAAACATATTGCAAAGAGAGTTTAATTCGACGCTTCCCAAGAGAAGGCTCGCCTGCTTCGATAAGAAGAGAATCTATAGGTGACGTTCGAAACGCACCAAGGCTAATTCTGATACCACTATGATGGATGGCATCAAGAGGTTTCAGATAGGATTTCCTAGCCGAACCGTAAACCACACAACCATAATCCAACTTTGACCGTACAAGAGCTCTATACAGATGGAGCAGAGTTTCTTGGTCGGCACCCCAATCAGTGCTGCCAACAACTTTTAGCAGATTAAGTGCTTTCTTGCATTTAATTTTTAGTTGTTTGATGTGAGACCTAAAACTTAGTTTCTCATCAAACAACAAGCCAAGGAATTTCACTTCCTTTACAACTTTAAGTGGAGTTCCATCTAAAAATAACTCCGGATCCAGGTGGTGTTTCCGGAGTTTACAGAAATGAACACAATTTGTTTTACTTTTTGAAAACTTGAAACCATTTTCAGTAGCCCAGCGCTGAACCTTGTTTAAGGATAGCTGAAGTTTGCGCTCAATAGCAGGCATTTTCTTGCCACTGTAGCAGATGAGGAAATCATCTACATACAATGAAGAATCAACATTTGTTTCAATAGCTGTCACAATGCTGTTGATTTTTATTGAAAAAAGAGTAACAGATAGAATACTACCCTGAGGTACTCCCAATTCCTGGTCGTGAGGGTCAGATAATGTTGACCCAAGACGAACCTGGAAATTGCGGTGCTTTAAAAAATTTTCAATAAAAAGTGGCATTCTGCCTCTCAACCCCATGTTGAAGAGGTCTTTTAAAATCCCATACGTCCACGTAGTGTCATATGCCTTCTCCAGATCAAAGAACACGGCGACCACGTGCTCTTTTCTGGCAAAGGCATTTCTGATAAACGTTTCAAGGCGGACTAGATGATCAACCGTGCTTCTCTGGTTTCTGAAGCCACATTGAACATCTGCCAGCAGATTGTTCGATTCCAGAAACCAAACAAGCCGATCGTTGATCATTCTTTCCATGGTTTTGCAAAGGCAACTAGTGAGTGCTATTGGTCTATAGTTGCTTGGATTGCTGTGGTCCTTATCAGGCTTGGGAATAGGAATGATTGTTGCTTTGCGCCAGGAAGATGGAAACTGGCCAGTCACCCATATATCATTAAAAATAGAAAGTAAAAGCTTGAGCGATGAATTTGGCAAATGTTTTAAAATCTGATAATGTATTTCATCAGGACCAGTTGCTGTATCTTTTGCTTTACTCAACGACGCTAGTAGCTCATCAATAGAAAATGGTTCATTATAATTTTCATCATTATCAGTTTGGAATTTTAGTTTTTGTTTCTCCTGTTGCTTTTTAACAGGGATAAATTGCGGAGTGCAATTTTCAGAAGAGGAATTTTTGGAAAAGGTAGAAGCTAGGGTGTTCGAAATATCTTTTTTAGATGTTATTTTATTATTATTATGTTCGAGGTGCTGTACTGTAGATTTTGATTCTTTACCTTTAATTTTCTTGATCATTTTCCAGACCTTTTTGATGGGGGTATTTTGATTCAATCTTGAAACATAATTTTGCCAGGACGTTTTCTTCTTTTGTTTGATGAGCCGTCGGGCTTGTGCTCGACCAATACGTAATTTATCTAAATTATTCGTCGTTGGTGACTTATTAAAATCCCGTTCAGCCTTTTTGCGTAGATGAATAGCCTGTTTGCAATCCGTGTCGAACCATGGTTTATGGAAACGTTTTGGATTTGCCGAGGTTTTAGGAATGACTTGGCTTGCAATGTCAATCAACTCTGTGGTGAAGTGCTCAATCTGGTCAGTACTGTCCTGAAATTTCTCCCGTGTGAGGCGTTCAGAACAAAGCGATGAGAAAGTGTCCCAGTCAGCCTTTTTAAAGTTCCACTGGGGCACCCTCTCATCATCCGCCGGAACTACACTCTCCAGCACAATCGGAAAGTGGTCACTCCCGCACAAGTCACCTTCTACCTTCCAAGAAAAATCAAGGAAGACAGAAGGGCATGCAATTGTTAGATCAATTGAAGTGTAAGAGCCAGATGCGGGGTGCAGATAAGTATCTGACCCATCATTGAACAAGCACAAGTCATATTTTGTAATGAACTCTTCTACAGTTTTACCCTTTGCGTCTTCTTGTCTGCAAGAATTACCCCAAAGGGGGTTATGTGCATTAAAATCACCCAACAAAATGTATGGAGTTGGGAGTTGTCGGACCAGCTGCTCAAGGTCATTCAGTTGTAAGGCTTTACTTGGCGAAACGTAAATAGAACAAAGTGTAACAGTTTTGTCTAAAGTTAGGCGTACCGCCACAGCCTGTAAATTTGTCTGTAATGGTACAGAACTGTGAATGATGTCGTTCCTAACCAAGACACTCGTTCCACGAATATGAAGATCATTATCGTCTGCCCAGGCATTATACGAAGTGTAATGCTTAAAAGCTGAATGATCCTGAGCCTCAGGTTTCTTTAAAAGAGTTTCCTGCAGGCAAAAAGCAGCAGGTTTATACTTTTGGCTCAAAAGGCCTAGTTCATTAAAATTCGCTCTAAAACCTCGACAATTCCACTGTATAATATTTTGTTTGGATGTATTATCCATTTTTGAGTGGTGATTTAGAAGGTGGACGTATGTGCGAAATTGCCCCAGTGTTTCTTCTAGGTGATGTTTTACGTGGGGATTTTCCATGAGACGAACTCAGGGGCGGTTTGTTTGAGAACGTGTCATCGATGCACTCATCGACTGACATTGCCTCAATGCCTTCAAACATGTTGCTCGTGACAACATTTTGAAGACGTTTAGATATTCTATTTGAATCTAGTTTCTGCTTTTCCTTTTCTTTACTCTTATCTTGTTGTGACTGTTTCCTTCTCTGACTCAGATTTTGTTGAGAGCTATGTTGTATGTCTTGGTTTGGTTTATTTGGCTTATTCTTTTCAGGTTTAGGTTTTGGTACTTTATTTTGTTCTGTTTTAGGTAGATTTCTAGGGTGTTGTTCTTTTTGGTCGGTAGTTATTTTTTCTGTTGTTTGGGCAGCTGTATTCTTTTGGGTGGATGGTGATTCTAATTGGTCTATTGTAAATGACTGCACTGAAGATGGTATTGTACCTTTGAGCCATGTGTTTTGTGTTTGGCATGCTACTGATTGAGTTGGTGGTTTTTGAGATAATTTTGTGGCATATGATGGTGATGATGCACACATTCCTGGCATTGATGACACGATTTCTCTGGCTTCTTTAAAACTTATCTGTTGTTCACATTTCACCTTTTGAATAGTTTTCTCCTTTTTCCAGACAGGGCAATCTTTGGACGATGACATGTGATTGCCCTGGCAGTTAACACACTTGATGGGATTGCTGCATGGATCCTGATGTTGTTGGCCACATCGATAACATATTTGTTGACCTCTACAATTGTTCTGTCCATGTCCGTACTTCTGACATTTGAAGCATCGAAGTGGATTTGGAATATACAAATCCACTTTGATGTTCATATATCCAACCTTGATAGCTTTTGGCGGTCGAGTGGAACTGAATGTTAAAATGTAAGTATTTGTTTTAATCTGTGTGTTATCTTTTTTAATCTGTATATTTTTAACATCGGTCACTCCTTGGGCTTTTAATTCCATTTTTATTTCCATTTCATCAATGCCATTTAACTCTCTGGTTCTTATTACACCCCTGCTGCTATTTAATATTTTATGCGGAAAAGTGTTTACCTCAATGTCTGCAAGTTTTTCTGTTTTCAATAAATTTACCGCTTGAGCTTCCCTTTGACATTCTATCAGTAGAGCGCCAGATCTTAGTTTCTTGGCGTCTTTAACTGTACCAGCAATCCCTTTGATCGATTTTTCTATTAAAAATGGGTTCAAATCTGAGAGTCTTTTATTTTCATCAGCTGCATACATAATAATAAATTTGGGCCAATTCTTTTTTGAGCATTCTATATCCGAGTCAGAGTCAGAGTCAGTAGAGAGTAAGTCCCTAGCACGTTTTTGTTTTTTATTTGTGTTATCCATGTTAATGTAGTAAAGCGTTCACTGCCCCGGCTCCCACCCACCACGGAGTCCAACAAGGGGTAGGGTTACTGCCATGCAGTGAACCCACCGGGTTGCCGGTATTCCCACATACCTGGTATGGGGCAGTATACTCAGCCAGTGTTGATACCGAAGTATGCCACTGGCTGATTGGCCCGTGTGTGGAAGTGCCAGGTCTTCAGATGGCGACCATCCAACCAATCACTTTATAAAACACTGTAATTACGGTTGCCACGTGGAACTGAAACAAACAGTGCAGCAAAACTAAGTATTTGGTTAAAAAATGAGTTTAAAAACAGCACACAATGGCAATTATGATAAATGATTAAAAGAAATGACTGATTGAATGGCCACCAAATGCCCCCCGACGTGACACCCAGTACTTTTGGGGTGGGGGCTCCCGATTGGCCAGAACGGACCATCCGACCATCCTTCTACTCCCGAAATTGGGGCCAAAGCAGTGTGTTGAACAAGATTATCTCCGAAATGGAGACCAGGGCTCCATCCCGGAGACTGCCCTAACCGGGGCTACGAGTCCTCAACTGCCAGGATTCCTTCTTCCGGGGCCTTCGGAACGCACCTCACGGGAGAACAAGGTGCCTGCCAGATGGTATTAGCAGGGTTGATCATTTTGGTCCGGGGCTGCGTATTCGTGTATTTCGCAGCGAACCAGCTCAATTGAGCAAACCTGCCAATCAAAAATTAGCAAACCTGCCCAATTGAGCAGGCCGTCCTCTATCCGCCACCCGAGGACCCGCCTAGTAGGGGACGATCAAACCCCCCTAGGAGACATGGCGATCGTTCACAAATTGTATGCATTGGAAAACGGTTTAATTTTATTACACAAAACCTGCCATACTTTTACATCGGTTGCACCTTCATTTTCTTACCCGCATGCTGTGGAGATAGGCAGTTCCTTGCTATTCAATTCATTTGTTTGCACAACTGACTGCTCACGCCGAACACAACTGTATTCTTTCCACGTGATTTGATCACTAAAACTAAACAAAAAAAACAACATCTCTGAGCAAATTTTTGCTTCGTTTCTGTGGGATTGTTGCCACTGTCATTTCTTTTCATGGGATGTTACTATGCATTGAATTGTTGTTGTTTTGGCTTTGCCATGTTGGCCCTGTTGGGGCTGGCAGCTCGGTTTGATTGCATTGGATTATTATTGATTGGAGTTTGCCATATTGGCCTGTTGTGGCTGGCAGCTCGGTTTGATTGCATTGGATTATTATTGATTGGAGTTTGCCACATTTGCAGGGACCGATCAGGACTATTTAAAATACGACTAAGGTTTTTTTCTAACAAAATTACGACGTACCGATCTGTGGAGTGTGTAAGTGTCTTGATTTGTTAACCAATTCAAGACCTCTTTAGTTTTCTTTTCAGATACGCGGCGAAGTGCATCAATTCCACCAAAACTACCCGGGGTTGTAGGTGTCTAATACAGCTCATCCAAACTCATAATGCCTCAGACACAAAGCTGACGTCCGTATTTAAAGGGGAATCCATTTCCCAACACGCGAGTCCTCTCTATTTGGGGTTGGCGTAGTGGGTGGGGCTGTATATTTGGGAACACGTTTATGAATACAAGTCCAGCGTTCTTTGTTCCCAGTAAGCTCCTGGAGGATATTCGCGTCTCGCAATGCCTCACACAAAACTCTCCAGCCTTCCGGTTCAAACTTTTTGCGTTGTCTCAATAAATCGTTAAGGGCCTATATAAGTAATAAAATTTTGTTTATTTTGAAAATTCTCACCTCTGATATTCCTTCAATTCAAGTTAAATATACACAAAATGTACATCAAAATGAAGGCTGGGATGTATAGAACACGAAACACATGTGTAATCAACTCATAGAGTCGACTGTAGGCACCACTGGTTCCTGGAAGTCTGCTGCCGTATTCGCACCAGAACTGATAATTTAATAATATTTCACGAAAACAACTTGTGGCCAAATGTGCTTTACATATCCAAAAACAAAGCTAGGGGATAAAAATTCTTCAAAACACATGAACAGAGCTGCATTGGGGAAGATTCCAAAGCCTTTGCTTTTGTTTACGTATGAGTATACTTTCGATTTCCGGTCGACGTCATCGGACAGAAAAAGCATGTAAAAACAACGCCGTCTAAAATCAAATAATGAAAAAGATCGCCTTTATACAGTATACTGTTATTAGATTGAGATTGCACAGTTGCCATATTCAATGCAAGGTATTTCTTAGAATTACGATTTTGTTTTTCGATGGAAATTCGTGGTAACGAGCGATTTGCGCATGTCTGTCGAACATGGAAACCATGTTCAATACAAAATGCAGTGAGTGTTGTCCTTTTCGAAAATGCAGTCCTATCGCTGTATTCGAAAGTGTTTTGAATGCCTAGCTTTGTTCTTGGATATATGAAGGACATTTGGCCACAAGTTGTTCTGGTGAAATATTATTTTATTATCAGTTCTGGTGCGAATACGATAACAGACTTCCAGGAACCAGTGGTGCCTACAGTCGACTCTATGAGTTGATTACATATGTGTTTCGTGTTCTATACATCCCAACCTTCATTTTGATGTATAATTTGTGTATATTTAATCTGCATTTAAGGAATATGAGAGGTGAGAATTTCAAAATAAAAAAAATTCCATTACTTATATAGGCCCTTAACTAGGTCGGTGATATTCGATCCTACTACTGTTTGCTCGTTATATGTCACGCGCCCCGTGTCGTCCCATTTCAAGTTTGGAATGGACTTCAAGTGCCCTAATAATAAACTCGCTTTTCTCTGCATGGTTAAAGGCACCGAATCTAAAATTTGATGGTCATTATTTTCAGTGTGTTGTCCTTTTTCTCTTTTAATCTGGACGGTGGTCGGTTCGAGCGATTTTTCATAGAATGTCAAGTAGCGTTGTAAAAGTTGATTGTACTTTGTAATTTTTTCAACATCGCTAAGATCGGGCTGATTCAAAATCTCTGTTAATTCTCTGTCCAAGAAGAAATTGCAGTGTCATTCGGTCTTTTGTTGACTCTATCAAGCATTCGAGGATCTACCAAAACCACTTTCTTGGCGTGTTCCATTGTTATCCGAGTAAACCCTGGTTTAAAACTTTTAGAACGGGTCCAATAATCGAATTTAGAAATCCCCCAGACTGTATGATCTGTCGTCAGATTTTATCTGAAGTGGTTTTTTTCGATAATTTTCTGACTTTCTGTCTATGTGAATGCAGTTTGGATAAATGGTATCTCGAAATTGGAACATTACCCCCTAAAATATTTTTAGCGCATCCGCAAATCGACAGAATCAGGTCTCTGTTGCCACGCCTGACAATGTTTTTAATTCCAGAAGGATTGGCCCTACTCAGAGCTTTTAAAGTGTTGATGTTGCGTCTTAGGTGGGTAGACATCATCATGAGGCACTCGTTCGTAACCAACTCCTTTTATACCCTCGCGACATAGACAACTTGCTTTTCCCCCGGGAATATACGAGATCTCAGCCTTAACCCTTCATCAGTTTCCTGTCTTAAATCGATTAGCATATAGCCGTAAGGCACAGATGTCGCATCGTCGTATATTTCCCTTAGAAATTTCGTTCTCCCAGGATACATCTGCGCTGCCAGGTGCGAAATCTGTGATCTATCTCTCGGGTTTTTGAAGAGGGTAAAATAGTGGGAGTTCAGAGATATAGTGCGGTGGAATTTATTTTTGTCAAATAAATTTTGAACTATATATATCACGCTGAGGTTTTGGTGGTGGGATCTCTGTGTAAACAAACGAGCCACACGTTCATCAGTGCTAAGCATGAGATCGTCAAGAATCAGGAGAGAGTTGGGCCGAACCTCTTGGGGGACTCCTTCTACAAATTCGACACCCGCGAGCGAATCGTACAATGCTTGCCATTCTCCGTAACACCAGATAATACGCTCAGGGATGGGGTATATCATTTAGCCCAAATTAGAAATGAATTCATAAATGAAGGTAGACTTTCCAGAAGATGTTGGATCAGCCAGAACGCAAGTAAAAGGGTGTTGCCATCTCGGGTCCATATTTCAAATGAAATGGAATTGCATAGTTGTTTAGTCTTTTATAGACCATTGAAGCTAAACGAGAGAATAACTCTTTATTACCGTGGGGGAAGGGGGGGGAGGGTAATGGAGGCTTTGGATTGGTTGGAAAAGTGTACTCTTTAATATTGGGGGGTGAGGGGTGGTTGAAAAAGAATGTGTGTGTGTCAAGAACTCTTTTTTGAGATTTTGTTGGCTCTGAAAAGAGCCGTTTTGTGTTAAGTCGTAGTCCATGTTCTTTTCCATTCCGTGGTTATTCAAGTCGTTGTCCGTGTTTTATCATCTTTGGGATATACTTTCAGCCACCATTTTCATGATAACCCCTCTGTCGAAGTTTTCTATGTCTTGGTATTCGTGTGACATAACTGGAGGCACCAGGTTACTTAAATTCGCCGTCCACATATCCTGAAGTTCCTCTTTCTCTATTCTGTCCAGACTACTGGAGAAGCGTTTCTCGACTTTCTCTTCTGGAGTGGTCATTAAGCATACATCGTGTTGAATCTGGCTGGGATGATCGACGCTACAACCATAGCACAGCTCTGTCGCCACGTCATCTAATTTTTTTTCTATCAACACGGCGTAAGCGTGGTTAAGCTCATGTTGAATTAGTCTTCTTCGAGGCTCACTCGTCAAATTCTTTTTCCCATACATGGATGGCATTGGAGAGACGCATTTTCGTTTTCCAAACAGCTTCGTTTCTTTGCCAGCAACTCTCCTGTCTACTTTGGAGATAATCTGTTTCAAATCGCCCCATTCCGCAACATCAAGGGCAATCCCAGTCTTCGTTGGAGTCGAGACATCTATTTATTCACTAGTGCTTAACGCCACATCAGCAGCTAAGGCTATATCGTGGCGAGAAACCAGTGGTATATAAAAAGTCATTATGAATTATGAAGTAAAAGATAAAATAAAAATAAAAAAGAACTAAAACAGACATGTCAAAGACAAGAATGATTAGAACAACAGAGAATAACATGTAAATCAACCTGAGGAATTGAGACTTGATGAGTCGAGTTTAAAAGAATAAAAACAATTTAAAATTTTGTTAAAAGGTTGATTACTTTCAGAAATGAAACAATTTTCTGTGGGCTAGTATTATAAAATAGATCTCTACGGGATCCAGCTGTGAAGTACTGCCCTCTAACAAGATTAAAATCAGTACAATTCAAGAGAATGTGCTCCACTGACTGCACCCGTTGACATGGAACACATTCTGGTCACATATTATCCTCTAAAAGAAAGGAATGTGTAAGGCATGTGTGACCAATATGACATCAAGAAGAACATGATTTTTTCTACAAAGGTTACTGGATGGGTAGTGATCAAATATGTTTGGTCGGAAGTGATGTAGCTTGTTATTAGTCGCCCCATCCCATTCCGCCTGTCACAGACAGTTGATGTAGTTACTAATATGTGGTTTGAAATCACTGAAAGGGATGTTAAAATCGGTGAGAGGCTTTGTTAAAGCCTGTTTTGCTGCACTGTCTGCTTTGGTGTTACCAGCGATACCGACATCTCCGGATAACCAGCAAAACACGATATCATATTGGTCAGACACGAGAGTTGTTAACTTCTGACGAAGTTCCAAAATGAGAGGGTTCTTCAACCTGGGGTAGAGTAAAGCAAGTAAAGAGGAAAGAGAGTCGGAGAAGATGATCGATTTTCTTTACTGTGCATTCTGGATGTGCTCAAGTGCGAGTTGAATAGTTTTAACCTCAGCTGTGAAAATAGAACTCTGATTCGGTATTCTGATTGAGATGATATGATCACCAGTAACAGCAGCTGATGATACTTTGTCACCATCTTTAGATCCATCTATATAGATCCTTGTATATGCACTATACCTGGACTTTATTTCGGCATATTTTTGTTTAAACTGCAAGGAATTGGTATCATATTTTTTGGTAGATTTATTTATTTATTTATTGATGCTTAACGCCACATCGCAGCCAAGGCTGTATCGTGGCGATAAAAGTATGTAATTATAAAAAAGACCATTATCCACCATGAAATAATTAAAAACAGAGTCGATGAAATATGAAATGTGAGGTATAAAACTAAGGAGTGTGAAACGCAATGTCAGTGTTGTACAAACAATGCTGTGTAAATCAACCTGTGATATAGATATGGATAGACTTGAATTTTAAAAGAATAAAAACAATTTTAAAATTTATTAAAAGGTTGATTACTTTCAAAAATGAGAGAATTTTATGCGGGCTTGTGTAATAAAATAAATCTCTTAGAGATCTGACTGTGAAATATTGCCCTCTTACATGATTAAAATCTGTACAATGTAAAAGAATGTGTTCCACTCCCAACACTTGCTGACAAGGAACACACTCTGGTCGCATATTACCCTCTAACAAAAAGCAATGTGTTAGTCGTGTGTGACCAATATGACATTGTGTCAGAATAACATGATCTTTTCTACAAAGGTTACTGGATGGGTAGTGATCAGAAATAATTGGTCTGAAGTGATGGAGCTTGTTATTTGTCGCCCCATCCCATTCCGCCTGCCAAACAGATTTGATGTAGTTACAAATATGTGGTTTGAAATCACTGAAAGGGATCTTAAAATCAGTGGGAGGCTTTGTTAAAGCATGTTCTGCTGCACTGTCTGCTTTGGTGTTACCAGCGATACCTACATGTCCGGGTAACCAGCAAAACACGATATCATATTGGTCAGACATGAGAGTTGTTAACTTCTCACGAAGTTCCAAAATGAGAGGGTTCTTCAACTTGGGGGTGAGTAAAGCAAGTAAAGAGGAAAGAGAGTCGGAGAAGATGATCAACTTTCTTTCCTGTGCATTCTCGATGTGCTGAAGTGCGAGTTGAATAGCTTTAACTTCAGCTGTGAAAATAGAACTCTGATTCGGTATTCTGATTGAGGCGACATGATCACCAGCAACAGCAGCTGATGATACCCTGTCACCATCTTTAGATCCATCTGTATAGATCCTTGTATATGTACTATACTTGGACTTTATTTCGGCATATTTTTGTTTGAACTGCAAGGAATTGGTATCAGATTTTTTGGTAGAAGCAAGGTCCAAAATAATTGTAGGTTTTTTAGAATGCCAAGGAGGAATATGTGATTTACGGTTTTCTTTTATAGAATCAGAATCAATTTTGGCAGACTCCATGTGGGGTTTGATTCTAATTCCCAATGGAGGAATATGTTTCTGGTGGCGGTTAAAGAAATTAACATTTTGAGGGACTGAAACACAATTATAAGCAGGATTTGAAGGATTGGCCAAAAGTTTAGACACATACTGGAGAGATAATTTAATTCTGCGCTTCTCAAGAGAAGGCTCCTCTGCTTCAACAAGCATCGAGTCTATTGGGGATGTCCAAAAAGCCCCGAGACTAATTCTAATACCACTATTATGAATTGCATCAAGTGGTTTGAGATATGATTTCCTTGCAGAACCGTAAACTATACAACCATAATCTGATTTTGACCGAACAAGTGATCTATACAGATGGAGCAAAGTTTTTTGGTCAGCACCCCAATCAGTGCTACCAACAACTTTCAGCAGGTTCAGAGCTTTCTTACATTTAACTTTTAGGTTGTTTTATGTGGGAAGTGAAATTCAGTTTGTTGTCAAACAACAAACCTAAGAATTTCACTTCCTTAGCAACTTTAATAGGACTCCCATCAATTTTTAACTCCGGATCGAGGTGATGTCTCCGAAGTTTACAAAAATGAACACAATTCGTTTTTGACTTGGAAAATTTGAAACCATTTTCTGTGGCCCATTTTTGAATCCTATTCAAAAACATCTGAAGTTTGCGTTCGATAGCATTCATATTTTTACTGCTATAACAGATTAAAAAATCATCGACATACAATGAAGAATCTACCATATTCTCAAGTGCATACTATTAATTTTAACTGAAAACAGGGTAACGGATAAAATACTACCCTGAGAAACCCCCAATTGCTGCTCGTGAGGATCAGATAACGTTGACCCAACACGAACCTGAAACTGGCGGTCCTTTAAAAAGTTTTCAATAAAAAGAGGCATACGACCTCTCAACCCCATGTTAAAAAGATCTTTTAAAATCCCATACGTCCACGTTGTATCATATTCCTTCGCTAGATCAAAGAAAATGGCGACCACATGTTCTTTTCTAGCAAAGGCATTTCTAATAAACGTTTCAAGTCTAACCAAATGATCCACAGTACTTCTCTGGTTTCTGAAACCACACTGAACATCCGCAAGCAGATTGTTCGATTCCAGAAACCAGACAAGTCGGTCATTGAGCATCCTCTCCATGGTTTTGCACAGACAACTGGTTAAGGCAATAGGGCTATAATTACTAGGGTTGCTGTGATCTTTATCAGGCTTAGGAATTGGAATTATTGTTGCTTTACGCCAGGATGGTGGAAACTGGCCAGTCACCCAAATGCCATTAAAAATTGATAATAAAAGTTCTAGTGATGTTTGTGGCAGATGCTTTAAAAGTTTGTAATGTATATCATCGGGACCAGTGGCAGTATCCTTTGCTCTATGCAAGAGTTACGTAACTCTTCCATAGAGAAAGGTTCATTGTAATCCTCTAAATTGTTGGATGCAAATTTGATCTTTTGTGTTTCTTGTGTTTTAATTTTTAGAAATTCTCAGACGACAAATGTGGAGGCCAAAGTGTTTGAAATTTCTGTTTTAGATGTAATTAAGCTGCTGTTTTCTTCAGGTGTTGTACAGTTGATTTTGTTTCTTTTCCTTTAATCTTTTTAATCATTTTCCAAATTTTAATGATGGGAGTGTTTTGGTTAATCTCAGAAACGTAAGATTTCCAAGAACTTTTCTTTTTTTGTTTTATATGTCGTCTTGTTTTTGCCCGATTTAAACGAAGTTTGTCTAAATTATATGTGGTTGGTGACTTGTTAAATTCCCTTTCAGCTTTCTTACGATCCTTTATAGCCTTTTTACATTCATTATCAAACCATGGTTTGATGAAACGTTTTGAATTTGTCGAGGTTTTAGGGATGACTGTGTTTGCAATGTCAAGCAACCCTTTTTTCAAATGTTCTATTTGGTCAGCACTATCCTGAAATTTCTCCCATGGGAGGCGTTCAGAACAAAGCGATGAGAAAGTGTCCCAGTCAGCTTTTTTAAAGTTCCACTGGGGCACTCTCCCATCGTCCGCCGGAACTACACTCTCCAACACAATTGGAAAGTGATCACTCCCGCACAAGTCATCTTCTACCTTCCAAGAATAATCGAGGAAGACAGAAGGGCATGCAATTGTAAGATCAATTGATGTATACGAACCAGATGCGGGGTGCAGATAAGTGTCTGAACCATCATTAAACAAACACAGATCATATTTTGTAATGAACTCTTCTACAGTTTTACCTTTTGCATCTTCTTGACTGCAGGAATTACCCCAAATAGGGCCATGAGCGTTAAAATCACCCAACAAAATATATGGAGTTGGACGTTGATGAACTAGTAACTCAAGATCATTCAGTTGTAGCGTTTTACTTGGTGTAACGTAAATAGAACATAATGTGATTGTCTTGTCTAAGATTAGGCGTACTGCTACAGCCTGTAAATTTGATTGCAAAGATACAGAACTGTGAATAATGTCATTTCTAACCAAGATGGATGTTCCACGAATATGGATATCAGTTTCATCTGCCCAGGCATTATACGATGTATAATGTTTAAAAGCTGAATGATCCAGAGTTTCAGGTTTCTTTAAAAGAGTTTCCTGTAGGCAAAAAGCTGCAGGTTGATATGTTTGGCTTAGAAGACCCAGTTCATTAAAATTGGCTCTAAAACCTCGACAATTCCACTGTATTATGTTATGTTTGAATGTACAATGCATGTTTGGTTGGTGAGTTTGAAGGTGGTCGTATAGGTGAAATTGCCCCCGTTGTTCTTTTTGGTGAAGTTTTGCGAGGGGACCTTCCCTGCAATGATGGAAGGGGATTATTTGAAAATGTTTCCGTGAGACATTCGTCCACGGACATTTCCTCGAAGGCCTCAAATCTATTTCTAGTGACAATATCTCTAGAAAATTTGGGAATTCGATCTAAAAGAGTTTTCTTTTTTTTCTTTTTCTGCTTTTTTGACTTTGATTCCGACTCTGACGTTGACTAGATTGTGGATGATCATTTGACATTTCATTTATCTTTTTTCCCTTGTTTTTACTATCAGTTGTTTTAGTTTGAGTGGAAGAACTGTTCGTATTTGTTGTTTGTGTTATACTGAATGGGTTTAAAGGTTTTGGTTGTATATTATCAAGCCATGTAAGATCTGTTTGACATTGTACTGATTTTGTAATTGCTGCAGAATGCTTAATAGCATTTGCATAAGATGACGGTGGTAAATTCATCCCCGGCATTGACATTATGATTTCTCTTGCTTCTTTAAAACTAATATGCTTTTCGCATTTCACTTTTTGAATGAGTTTTTCCTTTTTCCATACAGGGCAATCCTTAGATGATGACATGTGATTGCCCTGACAGTTGATACATTTATAGTCTGTGGTATTACAAGGATCTTCATGGTTGAGACCACATTTAAAGCATATTTTCTTGCCACGACAAGAATCCTGGCCATGTCCAAACTTTTGGCACTTGAAACATCGCAGTGGATTTGGGATGTACAAATCCACTCTGACGTTCAAGTAACCAATCTTAATTGACTTGGGAGGCATTGTGCCATCAAAGGTGCAGATGTAGGTGTTCGTTTTAATTTTGTTTCCTTGTTTGTTAAGTTCAATACTTTTTACAGAGGTGATTCCTTGAGGTTTCAATTCATGTGTAATTTCATTTTCTTCCATGTCGGCTAGTTCAGGAGTTCTGTTTACTCCCTTGCTAGTGTTTGAAGTTTTGTGGTAACTAGCTTTCATATTGATATCCAATAATTTTGTAGTATGTAAAAGATTGAATGTTTGAACTTGTCTGGAACACTGGATTAATAAATCTCCAGAGCGTAATTTTTTAATATCTTTTACAGTTCCTGCTATACCTTTGATGGCCTTATCTAGAGCAAAGGGGTTTAGATTGCTTAATTTCTTATTGTCGCCAGTTGAATGAAATAGAATAAATTTTGGAAGGTTGTCTTCAGGTGAAATCGGTGATTTCATAAGTTCTTCATCAGAGTCAGAATCTCGTAGTCCGGTATCTAAAAAAGGTCGTTTAATTTTTGGTTGTTGGCTTGCCATGATTAATAATTAAAACGTTCACTGCCCCGGCTCCCACCCACCACGGAGTCCAACAAGGGGTAGGGTTACTGCTAAGCAGTGAACCCACCGGGTTGCTGGTATTCCTACATACCGGGTATGGAGCAGTATACTCGGCCAGTGTTGATACCGAAGTATGCCACTGGCTGATTGGCCCGTGTGTGGAAGTGCCATGTCTTCAGATGGCGATCATCCAACCAATCACTATACAAAACACTGAAATTAAAATTGCCACGTACAACTGGAACAGACAGTGCAGCAAAACTAAGTGTTTGGTAAAATTATGTGTTTAAAAGCAGTTCACGATGGCAATTATGGTATGTGATAAAAGAAATAACTGACTGAGTGATCACCAAATGCCCCCCGACGTGACACCCAGTACTTTTTGTGGTGGGGCTCCCGATTGGCCAGAACGGACCATCCGACCATCCTTCTACTCTCGAACTTGGGGCCAAAACAGTGTATTGAACGGGTAACCTCCACGATGGAGACCAGGGCCAAAGCAGTGTTTACGACCTGATCTCTCTCTTGGAGATTTGTCCTAAACGGGACCCAGTCTGTTCTGAACTGTCAGGATTCCTTCCTCCGGGGCCTTCAGAACGCACCTCACGGGAGAACAAGGTGCCTGCAAGATGGTATAAGCAGGGTTGATCATTTTGTTTGAGGCTGCGTATTCGTATATTCCACAGCAAACCAGCTCTATTGAGCAAACCTGCTAATTATAAATCAGCAAACCTGCCCAACTGAGCAGGCCGTCCTCTATCCGCCACCTTAGGACCCGCCTAGTAGGGGATGATCAAACCCCTCTAGGAGTCGAGACTTCGGTGTACCTTCTAATATGTACTTTTACGCAACCTTGAAATGGCGTAACATTGACGAAGGTGCTTCTGGAGCCAATTGATAGTTTATCACCGCTAGCCATCCTGAATGTCTGATTGTACAGTTTCCGATGACAGTGGAGTTCGATTCGACAGACTTTATAGGAAAAAAGCCCCGCCCGCCTTTCAATAAAAATATGTTAATATTGACTCTTTCAGAACGTGCCAATCGGATCAAAAATGCCTTTGTCGCGTGGGACATAAATTCAGAATACACAGGTTGATGGGGGCTTTACGACCGCCATAAAAAAGAGAC
Source organism: Pictodentalium vernedei (assembly GCA_031216915.1). NCBI lineage: Eukaryota > Metazoa > Mollusca > Scaphopoda > Dentaliida > Dentaliidae > Pictodentalium > Pictodentalium vernedei. Next base: position 405,913,796 of record CM062291.1, read on the forward strand.
GAATAGATTTATATTATTAATATCTGAGGCGCACGCCCAGTTATTAAATTTAAGAAGAGGAATAACTTTTGTTAACAAAGGTCTCAATCCTGCTGACCATCTGTCGCGTGCCTTCGCCATTTTTACGAGATTACTATTATCCTTTATTACAGCCATAAACATCTACACAATGCGGTGGCCATCCTCGCATCTGTGAATCTTGAGAGGCGTGTGCCAGCTAGTTTGAAGACGGCAGTCGAATTTTGGAAACATTAAAAATAATACAAAGCTTCTAAATATTTAATTAGAGTCATAATTTTTCAACAAAGGAGGTAATAAATCACTCGGAGATGGGTCGAACGGCTGGCGAAATATCAGTAATCAATAATTTATTATCTACTAACAACTCTCCAAAATAAGTATATTCCAACCAGCGTAAGCAATATTAATTCATTTATTTATATATTCCGTTAACTAATTAAGCCACTAACTCATTAGTATTCATAATTAATATACTAATTATTATAATTAACCCTAATTACATTACCCAACACCTTCATCATTAACCATAATTACATTACCTTACCACTTCCGTTAAACAACACACTTAATTACATTACGTAATCTAGCTCCCCCCCCCCCCCCGACACCCCCACACCGGGGTACGGTGTCAAAAGCCCATTTACTACTACTGAGGTACTGTGAGAAAACTCACAAAGTGATACCCCCCGCGCCTGAAATGTATAAGTTAGATTATCTCCCCTTGGAAATGTCAGAATTTATTTATTTATTTATTGGTGCTTAACGCCACATCGACAACAAAGGTCATATCGTGGCGAGAAAGTCATGAAAATGAGTTAAAAGGTAACGGTCAGGACTGTTTTTAAAAAGAAAAAAAAAATTGTGATAGATGAACGATAATAGAATGAAAATGTGAAAATGAATATTCATAATGAAAGAAGAACAACAAATATAATACAAATCAACCTATTGATACCAAATCATAATGGGAAGATTAAAAGACAAAGCTCTAAAACTTGCTAAAAAGGTTGATTTCTTTTAGAAAAGACAAAAGCTTGCGCGGACTGGTAGTGTAAAAAAGGTCTCTAAGAGACTCCACAGTGAAAAACCGCCGCCTAACGTGATCGAAATCTGTACAATCTAAAAGAATGTGTTCCACTGACAGCCCCTGCTGACAAGGAACACATTCAGGTCGCAGAGTGCCCTCTAATAAGAAACTATGAGTGAGTCTGGTATGACCAATATGACATCGTGTAAGGATAACGTGATCCCCCCGACAAAGACGAGAAAGAGGACAATAATCAGACACAGCCGGTCGGAAACGGTGGAGCCTGCTATCGGTAGCCCCATCCCATTCCGACCGCCACAAAGACCGGACGTATCTAGAAATAAGTGGCCTGTAATCACTGTATCACTTCGCTGCACTGTCTGCCCCGGTGCCACCAGCAACACCAACGTGTCCAGGCAACCAGCAAAACACAACATCACATTGGTCAGACTTCATTACAGTAAGTCGTTCACGAAGTGACAAGATCAGAGGGCTCCTCAACCTGGGGCCGAGAAGAGCCTGCAAACAAGAAAGAGAATCGGAGAAGATAATGGACCCCCATTCCTCCTCAGCCTCAATCTCATCGAGCGCAAGGTCAACAGCCTTCACATCAGCTGCAAAAATGGAACCCGTATCAGGCATCCCGGCTGAGGCGGTCCGATCACCACCAACGACAGCAGACGACACTCCATCACCATCCCTGGATCCATCTGTACAGAACACAGTGTATGCTCCATAGTGAGACCTAATCTCGGCACACGCTTGCTCAAACTGCAAAGAATCCGTGTTTGCCCCCCCCCCCCCCCCCCCCAGAAGAGGCCAGATCCAAAACAACCCTGGGCTCCGACAGACGCCAAGGGGGCATACTTGGGCCACGATCCTCCGCCACAGAATCCGGAGCAACACCAGCAGCCTCCATGTGGGTCCCGATTCTGAGTCCCAGTGGAGGAATCCGCCTTGGACCCTCATCAAAAAAACTGTATTCAGAGGTTTAAAAACACAGCAGTAAGCAGGACTCGAAGGATCCGCAGACAATTCCGAGACACACCGCAAAGAGAGCTTAACTCGACGCCTCCCAAGAGAAGGCTCACCTGCCTCGACAAGAAGAGAATCCATAGGTGACGCACGAAACGCACCAAGGCCAACTCCGACACCACCACGATGGACGGCATCAAGAGGCTTCAGATAGGATTTCCCAGCCGAACCGCAAACCACACAACCACAATCCAACCTTGACCGTACAAGAGCTCCACACAGATGGAGCAGAGCCCCCCGGTCGGCACCCCAACCAGTGCTGCCAACAACTTCCAGCAGATTAAGTGCCTTCTCGCATTCAACCCCTAGCTGTTTGATGTGAGACCCAAAACCCAGCCTCCCACCAAACAACAAGCCAAGGAACTTCACTTCCCTCACAACCCCAAGTGGAGCTCCATCCAAAAACAACTCCGGATCCAGGTGGCGCCTCCGGAGCCTACAGAAATGAACACAACCTGTTTCACCTCTCGAAAACCCGAAACCACCTTCAGCAGCCCAGCGCCGAACCCCGCCCAAGGACAGCCGAAGCTTGCGCTCAACAGCAGGCACCTTCCCGCCACTGCAGCAGATGAGGAAATCATCCACATACAACGAAGAATCAACACCTGTCTCAACAGCCGCAACAATGCCGCTGATCCCTACTGAAAAAAGAGTAACAGATAGAATACCACCCTGAGGCACCCCCAACCCCCGGTCGCGAGGGCCAGACAATGCCGACCCAAGACGAACCCGGAAACTGCGGTCCCCCAAAAAACTCTCAACAAAAAGTGGCACTCTGCCTCCCAACCCCATGTTGAAGAGGTCCCCCAAAATCCCATACCTCCACGCAGCGCCACATGCCCTTCCCAGATCAAAGAACACGGCGACCACGTGCTCCCCTCCGTGGTCGCCATGTCCCATGAACGCTTAAAGGCGGACCAAACGATCGACAGCGCTCCCCCGGCCTCCGAAACCACACTGAACATCCGCCAGCAGACCGTTCGACTACAGAAACCAAACAAGCCGACCACCGATCACCCCCTCCACGGCTTCACAGAGGCAACCCGTGAGTGCTATTGGTCTGTAGTTGGTTAGATTGCAGTGGTCCTTGTCAGGCTTGGGAATGGGAATGACTATTGCTTTACGCCAGGAAGATGGAAACTGGCCAGACACCCATATATCATTAAATATAGAAAGCAAAAGTTGGAGAGATGAAGGCGGCAAATGTTTTAAAACTTGGTAATGGATTTCATCAGGACCAGTGGCTGTATCTTTTGTTTTACTCAACGACGCTGACAGCTCATCAATTGAAAACGGTTCATTATAATTTTCATGATTATCAGATTGAAATTTGAATTTGTGTTTCTCCTGTTGATTTTTAACCTGGACAAACTGTGGAGTGCAATTTTCAGAAGAAGAGTTCTTAGAAAAGGTGGAAGCCAAAGTGTTCGAAATGTCTTTTTTAGATGTTATTTTAATATTATTTTGTTCAAGGTGTTGTACAGCAGATTTTGTTTCTTTACCTTTAATTTTTTGAACCATTTTCCAGACTTTTTTGATGGCGGTATTTTGATTTAATTTTGAAACATAATTTTGCCAGGAAGTCGTTTTCTTTTGTTTAATGAGCCGTCGGGTTTGAGCCCGATTAATACGTAATTTATCCAAATTATTCGTCGTTGGTGACTTGTTAAAATCGCGTTCAACTTTTTTACGTTTATGGATAGCCTGTTTACAATCCATATCAAACCATGGTTTATGGAAACGTTTAGGATTTGCCGAGGTTTTAGGGATAACTGTGTTTGCAATGTCAAGTAATGTGGCAGTGAAATGTTCCACAGGGTCAGAAGTGGCGTCAAACGTATCTTGAGTGAGTCGCTCGCAACACAACGATGAAAAAGTGTCCCAGTTTGCGTTTTTAAAATTCCACCGGGGCACCCTCTCATCCCCTGCAGGAACAACACCCTCCAAAACAATTGGGAAGTGGTCACTTCCACACAAGTCATCTTCCACTTTCCAAGAAAAATCCAGGAAAAGTGAAGGGCTTGTAATTGTGAGATCGATTGACGTGTACGAACCAGATGCAGGATGCAGGTAAGTATGTGACCCATCATTAAACAAACACAAGTCATGTTGAGTAATGAACCCTTCAACGGTTTTACCCTTTATATCCTCTTTGCTGCATGAAGCACCCCAAAGAGGACTATGAGCATTAAAATCACCCATTAAAATATAGGGTGTTGGAAGCTGATCAACAAGTCGTTCCAGATCTTGCATCGGCAGAACTTGGTTTGGAGATATGTAAATGGAGCACACAGTAATCGTTTTGTCTTTAGTTAGGCGTACCGCCACAGCCTGTAAATTTGTATGTAAATTTACAGAACTGTGGATAATATCATTTCTAACTAAGACAGATGTCCCACGAACATGAAGATCAGCTTCGTCTGCCCAAGTGTTATACGTTGTATAACCCTTAAAAGCGCAATAGTCTTGATTGTCTGGTTTCTTTAGGAGAGTTTCCTGCAGACAAAAAGCCGCAGGTTGATATTTTTGACTTAGCAGTCCGAGTTCATTGAAATTAGCTCTAAAACCTCGGCAATTCCACTGTAATACATTATGGTAGTTTGTACTATCCATAATGGGGTGGAATGTCAGGTGTTAAGGGAATGATATTTGATTTTAGAGGAGATTTGTCACTGGGGGACCTACCCAGCGAAGAACTTCGGCGGTTTGGACCACCGAATGTGTCAGTGATGCAATCATCAACTGACATAGCTTCTAAACCCTCAAATATATTTCTAGTAACTACATTTTGTAGTTTCTTTGGGGTTCTGTTTGAATTTTCTTTATTTCTGGCTCTCTGACTCTGATTCGTTTTTACTTCCTGTTTGTTTTCTTGTTTTTGTTTAATTCGTTGAGTTTGATTGGTATTTTGACCACCTAGCTTTTTCTGTGTTTGTTCCTTTCTCCGTTCCACTTTGGTTTGGTTTTGCTTTGGTTCTTTTGTATTTGGTATCAGTTCTTCCGTTTGTATAGCTTTTGGTATGTTAATATCTGTATGACCAAGGGTGAAGGGGTTAACAAATGCTGGTATTGGACCAGTGAGCCATGTAAGGTCTGTCTGACAATCTGTGGATGTTGTTGGTATTTTCCGCGTCAAGGCTGTTGCGTAAGATGGGATAGATGTTGACATGCCAGGCATAGTGGATACTATGTCTCTGGCTTCCTTAAAGCTAATCTGTTTTTCAGACTTTATTTTTTGTATCTCCTTTTCCTTTTTCCATACAGGACAATCCTTGGAAGAGGACATATGACTGCCCTGACAATTTATGCATTTAATTATATTATTTGTACATGGCTCATCGTGCTGTTGGCTACACGTGTGGCATGTTGTTTGACCACGGCAAGAATCTTTACCATGTCCATATTTCTGACACTTGAAACATCTAAGTGGATTCGGTATGTATAGATCCACTCGGATGTTCAAATAGCCTACTTTGAGTGACTTTGGTGGTTGAGGAGTATTAAAATTCATGAAATATGTATTTGTATTTATTGTTGTTTCATTTTTTCTGATGGTAAGTCGCCTTACTCCAGTCACTCCCTGAGGTGTCAACTCTGTTAATATGTCAGCCTCAGTAAGATCAGTAAGCTCTCGCGTTCTTACAACACCTCGGCTGCTATTGAGGGATGCGTGAGAGCTCACCTTAACTTCCATGTCAAAAAGTTTGGTTACTTTAAGTAAGTTGAAGGCTTGGGTGTGATTAGCACATTCAACTAGTAGGCTGCCAGATCTTAATTTCTTTACCCCTTTTACAGTTCCAGCAATCCCTTTAATTGATTTTTCCAAAGCAAAGGGATTGATGGAGGTAGCTTTTTTTGTCTCATCTTTTGAAGTAATAACAATGAACTTTGGCCAAGTTTTCATTGGTTGTGGTTCTGAAATAGTTGTTTCTGAATCAGAGTGTCAGAACTAGTGTTCGAAACATGCAGTCTTTTATTTTTTTTGGTTTTTGTTTCCATATTTTTTTGTTTTTAAAATTCACTACTCGCGGCTGACACCCTTACCCTGAGCCCAACAAGGGGATGCACATAGTGGACGGGTCTCCAGTCGACGGCACCGCCAGTACGCAAATAGTATACTCAGCCAACATTGATGACGAATCATATATGCTAACTGATTGACCCGTTATGCCACGCTATCCAATAGTGGTCGATCAACTAGCCGTACCCTGAGGAAATGTCAGTGTTGACGAGCGTTTTATACAGACAGTGCAATAGTTTGAAATAGAAAAATGAGTTGTTTAGGGCAGTCTTATCCATGCTTGCTAGAGAACAAAATGGGAATAAAATATTGTAACGGCTAGTTCAGCGATCACTAAATGCCCCACGTAACGTCACTGGGCTCCCGATTGATCAAGCCGGGCCGGAAAGACCAACATTCCCTGCCACAAAGTATTGGCCGAACTGGTGTATTGGACTATACCGTCAATACTTGCACGGAGGTCTGATGACCTCAGTGAAAATACCAAGAGCTGCCCTAACCGGGGCGCTAAGTCCTCAACCAGCAGGATCCCGTCCTCTATAGCGTCATGTTCGCACCTCACGGGAGAACAAGGTGCCTGCAAGATGGCATAAGCAGGATTGACCATTTTGGTCCGGGGCTGCGTATTCATATATTCCGCAGCAAACCAGCTCAATTGAGCAAACCTGCTAATTAAAAAACCAGCAAACCTGCCCAATTGAGCAGGCCGTCCTCTATCCGCCACCTGAGGACCCGCCTAGTAGGGGATGATCAAACCCCCCTAGGTGGAAATGTCAGAACGGAATTATATTGCTTCATGTACATCTTCATATGGGGTTCATCCATTGTGTAAAATTTCATGAAAATTCTTCAAACGGTTTAGGAGGAGTTGTGCTTACAAGGATGGACGGACGGACGGACGGACGGACGGACGGACGGACGGACGGACGGACGGACGGACGGACGGACGGACGGACAGACAGACGGACGGACATGGTGATTCCTATATACCCCCCCCCCCCCAAACTTTGTTTGCAGGGGGTATAATGATTACAAGGCCGCACGATATCGTCGCGTCAGCCGATAAGCACACACAGCACGTTAAGTGATAGTTATTATCTTCTTCCGTATACTTTATTAACCCTTTACCCAACGTAACGGCCAAAACCGGCCAGCGCTATTCTAAAAAATCTCCAATTAATTTTCATTATTTTTTCATTTTTTGTCTCAAAAACATAGGTTATGACCCCTCGTTGGAACGAGCTGATCGAGCTCGTTCCAACGAGGGGTCATAACCTATGTTTTTGAGTCAAAAAATGAAAAAAATTATTTATTCAAGAATTTTTTTTGCAAGTGTCGTCTGCTTTTCATGTTAGGTAAAGGGTTAACTGTACATCATCGGTTACAACTTTCGGTGGAATATGGTTTAAATAACTGCAGTGTGGTGACCACTTCCTGTGTTCTTCGGCGACATCATCCTCCGCTTCCCACATGTGAATTGTCACCCCACAATAAAACACCATGTTTTGTCCTCAGCTCCGAGATAAAAGAAACCGCACCTCGCCAGGTCTGTAGCTTCACTGGAAATCATAGCTTCGAATGTCCAGAGTCGAAGGGCTTCTGAGACATATTTAGTGTATAGGGGGTGTGTCCTCAAATGTCTGTTCCCCGTGTAGTATCCTTTCCAGATCTGTTGGCGGTTTTTGTCCAAAACCCACCTCGAAAGACTCGCTCCGCAACAAGGGAGCAATTATTGTAGGATTAACCCTCCGAATGCCCATCGTCTGCGCACCATCGTTGAATAACGTCTCCCGGGAGTTTAGAATGTCATCCATCACTAGTCTGGTTTGTAGAGCTTTGGATAAATACGCCGTTCCTTCAAATCCTGACTGGGTACTACTGACATTCCGACATCGTGACAACTGTTTACAAGCGACCAAATACGGTATCGTGAACATCTCATCTCTATCGGAGGTGTGAAATGAAATCGGCCACCGCAATGTCGTTCTCATGAAGGTTTTCGGTGAACATGCGAACTATTTTTCTCAATGGCACACATCGCGCGGTGAAATGTGTAAAACAGGCAGTATTGACCACATACAGGTAATCCCCCTTGCATTCGAACGAGGTTAAACTTCCCAGTGTTAGTATGTCTCTTCAAACATCGAACTTCCAAGAATTTTTTGAAGAGACATACTAACACTTGGAAGTTTAACTTCGTTAGTATTCCACAGTTTTTCGTGTTATTTACAACGCCACCCAATGCTCTCCCTCTTTATGGGGGGGGGGGGGGGGGGTGTATTGGCTACGCAAAACTAAGGTCTCCGTGAAAGTAGAGATCTCGGTAAGCGGTTCCTGGCATACACCCCTAAGCTGATATTGCGTAATCGTCGATCAGCGTTTAGAAAAGCAACCAACTGGTTTGTGTTCATGTCGAGTAATCGAATATTACGTTCCGATGGCGATCGATTTCTATGACGTTTTGAAACTCTGCGTATATCAAAGCGTTAATTGTAGTCGGGAGGGGGTCTTCGAAGTGAATTTCCAATCTCAAATTACCTCGTTTCACCAAGTTGAAATGTTGTCCGTGTGAGAGGTCTGGGCTAAGGTCGAATCCAAACAGTGTGAATCCCTTTCCGTATTCTTGTCTACTGATATCGATGGTTTAGAGGTAAAACCCTGTATCTACCAAATTTGGCGAAAATTTGTTTTTCTTATGTTCTAACAGAGCAGAGCGAGGTCTATTTTGTGCCGAAAATGGCATATTAGTATCCCTTAGCATTGTTAAGTTATTGACAGAAATTTAACCCCGTATCTCCATATCGACCTGAATATTAATAAGTAAAAGACCGCAAACAAAGATAATGGGTTTTACCATAACTTAGTAAATATGAAAGACTGGTCCAAATTTCTGGTAAAATCCTCTATCTGCTTTTAAACTGTTATGCCAATTCATTCTGAACATTAAATGTGTATTAATGTACAGCTAAATGACTGTATTAAACTTTACATTAATCTTCCAGAACGTTAGTGTGCCATATGGCCAACTGAAGTCATGACAAACACATGCTTATCAAATTAATGGGGTTTCCCAAACTAAAGACCAGATTGTCCCAGAAAAATGTGTCAGCTAAATTCAATAAAATGATGATAATGTCTGAATTTCCTCAACACAGGTTATCAATCTTAACCTCTGAAAACCAAATAACTGATAAAAGTGTCATTCTATGTTGTTTTATCATGATTTACTTATATCACAATACCAACAGTAATGTATGCTGTCTAACTAATTACCTGGGAAGGGAAGTTGGGGGTTTATTCATGGCACATTGAAAGTTTTTAGTTTCCTCACATCTAGATTCCATCAGTTCGCTTGTGCAAAGAATCTTGGAGTAGACTGACTAATGCTATAACGGTTTGAACATAATAATTAAAATCAACAATAGCCTTGACAGAGAAGACTTGGAAAAAGAAAATTGCAACCAAAAGGTGAGTACAGTCCCATTTATCAATTTAGCTGATACCGTTTTCTCCAATTATTCCTGAACTATTGTTTTAGAAACCATCTAAAAAAAAGTAAGTATTGTTTGTTCCAAGGTGTCGGGCCAGATGTTAAGTCAGTGTGCCCCACACCCCTGTGGGGATCTCTGTCAGAATTGTTTGCCTCTTTTCACAAGAATGTGTGTGCATCATTGGAGAGTTTTGTTCATTTTCCCCAATATTTTCAGAAATTTTGTCGGAAATTCTCAAACATCCCCCACCCCCATAGGGAATAGTCTGGTTTAGGGCCTGAAAGATGTATATTATGGCTCCATCCCGTCCACACCATCATTGCAAGGGCAGAAACCCTACGACAGGCTATTAATGTTATTCCAACTTCTTTTATTTTCATAGCTTTTAATCAATCTATTTTGAAACTGAAATCTTGGGTCTTCCCCAGTAGTTCTGATTTGGCGGTGGATGGAATCTTTGTGTGTATGAGTGGTGGTAGTGGGCCGGGGGGGGGGGGGTGCGGTTGTGAGGGTGAGGATGTATATGTGTGTAAGGAAAGGAGGGTATTCGTGAGTGTTGAGGTAAGTAAAATTGTAATATAGTATGGTAATTATGCCTCAATGTGTCATTTCACTCCCTTACTCACAGCTACCTCCCAATTATAAGTATACCCAGATATACCCAATGACTCATAATTATACTTGGTTGCAGGAAATTAAATGTTCCCTTGTCACCTATTGTTTTAACATCACACACATTCAGATTATCAATGTTTGGGTTGGTACTAAAATGTTTTATTTGCTCACTCCGACAGCTGGGGCTTAATTATGCGGTTATTGGGTGGAAATTGGGGTAATCTGGTATCTATGATACACTGCCTCGATAGAAATGCTAATATATTCATCTCTTCCTCTCTTTCAGAAAATGGACTTCCCAGAAGCTGATGACGCAGCTCTCATTGCGGCTTCAATCGAAGTTGAAGGACAAAATGTTAAATTTGACAGCCCGATTGAGGCAGAAGATGATATTGAATTCTGTGCAAAGTCAGTGCTTGATGAAATGATTTCATTGATAGTCCAAAGAAATCAAGAAAATTCATTAAGGTCAGGAGCAGACAAAGATAAAACGGAAAATATGCAGTGCTCCGTGAATTTCATAGATGCTGAACTTATGTTGGTGGCACAAGAGGACCCCGAGGCATCATCAGATGCAGATGTAGATACTGAACTCGGTGATGTGAGTAGCAAGATAAATGAAGATGAAGGCTTCAATACTTCAGACGACGAACCCTTGATAAAACTGAAGCAGGCTTATGATTTGGAAACTTCCGACGATGAACCGTTAAGTAGTGTGAACATACCCAGTGATGTTGATTATTATGATTCTTTGTCCGATCCAGTCTACGAACCGGAGTGTGATGTGCCAAATTCTACAGATTCCGAGTTCGTCGAAAGTCCCGATGAGTTACTTCAAGAGATTGTCATTATGAAGAAGAAACTGCATAAGAAAAAACGTATTCGTCAGAGGAAAACACAAAAAAGAGCAACCCAAGAAAATCACCGAGGGGGGTATAGCTGAACTACCGAGAAGGGCATACAGCTCACCAACAAGAGAACACATTAGATTACATGACCTCTTGGTAGCAAATGATTTAAAACATGTCCAAGTAGAGTCTGACGGAAATAGTTTTTTCGAAGCTGCAAGCCTACAACTGGAATCATATACTGGACGTGATATTCGGGACATGGTATGTAGGGAATTAGAGAATAACATCAGTCGTTACATTAGTTTGATTCAACATGAAACAAGTTCCGACCAAAATGACTGTTATTTAAATTTTGTGTCTAATTTGAACAGCATTAAGGAGTGTGGAAATTGGTGTCCAGAATTCGAAACTATCATACCTTTGACATTAGCCGAGGTATTTACGAAACCTGTGGTAATCTATACAAACAAAACAATCCAACCAGTCATGAATTTTGATCCTGACACAAAATCTACCGATTGTCACCCTATAAAATTGTGTGACATGAAGGATGGTGATTCGCAAAGCCAATATGGCGCATGTGTAAGAATTCCGAACCATGCTCCACCAAATGAGCCCTGTATTTCGAAACCATCGTCACATACTCACATATCAGATGTCAGCGACTTGAGTGATAATGGAAATAAAAGTAACTCATCAATTCCCATGGACACAACAGAAGAATGTATGACGCCCATATATGGGGGATCACCAGATAAGAGGAAAAGTGGTTCCATGAGTTGCCCTCGCAAACGAGCATCATTCCTTACTCCACCAAAGAAAATGCGCTTTCGAAAAATGTATGCCACTCCAGAAAATTGGAAGTGCAATATCAGGAAAAAATTAAAACTAAGTGGGAGAGAATATGTCAATTCCAAAGGACAAACTATATCCAAAAAGTCTGTAAAACCCATAAGCTGTGAGAAGTGTAGGTATAAATGTACAGAGAAGATAGTTCATGAGGATAGAGCAGCAATATTTAAGCAATTCTACGAACTGGACAGTTATGAGAAACAAAAATCATTTGTATGTGCATGTGTCATAGAACAAAATACACGGACGTACATCGATTCAGATATGGTTCCGGTGGCCAAAATCAGAAAAGGTTGCAAGGCGATATTCATTCATCTGTGAAGGCAATAGAATCACCGTTTGCAAAGCTTTCTTCACAAAGACATTAGATATTGGTGAGGCTTACATTGATCATGCCTTATCTTGCAAATCATGTGGGATATTCACAGGCCGAGAGAACCGTGGGAGACATACACCACCCAACAAAACCGACCAGGCTCAACTTGACATGATGCGCCAACATATCGAATCGTTTCCAGCTGTTGAAGCACATTACACACGTTCAACAACAAAACGAAAATATCTAGAGCAAGGACTAAATATAAATAAACTGTATGAGTTATATATTGAGTTTTGCAAATCCAACAAAACTCGGCCCGTGTCAAAGGGAGTGTATAGAAAGTTCTTCAACGAGCATTTCAACTATTCGTTTCATATCCCCCAAAAGACCAGTGCCTTTTATGTACAAGATACATCAGAGAGAAAGCGTTTAAAACTGGTGTCTCAGCTGAATTAGAAAAAGAGTATCAGTCTCACCAGGCACGAAAAGTGAAAGCCAGGAATCAAAAAACAGTTGACAAAAAACGCGCATCTTCAGATAACAACATCAAAGCAGTCTGTTTTGATCTCGAGGCCGTGTTACCAATGCCTTGTGGATTAGTTAGCCAACTCTATTATAAGAGGAAGTTGAGCTGTTACAACCTATCCATCTACTCAATGGGCGACCAACATGGCTATAACTATGTTTGGAATGAAACAGAAGGGAAACGTGGTTCATGTGAGATTGCAACCTGCCTTTATCTTTACCTCTCATCATTACCTATACACATCCAACATGTTATACTCTTCTCAGACAGTTGCACTGGCCAAAATCGAAACAAGTATGTCGCTGCATCCATGTTGTCATTCGTGAGATCCCACACCAGCTTGGAGACAATAGATCATACATTTCCTGAAACTGGCCACACGCAAATGGAGTGTGATTCAATGCATGCTGCCATTGAATTTGCAAAGAAGAAAACATCTATTTATGTGCCTAGTCAATGGGATACAGTTATGAGGATGGCCAGGAGGAAGAACCCATATCAAGTAATACCCTTGAAGTTTGGGGACTTCATTGACTTAAAAAAACTTGCGCAATACTTGTTGAAGAATTCCAAATCAACCACTGATGGTACGAAGGTCAACTGGATGCAGATCAAATGGTTGCAGTACAGACGATCGGCCCCAGATTCAATTTTCGTCAAACATGATTATGACGATGAATCTTTCCAAGAAATGAGGTGTGTCGGGAAATCGCGGCGTCACCAGAGCACAACAAATCAGTTGCCCAAGCGTTACAAGAAACCAATAGCAATCTCAGTAGCAAAGAAGAAAGACCTTGTGGATTTGTGTTCATCTGGGGTGATTCCAGAAGAGTACCATCAGTTTTACCAGAAGATGAACTGTGAGATGCCTGTTAGCGACAACTTACCCCAACCGGACTGTGATGAAAGTGACTATGACACAGATGACGAATAATGAATACTGTTAATGAATACTGTTTGTTGTGAGACACACTGTTCATATGGGTGTGATTATACCCAATAATTGGATTAATTATACTAGTTTAGTTTATGTGACTTGTTGACATGAACTGGGATGTTTATTTTAATTGATGTGACTGGACACACTTGCAGGAAATCTTCTCAATAATGTAAGTAAAATAGTCTCTATTTCTTGAGTAAGGGTGCTCGCAGACTTCAAATGGGTTGTCAACTATTTCTTTAAATCTTCAAACTGATAATTATTACGTTGCAGCGTTCTGTAACCCTCTCTGACACTACCTCCAACTAGTAAGCTATATACAATTTGTGTTGCATGTCATTCATAACCATACCTTGCATATTCTGGAAATAACTTCTGTTGATTGGGCGAACCGGGTTAATAATTAAAAGAAACATTGAAGAAAACTATACTACATCGCCCGATAGAGTAAGCTTGGCTTCAGATGTTTAAATTATTACCCCATAAACCCAATCGACACAGTTATGTCTTGTGATTTAATCTTGTCATTTCAAAAAGTGGGCGAAATTGAATATTATCAGGGAAAAGTGGGTGAAGAGGTGCACATTAAATATATTCCATGAAAAGCATTGCTGATATTATTAGAACCTCCCCACCTCAGGAAGTAAAGCAGTGTTTGTTGAATATGGTAAACAAGTTTCGTTTTACTGGTAAAAAGGGACCCGGTCACCAATGCGTGGGGTGGAAGTCCCCTAAAAAGGCAAAATAGATGCCAACGATTGGTTAAACTTGACTTTACACCTTTGTTGTGGTCACAATTTGCCATAGTGGCAGAAAAGTGGCATTCAACACTGATAAATGAATTAATGAATTACTGAACTTAAACTCTCGTGAAATGTTATTGCTGGATAAGGGGTTATGTTCTCATTTTGAACTCGCGAGTGTAATAATATGTTACAACATAAACAGCTATCTAGCGTTACTATATTTTTCCTCAAATTATTTATACTGAGGGATTGAAAATGCCAAGAAGCAAAATGCAGTAAACCCACTTACGCAGTTTTAGCATTACTGTATAGTGGTGGAGATTGTCTTTGTGTTTTGGCAAAACCACGTATCTCGCTTTACGATATTTTTCCTCATTTTTTTCTGATTGAATCATTATTATTTGCAGGAGCATAACATTGTATATCCTGTTACCATGTTTTAGAATAACTTTATATGTTATGTGTTGCATTTCTGTTACGCTAAAACTCTGTATTTAACCCCCAATTAATAAATTGGGAATTTATGAGAAAAGCATATTCACCTGATATATAGGGCATATAAAGATTATTAGACAATAGATATTTGAAGAAATCTACGACAACAGAATTCGACAAAGTTATAAAGTGTCTCTTACTAGCTAAACCAAAGTTTAAAAATGTGATTACTCAAAAAGTCAAATAAATCAGATACAGGGTTTTGGCTCTAAACAGTCGATATGATTCCCCTCGTCTTCGTACAATTTACCAATCGAATTAAATAAACTAGCATAACTCCTCGCTGTTTGGTCATGTTTAAACTTTGGTTGCAGAAGTTTGGCTGGGATTTGAACTCCGTCCAAGTAAACGACGAAAAAATTTATGTTATAGTTCATAAAATGGAATGGGTTCTTTCCAAAACGTCCGTTGAAAGCTTCGTTGTCAACACACCCTATCACGATGCGCTTGGGTAACTGGCCCAAAAATAGATTCTCTTGAATGGCACTCATATTACCTCTCGGAACTGAAAATACTTTAGTTTGCACTCTCGCAATGGGATATTACGCCGTGCCACGCTCCAATGCTTTCGTATGTGCCAGACGCACAGCTGGGTTCAATCTTTCCTTTCTATCAAACATTGACATATCTTCTATTTTCAATTGGTAATTCGCCGTATCTGCCATTAAGGCGAAAGAGTCCTTGGATCTGTTCATTTTCACATGGACGCTCACTCCATTTAATAGGTAGCGCGTTTGAAAACACATGTCTAAATGTAGACGACCAGTCATGTCATGTCGACTCTGCGCCGTGAATGTTTTTCTGGCTGTTAACCCCTCGTTGAGGGTTAAGTTATCCATGTGAACGGCAGTGTTTTTGTACCATAAAGCTCTTGTAAGATGAGATTTTTTCGCGGCTGGACCCTTACTTAATAACGTTCGCCTGTAGGCACGATAAAGGTAAGTATTGTTTGACGGGGAGATCACCTTCAGTCCAATATCTACCTGGTTAAATAGAGAATGTAACCAAAAATTAACTGGTCCCACATCGGTGTTAACTTTGAGAGGTGAACCGTCGATGTTCAAGATTCGAGCTTTCAGGTGTACAGACGTTTGAGATAGGTTCAAATAATCGTCCCCGACCCCGAAATACTGAACTCAATTGGGCCTCAATTCCCAATGGTGGCCAATGGGCGGTGTTCTATCCACCTTCCGGATTCGACACCGGTTTGTGTCGGTGGGACAGAGAAAAGATCCAGCTCGCTGTTAACGCATTCTGACGATTTTTCGTTAATAAGTTACAGAGATCTATTGTTTTCCTTTGTGGGAATTCTTTTATAGGCCGACCTAGAGGCTTGGACCCCACCCCCTCACGGTACCTCTAACCTGGGCACTAGCTCTGCACAACCTCACTGGCGACTTCTAGACCTTTCTGAAGAAGTTGTCTCCCTGCATTTTTATTAAGGGAAGTACTGCATGCTTGACGCTCCCAAGAGACTCTCCAGACCGTGGCCTTTCTGTATGCGACTCCCCAAATAAAGCTGGATGGCCACTTCCGACTTGAGCGGTGTAATGATCGTTGAATAATGGGCCATTAAAACAAAAAGACATGGTTAGTTTCGTTCTTTAAAGTGAAGTGATACATTCACTTTTCAAAGCTCAAATGGTATAATTTCTCCAGTATCGTCTCTTAAATATATATGAACGGTGTCAAACTCTTTCTGTTCCAAGGGGATGAAGTGCATATTTTCAAACGTTCGTGAGATGAACTCGCCATATTGTCCTTCAATTGGTACAACGCGAAGTAATGGAACTCGCGTGTCTCCAACTTGGTCGCGTATCATGTTACAATAGACGTATAACGATTTAAATCCCCTATCGATGTCTGTGACCGCAGGTGCATCCCACCAGTCTGGATAACAATCCGCATTTTTAAATCCCATTATGACGCGAAGGGCTGGACTCAATGTCAAATGCGCACCTCTTCTAACGAAAATGAAGTTTTTTTGTTAATATTATCCCAGTAAAATTCGACTCGGTCAGACTGTGGTAGAACGGTTTCTTTGACGCGGTTGAGATCGTTAAATCTTGGAGTTTAGAATAACGACCGGCTTTAAGAGAAAGCACGTGGGAAACGCTTTGCAGGTGTACTTCTGCAAAACATTCGTTTGCACGAATGTTATACCAAGATTTTGGGTAGTGAAGTTCGACAAGTCCTAGATCCCATTGCCCCACCAGGCTCACAGGTTCAGCAAACGGAGTTGTGTAGGTAGTCCGTGAGCTTTGGGGGAACGCCTGGGTAGAACTGTTACTCGGCAAATTTAGGTAAAACATCACCTTCGTGTTATTGTCGGACTTAGTAATGAATATCCACTTCCACTACTTAAAGCCTGGGTATCACGATTTTTTTCCTTCTTATTCTGAACCCATTTTAAGCGCACTAGCTATTTTTAGATCGCTAGACTTTATCTTCCTGGCAGTTTTGTTCAGGATATCCCATGGCACGTTCTAAGAATAGCTTAGCGTTTTCTGTGATTCTATTGGTTAATTGGCACAATTGTTTCAATTTATCGCAACAATGGCGGATAGTTCGAAGCGACAAAAAAATCTTTGAAATTCGACCATTTTTCAAGTGATCCAGGCAGGATAATTTGCCAGTGCACAAATCCGTGTAACAGAAGAGGAAATGCCTCAAAAAGGGGAGCATGTCCCTGTCTATCGGCAGGCACATTTTGTGGAAATTTTTGCAAATGTGGGTCGTCGAAAATGGAATGACAGAAGAAGAAAGGTTCAGTTCTTTCTGCCGAGTTGGACTTTTCTGTGGAAGACAGCGAGAATGGAGAGACGGAATCCGAAGACGATCTGGTAAGAAAAAAGATTATTTCCATTCCAAAGTAACACATTCCATTTGAAATGGTTCGGTTTATCAACAGTGCCCCAGTACTTAAGTTGAATGTGTGCATCACTTTTCAATTTCACAGGACACTATGACTGATGTCAGTGATGTCCGATATCAAAATGTGAAGTCACACCGCAGGTCACCTGATAAAACCTTATTTCCACTCCAGTAGGTTGCTCATCCGTTCACTGAGAGTTGATTATCAATATCATCAAACGGTGTCGGGTCGTTTCGCCCCAATACCCGTTCGCCCCAAAGATTGGGGCGAAACGACCCGGGTCAGAGGTGATTTTTTTAATTTATTTGAATAGTTTATTTATATAGTTTTTAACTCCTTTTTCACTTATCATATCTATGAGGTGAAAAATACCCCATGGCCATCACCATTGAGCAGATGAGAAAACAGTTTCCTCTCATCTTTGTAATTATATCTATAATCTAGAAAGAAAAGATCGACTGTGGATCTGTTTTGGCAGCTATCACAGACAAGCTAGGTAATTAACCAACAGCAGACAGGATTGTTCTTGATTTTGAAAAAGTTGAATATCCTCATTGTCTTTTTAACACATTTGCAAATGCCTGGTGAGCCACGGGGAGGGGCGGTCATGACCGGTTTTACTACTGAGATGGGAGTCATGTCCTGACTTGCCAATAATCGGGGGGGGGGGGGGGGGGGGTCTCATTATCCGAGGCGCAAATGTCCGAGTAGCAAATGTCCAGGTGGGAAAGTTGTTCGGGGGGGGGGGGGGGGGGTAACCTTTGTCACTTCGACTAACGGATCAGAACCTATTGACCACACTAATAGTCCACTACTGGGAACAACAGACACTAGCTGCTCCACAGCAAATAACTTTTAACATCCGTCCATGAGTACCTTAGTAGTAAATATATCATAGACTTTCTGTGGACCAAAGTGAATAGAGGTGGGAGGTCATGTCCTGACTTGCCGATAATCGGGGTGGGGGGGGGGGGGGCTCATCATCTGAGGCGTAAATGTCCAGGTGGGAAGTTGTTCGGGGGGGGGGGGGGGGTCTACCTATTCTATCATACAGTAGGCCTATTCCTCCAGAGTTCCAACTTCTGTAATCTAATTCTTTGCTTTGCCGCATAAAGTAAAAAAATAAATAACGTGTCTCAATCCATGTCCAATATAAGTTTCGGGGGCGAAACGACCCACCTCCGAATGTGGGACGAAACGACCCAAGGCGAAGCGACCAGCGACAAAGGGGATTTGTGGCGAAACGACCCGGGACCCACCAAACACTCGCAGAGCGGGAATTCCACTCAACTAACAACTGCCAGTTCCCGTGATGTGGCATAAAAAAGCAGTCAAATTTCAAGCAGTGAACCGTCAGGTTTCACCCAGAGACTCACTGACTGAAACTTTGCAAGACCTAATGCTATCCTGTAGATATGTGAAATTTCCTCTCCACGGGTGTTCTGATAATAATCCACTCTACATTGCATCAATTTTTATTATTTCTGAACGTTATGTTTTCATGTATATTTTTCGTTGTTCTTGTATTTAATTCCCCTTGGTTACTACATGTATTTGTCGAATATTTGCCCCACCCCTCCCCCGTAGATTTCCCACAGGCACCCCCACTCTAAATTCTCATTTGTACTAGTAACCTCCCAGCATTCACACACATGCAGGCCTGCTGTTTTATCACATCACTCATTGTTTTCTCAATTTGCTTAAAATATTGACCCATCCAACCATGCCATCTCTGGTCAAGAAAAAATGAGTGTGTATGTGTTTGGGGGAGGGTAAAAAAATTGGGGAGGGGGTCTCCACGCCCACCAGTTGCATAGCCAGCCGAACAATTCGACAGGTACCCCCCCCCCCCCCCCCTCCCCCATTCATTTAAGATGGTTTGTTTGGCTGAATGAAATAAGGCCCAAAAAATTTAATGGTGTGGTTCGGGTAACATGCCAGAAAAAATAAGTCAGTCGATCAGCTATTTTTTTTAATTTGTGAATTAATTTGTGAAAATGTCAGTCTTGTGTCCATGTTACAACCGGTGATTTTTTCGATCGGCCCCAAAAAATGTTTTGGGTCGTACGTCTAAATTATGGTCTGTCAAGTTAGCCAAACCACAGAACTTTTTTTCCTTGGCCTAAAGGAAAAGTTGTAGAAAAAGAATAAGGGAAAATATAAAAATAAGAAATTAGGATTATATAGACATATATGTGTATTTGTTGTGAACCGAACTGCTTTGATTCCATTCCAGGGGAATGTTATTTGGTCAAAATTAGGAACTCTCATCTAATTTATACAATGCCAGAATACCATGATGTACACAAGGATTGTAATTTTCTGAAGAATATTGAGGTAATTAAGCATTTTTTATACTCAATTAGCAACTACATATTGGATAATCTCTTTTTGGAAGTAGAAGGTGAGCTTGAACTCTAGCAATTGGGAATTTCAGGGTTGGAAATTGGGAAAATACATGGTGAATTTAGGTGAAATAGCATTGGGATTGGAGCCTATTCCCGGCCTAATAACGGACCCTGTAGACACCCAGATCAATCCCTGTCAGTAGACATGCAGACCTTCACTTCCCAGAGGAGGAGGTTGAACTGTTGAATATAACTTAATATATAGTACATGTATATGGATTACTACTAAATCATGGTGGGTAGATTTTCCATCTGAGGACTAAAACCAAAGCACAAGAAATTCAGGACTTTCACATGGGCAAATTCAGCTCATGGACCACCAGTAGATATACCCGGTGATGCATACAGGCCTTTATAAATTGAAATTTTGCGTAACCTTAAAAAAAGTTACGCAAAGCAGCTGTTGTACAATCTATTCAAGTCTGTATAACCTTTTTTAGCTCACCTGACTAAAAGCCAGAGTGGGGTAAAGTCATCACTTTCTGTCTGTCGTGCGGTGTCCGTCCGGCGTCAAGATTGTGTTTGAGTCTTTTTCTCCCAAACCACTGGCCACATTTTAATGAAATTTCACATGAGTAGTTGTCAGGTAGGGACATTTAATTTTGCTTCAAATTAAGTTTCTGCTCATATTGAGGAAAGGGTGGAGCCAAAATGTCACAATTTAAAAAAATCTTCTTCTCATGAACCAGCAGAAGTAGAGACTTGATATTCGGTATGTAGCTTCCTTTTGAGGTGTAGACTCAATTTTATTCAAGAGAAGTTTGAGGGGCAATATTTGCCATTTTCTGGGAGGGGCAGGGTTTTTGGCCCTGCCCAAATTTTCTATTTCCAGACCCCCTGGGCCAATTTTATCCAAATTTGGAATATCTTATACTCAGGTGACAAGTACTTGATTTATGAAAAAAAAATTAGCCCCGCCCTCTAGGGGCCCTGTGGGGGCTCAAAATAGAAAAGAAAGGTAAACGCAATTTTTGCAAAAAACTGCACGGCTCAGGTCATTCATATTTGGTATGGAGCATCCTTGGGGGGGGGGGGGGAGGGGGAGTAGAATCGAATGGGCAAAAAAAAAAAAAAAATCCTTATCGGTTTTTCCATGGAGCTCCACAACGGGGGCATGAAATTAACACCGAACCCTATGGAGATTTAGGCATTTTGACATACCTGTCTTTCTGTGATTGTTTTTGACTGAGAAAATGCCTAATTTTAGACAACTTATGAGCTGAGGAAATGATTTTCATTAAAACGGATTTGACTGGATTTACAGAGGCCAAGAGGGAAGGGGTCAAAAAGTGCAAAGAGGTATGAAATACACCAATTCTAAGAAAATCTTCTTTTATAAAACCATCCAATGAAAGTTTTTTCTAATTATCATTGTAGAAGCCCAAGATCTTATTTAGTTAAAGGCTTTTTCCTCAAATGCTATTTGGGACCCCTGGGGGAATCATAAAATAACACTGGACCCTATGGAGATTTTGACATGTTGGCATCCCACTTGACCCTAATGGTTTTTGACCAGGCAAATGATTTTTTCAAGACAACTTATGTCTTTAGGAACTGATTTGTACAAAACCAAATTTGATTGGATTTACAAGGGCCTCAAGGGGGGAGTTTGAAGTGTGCAAAAATGGCATAACATGCTCCAATTCTAAGAAAATCCACTACAAAACCATGCAATGAAATCAGTGGGTATTTGTTATTTACCATTGGGAGGAACCAGAGATCATAATTAGTTCAAGGCATGCTGCTCAAATTAATAATCCATACCACATTTCACTTTTCAGAAACAGTCTGCCGATTTGAAATCAAAATTTATGAACTGTTGGTTGATATGTCCTGGCTGCGTTATGGCAGCCATGATTTGATTTGATTACAAAAATTCAAGGGACAGAAATTTGGAGAGCATTTTGTTTGGGAAGTTCCACCAGCATTAACCCTTTCTATTCTGGAGCATCATTGAGGAGTAAATATCCCATGGGAAATGTTCATGTAATAAGTTCAACAAACGACCATTCTGTGAACATTTCCCTCAATATGAGGAGATATCCCATGGAAAATGTTCATATAATAAGTTCAACAAACGACCATTCTTTGAACATTTTCCTCAATATAAATAGGACTCATTATGCACTTTTATCTGCTAATTTTTACTGAATACACCTCCAGACGAATAATAGACCATTCCAATGTATACTTTTTGGACCATGCGGGAGAATCCATTCAGTACACAAAGGGCATTGCAAACTGTGAAGAGCAAGCAGGTGTTTTGCAAATTCTTTGTGGCTTCCAAACCCACACAACTTTCTTTGATCTTCCCATTCGTCAATAACATCCCTCAGTGCAATCCTTGTTGATGCACATTTTTTAGAATGCAGTGAAGCAGCCTGCTTTCTGCTTTCTTCAGTTGTGTATTTTCTTTTCGGGGCCATCGGGAAAAACTGAATCAAATCTCGAGAAATTGAAAAACAAATCTGTCACGTGCGTGCGTCTACATTTAGAGAAAGAAACTCCTTTACGCACCAGTGACGTATCAATTACAAAGAGAGGCTGGCCTATTTCAAGTCATTCGTTTCTGGTGTCGAGCAACTGAAATATCGTGATACCCTCCCTTTAACAGCGCTGTCCACAATTGACTGTCGGTAGTTTCTCCAGTCAAAGTTACGACGCTGGTAAGTAATAGTTACCAACTGAGTTGGAGGTGTTCCTGAATATGAACAACCTGGGCACGAGCGGTGAGTGACACTGAGCGCGAAGCGCGATGTGTTACAGCTCGTGCCCAGGTTGTTCATATTCAGGAACACCGACAACGAAGTTGGTAACTGACTTACACCCTGGGACAGGGAGAAAATAAAGTTAAATTTTAAATTCATTCCATACAATTTATATGTTGGGGAATGGGGAATTTGAACAGAGGTAAATTTGTTACTGGGCCACACCGAAAAAAATTTCGTTTTTTGTTGTACTGTTTTCGTTCCGACTGTAACGTACAAACTGGCCATGAGATGTTTTCACAATAACGGCAGCATATCAAAACAATGAAACAATAGCCTGGAGTTATCTGCAAATAAAAAGAAAAAATCGTGCTTGTCCACATTAGTGATTTCCCCCAAAGAAGCTCATTATTCAAAATTTTGCATCTCAACACCGAAATGGACGATTACGATTCCGACAATATTTTAAGGGGTCGTCCAACCTAACTTTGGTCAATTTTTTGACATTTTTCCCAATGCCTCAGAAACAGATAAGAGAAGTAAGGAAAGGCAAATTATATATCAAAATAATGAGTAAAGTGCATAGAAAAGGTACATATATTTTTTTTCAGGAAAAAAAGTGAATTTTATGATTTTGAAGAAGATTAATTTGCAAATGGCATAAGTAACGAACCGGTAAAACCACAAAATAATCGGTAATTCGAAAGCCTTGTCCTCAATATAATGATAACATACTACAGACTCGGAGAAAGCATTTTTTTGACACACACTCTGGTGGGTTTTGACGTTTGAATGTAATAACATCAACACAAATTTTTGATGTTCCGGATGTGGCCATGTTTCAACGATGTTTTTCCGGTCATGTGATTACGATGTGGTTCTTGCAGAAATACTCAATTTGGGCAATCGTAAGAATGCAAGGACGTGATCACGCCCTTTATTTGTTCGAGACAATGTATGAGCGTATTTGCAAACAGGTGACAGCAAGTACTTGAGCTGTTAATGTCATAACTGCAAAATATGGTTCGAAATTCCCTCTCGTGTTTACAGGCCATCTGAACTTTTTTGTTGACAAAAAATCTGAATTATTGCGCACTAGAAAGACAACATGAACCACTTGTAAAAAAAATAACCGAGTGTATAAAATCGGGACGATACACATAAAATAAGGCAATATTCATAACAAAGTAAGCAGAATGCTTCAGAAATCACTTTTTCACGAAGTATATTCCAAGTGACCTGGAACTATATTGAGTGTGTTAATTTCCTCCTGTCGCTGCGAAGTTATTTACGTCCTAGTAACCATGGAATTCGAAGACGGGTATGTTTGATGTCTGCAAAGGACCGATTGAAGATGGGTTGAAAATGATGCATTCGTGCTTTTAAATAAGGTGCGCTTGGACGATGCTGAGAATTTAGTTTTTTCTTCCAACCAACCATAGTAATACAAGCGTCGATCAGTGTTTTTTTTTATCGTTTTACACTGACAAATGTGACAAATCTCCTTCACCGGAAACCATCCCCCAATTTGCATATCACAATAAACATAACCGCTGTCACGGAGTGTCAGCGTGGCCGTGTGGTCAAAACCGAAACGAATTATTGAATGCACGGTCAATATTAGCTGCAATTGGCTTTTAAATAAATGAAATACACGAAATATTCGCAATTTCTTCATTATTCATGCCGAGTTACTTTTTAATCAAACCACATGCGTTCAGTTTCGTTTGTCGGCATCAAACTGATATTGTTTGTGGTAATTAAATAGTACGAGAAGGCGAAGGAAGCCAAATATTTTTACATCATCTATTATTTAATTCAAATTGATAATTTCTTTTATTTAACTGAAATTATGAACTGATAAGTTGGGTGTGTTGCGATTATTATGCCCCAGACCTGGAACTTAGTGGAAGTTGGAAAATCAAAGGTGCATCTAGGGCCGTGCAGTGGTGACCCCCTGTCCTCTTAATCTTAGTCTTACCCATTCATCATTGCATGTACCAACATTCCCCCTTGTATCTCAACCATTGCTACTCCAATTTGAAGGATATTTGGTTTTGTGATCGAGCATCATGGAGAAACAATGCCTGTGTACCTGCTGTAGCATGTGTTTCTTCCCACATTTTTTCAGAGTTGTGGTACTTTTTCACCCTTTTGAGTTAGAAAATTCTGTTTATAACTAGTTGATTTGTTACAATTTGTTGCAGAGTGCCTGCTAATACCCTCAATTGTATTGCTGCAGAATTTTCTTGTGAAGATTTTGTTCCTATTACTTATCAAGCAACAACCTAATGAATATTCTGTATAAAGCCACCAATCTGATGTTTGACACTTTTATTGGAGCTGTTTTGAAGGCTTATGGAACTCAAAATGTTGATTATGGCAGGAGTTTTCTATTCACCCATGAATCGATAAATTAAGTGTTATAGTTGGAAGTAAGAAGCATGAAAGGTCCAGAACTAAAAGTCTAAAAAGAATGTTTTGCAATGTAACATGATTTTTGCAGATACACTTATTTGGAGGTTTACCTGTCTGATAGTGTTTGGAACATGTGTGGCCAGGATCTTCAAAAAGAAAAAAGAGTTAAACTTTGAGAAAAAAGGCATATGCCTTGAGTGCCGGAGGTAGAGTCATACAAGGAAGAGAGCCCCACCCCCCCCCCCACCCCCCAAAATTTTCTGTGTCAAATGGAGCTCACTTGTCATCTTTTGGGGATTGCTTTGTGTACTGCGTTCTTGAAAAAAATATGTGAGACCCTCTGGATGTGCCCTTCTGATCCCAATATGTCAGTAAGCCTCCTTGGGGAAAGTACATGCAATAATGGTTATGTAAGGTTGATTTGATGTGTTTTGAATAACAATGTACTTTTAAGTACATTAGATGGTTTATTGCAGTGACAGGTTACAGTTACCCTTATTTCTTCTCCAACAGATATCATGAGTGTATTGGTGTCCAAGGGTTAAACAAAGCTAATGTACTTATTGATAAACCAGACAAATTTAACAATTTAATCACTATCAAATTGATGCATGGGATAAAAGGGGTTACAGTGCAAGGGGTTTGTAAATATATTTATTCAACTACAATGTATGACTTTGCAGTGCATTCTACATAGGAGAATATCATATTTTCTTTCCAAACCATTACAGTAACACATACATCTTGATATTGGGAGACACTCTTTTGTCCTTCCATACTTCTTCTGCTGGACTCCTTCAAGTTGACCTTTGTTGAACTCCCCAAATCAAAACATAAACAAAAGAAAATGTCTGCCTTCAATCAGTGAGCACTCCACTTATAACATTTGGTCTCAATCTTCATTACTTTCATGAATTAGGAAAAGATTTCTTCGAGTATGTACTTAAATGTTTATAGAATACAGCTGTTATTTTATTTTGAGGTATTTTATTGTAAAAATTTTGTTCTCTTACTTATGCCATAGCAGACTTTCAGGTGGTGCTATTTACACATGGCAGCAGTTCCATGGCAAATTTCAGTTTCCACATGTTCTATGTTTCATTCCAAGCATTTTGGTATATAATTTATTGGGGTTATTCATTTTGGGCCTTTTTTAGACTTGAAAGAAAATTACATGAAATTTGACCAAAGTTAGGTTGGACGTCCCCTTAAGCCAGGCGCTAGATTTATACGAAGCAACTGAAAATAACATATTTTTGACTCAAAATACATTTTCTGAAGTGCCAGAAGACGAGAAAGACGACATAACAGATATTTTGAAGAAAGCTGTAGATGTGTCGGATATGCTTGCCATAGGTGGACCGTCAATGGTTGCTGCTGTGAGACATCAGAAACCTAAAGGTATTATTGGTATGTCTGTCTGTCTGTCTGTATGTCTGTCTGACTGTCTGCCTGTCTGTCTGCCTGCCTGCCTGCCTGCCTGCCTGCCTGCCCGCCTGCCCGCCCGCCCGACCGCCCGCCCGCCCGTCCGTCGTTTGCGAGGTAAAATCTTTGTCCAAATCATGTTTACGAGGTATTCGCGGTTTATGGGGTTAACCCCCTAAAAAAATAAACAAAAAGGGCCTGGTAAGTGTAGGGTTAGGATCAGGGGTGGGGTTGGGTTGGGGTTAGGGATAGCCCCAGAGTAGGGCTTAATGCTGTAGTGGGTTAGGTTCCAGTTAGGGTTAGGGTTAGGGTCAGGGTGAGGTATTAGGGTTAGGGTCAGGGTAGAGGTTGGGTTAGGGTTAGGGTGTTTGTTATGGTTGCAGGGGGTGGGGTTGGGGTTAGTTAAAAGTTGGGGTTAGGGTTAGGGTTAGTTTAGGGTAAAGAAAGGTTTTGTCCATCCGTAAATATTTTCAGGTACCACCTAAAGGGGTTTCGTTGGAACGTCAGTCCGTCCGTCCGTCTGTCCGTCTGTCTATGTATGTATGTATATTTTGAAGATAAAAAATCGCACTGGCACAGACATTTCGTACTGAAATGTTTTTTTCTTGTTATGTGTTACACAAATAATGGTTTAAAATAAGTTGTTGAGCCCTGGTGGGTTTCAAACAATACAAGGTAGCTACAAATTTATAGAACTGATTTTAAAGAACTGATTTTAAACTAAGTGTTTAAAAATGGGTTTAGGAACTAGTCTTTTAAAATTTTGGCTGCTTCTACATTCATTCTATTGTACGTTAGAGTGAAAGGAATGATGGATCTCCTTTCACCTTGTCCCTCTGACGTATGTATGTATGTATGTATGTATGTATGTATGTGTGTATGTGTATGTATGTGTGTATGTATGTATGTCTGTGTGTATGCATGTATTTCTGTCTGTCTGTCTGTGTGTATGTCTGTCTGTCTGTGTGTCTGTACGTGTGTCTGTCTGCATGTCTGTACGTGTGTCTGTCTGCGTGTCTGTCTGTGTGTCTGTCTGCGTATCTGTGTGTGTGTCTGTCTGTCTGTCCACGTGCCCGTCTGCCTGTCTGCGTGTCTCTCTGCCTGCGTGTCTGTCTATCTCTTTAGCTGTCTGAATGTCTCTGTCTGTCTGCGTGTCTGCGTGTCTGTCTGCCTGCCTGCCTGCCTGCCTGCCTGCCTGTCCTGTCCTGCCCTGTCCTGTCCTGTCCTGTCCTGTCTGTCTGTCCCTGTTTAGTTTCCGTGGATAGAATAGAGCCACGGTCTTCACTGCCTGGAGTAGGAGTCCTCTAAAAGTGGGAGGACTTATAGGTCATCGCTTCAGCTTGATATTATTTCGTTTCTATTGCCCTGATACAACCTTTTGTGTTAAAGGGGCGTTAAACATCAATAAACTGCGGAAAATGTGAATCTGTTTGTCTGTCCCTCTACCTTCAAAAGCCAGCTACATTACAGGATTAGGAAAAACAGGTAGTTGAGGGTAAGTGTAAAATTTGTAGTTGCCATTAGAAAATTGGTAGTTGGGGTGATTTACGCCCCATACATTTGCATTGCTAACAACCAAAAATTAACTATTTGTAAGTCATGAGCAGGTTACATCAGTCGGCAGGGGGTTGGACCGCAATCTCCGAAGATTACCGAGGATACGGGTTCAAACTACCGTTCGGCAAATTCAGTTGTGTCCTCGGGCAGAACACTTCATCCCTGATGGCGGCGTGGTTAGCTAAAGTGTATCCCACATTAGCGGTACACATGCCTTCAAGCAATGCTAACCTGACTGGGTTTGTAAGTTTGAAAGTTGACAGTGACTCGTAGCTACATGGTGATTTTTAGGGTACTCGGGTTTCCTCCTCACGTAACACTGTCACGCGATATGACCCTAGATGTTAAAGTGTCGTAAACACAAAATAAACAAACAACCCTCTTGTAAGTCTGATTCTCTGTCCTCTGTCTGCCTACCTGCCCGCCCTGTCCGCCTGTGATTGTCTGACTGCATTGCGTCTCTCCCCTCTCTCTCTCTCTCTCTTAAGAGACAGAGAGAGACTGAAAAAGAGATATTACCTATTCTCGCCCTCCCTCTCGATGGAGAGGGAGAGAGGGGGAGTAATGTAGCCACATAGTCACAGGCGGAATGACAAAGGATTAAGGTTTCCCGACATACAATGAAAATATGACAACGGTAGTAGCCTAACTGCCTGAAAAAAAAAAAAAATTTTGGGCAGGCTCATTGGTGGTCGACTTAGTTTGGACTTCTTTGTCTCTCTACTGCCACAACGTATACCTTACTGTTGAACCTGAATGTAGCCTTAAATGTCGATAGAGCAATTAATAAATCAAAACATTTAAGGACTATGGTACCCCAAAAAACTTTGGGTGTCGACCCCTCTCTATATAGAATAAGAATAAAAAAAAAAAAATCAAAACCACAATCATATATACCAATAAGTAATAAAAGTTGTGTATGTGTATCTGTCTTAGAAACAAAGATGACTTTGAAGGTAAAATTTACCTCTAAACACAGTAAATCGGCGTGCAAGGTACTAAATAGCAGAGCGGATATTTTGCTAAAATAACTAAACCATAATATTCGGAATATACATGTTTAGTGGCAATTACAAAAATATCTGCTTTTAAAATCCATTTTCTAATTTTAAAAGCAAATATTTAATGACTAAGGAACAAGTAATAGTCGAGCATTAGGATGATAGTTGAATTATGACAACCACCTTAAAATGTCATTTATGCATTCACATGTTGTTATGGGATGTGTTAGAACAAATGTACTCTGCAATTGATGTTTGTTGTATTTTGTTTGACGAATTGCAATCACATCATAACCACTGAGAAGAGGAGTATGTGGCCAGTCTAGCCCACTGTCAACAAAGAACATGACCTGCATGCTTTTCTCTTGTTGTGATATACATTTTTGCATCACTGTATAAGGATCGTCATTTATCTAAATATGAGAAACTGGTGAAATTTTTATATGTGTTTTTAAAATTAGAAAATAGATTTTAAAAGCAGATATTTTTGTAATTGCCACTAAACATGTATGTTCCGAGTATTACGGTTTAGTTATTTTAGCAAAATATCCGCTCTGCTATTTAGTACCTTACACGCCGATTTACTATGTTTAGAGGTAAATTTTACCTTCAAAATCATCTTTTTTTCTAAGACAGATACACATATACAACTTTTATTACTTATTGGTATATATGATTGTGGTTTTGATTTTCTTTCTTTATTCTTATTGTATATAGAGAGGGGTCGCCACCCAAGGTTTTTTGGGGTACCATAGTCCTTAACGATCCTAATATTTGTGTTGCAGATGAAATCACTACCAGATTTGTGAATGTTCCAGAACATTTAGTGGACTGTAAAAGTCGACTGTATACTCCACCAAATACCCTACGGAAAAACAAATGGGCAATAAATTTGTTTGAAGAATGGAAGCAAGACTTTTTACAAAACGCACGTGGCAACGAAGACGGAAGAAAAGATATAGTTAACATTTTAAGAAACTGCGGTGACATTTCTACTTACAGTGATGATAATTTAAATGTTGTCCTCTCGTACTTTTTCCTCTCCATTAGGAAAAGTGATGGGTCGGAATATAAAGGTGACAGTGTGTTTTCCATCGCGTGTGCAATTCAAAGACATATACAGCTCGAATGTGGAAATTTAGGTAGGGTCGTCAACTTCTTTAACGACCCAACGTTCACTAAAGTTCGAACGGTCATTGACAATGTCATGCAGGACAAGTGTAAGCAGGGGGTTGGGCTACAAAAGAAGAGGGCTAATATTATCACCCCTGAACAAGAACTTGAACTCTGGAATAAAGGTTTTTTGGGAATGAACAGTCCGGCAGTACTGTTTGATACAGTATTTTGGGTTGTTGGACTAAATTTTGGTTTGAGGGGTGGAGACGAACACAGGCATTTGTCATTTTCAAATTTTGAAATTGGGGTTGACAGTGAAGGGAATAGATACCTCCAGTACACAGAGTCAGTTTCGAAAACATATCGAGGGGGGTTGAAACACCGCAGCATAGAACCACATTCAGCTCGAGCTTATGAAGTTAAAAGTGACCCATCGCGATGTCCTGTAACGATTTTTGAAAATTATAAGCAAAGACTTCCAAAAAATAGGGATCCAAACTTGTTTTATTTTAACCCCTTGACCAAACCCAAATCAGACATTTGGTATTCCCGTCAGGCAGTGGGGCACAACAAACTAGACAATACTGTTAAACGTATAATGGGTAAAGCTGGTATTGATGGCTATTTTACTAATCATTCCCTAAGGGCGTCCACTGCAACCCGCCTATTTCGATCAGGTATTTCCGAACAGCTAATAAAGGAGCAAACTGGACATAGAAGCTTAGCTGTAGAGTCCTACAACCGGACGTCCGATGCCCAAAAACGAAAGGTTTCTTCAGCTTTGAGTGCTGATGTTTCAATTAACTCATCTCCACCGAAGCGCACGCGACAGTCAGACTCAGAACGTGATGTCTTTTCGTACGTACAGTGTCAGTCGGCCAATGTTACCATTAACGTTTATAACCAGCCAGATTCGAAGCAATGAATATATAAAAGACGTGTAAAGTTACAGTTCCTAAACTGTTTTGTGCAGTAGGACCTCTCTTGGGAAACAGATTTTAGAGACAAAAATCCTAAAAGATTAGACTGTGTGCTAAGAGAGGATCTACTGTACCACAAAACCTCCCTAAGAGGTTTTGTGGTACAGTAGATCCTCCCATGACGGGACTTTTTTCTGACAGATAAATGGTCTGAAAATATAGTGATCTCACAAGAGTGGTTTTACTGTATTAAACGCTTTCTGTTTATTTACGAGTACCAAATGGAAGTATTTTCATAATTAACCAATGGTGTTACGTTTAACTGTGTAACCCGCAATAGAATCCGACGATTTCACAAAATGTACAAACATTACTTACGTTTGTTTTTTAAAGTCACAACATATGAGAATGTTGTGGTTTTACTTTGGTTTTCTTTTAGGGGTCAACAGTTTTTACTGTGTATCGCTCGATGTAGTCCGCTGTCATATTGTATGTTCAACTATATAAATGTTTGAGCGGAAAGAAAGAGATCAACGGAAATGTGGGATAAAACTGTGAATTTATTGTAGCAATTAAAGACAAAGAAAGCAATATATATAGTCTTGTCAAATCTTTTATCACTTCACTGGAAGAATTAAGAAAAATGTTGTCTTTACATTGTGCCACAGTGTTCTATATATACTGTGCTAGGTCGCCTTGAAGAGTTCCGCAACTTTGACAGAAGCCTACTGTCCAAAACCCTGCTTTATTGTATCGGCAGGGATAAGTACTATTCCTTCAGCGTTTTTAATGTTTTATATGTATTTCCATTTTTAACTGCAGCGCGCTAAGACGTAACGTATTTTAATCGTAAATTAACCTTCAACCAATGCTCACTTTCCGTCTGAAGGGTTTGTGTATGTTGGAGAATCTGACAGTGTCTCGCCGCGTGTTGTGAAAACCACCAATCAGCGGCTAGTCACTGTCAGACTCTGCAACATATTGAGCCTGTCTGGATAGAGCGAGCCTTGACCGAAGGCATGTGTAGTTATCAACGAAGCGCCTATGGCACATGGCGCTATCGTGCTACCACAGGGACAAGTGGGGTTAAGTGTCTTAAAGGAATAAAATAAAACGTGCCTCGGTCGGATATCAAACTCGGATCCCCAGCAGTCTTTGGATTCCCAGTTCGATACGCTACCTACTGAATTACTCAGGTGCCCGACTCGATACGGACTTCGAAGTTACATGTAACGCGACACCTCTAATTTTTATACAATACACTCGGATCCGTGTAGTGCTTACACAATATAGTGAATTTTATTTTTAAAACACCAATCCAAAAGGAACAGCGTTATTATTTTTGCAGAATACTATCTTTATTTTGCTCTTAACTGTAGTAAAGTGAAGATGCTATTGCAAAGAAAGACAGCTGTGTGTTTTGGCTCGATGGTTTTAGAATGAAATCTGTTATGTAATCACTGCACGGACCCGAGTGTAGTGTATAGAAATTAGAGGTGTTCAAGTGACGTCACTTGAACACCCGCTCTTTTGTAAAATCAGGTGTTCAAGTTAGATGAACACCCGATTAAGACAAAGGAACCAGGGTGTAATTATGATTATATACAGGATAATCACTTGAACGAAATATGTTATTTCACTGCGGAGTACTTTTCTTCCAAATAAAAGCCAGGACCTCTTACTGTCTTCGTCTTCCGTGGTATAATGATCCAGATCGGCCGGCATTCACGTTTTATCTGCGATATCTGTTTTTCTGATCCACGAATTAAATGAAGTGGGATATCCTAGCCATTTCACCAGTAATTGTTTGTTTTTACCTTTTCCACGTTCCTTGATCACGTGTTCAATTCTATAAATATTTTTCTGATCAACTCGTTGTAGTTCTTCATAAAACGATTCTTTCACTAGCTCACCGCTGTCGTCTTTTATCTTATACGTGACGGGGTAATCTTCCGAAATGGCTACCACGGTAAACAATTCTCCACTCCAATTCGCGATATACCCTTCTCGAATCTTTGCTTAACCCTGCTGATTCTAACCCTGCCGCCAACTACATAACGATGTTTATGGCAGACTGGCTCGTCGAAGAGCCTTTGCCAAATTTCTTCCGGGGTTTCGAACGTCACAGCTGCAGGAAATGTTCCTATACTACGATGGTAGGTGTGATTATAAGAGTGTACTAAGTCTTGAAGCACGTCGATATAAATCAACATGTTTCGTTTCGTAAAATATTTCCACATTTTCGTTTTAATCGTTCTATTAAAACGCTCTACAATAGAACATTTCGTTATTTATTTATTATTTATTGGTGCTTAACGCCACATCAGCAGCTAAGGCTATATCGTGGCGAGAAATCAGAGAAAAGTAAAAAGTCAATATTATGAAGTAAAAGATTGAATAAAAACAAAGGATCATCACAATAGACATGTCAAAGACAAGAATAATTTAAATAGCAATGAGCAATGAGATAAGTGAAAGATGTCTACTTCTAAATCAACCTGATGAACTGAGCTTGATGAGTCTAGATTAAAAGAATAAAAACAATTTTAAAATTTGTTAAAAAGGTTGATTACTTTCAAAAATGATACAATTTTGTGTGGGCTCGTATTGTAAAATAGATCTCTAAGGGATCCAACTGTGAAGTACTGCCCTCTAACAAGATTAAAATCAGTACAATTTAAGAGAATGTGCTCCACTGACAACACCTGCTGACATGGAACACATTCTGGTCGCATATTACCCTCCAACAGAAAGGAATGTGTAAGTCGTGTGTGACCAACATGACATCGTGTCAGAATAACATGATCTTTTCTACAGAGGTTACTAGATGGGTAGTGATCAAATATGTTTGGTCGGAAGCGATGGAGCTTGTTATTTGTCGCCCCATCCCATTCCGCCTGCCACATAGATTTGATGTAACAACTAATATGAGGCTTAAAATCACTGAAAGGGATCTTAAAATCAGTGAGAGGCTTGGTTAAAGCCTGTTTTGCTGCACTGTCTGCTCTGGTGTTACCAGCGATACCTACATGTCCGGGTAACCAGCAAAACACGATATCATATTGGTCAGACATGAGAGTTGTTAACTTCTCACGAAGTTCCAAAATGAGAGGGTTCTTCAGCCTGGGGTTGAGCAAAGCAAGCAAAGAGGAAAGAGAGTCAGAAAAAATAATCGTCTTCTTTTCCTGTACATTTTCGATATGTTCAGGTGCAAGTTGTATAGCTTTAACTTCAGCTGTGAAAATAGAACTCTGATTCGGTATTCTGATTGAGGTGATACCATCACCAGTAACAGCTGCTGATGATACTTTGTCACCATCTTTAGATCCATCTGTATAGATCCTTGTATATGTACTATACTTGGACTTTATTTCGGCATATTTTTGTTTGAACTGCAAGGAATTGGTATCAGATTTTTTGGAAGAAGCAAGGTCCAAAATAACTGTAGGTTTTTTAAGATGCCAAGGAGGAATGTGTGATTTACGGTTTTCTTTTATAGATTCAGAATCAATTTTTGCAGACTCCATGTGGGGTTTAACTCTAATTCCCAATGGAGGAATATGTTTCGGATGTCGGTTAAATAAGTCAACATTTTGAGGTTCTGAAATACAATTAAAAGCAGGATTTGAAGGATTGGCCAAAAGTTTAGACACATATTGGAGAGACAATTTAATTCTGCGCTTCTCGAGAGAGGGCTCCTCTGCTTCAACAAGCATCGAGTCTATTGGGGATGTTCGAAAAGCCCCTAGACTAATTCTAATACCACTATCGTGAATAGCATCAAGTGGTTTTAGGTATGACTTCCTTGCAGAACCGTAAACTAGAGAACCGTAATCTAATTTTGATCGAACGAGTGACCTATACAGATGGAGCAAAGTTTTCTGGTCAGCACCCCAATCAGTGCTACCAACGACCTTCAGTAGGTTCAGAGCTCTCTTACATTTAACTTTTAGTTGTTTTATGTGGGAAGTGAAATTCAGTTTGCTGTCAAACAACAAACCTAAGAATTTCACTTCCTTAACAACTTTAATAGGACTCCCATCAAGTTTTAACTCCGGATCGAGGTGATGTTTCCGAAGCTTACAAAAATGAACACAATTTGTTTTCATCTTTGAAAATTTGAAACCGTTCTCCGTGGCCCATTTTTGAATTTTGTTTAGGCACAGCTGAAGTTTGCGCTCTATAGCATTCATTTTCTTGCTGCTGTAGCAGATTAAAAAATCATCTACATACAACGAAGAATCTACCATATTCTTAATTGTCTCGATGATGCTATTTATTTTCACCGAAAAAAGGGTAACCGATAAGATACTACCCTGAGGAACCCCCAATTCCTGCTCGTGAGGATCAGATAACGTTGACCCAAAACGAACCTGAAATTGGCGGTCCTTTAAAAAGTTTTCAATAAAAATAGGCATACGCCCTCTCAACCCCATGTTAAAAAGATCTTTTAAAATCCCATACGTCCACGTTGTATCATATGCCTTCTCTAGATCAAAGAAGATGGCGACCACATGTTCTTTTCTAGCAAAGGCATTTCTAACAAACGTTTCAAGTCTGACCAAATGATCCACAGTACTTCTCTGGTTTCTGAAACCACACTGAACATCCGCAAGCAGATTGTTCGATTCCAGAAACCAGACAAGTCGGTCATTGATCATCCTCTCCATGGTTTTGCACAGACAACTGGTTAAGGCAATAGGCCTGTAATTGCTTGGGTTGCTGTGATCTTTATCAGGCTTAGGAATAGGAATTATAATTGCTTTACGCCAGGATGGTGGGAACTGGCCAGTCACCCAAATGCCATTAAAAATTGACAATAAAAGTTCTAGAGATGTTTGTGGCAGATGCTTTAAAATTTGGTAGTGAATTTCATCGGGACCAGTGGCAGTATCCTTTGCTCTATGCAAAGAGTTACGTAACTCTTCCATAGAGAATGGTTCATTGTAATCCTCTAAATTGTTGGAGGTAAATTTGATCTTTTGTTTTTCTTGCTGTTTTTTAATTTTGATAAATTCTGGATTACAATTTTTAGACGACGAATGTTTTGAAAATGTAGAGGCCAAAGTATTTGAAATTTCTGTTTTAGATGTAATTGAGGTGTTGTTTTCCTTCAGGTGTTGTACAGTTGATTTTGTTTCTTTTCCTTTAATCTTTTTAATCATTTTCCAAATTTTAGTGATAGGGGTGTTTTGGTTAATCTTAGAAATGTAAGTTTCCCAAGAACTTTTCTTTTTTTGTTTTATATGTCGTCTTGTTTTTGCCCGATTTATACGAAGTTTGTCTAAATTATGCGTAGTTGGTGACTTGTTAAATTCCCTTTCAGCTTTCTTACGATCCTTTATAGCCTGTTTACATTCAATATCAAACCATGGTTTGGTGAAACGTTTTGGATTTGCCGAGGTTTTAGGGATGACTGTGTTTGCAATGTTAAGCAGCTCGTTTGTAAAATGTTCTATTTGGTCAGCACTATCTTGAAATTTCTCCCGTGTGAGGCGTTCAGAACAAAGCGATGAAAAAGTGTCCCAGTCAGCTTTTTTCAAGTTCCACTGGGGCACTCTCTCATCGTCCGCCGGAACTACACTCTCCAATACAATTGGAAAGTGATCACTCCCGCACAAGTCATCTTCTACCTTCCACGAAAAATCGAGGAAGATAGAAGGGCATGCAATTGAAAGATCAATCGATGTATACGAACCAGATGCGGGGTGCAGATAAGTGTCTGAACCATCATTAAACAAACACAAGTCATATTTGGTAATGAACTCTTCTACACTTTTACCTTTTACGTCTTCTTGACTGCAGGAAGCTCCCCAAAGAGGGTTATGTGCATTAAAATCACCCAACAAAATGTACGGAGTTGGGAGTTGTTGGACCAGTAACTCAAGATCATTCAGCTGTAGCGTTTTACTCGGTGAAACGTAAATAGAACATAAGGTGATTGTCTTATCTAAGGTCAGGCGTACCGCTACAGCCTGTAAATTTGATTGCAAAGATACAGGACTGTGAATAATGTCGTTTCTAACCAAGACGGACGTTCCACGAATATGAAGATCAGTTTCATCTGCCCAGGCATTATACGATGTATAATGCTTAAAGGCTGAAGGATCCTGAGCCTCGGGTTTTTTTAAAAGAGTCTCCTGCAGGCAAAAAGCAGCAGGTTTATATTTTTGGCTTAGAAGACCAAGTTCATTGAAATTAGCTCTAAAACCTCGACAATTCCACTGTATGATATTATTTCTCTGTGTATTATCCATATTTGGTTGAAGTTTGGGATGGTGGACGTATGGGCGATATTGCCCCAGTGTGTTTCTTTGGTGATTTTGTTTTGGGGGACTTATTCTGAGATGTTGAGCGCAGTTGCTCGAACATTTCGTCAATGCCGTCACCGACATCCATCTTCTCAAAACCTTCAAACCTGTTACGTGTAACAGGGTCTTGAAGGGCCTTTGGTGTTCTGTCTGATAACTGTTTTTGTTTTTTTTCTTTCTCTAATTTCTTTTTTTCCAAATTTTCCTGTTTTTTTCTCTGACTCTGACTTAGATTTTGCTGCTGAGATTTCTGTATATGATCCGTTTTGGAATTTGTGTTGTCGTTTCTAGTTGATTTATTGTTGTCCTGTCTTATTTCCGCTGGTGTAGATTTTTGTTGTGAATGTTCCTTTATGTGTTGTGTCTTAATAATTTCCTGATCAGTGGTGTTTGTTTGTGTAGATCTCACTTGAGCTGAATTGTTATTTCCTATGGTAAAAGCCTGTGATGAGGTTGGTATTGCACCCTTGAGCCAAGTGTATTCAGTTTGGCATGCAATTGATTCAGTTGATTTCTTTTGCTTCAAGGTTGAGGCATAAGATGGTATTGATATATTCATGCCAGGCATTGATGTTACGATGTCTCTGGCCTCCTTAAAACTAATCTGTTTTTCACACTTTATTTTTTGTATCAACTTCTCCTTCTTCCATACAGGGCAATCCTTAGATGATGACATATGATTGCCCTGACAGTTGATACATTTAAATATTGTTGTTTCACATGGCCCTTCATGAGTTAAGCTGCATTTAAAACATACTTCTTTGCCTCGGCAGGAACTCTGCCCATGCCCAAACTTTTGGCACCTGAAGCATCGAAGTGGATTTGGAACATACAAATCCACTCCGACATTCAAGTAACCAATTTTGATAGCTTTTGGTGGTTTAGTGCTATCAAAGGTGCAAATATAAGTATTGGTCTTAATTTGTTTACCCTCTTTTTTAATTTCTACCCGTCTTACAGCCGTTATTCCTTGCGGTTTCAGTTCAAGTGTAATATCTATTTCCTGCATGCCAGCCAGTTCCCGTGTTCTTATGACACCTTTGCTAGTGTTTAAGGTTTTATGATAGTCAGCTTTAATATTAAAATCCATAATTTTAGTAGTGTGTAGAAGATTTTGAACTTGAGCTTGTTTAATACACTGTATTAATATATCTCCTGATCTTAATTTTTTGATATCCTGAACAGTTCCTGCAATGCCCTTTATAGCTTTATCAAGAGCAAAGGGATTAATAGTGCTAAGTTTTGTAGTTTCGTCCGTTGAGTGCAGCAGAATAAATTTAGGTATGTTATCTTCAGGTGGTAATAAAGATGCGATCAAATCTTCGTCAGAGTCAGAGTTTCCTAAATCAGTAGCAGAGAAAAGTCTTTTGGTTTTGTTTGGTTTAGATGCCATGGTAGTATTATAAGTTGTTCACTGCCCCGGCTCCCACCCACCACGGAGTCCAACAAGGGGTAGGGTTACTGCCCTGCAGTGAACCCACCGGGTTGCCGGTATTCCCACATACCTGGTATGGGGCAGTATACTCAGCCAGTGTTGATACCGAAGTATGCCACTGGCTGATTGGCCCGTGTGTGGAAGTGCCAGGTCTTCAGATGGCGACCATCCAACCAATCACTTTATAAAACACTGTAATTACGGTTGCCACGTGAATCTGAAACAAACAGTGCAGCAGAAATAAGTATTTGGTTAAAAAATTAGTTTAAAAACATCACACAATGGCAATTATGATAAATGATTAAAAGGAATGACTGATTGAATGGCCACCAAATGCCCCCCGACGTGACACCCAGTACTTTTTGGGGTGGGGGCTCCCGATTGGCCAAAACGGACCATCCGACCATCCTTCTACTCCCGAAATTGGGGCCAAAGCAGTGTGTTGAACAAGATTATCTCCGAAATGGAGACCAAGGCTCCATCCCGGAGACTGCCCTAA
Organism: Pictodentalium vernedei; assembly: GCA_031216915.1. Taxonomy (NCBI): domain Eukaryota; kingdom Metazoa; phylum Mollusca; class Scaphopoda; order Dentaliida; family Dentaliidae; genus Pictodentalium; species Pictodentalium vernedei. The sequence goes on from CM062291.1 coordinate 405,953,408, forward strand.
CCGGGGCCACGAGTCCTCAACTGCCAGGATCCCTTCTTCCGGGGCCTTCGGAATGCACCTCACGGGAGAACAAGGTGCCTGCCAGATGGTATTAGCAGGATTGATCATTTTGGTCCGGGGCTGCGTATTTATGTATTTCGCAGCGAACCAACTCAATTGAGCAAACCTGCTAATTAGAAATTAGCAAACCCGCCCAATTGAGCAGGCCGTCCTCTATCCGCCACCTGAGGACCCGCCTAGTAGGGGACGATCAAACCCCCCTAGGGAACATTTCGTTTCGACGTTAAAAGTTGTAAAAAAAAAAATCTACATTGGTATTCTTTAAAAACTTTTGAAACTTGGTACTGAGGAATTCCGATCCTTGATCGCTTTGAAGTTTGAGGGGGCGATAATGTTTCTCGAAAATCTGTGTGAATGCCTCGACGATCGAACTCCCTAATTTATTTTTTAAAGGCACGACGTAGGCAAATTTCGAAACACGTCTATACACGTCAATAGGTATTTTGTGTTTTGATTATATTTACTGATGGAAGACAAATCAACCAAGTCAGTTTGCATTTGGGCTCCGATTCCGCTAACGATCACTTTTCTTCTTAAAAAATTACGCCTCGCTGGCTTGTGTAGGGTGTACGTATCTTGACCTCGTAGCCATTTGGAAACAACTGTTTTCTTCTTCTTGAATACTCTACTCAAAGAGTCAATACCGCCAAAACTTCCCAATGTGGTAGGTGTGTAGAACAAGCTGTCCGGGTGAATTTTTTTTAAACATGCAGCCATCTAATTTTCTTGTGAGATTTTGCAGGTGAACTAACTATAGTCAAGGATTGTACCCCTAGGGTAGCTTCTGCCATATAGGGCGCCCTTTTTGAATAAAATTCCATCATTTTCGATTGCCTACTAACTCTCGTGGGATATTAGCACCTCTGAGCGCATCCCCTAATACTTCCCACCCAGTGGGTTGAAACAGTTTTCTTTCTCTTAACAAGCCATTGATCAGATCTATCATGTTTGAGCCGTCCACTGTTTGATCATTATATACTAACTGACCTTTTTCGTCCCAAGAAAGGTTTGGGGCTGACTTTAAACGATTAAGTATGGACGCGGCCTTCTTTTTCATGGTTACTGGAAAGGTGTCCAATAGATAGATTTCATGCGCTGTCTTTTTCATCCTTTGAAGGTTCGGTTTGGATCGTTCGAGGAGTTACAACTTTCCTATAGAATAGTAAACAACGCTGGAGCATCTGGTTATATTTGTTTACTTTTTCCTCTTCGCTGAGGGCCGGGTCCTCTAGAACTGTCCTCATTTCTTTATCCAAAGTTCAGGCAGCTGTCTCATTTGGTCGCTTATTAATTGTCTCTAAGTGTTCTAACATTCTCGGTTCGACGAACACTATTTTTTTTACCGTGTTCCATTATCCTAATACCCGTTAGCTAGGCCTTTCAAAACAGGGCATAATATCGATCCGAGGAAACCGCCAGTCTGTAATATAGATCGCCTTTTTTTATTATAAGTCTTTTTGTCGAACAGTGCTCTGACCTGGATTTTATAGGGTAGAAGTTTACCCAAATGATATTTAGAAGCAGGTAAATTTCTAGATACAGATTTACTTTACAATTAGATGGGATCTATGTTACGACGGTCGTGAAAAAAATGTCACGCACCTCTCTTTTTATACTTTTCGGAGGAACACGAACTGCTCTCATTCGGGGAAATGTTGGATATGAGTCTAAAATCTTCAGGGGTACCCAACCTGAGATCGATAACAAGGTAACCGTAGGGGGGTGGGGGGGGGGGGGGGGTGGGAAGGTCGCATCTTCAAAAACTTCCCTAAAAATGGCTCTACCCGGATACATTTGTCCCGCAAGCTGATTTGGGAGCGATCGCGCGGGTTCTTGAAAACGATTAAATTATGACAGTTTAGCGCCACGGTTCGATGATATTTATTCTTGTTGAACAAAGAATCAGCTTTGAACTCGATCGGAATTCCGTCAACAAATTCGACGTGTGGCATAGTTCCATATAAAGTTTACCATTCGTTATTACACCATACAATATTTGGAGGTACCGAAGTTACCATTTCGCTTATTTGAGAAATTATTTTGTGCACGAAAGTTCTCTTTCCACAATTAGCGAGTCCGGCTAGGACGCACGAAAAAGGATGTGACAAGCCCGGATCCATGGAGAAAATGATTGAGGGCTATAACAAAAACCCTCCATTATGTAGAGTTGAACTTAAATTTATTGGTTCGGATACACACACACACACACTTCAATCACTATATGCCACCCGACTTAAGTCGGGGGCATAAAGACAAAACGCGCTAAGTGATGACAGCTCTCTATAACGATCGACCGCTGTTCGCTGACGACCTTCGTCAACTAAACGATTGTAAATACTTTAAGCAATCATCCCTGTCGTTCCCCGGATAGCCTTCATTTGATCCACTCATTTACTAAATGAATGCAAATACTATGAGCGAAATGCGCTGGGTGTTGACAGCTATCTATTACATTCGCAGGAAAACCCGGCATTCCTATAATCAAACGTGACAGATTATGATTAATGACCTAAACGCACGTGGGTGAACTTGTCGGGTCATGACTGTTCGTAGGAGAAAACCCGTCCAGTGTCACCAAAAAATAAAAAAAATCCCGTTACGTCACCCCAAAAAGTATTTAAAAAACTCCGTTATGTCACCCCAAAATTCCATCATGTAACCAAAAAAACACCAGTTACGTCATAAAAAATTGTTATGTCATAAAAAACTGTTACGTCATTAAAAAAAATCGCACCACATCCGGGCAAGTTGGAACGAGATTCACCTGACATACTACTACTGTGATACTTTGTCGCCGTCTTTAGATCATCCGTTTAGATCTTTGTATATGTACTATACTTGGACCTTATTTCAGCATATTTTTGTTTAAACTGCAAGAAATTGGTATGAGATTTTTTTTGTAGAAGCAAGTTTCAAAATAACTGTAGGTTTTTTAAGATGTAAAGAAGGAATATGTGTTTTACGGTTTTCTTTTACAGAATCAAAATCAACTTTAGCAGACTCCATGTGGGGTTTAATTGTAATTCCCAATGGAGGAATATATTTCTGGTGTTGGCCCAAATATTCAATATTTTGAGGGTCTGATATACAGTTATAAGCAGGATTTGAAGGATTGGCCCAACGTTTAGTTACATACTGGAGAGACAATTTAATTCTGCGCTTCTCAAGAGAAGGTTCCTCTGCTTCAACAAGCATCGAATCTATTGGGGATGTTTGAAAAGCCCCAAGGCTAATTCTAATACCACTATTGTGAATTGCATCAAGTGGTTTGAGATATGACTTCCTTGCTGAACAGTAAACTTATACAACCGTAATCTAATTTAGATCTACCAGTGATCAATACAGATGAAGTAATGTTTTTTGGTCAGTACCCCAATCAGTGCTACCAACAACCTTCAGTAGGTTTAGTTCTCTCTTTCTTACATTTAACTTTTAGTTGTTTTATGTGGGAAGTGGTCATCAACATACAATAAAGAATCTACCATACTCTCAATTGCATCGATGAAACAATTAATTTTAACCGAAAAGGGTAACGAATAACATACTCTCCTGAGGAACCCCCAATTCGTATTCGTGAGGATCAGATACCGTTGACCCAACACGAACCTGAAATTGGCGGTCCTTTAAAAAGTTTTCAATAAAAAGATGCATACGCCATTTCAACCCCATGTTAAAAAGATCTTTTAAAATCCCATACGTCCACGTTGTATTATATGCCTTCTCCAGATCAAAGAAGATGGCGACCGCAAAAGCATTTCTTATAAACGTTTTAAGTCTGACCAAATGATCCATAGTACTTCTCTGGCTTCTGAAACCACACTGAACATTCGCAAGTAGATTGTTCGATTCCAGAAACCAGATAAGTCGATCATTGATCATCCTTTCCATGGTTTTGCACAAACAACGTGTTAAGGCACTAGGCCTGTAATTACTAGGGTTGATGTGATCTTTATCAGGCTTGGGAATGGGAATTACTATTGCTTTGCGCCAGGAAGGTGGAAACTGGCCAGTCACCCAAATGTCATTAAAAATTTACAGTAAAGGTTCAAGTGGTGAATGTGGCAGATGTTTTAAAATTTTGTAATGTATTTCATCGGGGCCAGCGGTAGTATCCTTTGCTCTATGCAAAGAGTTATATAACTCTTCCATAGAGAAAGGTTCATTGTAATCCTCCAGATTGTTGGATGTAAATTTAATCTTTTGTTTTTCTTGCTGTTTTTTTTTAATTTGGATAAATTCTGGATTACAATTCTCAGACGACGAATGTTTCGAAAATGTGGAGGCCAATTTGTTTGTAGTTTCTGTTTTAGATGTAATTAGGGTGTTGTTATCTTTCAGATGTTGTACAGTTGTTTTTGTTTCTTGTCCTTTAATCTTTTTAGTCATTTTCCAAATTTTAATGATGGAAGTGTTTTGGTTAATTTTAGAAACATGTTTCCCAAGAATTTTTCTTTTCTTTTGTTTCATAAGTCGTCCTGTTTTTGCCCGATTAATACGCAATTTATCCAAAGTATGTGTGGTTGGCGACTTGTTAAATCCCTGTTCACTTCTACTGCAATTTTTGATAGCCTGTTTACATTCATTGTCAATCCATGGTTTTGTGAAACGTTCAGAACAAATCGACGAGAAAGTGTCCCAATCAGCTTTTTTAAAGTTCCACTGAGGCACCCTCTCATCTTCCGCCGGAACTACACTCTCCAACACAATTGGAAATCTTCTATCTTCCAAGAAAATTGGAGGAAGAAGGACATGCAATTGAAAGATCAATTGATGTATACGAACCAGATGCGGGGTACAGATAAGTGTCAGAACCATCATTAAACAAATACACGTCATATTTTGTAAAGAAGTCTTCTACAGTTTTACCTTTTACATCTTCCTGACTGCAGGAATTACCCCAAATAGGGTCATGTGCATTAAAATCACCCAACAAAATGTACGGAGTTGGAAGTTGTTGGACTGGTAACTCAAAATCATTCAGTTGTAGCGTTTTACTTAGTGAAATATAAATAGAACATTAGGTGATTGACTTGTCTAAAGTTAGGCGTACCGCTACAGCCTGTAAATTTGATTGCAAAGATACAGAACTGTGAATAATGTCGTTTCTAACCAAGACGGACGTTCCACGAATATGAAGATCAGTTTCATCCGCCCAGGCATTATACGATGTATAATGCTTAAAAGCTGAATGATCTCGAGTTTCGGGTTTCTTTAAAAGAGCTTCCAACAGGTTTATATTTTTGGCTTAATAGGCCCAGTTCATTAAAATTCGGTTTAAAACCTCGATAATTCCACTATATGATGTTGTGTTTGGTTGTATTTTCCATGTTTGGGTGGTGATTTGGACGTATGGGAGATATTGCCCCCGTATGTTTCTTTGGTGATGTTTTATGTGGGGATCTATTCTGGGAGGAGGTCGAGTGTAAGTGCTCGAACGTTTCGTCGATGCACTCACCGACTTCCATTTCTTCAAGACCCTCAAACCTGTTGCAGGTAATTGGGTCTTGAAGAGCTTTAGATAATCTGTTTGATGCTTGTTTTGTTTTTTCCAGTTTCTTTTTTTGAGGTTGGGGGTTCTGATTTTGATTTAGGTTGGTCAATTTTCTGTTCTAATTTTGCTTCCCTCTCTTTTTTCTCTTCCGTTATAGTTCCCAGTTGGTCCTTCTTCTGATTTGCTTTCGATTTTTCTTCTGTTGATGTGCGAGTGGTTGGGGGAGTTTGAGTTGACTTTGGTTCTACTTGATCACTGTGATCTATTGTGAAGACCCGAAGCAAAGATGGCATTGTGCCTTTGAGCCATGTATATTCTGTATGGCATTCTGAAGATTCTGTTGATTTTTTATTTTGGACTAGTATATCAAATGACGGAATATATAGAGGATATGAAATGAGTGCTTTTCTCATATAATATTTATGAAATGAGTGTAAGAATGTTCCCTTTTGGCGAGCCTCTGGCGAGCCCAAACGGAAAATTCGGACGAGTTTCATAAATGCTATAGGAGAAAAACAATCATTTTGTATTCTATTTATCATATGACACACACACGCACAAATTAGCCACTTAGTATGATTTTTTAACCCAACATCTGACTTGAGTTACAGACGGCACTTGGAAAAACATCCTCGTATAACTAAAAAAATTCATTTTTTGCCTTTAAAGCATAGGTTATGACAACTCATTGGAACGAGCTCTTCGAGCTCGTTCCGGTGAGGGGTCATAACCCATGCTTTGGAAGCAAAAAGAGAAAATATAAAAAAATGAATGGCGTTTTTCTTGTAGGTGAAAGAATAATACAATATAACCCACCCTAAATAGGACAGATAACGTAATTTCTTCCTACTGAAATTATGCAAATGTGACCCAGTTGTATTTTGTTTAACCAATCAAATTGTCCAGTTTTGAAATTGACCAATGAAAGCTCCCAACTCTAATTATGCAAAGTATGAAAATGTGGCCCAGTTGTATTTTGTTCAGCCAATCAAATTGTCTAGTTTTGAAATTGACCAATGAAATTAATGGAAGGCTTTATTTATCACTGATTAATACAAAAACAAAATATCAAATGTTTTAAAGTGAATAAAATGGACGAGTCATATGATAAATGCATTCATGCCAGGCATTGACGCAACAATTGCTCAGGCCTCCTGGAAACTAATTTGTTTTTCACTTTTTATTTTTTGGATGGTTTTCTCTTTTTTCCAGACAGGGCAATCTTTGGTAGCTGATACTTGATTGCCCTGACAGTTCACACACGTGATTGGGTTATTAAATGACTCTTGATGTTGTTAGCCGCACCTGAAACATATCGTTTGTCCTCTGCAATTATTTTGACCATGGCCAAACTTCTGGCATCTGAAACATCGGAGTGGATTTGGAACGTACAAATCCACTCTGACGCTCAAGTAACAAACTTTAATTGAGTTCGCAGGCCTTGTGGTATCGAGGGTACAAATATATGTATTTGTTTTAATTGCTGCACCGTCTTTTTTAATTTCTACACGTTTTACGGTTGTTACTCCTTGGGGTTTAAGTTCTGTTGTAATTTCATTTTCTGTCATATCTGTTAGTTCACGGGTTCTGATAACACCTTTGCCAGAATTTAGGGTTTTATGATAATTGGCCTTAACATTAAAATCGATCAGTTTTTTTTTTGTGTGCACAAGGTTATGTATCTGAATTTGTTTTATGCACTGGATGAGTAGATACCCGGATCTTAACTTTTTGACATCCTTAACGGTTCCTGCAATACCCTTGGTATCTTTTTCAAGGGCGAAGGGACTGACATTACTTAACTTTCCATTCTCTTCCATGGATGTTAATAAAATAAATTTAGGTATGTTGTCTTCTAGTGGTATCAAAGGTGCTATCAATTCTTCTGAGTCACGTAGTCCTGTTGCAAAAAGGTCGTTTTGTTTTTGGTTGTGATAAAGGATTCATTGCCCCGGCTCCCACCCACCACGGAGTCCAACAAGGGGTAGAGTTACTGTCATGCAGTGAACCCTCCCGGCTGCCAGTATTTCCACATACTTATTCTAGGGCAGTACACTTAGCCAGTGTTGATGCCGAAGCATGCCACTGGCTGATTGGCCCGTGTGTGGAAGTGCCAGGTCTTCAGAAGTGCCAGGTCTTCATATGGCGGCCATCAAACCAATCACTTTACAAAGCACTAAAATAATAGTTGCCACGTAAAACTGAAATAGACAGTGCAGCCAAATTTAGTATTTGTTAAAAATAGAACGTTTAAAGACAGTACACAGTGGCAATTATGGTATGTGATTAAAAGAAATGACTGACTGAATGACCACCAAATGCCCCCCGACGTGACACCCAGTACTTTTTGGAGTGGGAGCTCCTGATTGGCCAGAACGGACCATCCGACCATGATTCTACTCCCGAAGTTGTTGCCAAAACAGTGTATTGAACAGGTACCTCCATGATAGCTCAAGGTCAGAGCCAAAGCAGTGTTTACGACTTGATCTCTCCATCCTGGAGATTTGTCCTAACCGGGACCCAGTCTCTTCTCAACTGTCAATGACTGATTGAATGGCCACCAAATGCCCCCCGACGTGACACCCAGTACTTTTTGGGGTGGGGGCTCCCGATTGGCCAGAACGGACCATCCGACCATCCTTCTACTCCCGAAATTGGGGCCAAAGCAGTGTGTTGAACATTATCTCCGAAATGGAGACCAGGGCTCCATCCCGGAGACTGCCCTAACGGGGCCACTAGTCCTCAACTGCCAGGATTCCTTCCTCCGTGGCCTTCGGAACGCACCTCGCGGGAGAACAAGGTGCCTGCAAGATGGTATTAGCAGGATTGGCCTTTTTGGTCCGGGGCTGCGTGTTCGTATATTCCGTAGTAAAAACAATTGAGCAAACCAGCTAACCTGCCCAATTGAGCAGGCCATCGCTATCCGCCACCTGAGGAACCGCCTAGTAGGGGACGGTCAACCCCTTCCCCTAGGACCTCTTATAATAAGACAATAATGGGACGAAACTATGCCTTGGGCCGAAAAATCGCTCTTACGCGGATTCAAACTTGTAAATTATAACTGCAGTGCTTTCGGTAAAATTAAAACAAATCTCAACTGGTCTCAATGTGATAGTGTTAAAAAGAGCGCTGTTCAATAATTTTATCCCCGGAATTGTTTAAAAGTAAAAGGTTCGTGACCTTTTGGAACACAATCTCTTGGATGTCACATCTGGTTATCGCCACAACAGAGCTTTGATTCTGATTTGAAGCAAAGGACCAATAATTTTATGAATAACTAACTTCCGTACAGATAAAACATATGGTTGGAATGGTATCGCCTTTGTGTACACTAAGAGTGAGGTGGATCAGTCCTATATCAATATGTACAAAAAAAGCGAAAAAAAAAAAAAAAATAACTGCAGTTAGTTGCAGACGGCAGTTTTTGTTTTATAATCAACGCCGTGTGTATAGACCTCCTATAATAAGACAAAAATGGACGAAACTATGCCATTAGCCGAAAAAATCGGTCTTATGGTTTCAAACTCAGTAAATTATAAATGCAGTTCTTTCGGTGAAATTAAAAAAAAAAGCTCAACTGGTCATTTTCTAAATGTCAATGTTAAAAAGAGCGTTGTTAAACTCCCCCCCCCCCCCCATATATATATTTTTTTGTTAAAGTAAAAAAAAACAAAAAACACGTGACCTTTCAGGATACCGTCTGTTGGATGTCACACACTGCGTAACTGGTTATCGCCACGACAGAGTATTGTTGCTGATTGATGTTAAGGACCAATAATTCTAAAAAAAAATTTTTTAAAAATTCTCTACAGTTACAATTTACAGTATCTCCACGATACAGCCCAATATGGTTATGTACATTAAACACAAACGAATAAATTAAATATTAGCAGCTCCCTGCTTACAAAAGGAATGTTCGGAAACAAACTATGGGCACGCAAAATCGAAATCGGAGTCCTTGTTGGTGCTTTTGCAAGTTCCTGGAAGCCTGACAGGAAAATACTAGATTGTAGGATAAAATACCCTCGGACAAAATACCCTTAGGACATAATACCCTAAAAAAATACCCTTAGGACATAATACCCTCAATGGGTAGGGCAAAATACCCTCGGACAAAATACCCTCATATTTGTTTCATGTTCTGTGCTATCTGCCATTTATATTGTGCTTCATATAATAATAACTCTTTGGCCAGCCGCTGATTTGTCGCGGTCCTCATAAGAGAAGGCCATCATTCCCCCTGCACCCCACCCCCTCTTCCCCTCCTCTTCTCCCAGCATTCAGATATAAACTGCTTAATAGTGTCCCTCACTTCCTCTTTTTCAATTTCTTCAATAAGCATTCCTACCCTCTCCCTCGTGTCTCCCTTCAGCCATCTATCCTTTGATTCTTCACCCCACTTCTGCATTATTCTTCCAGTAAATTTTATTCTATGAGGTATATACTGTGGGCATTCCAAGAGAAAATGTTCCAGGGTCTCCACTACTCCAGAGTGGCACATTTGGCATCCCTTTTCCCCATCTCTCCCAATTTTTCCCCGAAGCTCCAGTGATCTTGATCTCAGTTTGAACAGCAGTGACCCTCCAAAGGTGCCATCTAGGTACTTCTCAAAAGCTGGCTTTTCTTTATATTGTAACCCCTGCAGGGATCTTTTCACGCTAACCCCTGCTCGCCAGTTTCGATTGCAATCTTCCATGACTCTCTCTTTGACAAACCTTTTGCCTTCTTTCATTCCTACTTCTATGTTTGTGACCTCTATAGAGTAATTGTCCATTAGTTCCCTCACATGTTTTGACCACCCCGTTTCTATATTAGAATTCCAAATGGTATCGAGCATCAATTTGCACCACCTGTTGTCAGGCAGGTTTCTCAAGTAGTTAAAGTAACACAGTTTTCCCAAATCTACCCTGTCCTTGATTTTCATCCACCCAAACTCCCCCCTTACTGCTTCCAAAGCTGCAGCATTACTCGACCCTGTTATCCATCTGCCGGCATCATTCTGAGTACTTTCCAACTTCTTAATAACGGTTTGGTTTAATGGAATCACGTCCGTGCCATACGTTATACTTGGTAAACCCACCCTCTCCCACAGTGTTTTCCCCACAAAGACCTTGTTGAAACTATTTTTCCCTAAAAGTTTTAGTTGGTTCAGAATTCTTTTCCCCTTCAGAATCAGTTTGGCTGAGTAATTTTTGTACACCCCTCTTCCCGTTATATTTATGCTTACCCCTAGATACTCATACTCTCCCGTTTCTCCTACAGTGATTTGTTTGCTTTCCCCTTCGGGGATTGAGAACTCCCCCACTCTCCATCTCTGCGTCATATCTACCTTGCGTCCAACGGGTATTACCTTGCTTTTATTTTCATTTAGTTCGAGCCGCCAAGTGTTCCCATATCTACCAACAATTTCCAGCAATTTCTCTAGCCCCTGTTCAGTTCTAGACATTAACACCATGTCGTCCGCAAAGAATAAGCCTGGTATCTTTATGTCTCCAACATTTACCCCCTCCGCACTCTGAATTAGTTCGTCCCCTAAATCTTTAACATACAATGCAAACAAAATCGGTGAAAAGATACACCCCTGCTTGAGGCCTATATCCATAGGGACTCGTTTTGTAGTGATACTCCCTAGACTGAGTTGGCTTTGCACATCTGTATGCAGGGTCACGGTGGGACTGTGTGCTGAAGCGTACTGAACGGCGATCATGCATTTCTCTTCAACGAAAGCCACTTCTGCTCCTAACTCAGTTTCTCGTTGTTTCTCTCCGGACACTGTAGCTTTCTCCATCCAGTAAAGACATTCGTCGTCTGTCCGTTCCGTCCGCCTGTCCGTACAAACATTTTGGATTGTAATTGCAAAGCCATTCGTCGGATTTGTATCTCCTTTGGAATGCCGATAGATCCGCATGGGAGAACGGATAGTAGAACACCCCTCACTTTGTGTACTTTGACCTGTGACACCACGACCCAGCATGACTTCATAGCCATATAAGGAAAGGAATGTCGCCCCGCATGACGTCATAGCCATATAAGGAAAGGAATGTCTCCCCTCGCATGACATCATAGCCATATAAGGAAAGGAATGTCTCCCCTCGCATGACGTCATAGCCAAATAAGGAAAGGAATGTCTCCCCCGCATGACCTCATAGCCGTATAAGGAATAGAATTTCGCCCCCGTGGGAAGGTTGGTTTCCCATAATAGCCCAACACGTCACGCGGGAAGATATGTTTCCTGTAACAGCGCATGACATCACAGCCGTATAAGGAAAGGAATGTCGCCCCCGTGGGAAAGTTGGTTTCCCATAATAGCCCTACCCATCACACGGGAAGATACGTTTCCTATAATAGCGCATGACCTCACAGCTATATAAGGAAAGGAATGACACCCCCGTGGAAAGGTACGTTTCCTATAATAGGGATGTTACCCCCGTGGGATGGTCGGTTTTCCAAAATAGCCCTACACGTCATGTGGGAAGGTTCGTTTCCTTTAATAGAGAAACTAATGTCACCCCCGTACGTTTTCTATAATAGCGCATGACCTCACAGCCGTATAAGGAAAGGAATGCTCCCCTCCCCCCCCCCCCCCCCCCCCCCCCCCCCGTGGAAAGGTACGTTTCCTATAATAGCGCATGACCTCACAGCCGTAGAAAGAAAGGAATGTCATCCCCGTGGGAAAGTAGGCTTCCCATAATAGCTCTCAACATCATGCGAGAAGGTACGTTTCTATAACAGCGTAGGTTCGAATCTTCTGTGTTCTTTTTTGACGTCATCTGCGGCTGTCCATAAATGATTCTGGACACCGCAATAAAAACTCTTTGTCTTATCTTCGATACCCATGTAGAAAAATCCACATCTCGCTAATTCTTCGGGCGTTTTTGCACATTCATCTGGCAACATGAATTCGAATGTTTTCAGTCTGTGTTCTTCTCAAGCATATTTGGGATATAACGGTGGTAGAACACCGCCTCGCTGAATATTTTCCAATTCAGTTTCTGTTAAATGACTAAATTCCTGTTCAAATGAGATACTAGAAACTGGTGGCTCGGTCATCTGTACTCCGCCGTCGCTTACGGCCCTTCTTAGAGCGCCTATTCTCGAGTTTCACTGGTGGCTCGGTCATCTGTACTCCGCCGTCGCTAACGGCCCTTCTTAGAGCGCCTATTCTCGAGTTTCAGCCTGATGTCTCTATTATAAGCGGGGTTCTGGGTGATTTTAAAACCTTGAATGAGAGAGAGTAGATCTTCCTTCACCAAATGCTTTATTGTGAATGAATATATATATTTTTCTTACAAAGGGGAAACTCGCTACACTAGTGTGTTGTACAATAATCATTACAATTGCAAATATAAAATTAGATTAAATTGTTAACTAAACACTAAACATTCCGAGAGCTAGGTACGCTCTCAACAAGAGCTCCATAAGCTCTTTGAGCATGAACACCTTTTTAATGTCTCAGATACGAAGTATTAAGCTCGTATCTATCTGAACAGCGATGTGGAATATTCACAGTCAGTTTACGCTCGTGAGCTTTATGAGCTCCCGAGCTAGTATGAACTGTATACGCACATAACAGGCGTTACTCGGTCCAGAGGAAGGCTTATAAGCTTTTCTAGAGAACGAGTAACGGCTGTTACATTGCAGTTATAGATTGGGAATCTGCTTTGCATAAAAAGAACGAGCTCGTGCATAAAAAATCAAACAGTAAAATCAAACAATGAGAGAAAATGAAAATGAATAATTCACATAAAAATAAAAGTGCATCCATTATGTCTAGGTAAATACGTAACTCACTAGAATAATCTTAAAGGACGTTTTGAGAATTAACAAGCCGTACCCCGAAATGAAGGGTGGATATTTCTGATAAGATACACCGTTATATCGCGACTGAGCGAGCTACTCGAGCTCCGACAGTTGCGATATAACGTTGTAAACTTTTACGCGACATAATGATAAAAACTCAGGTACATGTAGGCGCCGTTATTAGTTCATTACCTACATCCTGACTGGGGGAGCTCCCAGAGCTCGCCCATTCACGGTGTAACAATTAGGGTGCAGTGTATAATGTAAGACATAACAAATACATTTCTATAAGAACAATGGCAAAAGAAAGGTATTAGTCAACGTATTTATAGTTGCTATCTACACAAATATTCTTCAATAAGTATTTACACGATTGATAATGAAAGTTTTATCCAATTGACAATTATGTGATTGATCAAAATTTCTCGAGCTCTCTATTCACTACGGAAGCATGTTCACTTAAACATTTTGCACGGTTGAACGTGGCTGAATCACGTAATTAACCGGTATTTGATTACCTAGCATATCGCTTAGCAATTTATTTGCCACACGGATATTTCTAACTGAATATTTACACTTCAACCAGAGAATATTCGTCAAATTGGATGGAATGCAATTAATTAATAATTCCTCCCGTAATTTATTCAAATAATAATTGTTTAATATTTTCTAAGAAATTCGTTCGTTTCTTTTCATCTGTACAAATGCCTTAGTCATTAAAGTGTGGCTTTCACAAAGCCTTCATTAAAAGCTTATTTTATCATTACGTTTTAGAACTAGAAGCGCTACAGCTGACACAGTCTACGATAGACACTTCATTTGAAGCAAAATTACATTTTCGAACTTGGGAGTGCTAAAGCTGACACAGTCTACGATAGACACTCCATTCAAGGCCTTTAATGGCATTTAACTTCGCCTTTTTGTATTTAAGTAATTACACAACTTTTCTATTTTAACTTTGAATTTTGTATTTGAAGAAGCTACACAATTATTTCAACATGGTACGATTTAACCTGGTATATTTTGACTGGGAGAGACTTTAATCTATCTCAGTCAAAATAAGCCAGTTCGATTGAAATTTCTCACCTTAACGTATTTTAGTTCATGAATTTTAACATTTCAACGGAAATAGAATGTAGAAATATATACAAATATACATAATCTTACCTTGAATGAGAGAGAGTAGATCTTCCTTCACCAAATGCTTTATTGTGAATGAATATTTCGAAAATCGCGTGAAGAAAATATATTCGCTCGATTGTATAACCGTCTTGCATAATGCCTTAGAAGTTAGGAACAAAGAGATATAGCCAGGAGATACTTATCGTCAAACCCATTCAAGACAAAGCCGACCTTTATTGATTTATCGGACAGTTGTCGCTAAAGCATTATTGTTATAGAATCGTGACATGATAATTGTCGAATTTGGCCAGCAGAAGTTGCATAACGTGAAGGAGCCGACCGCGCAACACAGCGGTCGAGTCTGCACGATAGCGACTTCTGCTGATAAGTAAGTGTGATGGCTTTTCATGTTCTAAAAGGCAGTTATCTGTAAAGGGCAATATGACATTAACACTGGTATGTCTAGGTGTTTGCGACTTTAACCCTTGTGCGCTATAGGCATTATGATATCTCCATTGTCCAAGATTGAATATCGGTGACGGATAAAATATTTCACAAATATATCATTTTTAGATAAATTATTCGTAAGCATATAGTGATAGTCGCCATAGTAACATCCCGACAACGGAGTAGTAAAAAAAAAAAAATTGTCCGAAAAGCGGCCTTGAATGCGCACTTGATTAAATCGATATTTGTTTGAATGTTTGTTTAAATTTTTTTCGATTGTCCTGTGTTGAGGAGGCAATCCATACGAATCAAAGTATTAAACTGTCCGAGATCCGATGTAAAAAAACACCCATAGTTCACCATGTCTATACCTGGGGTCGGTATTAGCTATAAACATAACAGGTCGCCTGGTGGGAAGGGTTCTCGGCAAGCGGTTTCTGGCAAAAACTCTCAAACTAAAATGTCTTGAGATGTTGGTCCGAACTCATTACGTCAAGCAGTTGTAAAGTATTCATGTTGAATAATCAAATATAACGTTCCTCTGTTTATCAATTTCTATTATGTTTTGAAATTCTACGTATACTATAACGATTGGCGTTATCGGAAGGGCGTCTTCAAAATGTATTTCCAATCTCAAATTTCCTCTTTTAACCAAGTTGAAATGTTCGCCGTGGGATAAATCTGGTGACAGATCGAAAGCAAACAATGTATAGCCTCTCGCATAATCTTCCCGACTGACGTTATTCCCTTCGTCTTCAAATATTTTGACCTGTTGCCTGAAACAGACTGGAGTAACTTCTCACTATTTCTCCGTGCCCAAAAACGAGGCTGTAACGGTTTGGCAGGGATCTGTTGCCCATCTATATATATGGCTAAGAAATTAACGTTATAATGTCCGACGTTGAACGAGTTCTTTGCGAAATTTCTATTGAATGCATCATTATCTACACAACCTATGACAAGGCGCTTTGGGAGCTGTCCTGAATACATTTTCCTGTGTCATGCTCAAATTTCCTTTCGTTATAGAAAATAGTTTGGTCTGTACACGGTCTATCGGATATTTGGCAGTACCCCTCTCTAAAGCGTTCACGTGGGCTAATCGCACAACGGGGTTAAGGTGCTCTTTTCTGATAAACAAGGATACTTCTTTGATGTTAACTTTATAATTTGCCGCATTTGACATTAATGCGAAAGCATCTCTAGATCTATTTAGTTTTACATGTAAATTTACACCGTTGAGAAGATAACGCTGTTGATGACAAATGTCCACATGTAATCTTCCGCTCATATCGACAATTTTACTCCCGTCAGTGAATTTTTTTCTGTTATTTAATCCATTATTTTCAGCTAAATCTTCAAAATTCCCGGCAGTATCTTTATACCACAATGCAGTTGTTAGTTGAGATTTTTTCGCAACAGGCCCATAAGAAAGTAAAGTTTCTAAATATGCCCTGCAGGGGTAGGTGTTATTTGAAGGTGAGATAAGTTTCTGGTTCAGGCTAATTTCCACTTGATTAAACAACGAATGAAGCCATAAGCTGGTGGGACCAGTCGTGTCAGTGTCACCTAACTCACCTCCATCCATTTTTAATATTTGAGCGTTTACGTGGAGATAGCTGAACTAAATTCAAATAATCATCACCGCTCCCAGAAATGTAAAATTCTATTGGTCCACTATTTCCAATTGTAGCTAAAGGTCGAAATTCTATCCACTGCCCAGATTCAACACTCGTTTGCGTCGGTGATATTTAAAACATATCTAATTCGCTGTTGACAATTCTGCAGATTTGGTTGGGATTAATTAGAGCCATTCTCAATCGTCTATCCTTCCGAAGATACCCGTCTTTACCGTTCTCTTTCTTTCCTTTGAAATGGTAGATTTTTTTCTTGTTACCCCTTTTATAATTTGGGTGCGGCGTGTAGGAGGGCGCTGCTCAGGTTGGCCAGGAGGGTGGCCAGCAATTCCCCGAACAAGAGCTTCTTTAAAGCGTTTTAACCCAGATGTTTTTACATCTTTTCCAGGAGCTACATCTTCGACAAATTTCACACTTTTTTCAAAAATTGTTTTCCTACATTTTTAGCCAGTGGGTATGGTATACTGCGTGCTTCAGGGCACCAAAAATACTTCCTAATCCGTGCCCCCTCTGAATTTGTGCTCCAGAGAAAACCGGTAAACCCGACCCTACTTGTTCCAAGTAATAGTCTTCAAATAATTTTGCGTTACAACAGTACGTCGTTGTTTGAAATGAAGCGTCACGGTCAACTTACCACGTTCGAATGGGACAGGCGTTCCTGTATCATCCTTTATATACACCTCCACAGTGTCAAAGTGTTTCTGAGAGATGGGGGAGATAATATGCATTTTCAAAAGAACGCGATACTGTTGTTCCATATTCACCTTCTACGGGTATTAGTACAATGCGGACCTAGGGGGGTTTGATCATCCCCTACTAGGCGGGTCCTCAGGTGGCGGATAGAGGACGGCCTGCTCAATTGGGCAGGTTTGCTAATTTTTAATTGGCAGGTTTGCTCAATTGAGCTGGTTCGCTGCGGAATATACGAATACGCAGCCCCGGACCAAAATGATCAACCCTGCTAATACCATCTTGCAGGCACCTTGTTCTCCCGTGAGGTGCATTCCGAAGGCCCCGGAAGAAGGAATCCTGGCAGTTGAGGACTAGTGGCCCCGTTAGGGCAGTCTCCGGGATGGAGCCCTGGTCTCCATTTCGGAGATAATGTTCAACACACTGCTTTGGCCCCAATTTCGGGAGTAGAAGGATGGTCGGATGGTCCGTTCTGGCCAATCGGGAGCCCCCACCCCAAAAAGTACTGGGTGTCACGTCGGGGGGCATTTGGTGGCCATTCAATCAGTCATTTCTTTTCATCATTTATCATAATTGCCATTGTGTGCTGATTTTAAACTTATCTTTTAACCAAATACTTATTTTTGCTGCACTGTTTGTTTCAGTTTCAGGTGGCAATCGTAATTACAGTGTTTTATAAAGTGATTGGTTGGAGGTCGCCATCTGAAGACCTGGCACTTCCACACACGGGCCAATCAGCCAGTGGCATACTTCGGTATCAACACTGGCTGAGTATACTGCCCCATACCAGGTATGTGGGAATACCGGCAACCCGGTGGGTTCACTGCATGGCAGTAACCCTACCCCTTGTTGGACTCCGTGGTGGGTGGGAGCCGGGGCAGTGAACGTTTAAAATATTAACATGGCTACCTCACAACCAAAAATCAAACGACCGTTTTTAGACACTGGACTACGAGATTCTGACTCTGATGACGACCTTATTAAATCACTGATTCCACCTGAAGACAACCTTCCAAAATTCATTCTACTGCATTCAACTGATGAAAATAAAAAACTAAGTAATCTAAACCCATTTGCTCCCGATAAGGCCATCAAAGGTATAGCAGGAACTGTAAAGGATATAAAGAAGCTACGCTCTGAAGATTTATTAATTCAGTGTTCCAGACAAGTTCAAACATTTAATCTTTTACTTACTACAAAATTAATTGACATTAGTATTAAAGCAAGTTATCATAAAACTTTAAACAGTAGCAAGGGAGTTATCAGAAATCCTGAACTAGCTGACATGGAAGAAAATGAAATTACATGTGAATTAAAACCTCAAGGAATCACCTCTGTAAGACGAATTGAAATCAACAAACAAGGAAACAAAATTAAAACAAACACTTACATCTGCACCTTTGATGGTACAAGACCTCCAAAGTCAATTAAGATTGGTTACTTGAACGTCAGAGTGGATTTGTACATCCCAAATCCACTGCGATGTTTCAAGTGCCAGAAGTTTGGACATGGCCAGGATTCTTGTCGGGGCAAGAAAATCTGCTTTAAATGTGGTATCAACCATGAAGATCCTTGTACTACTACAGATTATAAATGTGTCAACTGTCAGGGCAATCACATGTCATCATCTAAGGATTGCCCTGTATGGAAAAAAGAAAAACTCATACAAAAAGTGAAATGCGAAAAGCAGATTAGTTTTAAAGAAGCAAGAGAAATCATTATGTCAATGCCGGGGATGAATTTACCACCGTCATCTTATGCAAATGCTATTAAGCATTCTGCACCAATTACAAAATCAGTACAATGTCAAACAGATCTTACATGGCTACATAATATACAACCAAAACCTTTAAACCCATTCAGTATAACACAAACAACAAATACGAACAGTTCTTCCACTCAAACTAAAACAATTGATAGTAAAAACAAAGGAAAAAAGATAAATGAAATGTCAAATGATCATCCACAATCTAGTCAACGTCAGAGTCAGAATCAAAGTCAAAAAAGCAGAAAAGAAAAAAAGAAAACTCTTTCAGATCGAATTCCCAAATTTTCTAGGAATATTGTAACTAGAAATAGGTTTGAGGCCTTCGAGGAAATGTCTGTGGACGAATGTCTCACGGAAACATTTTCAAATAATCCGCTTCCGTCATTGCAGGGAAGGTCCCCACGCAAATCTTCACCAAAAAGAACTACGGGGGAAATTTCACCCATACGACCACCTTCAAAATCACCTTCCAAACATGCATAGTACACCAAAACAAAATATAATACAGTGGAATTGTCGAGGTTTTAGAGCTAATTTTAATGAACTTGGTCTTCTCAGCCAAAAGTATAAACCTGCTGCTTTTTGCCTGCAGGAAACTCTTTTAAAGAAACCCGAGACTCAAGATCATTCAGCTTTTAAGCATTATACATCGTATAATGCCTGGGCAGATGATAATGATCTTCATATTCGTGGAACGACTGTCTTGGTTAGAAATGACATCATTCACAGTACTGTACCATTACAGACAAATTTACAGGCTGTGGCGGTACGCCTAACTTTAGACAAAACAGTTACACTCTGTTCTATTTACGTTTCACCAAGTAAAGCCTTACAATTGAATGACCTTGAGCTGCTGGTTCGACAACTCCCAACTCCATACATTTTGTTGGGTGATTTTAACGCACATAGCCCCCTTTGGGGTAATTCCTGCAGTCAAGAAGATGCAAAAGGTAAAACTGTGGAAGAGTTCATTACAAAATATGACTTGTGCTTGTTCAATGATGGGTCAGATACTTACCTGCACCCCGCATCTGGTTCTTACACGTCAATTGATTTAACAATTGCATGCCCTTCTGTCTTTCTTGATTTTTCATGGAAGGCAGAAGATGACTTGTGCGGGAGTGACCACTTTCCGATTGTGTTGGAGAGTGTAGTTCCGGCGGATGATGAGAGGGTGCCCCAGTGGAATTTTAAAAAGGCCGACTGGGACACTTTCTCATCGCTTTGTTCTGAACGCCTCACACGGGAGAAATTTCAGGACAGTACTGACCAGATTGAACACTTCACCACAGAGTTGATTGACATTGCAAGCCAAGTCATTCCTAAAACCTCGGCAATTCCAAAACGTTTCACTAAACCATGGTTTGATACTGAGTGCAAACAGGCTATAAAAGATCGCAAGAAATTTGAGAGGGAATTTAATAAGTCACCAACTACAGAAAATTTGGACAGATTGCGTATAAATCGGGCAAAAACAAGACGACTTTTAAAACATAAAAAGAAAAGTTCATGGGAAACTTATGTTTCGAAACTAAATCAAAATACTCCCATCACTAAAATTTGGAAAATGATTAAAAAAATTAAAGGAAAAGAAACAAAATCAGCAGTACAACACCTAAAAGATAACAACACACTCATAACATCAAAACAGGAAATTTCAAACAAGTTGGCCTCTACATTTTCTAAACATTCGTCGTCTGAAAATAGTAACCCAGAATTCCTCAAACTAAAAAAACAACAAGAAAAACAAAAGATTAAATTTACATCCAATAACTCAGAGGACTACAACGAACCTTTCTCTATGGAAGAGTTATGTAACTCTTTGCATAGAGCAAAGGATTCAGCCACTGGACCCGATAAAATACACTATCAACTTTTAAAACATCTGCCTCAAACTTCACTAGAACTTTTATTGTCAGTTTTTAATGACATTTGGGTGACTGGCCAGTTTCCACCATCCTGGCGAAAGGCAACAATTATTCCTATTCCAAAGCCTGATAAGGATCACAGTAATCCAAGTAATTACAGACCAATTGCACTAACTAGTTGTCTCTGTAAAACCATGGAGAGTATGATAAATGACCGACTTGTCTGGTTTCTGGAATCAAACAATCTGCTTGCGGATGTTCAATGTGGTTTCAGAAACCAGAGGAGTACTGTGGATCATTTGGTCAGACTTGAAACGTTTATAAGAAACGCCTTTGCTAGAAAAGAACATGTGGTCGCCATCTTCTTTGATCTGGAGAAGGCATATGATACAACGTGGACGTATGGGATTTTAAAAGATCTTTTTAACATGGGGTTGAGAGGGCGTATGCCCCTTTTTATTGAAAACTTTTTAAAGGACCGCCAATTTCAGGTTCGTGTTGGATCAACGTTATCTGATCCTCACGAGCAGGAATTGGGGGTTCCTCAGGGTAGTATTTTATCTGTTACCCTCTTTTCAATTAAAATTAATAGTATCATCGACGCAATTGAGAATATGGTAGATTCGTCATTGTATGTTGATGACTTTTTGATCTGCTATAGCAGCAAAAAGATGAATGCTATAGAGCGCAAACTTCAGCTGTGTTTAAATAGGATTCAAAAATGGGCTATCGAAAATGGTTTTAAATTTTCAAAGACAAAAACGAATTGTGTTCATTTTTGCAAGCTTCGGAAACTTCACCTCGATCCGGAGTTGAAAATTGATGGTAGTCCTATCCAAGTTGTTAAGGAGGTGAAATTCTTAGGTTTGTTGTTTGACAACAAACTGAATTTCACTTCCCACATAAAACAACTAAAAGTTAAATGTAAGAGAGCTCTGAACCTACTGGAGGTTGTTGGTAGCGCCGATTGGGGTGCTGTCCAAAAAACTTTGCTCCATTTGTATAGATCTCTTGTTCGATCAAAGTTAGATTACGGTTGTATAGTTTACGGTTCTGCAAGGAAATCATATCTCAAACCACTTGATGCAATTCATAATAGTGGTATTAGAATTAGTCTAGGGGCTTTTCGAACATCCCCAATAGACTCGATGCTTGTTGAGGCAGAGGAGCCTTCTCTTGAGAAGCGCAGAATTAAATTATCTCTCCAGTATGTGTCTAAACTTTTGGCCAATCCTTCAAATCCTGCTTATAATTGTGTTTCAGAACCTCAAAATGTTGAATTTTATAACCGCCACCAGAAACACATTCCTCCATTGGGAATTAGAATCAAATCCCACATGGAGTCTCCCAAAATTGATTCTGATTCTATAAAAGAAAACCGTAAATCACATATTCCTCCTTGGCATCTTAAAAAACCTACAATTATTTTGGATCTTGCTTCTACCAAAAAATCTGATACCAATTCCTTGCAGTTCAAACAAAAATATGCCGAAATAAAGTCCAAGTATAGTACATATACAAGGATCTATACAGATGGATCTAAAGATGGTGACAAAGTATCATCAGCTGCTGTTACTGGTGATCATGTCACCTCAACCAGAATCCCGAATCAAAGTTCTATTTTCACAGCTGAAGTTAAAGCTATTCAACTCGCACTTGAGCACATCGAGAATGTACAGGAAAGAAAGTCGATCATCTTCTCCGACTCTCTTTCCTCTTTACTTGCTTTACTCAACCCCAAGTTGAAGAACCCTCTCATTTTGGAACTTCGTGAGAAGTTGACAACTCTCATGTCTGACCAATATGATATCGTGTTTTGCTGGTTACCCGGACATGTTGGTATCGCTGGTAACACCAGGGCAGACAGTGCAGCAAAACAGGCTTTATCCAAGCCTCTCACTGATTTTAAGATTCCGTTCAGTGACTTCAAACCACATATCAGTAGTTACATCAAATCCATGTGGCAGGCGGAATGGGATGGAGCGACAAATAACAAGCTTCATCGCTTCCGACCAACTATTTCAGATCCCTACCCGTCTAGTAACCTTTGTAGAAAGGATCTTGCAGTTTTGACGCGATGTCATATTGGTCATACAAGACTAACACATTCCTTTTTGTTGGAGGGTACTGTGCGACCAGAGTGTGTTCCTTGTCAGCAGGTGTTGTCAGTGGAACACATTCTTTTACATTGTACAGATTTTAATCTTGTCAGAGGGCAGTATTTTTCTGTAGGATCTCTGAGAGATCTTTTTTATCGTACGAGCCCGAATATGATTCTCGCATTTTTGAAATCAATCAACCTTTTTAATAAATTTTAAAATTGTTTTTATTATCTTAAACTAAAGTCTTTAAGACTTACATTGCTGGTTGACTGGTGAGCTATTCATATTTCTTGTTTCTTCACGCATCACTGTTCATACTATATTGTTTTTATCATTTTTATTATGGTTGTTTTTACTCATCTTTGTATTTCATTCTTGTCATGTTAACCTTTTATCGTTTTCTCGCCACGATATGGCCTTAGCTGCTGATGTGGCGTTAAGCACCAATAAATAAATAAATAAATAAGTACAATGCGGAGAAGTGGGACCCCAGAATCGTCGACCGCCTGATCTCGAACCAAATCGCAATACACGTATAGAGAATAAAATCCCCGGTTTATGTCCGCCACACGAGAAGCTTTGCACCAACCTTGATAAAATACATTCTGTTCAAATCCGAAAATGTTTCGAAGACAAGGACTCAGTGTCCCCTCAGCTTTATGTTTAACGACGATGATTATTTTTTGAGTGATTGTATCCAACCAGGCAGGGTTAGATTTAGCCTAGCTAAATCAAGTTCTTTAAGCAGATCTAGGGGTTTTGTATATCGCCCCGTTATCAGTACAAATTTATACTGTTCCCTTTGATTTTTACGATTACAAAGCCTTCCTTCAGCTTCTCTGATGTTAAACCAAGTGTTTGGGTATTGTATTTCAGTTAGGGCCACTTTCCACCCCCCATTGAGATTTATGGGTTGACTCAATTGCGTTCGAAAATACGTTAGCGTATTGTCGGGAAATCTGTGCACTGAACTATTGCTAGGTGGATGTAAATAAAACATTATTTCTTCCTGATGGGGGGCGGGGGGGGGGGGGGGGTAGGGAGTAAATATCCTACCGAACTACTTAAGAGGGCTGTCCACAACTGAGGATTATTTGCTTCCACACTTAAATTGACAATACTGGTGATGATAATCACATACAAGATAATCACGTGCACAAAATATGTTTTTTCACTTTAAGGAACTTTGGTCCCACGGAACAGCCACGACCTGTTACTAAGAGTGTCTTCCTTCATAATGAGAATTTTTACGCAGTTCTCAACCTTTATATCGAACAATCTGACTTCGTTTAATCCAAGAATTAAACGACTTTGGGCAGCCTGACCATTTTACGAGAAGTTCCTTCCCTTTTCCCTTTCCGTGCGTTTTTAATACGTTTTCAATTTTATAAGTGGTCTTCTCAGCTACGTGTTGAATTTCTTCTTCATAAAACCCTCCTAACTCTACCCCGTTATCATCTCTCAACCTATAGCTTATCGGACATCCCGGTATTATTTTTGCTATGGTAAAGAGTTCTTCACAGATAATAATAATAATAATAATAATAATAATAATAATAATGTTTAAGCCTAAAATCCACATAGTGCTCTTTGGCTTTACATGCTACACTGTAATGACTTAGTGCATGGGTTTCATCTCTATGTGGTCAAACAAAATGCTTGGCCAAATAGATATGTTTACAAGTCTGACTTAAATTGTTTGATGGTCGGTTCCGTTTTTATATGACTTGGTAAGGAATTCCGGAGAACAGGTGCAGCAACTGAGAAAGCCCTATCGCCGGCTGAGGTCAATTTTGCATTCTGTGTGACAAGGTTGTTAGAGTCAGCGGAACGCAAGTTTCTCGTTGGTGTGTGCAGATCACTTAACTACATATCTCCAGAAGAGACTAATAAGAAAAATGGGATGAATATATCGGCTTCAAAATATTTGAACAGAAAGCCAGTTGTGAAAAGGGTTAAAATCAAGTTCAAATTAAATGATTATGTGAGACTTTCATTTCTAAAACATCCATTTCGCAGATCTTATCATCAGCAATGGAGTGGTGAACTGTTTAAAATTAGTGAAAGGTTTATAAAACAAAGTATTTAATTATACAAATTAGTTGACTTTAATGACATGAGGGTGGTTTTATGAGCACGAACTCCTAGGGGGATTTGATCGTCCCCTACTAGGCGGGTCCTCGGGTGGCGGATAGAGGACGGCCTGCTCAATTGGGCAGGTTTGCTAATTTTTGATTGGCAGGTTTGCTCAATTGAACTGGTTCGCTGCGAAATACACGAATACGCAGCCCCGGACCAAAATGATCAACCCTGCTAATACCATCTGGCAGGCACCTTGTTCTCCCGTGAGGTGCGTTCTGAAGGCCCCGGAAGAAGGAATCCTGGTAGTTGAGGACTCGGGCCCCGGTTAGGGCAGTCTCCGGGATGGAACCTGGTCTCCATTTCGGAGATAATGTCCAACACATTGCTTTGGCCCCAATTTCGGGAGTAGACAGATGGTCGGATGGCCCGTTCTGACCAATCGGGAGCCCCCAACCCCAAAAATATCGAGTGTCACGTCGGGGGGCATTGGGTGGTTATTCAATCGGTCATTTCTTTTAGTTTTGTTTTACAATTGCTATCCAAACTGACTTTTAATGATTTTTATATCTTTTTGACATCTTCCATTTTGTTACACTGTCTGCGTCGTTTGTCAGAAGTAGTTTTTGTTGTACTGGTTTTTACTGAAATGATTGGTTGAATGGCCGTCACGGCCTGGCACTTCCCATAGACGTTCAACGGGCCAATCCTCCAGCGGTATGCATTAGCATCAACGCTGGGGGAGTATGCTGCTTGTGTACTTCTGGTGCTGTTCGCTGGACATCCGCGACATTAACCCCCTAGGTTGGGCTCGGAGTAAGGGTGGAAGTCATGGGCAGAAGAACAACTATTTACAACACAATGGATAAAAATACACCAAAATTTAAAAGACGGTATGAATCAGCGGAATTAGATTCTGACTCAGATTTGGATCCTGACAGGAAACAACCTAAAACAGATACATGGGCAAAATTTATCAACATTTTCTCAGCAGATGACAGTAAACCTATCAATAAGATGAATCCTTTTATTTTACAGAAATCAATACAAAGTATCGCAGGCTCGGTGAAAGATGTTAAAAAAATGAGAACAGGAGGTATTTTAATAGAATGCGTCCATGAGAAACAGTCAATGGCCTTATTAAAAGTTACAAAAATTCATGATACAGATATGTAAATGCATGCCCTCACAGGACCCTTAATAATAGCAAAGGTGTAGTTCGAACTCGTGAGCTGGCTGATATTGACGAAGTTGAAATTGTTAACGAAATGGCATCTCAGGGAGTTAAGACAGTTAAAAGAATTGAAATTAAAAAAGATGGGAATATTATTAAAACCAATACCTACATTTTTACCTTCAATACAACACAACCACCCAAATCAGTGAAAATAGGATATGTGAATGTCAAAGTGGATTTGTTCATTCCAAATCCGCTTCGATGTTTCAGGTGTCAGAAATTCGGCCACAGTAAAGACGCCTGCCGAGGCCAATCAATCTGCCATCGATGTGGTTTAAAACATGACGAGCCATGTACTAGTGAACATATAAAATGCACAAACTGTCAGGGCAATCACATGTCATCTTCTAAAGATTGCCCTATCTGGAAGAAGGAAAAATCAATTCAAAAAACTAAATGCGAGAAACAAGTCAGCTTTAAAGAGGCCAGAGACATTGTAGCATCCATGCCTGGCATGAATATGACAACACCATCATATGCTAGAACACTGAAACAAAAGATTCCAACAAAATCAGTAGAATGTCAAACACTATATACATGGCTTAAAGGCGGTATACCAACCCCTTTACAGGCCTTTACAATAGAACAAATTGAACACACAGAACCAAAGTCAACACAAACAAATTCAACTGCTCCCTCCACATCGAATGAAACAAAAACAAAAAACACACATCAACAAGCAAACATCTCGGCACAGAAGAGTAAAAATCAAGGTTTGAAACCCGTACAGAACAATGGGTCAGACAAGTCAAAACAAAATCAACGAGACAGCCAGCAGCAAAATTTGAGCCAGAGTCAGAGGAGACAAGAAAAATCCCGTAAAGATAAAGAAAAACAAATATTAGAATCAGACAGAATCACAAAACGCCTTCAAAATGTTGTGACGAGCAACATGTTTGACGGCATCGAGGCAATGTCAGTCGATGAGTGCATCGATGACACGTTCTCGTCTAAGCCACGCCTGTCTTCATCACAGGGGAAGTCCCCACGTAAGACTTCACCAAAAAAAAAAACGGGGGCAATATCTCCCATACGTCCACCAGCAAAATCGCCAATCAAACATGGCCAACACACCTAAACACAATATAATACAGTGGAATTGTCGAGGTTTTAGAGCGAATTTTAATGAACTGGGCCTTCTAAGCCAAAAATATACACCTGCTGCCTTTTGCCTGCAGGAAACTCTTCTAAAGAAACCCGAGGCTCAGGATCATTCAGCTTTCAAGCATTATACATTGTATAATGCCTGGGCAGATGAAAATGATCTTCATATTCGTGGAACATCTGTTTTAGTTAGGAACGACATCATTCAGAGTCCTGTTCCATTACAGACAAATTTTCAGGCTGTGGCGGTACGCCTAACATTAAACAAAACAGTTACACTTTGTTCGATTTATGTTTCACCAAGTAAAACCCTACAGCTGAATGATCTTGAGTTACTGGTCAAACAGCTCCCAACTCCATACATTTTGATGGGTGATTTTAACGCACAAAGCCCTCTTTGGGGTAATTCCTGCAGTCAAGAAGATGTAAAAGGTAAAACTGTAGAAGAGTTCATTACCAAATATGACTTGTGCTTGTTTAATGATGGTTCAGACACTTATTTGCACCCCGCATCTGGTTCGTATACATCAATTGATCTTTCAATTGCATGCCCTTCTATCTTCCTTGATTTTTCGTGCAAGGTAGAAGATGACTTGTGCGGGAGTGACCACTTTCCAATTGTTTTGGAGAGTGTAGTTCCGGCGGATGATGGGAAGGTACCCCAGTGGAACTTGAAAAAGGCTGACTGGGAGACTTTCTCGTCGCTCTGTTCTGAACGCCTAACACGGGAGAAATTTGGCGAAATAGACCAAATAGAACATTTCACCACAGAGTTGCTTGGCATTGCAAGCAAGGTCATTCCTAAAACCTCGGCAAATCCAAAACGTTTCACCAAACCATGGTTTGATGCTGATTGCAAACAGGCTATTAAAGATCGGAAAAAGACTGAACGGGAATTTAATAAGTCGCCAACCACACGTAACTTGGACAAACTTCGTTTAAATCGGGCAAAAACAAGACGACTGATTAAACAAAAAAAGAAAAGTTCTTGGAAAACATATGTGTCTAAACTTAATCAAAACACCCCCATCAATAAAATTTGGAAAATGATAAGGAAAATTAATGGAAAAGACACAAAATCAACGGTTCAACATCTGAAAGATAACAACACACTAATCACATCAAAAAAAGAAATTTCAAATAAATTGGCCTCCACATTTTCGAAACATTCGTCTTCTGAAAATTGTAATCCTGAATTTCTCAAAATTAAAAAACAACAAGAAAAACAAAAGCTCAAATTTACCTCCAATAATTTAGAGGATTACAATGAACATTTCTCTATGGAAGAGTTAAATACCTCTTTACATAGAGCAAAGGACACTGCCACTGGACCCGATGAAATACATTATCAACTTTTAAAACATCTGCCGCAATCATCTCTTGAACTTTTACTATCTATTTTTAATGACATTTGGGTGACTGGCCAGTTTCCACCGTCTTGGCGCAAAGCAATAGTAATTCCCATTCCTAAGCCTGAAAAGGATCACAGCAACCCTAGTAATTATAGGCCTATTTCCTTAACAAGTTGTCTGTGCAAAACCATGGAGAGGATGATCAATGATCGACTTGTCTGGTTTCTGGAATCGAACAATCTGCTTGCGGATGTTCAGTGTGGTTTCAGAAACCAGAGAAGTACTGTGGATCATTTGGTCAGACTTGAAACGTTTATAAGAAATGCCTTTGCCAGAAAAGAACATGTGGTCGCCATCTTCTTTGACCTGGAAAAGGCATATGACACAACGTGGACGTATGGGATTTTAAAAGATCTTTTTAACATGGGGTTGAGGGGGCGTATGCCTCTTTTTATTGAAAACTTTTTGAGGAACCGCCAATTTCAGGTTCGTGTTGGGTCAACGTTATCTGATCCTCATGGGCAGGAGTTGGGGGTTCCTCAAGGAAGTATTTTATCTGTTACCCTTTTTTCAGTGAAAATCAATAGTATTATTGATGCAATTGAAAACATGGTTGACTCTTCATTGTATGTAGATGACTTTTTAATCTGCTATAGCAGCAAAAAAATGAATGCTATAGAGCGCAAACTTCAGCTGTGTTTGAATAGAATCCAGAAATGGGCTACAGAAAATGGCTTCAAATTCTCTAAAACAAAAACTAATTGCGTTCATTTCTGTAAGCTCCGGAAACACCACCTTGATCCGGAATTGAAAATAGACGGGAGTCGAATTAATGTTGTTAAAGAAGTGAAATTCTTGGGTTTGTTGTTTGACAGCAAACTGAATTTCACTTCTCATATAAAACAACTAAAGGTAAAGTGTAAAAGGGCACTGAACCTTTTGAAAGTAGTTGGTAGCACTGATTGGAGTGCTGACCAAAAAACATTACTCCGTCTGTATAGATCACTTGTCAGATCAAAATTAGATTACGGCTGTGTGGTTTACGGTTCAGCAAGAAAGTGATATCTCAAACCTCTTGATGCCATTCATAATAGTGGCATAAGAATCAGCCTTGGTGCTTTTCGAACATCACCAATAGATTCAATGCTTGTTGAGGCAGAGGAGCCTTCTCTTGAGAAGCGCAGAATTAAACTTTCACTCCAATATGTTTCAAAACTTCTTTCTAATCCGTCCAACCCTGCATACAATTGTGTCTCAGAACCTCAAAATACTGATTTTTTTAACCGTCATCAGAAACATATTCCTCCATTGGGAATTAGAATAAAACCTCATATGGAGTCTGCCAAAATTGAACCAGTTACAATAAAAGAGAACCGTGAACCACAAACTCCTCCTTGGCATCTTAAAAAGCCAACAGTTATTTTGGACTTAGCATCTACTAAAAAGTCTGAAACAAATTCTCTGCAGTTTAAGCAGAAATACCTAGGGGGGTTTGATCATCCCCTACCCTAGGGGGGTTTGATCGTCCCCTACCCTAGGGGGGTTTGATCGTCCCCTACTAGGCGGGTCCTCAGGTGGCGGATAGAGGACGGCCTGCTCAATTGGGCAGGTTTGCTAATTTCTAATTGGCAGGTTTGCTCAATTGAGTTGGTTCGCTGCGAAATACATAAATACGCAGCCCCGGACCAAAATGATCAATCCTGCTAATACCATCTGGCAGGCACCTTGTTCTCCCGTGAGGTGCGTTCCGAAGGCCCCGGAAGAAGGAATCCTGGCAGTTGAGGACTCGTGGCCCCGGTTAGGGCAGTCTCCGTGATGGAGCCCTGGTCTCCATTTCGGAGATACTGTTGTTCAACACACTGCTTTGGCCCCAATTTCGGGAGTAGAAGGATGGTCGGATGGCCCGGTCTGACCAATCGGGAGCCCCCAACCCCAAAAATATCGGGTGTCACGTCGGGGGGCATTGGGTGGTCATTCAGACAGTCATTTCTTTTATTTAGATTTTATCACTACTACCCTGTATCGAGTTTTAATGATCTTAATACTTGTTTAAAACAGCTTTCGTTTTGTTGCGCTGTCTGCCTTGGTCATCAATCAGTAGTGGTTCTTGATGTACTCGTTTTTAATGAAATGGTTGGTTGAATGGCTGCCACGACCTGGCACTTCCCATAAACATTTGACGGGTCAATCCTTCAGCGGTATGCATTAGCATCAACGCTGGGGGAGTATGTTACCTTCAAAGTGTACTTCTGGTGATGATCGCTGGATATCCGCGACAGAACCCCCCAGGTTGGGCTCAAAGTAAGGGTGGAAGGCACGGGTAACGAGACACATAAATACAAACCATGGCTCAAACCACAAAACACAAACGACGGTTTTTAGATATTGATTTTAATGACCCAGACTCTGATATAGACAATTCAAGGTATACTCAAGATAAAGTCAACTGGCCAAGATTTCTATTAATCAACAGCATTAAGGAACAAACAGATATTCACAGGATAAACCCATTCATACTGGAAAAAACAATAAAAGGCATTGCTGGTACTGTAAAATCTGTCAAAAAATTAGATCAGGGGGTTTGCTTATTGAATGTACAAAAGAACAACAAGTTAATAACTTACTTAAAATGACGAAGATAGCTGATATTGAAGTGGGAGTCTGCCCTCACAAAACCCTCAACTACAGCCGAGGTGTTATTCGAACGCGTGAGCTAGCAGATATGCTAGAAATAGAGATTGCTCACGAATTAACCAACCAAGGGGTAACAGGGGTCAAAAGGATTGAAATTAAGAAGAATGGCTCTATTATTAAAACAAATACTTATATTGTTACATTTGGTTCATCACATCCTCCACAGTCACTCAAAATTGGTTACTTGAACGTCAAGGTGGATTTGTATATCCCAAATCCACTGAGATGCTTCAAGTGCCAAAAGTTTGGACACGGCCAGAATGCCTGCAAAGGTCAAAATATTTGTTACAAGTGCGGCGAAATTCATGATCAGCCATGTACATCTCAAACAAGTAAATGTATAAACTGTAAGGGCAATCACTATTCATCATCTAAGGATTGCCCTATATGGAAAAAAGAAAAGTTAATTCAAAAAACAAAATGTGAAAAACATATTAGTTTCAAAGAGGCCAGAGATATTGTATCAACCATGCCTGGCATGAACATAACACTCCCATCTTATGCAACAATTTCTAAACGGAAAGCACCGACAACGTCAATCGAATGCCAAACGGAATATACTTGGCTCGATGGCGTTTTACCAAAGTTGATAGACCCGTTTGCATTTGGTTCCATTGAACCAAAAACTACTCAAACTGAATTTACTTCACAAGAAATAACGAGAATAGAAGAGAAAAAAGATAATCCTAAACCTAAACCTGAAAACAAAAAACAACAACCCAAATCTGATCACAAAAATGAACACAATAGACAAAAACCGAAGCCAAACACAAAACTAGAACAAAAATCGAAACAAGAACAATCTCAGAGTCAGAGCCAGAAATCGAAAAAAGAAAAACAGAAATCACAATCAGACAGAACACCTAAAATGTTACAGAACATTGTTACCAAAAACATGTTTGATACATTTGAATCCATGGATTTTCAGGATGACATAGAGGATGCATCCCCCAATGTATTCCGTCGGAATTCATCCCAATGCAAATCTCCACGGAAAAATTCACCAAAGAAAAATACGGGGGTAATCTCTCCCATACGTCCACCATCAAAATCACCACCCAAACATGGATAGTACACAAAAGCACAATATAATTCAGTGGAATTGTCGAGGTTTTAGAGCTAATTTTAATGAACTGGGCCTTTTGAGTCAAAAGTATAAACCTGCTGCTTTTTGCCTGCAGGAAACTCTATTAAGGAAATCCGAGGCTCAAGATCATTCAGCTTTTAAGCATTATACACCCTATAATGCCTGGGCAGATGATAATGATCTTCATATTCGTGGAACGAGTGTCTTGGTTAGGGACGACATCATTCACAGTTCTGTACCACTACAAATTTACAGGCTGTGGCGGTACGCCTAACTTTGGACAAAACAGTTACACTTTGTTCTATTTACGTTTCACCAAGTAAAGCCTTACAGCTGAATGACCTTGAGCTGCTGGTCCGACAACTCCCAACCCCATACATTTTGTTGGGCGATTTCAACGCACATAGTCCCCTTTGGGGTAATTCCTGCAGTCAAGAAGATGCAAAAGGTAAAACTGTAGAAGAGTTCATTACAAAATATGACTTGTGCTTGTTCAATGATGGGTCAGATACTTACCTGCACCCCTCATCTGGTTCTTACACTTCAATTGATTTAGCAATTGCATGCCCTTCTGTCTTCCTTGATTTTTCATGGAAGGCAGAAGATGACTTGTGCGGGAGTGACCACTTTCCGATTGTGTTGGAGAGTGTAGTTCCGGCGGATGATGAGAGGGTGCCCCAGTGGAACTTTAAAAAGGCTGACTGGGACACTTTCTCATCGCTTTGTTCTGAATGCCTCACACGGGAGAAATTTCAGGACAGTACTGACCAGATTGAACACTTCACCACAGAGTTGATTGACATTGCAAGCCAAGTCATTCCTAAAACCTCGGCAAATCCAAAACGTTTCCATAAACCATGGTTCGACACGGATTGCAAACAGGCTATTCATCAACGCAAAAAGGCGGAACGGGATTTTAATAAGTCACCAACGACGAATAATTTAGATAAATTACGTATTGGTCGAGCACAAGCCCGACGGCTCATCAAACAAAAGAAGAAAACGTCCTGGCAAAATTATGTTTCAAGATTGAATCAAAATACCCCCATCAAAAAGGTCTGGAAAATGATCAAGAAAATTAAAGGTAAAGAATCAAAATCTACAGTACAGCACCTCGAACATAATAATAATAAAATAACATCTAAAAAAGATATTTCGAACACCCTAGCTTCTACCTTTTCCAAAAATTCCTCTTCTGAAAATTGCACTCCGCAATTTATCCCTGTTAAAAAGCAACAGGAGAAACAAAAACTAAAATTCCAATCTGATAATGATGAAAATTATAATGAACCATTTTCTATTGATGAGCTACTAGCGTCATTGAGTAAAGCAAAAGATACAGCAACTGGTCCTGATGAAATACATTATCAGATTTTAAAACATTTGCCACATTCATCGCTCAAGCTTTTACTTTCTATTTTTAATGATATATGGGTGACTGGCCAGTTTCCATCTTCCTGGCGCAAAGCAACAATCATTCCTATTCCCAAGCCTGATAAGGACCACTGCAATCCAAGCAACTATAGACCAATAGCACTCACTAGTTGCCTTTGTAAAACCATGGAAAGAATGATCAACGACCGGCTTGTTTGGTTTCTGGAATCGAACAATCTGCTGGCAGATGTTCAATGTGGCTTCAGAAACCAGAGAAGCACGGTTGATCATCTAGTCCGCCTTGAAACGTTTATTAGAAATGCCTTTGCCAGAAAAGAACACGTGGTCGCCGTGTTCTTTGATCTGGAGAAGGCATATGACACTACGTGGACGTATGGGATTTTAAAAGACCTCTTCAACATGGGGTTGAGAGGCAGAATGCCACTTTTTATTGAAAATTTTTTAAAGGACCGCAATTTCCAGGTTCGTCTTGGGTCAACATTATCTGACCCTCACGACCAGGAATTGGGAGTACCTCAGGGTAGTATTCTATCTGTTACTCTTTTTTCAATAAAAATCAACAGCATTGTGACAGCTATTGAAACAAATGTTGATTCTTCATTGTATGTAGATGATTTCCTCATCTGCTACAGTGGCAAGAAAATGCCTGCTGTTGAGCTCAAACTTCAGCTATCCTTAAACAAAGTTCAGCGCTGGGCTACTGAAAATGGTTTCAAGTTTTCAAAAAGTAAAACAAATTGTGTTCATTTCTGTAAACTCCGGAAACACCACCTGGATCCGGAGTTATTTTTAGATGGAACTCCACTTAAAGTTGTAAAGGAAGTGAAATTCCTTGGCTTGTTGTTTGATGAGAAACTAAGTTTTAGGTCTCACATCAAACAACTAAAAATTAAATGCAAGAAAGCACTTAATCTGCTAAAAGTTGTTGGCAGCACTGATTGGGGTGCCGACCAAAAAACTCAGCTCCATCTGTATAGAGCTCTTGTACGGTCAAAGTTGGATTATGGTTGTGTGGTTTACGGTTCGGCTAGGAAATCCTATCTGAAACCTCTTGATGCCATCCATCATAGTGGTATCAGAATTAGCCTTGGTGCGTTTCGTACGTCACCTATAGATTCTCTTCTTATCGAAGCAGGCGAGCCTTCTCTTGAGAAGCGTCGAATTAAACTCTCTTTGCAATATGTCTCAAAATTATCTGCAAATCCATCAAATCCTGCTTACTGCTATGTTTTTAAACCTCTAAATAAAGTTTTTTTTGATAAAAATCCAAAACAGATTCCTCCACTGGGACTCAGAATCAAAACCCACATGGAGGCTACTGGTGTTGCTCCAGATTCTGTGGCAGAAAATCGTAAACCAAATATACCCCCTTGGCGTCTGTCAAAACCCAAGGTTATTTTAGATCTGGCCTCTTCTAAAAAGGCAAACACAAATTCTTTGCAATTTAAGCAAGCGTATGCCGAGATTAAGTCTCACTATAGAGCATACACTATGTTCTATACAGATGGATCCAAGGATAATGATAGAGTATCATCTGCTGTTGTTAGTGGTGATCAGACCACCTCAACCAGGATACCTGATACGAGTTCCATTTTTACAGCTGAGGTAAAAGCTATTGACCTTGCGCTCGATGAGATTGAGGCTGAAGAGGAATGGAAGTCCATTATCTTCTCCGATTCTCTTTCTTGTTTACAGGCTCTTCTCAACCCCAGGTTGAAGAACCCTCTAATCTTGTCACTTCGTGAACGACTTACTGTAATGAAGTCTGACCAATATGATATTGTGTTTTGCTGGTTACCTGGACACGTTGGTATTGCTGGTAACACCAGGGCAGACAGTGCAGCGAAAAAGGCTCTGAGTAAGCCAATCACTGATTTTCCAATTCCTTACAGTGATTACAAGCCACTTATTTCTAAATACATCCGGTCTTTGTGGCAGTCGGAATGGGATGGAGCTACCAATAACAAGCTCCACCGTTTCCGACCAACTGTGTCTGATTATTATCCTCTTTCTCATCTTTGTCGAAAAGATCACGTTATTCTTACAAGATGTCATATTGGTCAAACCAGACTCACTCATAGTTTCTTATTAGAGGGCACTCTGCGACCTGAATGTGTTCCTTGTCAGCAGGGGCTGACAGTGGAACACATTCTTTTAGATTGTACAGATTTCGATCACGTTAGGCGGCGGTTTTTCACTGTGGAGTCTCTTAGAGACCTTTTTTACACTACCAGTCCGCGCAAGGTTTTGTCTTTTCTAAAAGAAATCAACCTTTTTAGCAAGTTTTAGAGCTTTGTCTTTTAATCTTCCCATCATGATTTGGTATCAATAGGTTGATTTGTATTACATTTGTTGTTCTTCTTTCATTATGAATATTCATTTTCACATTTTCATTGTATTATCGTTCATCTATCACAATTTTTTTCTTTTTAAAAGCAGTCCTGACCATTACCTTTTAATTCATTTTCATGACTTTCTCGCCACGATATGACCTTTGTTGTCGATGTGGCGTTAAGCACCAATAAATAAATAAATAAATAATAAATAAATAAATCATCCCCTACTAGGCGGGTCCTCAGGTGGCGGATAGAGGACGGCCTGCTCAATTGGGCAGGTTTGCTAATTTCTAATTGGCAGGTTTGCTCAATTGAGTTGGTTCGCTGCGAAATACATAAATACGCAGCCCCGGACCAAAATGATCAATCCTGCTAATACCATCTGGCAGGCACCTTGTTCTCCCGTGGGGTGCGTTCCGAAGGCCCCGGAAGAAGGAATCCTGGCAGTTGAGGACTCGTAGCCCCGGTTAGGGCAGTCTCCGGGATGGAGCCCTGGTCTCCATTTCGGAGATTATGTTGTTCAACACACTGCTTTGGCCCCAATTTCGGGAGTAGAAGGATGGTCGGATGGTCCGTTCTGGCCAATCGGGAGCCCCCATCCCAAAAAGTACTGGGTGTCACGTCGGGGGGCATTTGGTGACCATTCAGTCAATCATTTCTTTTATTCACATAACATAATTG
This sequence comes from Pictodentalium vernedei, assembly GCA_031216915.1. Lineage (NCBI taxonomy): Eukaryota > Metazoa > Mollusca > Scaphopoda > Dentaliida > Dentaliidae > Pictodentalium > Pictodentalium vernedei. The sequence goes on from CM062291.1 coordinate 405,990,355, forward strand.
CCATTGTGTACTGTTTTTAAACACTTTATATTTTAATAGCCACTTAATTTTGCTGCACTGTCTGTTTCGGTTATGCATGGCAACCTTTTATTTCGGTGGTTTATACAGTGATTGATTGGATGGCCGCCATCTGAAGACTTGGCACTTCCACACACGGGCCAATCAGTCAGTGGCATGCTTCGGCATCAACACTGGCTGAGTATACTGCCCCATACCAGGTATGTGGGAATACCGGCAACCCTGTGGGTTCACTGCATAGCAGTAACCCTACCCCTTGTTGGACTCCATGGTGGGTGGGAGCCGGGGCAATGAACAACCTATTTTCTCAACATGGCAACAACCAAAAAAAAACAAAAACGAGGATATGCATTAGATTTAACTGATTCTGATTCTGACTCTGATCATGAAAAAGATAACATTATAGTAAACAGTTGGCCTAAATTTGTTATAGTTTATGCAAACAATGAAGATCAAAAGGCATCAAATATTAACCCCTTTGCATTGGCTAAAGCCATCAAGGGTATAGCTGGCGACGTGAAAAATGTTCGAAAATTACGATCAGGTGCCATACTAATTGAATGTAGACGAGAAATGCAGGCATTAAATTTATTGAACATGGATAAACTCGTCGATATGGAGGTCAACGCCTTTGCGCATAAAACTCTAAATAACTGCAAAGGCGTTTTACGTACTAGGGAACTGTCAGGCATTGATGTACTAGAAATACAAAAAGAATTACAATCACAGGGTGTCACGTATGTTAAAAGGATTGAAATAAAGAAAGAGGGTAAAACTATTCAAACAAATACATACATTGTAACATTCAACTCCTCTCAGCCACCAAAATCTTTAAAAATAGGATATATGAACGTCGGAGTGGATTTATATATACCAAATCCACTTCGATGTTTCAGATGTCAGAAGTATGGCCATGGCCAGAGTAACTGTAGAGGAAAGCAAATTTGTTTTAAATGTGGCGAAGAACATCAAGACCAGTGCACTAATCCCATCAAATGTTGTAACTGTCAGGGCAACCATGTGGCTGCATCAAAGGATTGCCCTGTCTGGAGAAAAGAAAAAGAAATTCAAAAAGTTAGATGTGAACGACAGATCAGTTTCAAAGAGGCCAGAGACATAGTATCATCAATGCCTGGCATGAATTTATCATCACCTACATACGCTAAAAAATTGACTCAAAAATTACCAACAACGTCAGTGGAATGTCAAACTCAATACACATGGCTTAGAGGAACAATTCCATCTTTAGTACAGGGCTTCACAATAGACCAACCCGACACACAGTCAATTCAAACAAATTCCACAACGCAAACAACAGAGAAATTAAAAGATAAATTTGAACAGAAAAAAGAACAAAACCTCAAACCAGAACCTACAGTTTCAAAAACAGGGGACAAACCAGAACGAAAACTAGAAAACATTACGCCTAAAGCTGTACAAAATAAAGAACATATCACTAATTCAGAACACAAAAATGAACAAAATAAAACAAAGTCTAAAACACAGCAAGAACAAAAATCTCAACACCAGAATCTGAGTCAGAATCAAACGAGAAAACTAGAAAAAGAAGAAAAAAGAAAAGAAAAAATGAAACAAAAACAATTATCGGACAGAATACCTAAGGTGCTTCAAAACCCTGTTGTTCGTAACAGGTTTGAAGGCCATGAGGGAATGGAGGTAAGTGATTGTATCGAGGACACCTTCGAACACTTACGTCCGACTTCCTCACAGAATAGATCCCCGCGGAAAAATTCACCGAAGAAAACCTCCGGGGCTATTTCGCCCATACGTCCACCCTCTAATTCTTCAATGAAATATGGCTGATACAAATAAAATTAATATAATACAGTGGAATTGTCGAGGTTTTAGAGCCAATTTTAATGAACTGGGTCTTCTCAGCCAAAAATATAAACCTGCTGCTTTTTGCCTGCAGGAAACTCTTTTAAAGAAGCCCGAGGCTCAGGATCATTCAGCTTTTAAGCATTATACTTCCTATAATGCCCGGGCAGATGATAATGATCTTCATATTCGTGGAACGAGTGTCTTGGTTAGGAACGACATCATTCACAGTTCTGTACCACTACAGACAAATTTACAGGCTGTGGCGGTACGCCTAACTTTGGACAAAACAGTTACACTTTGTTCTATTTATGTTTCACCAAGTAAAGCCTTACAACTGAATGACCTTGAGCTGCTGGTCCGACAACTCCCAACTCCATACATTTTGTTGGGTGATTTTAACGCACATAGCCCCCTTTGGGGTAATTCCTGCAGTCAAGAAGATGCAAAAGGTAAAACTGTAGAAGAGTTCATAACAAAATATGACTTGTGCTTGTTCAATGATGGGTCAGATACTTACCTGCACCCCGCATCTAGTTCTTACACTTCAATTGACTTAACAATTGCATGCCCTTTTCTGTCTTCCTTGATTTTTCATGGAGGGCAGAAGATGACTTGTGCGGGAGTGACCACTTTCCGATTGTGTTGGAGAGTGTAGTTCCGGCGGATGATGAGAGGGTGCCCCAGTGGAACTTTAAAAAGGCTGACTGGGACACTTTCTCATCGCTTTGTTCTGAACGCCTCACACGGGAGAAATTTCAGGACAGTACTGACCAGATTGAACACTTCACCACAGAGTTGATTGACATTGCAAGCCAAGTCATTCCTAAAACCTCGGCAAATCCAAAACGTTTCCATAAACCATGGTTCGACACGGATTGCAAACAGGCTATTCATCAACGCAAAAAGGCTGAACGGGATTTTAATAAGTCACCAACGACGAATAATTTAGATAAATTACGTATTGGTCGAGCACAAGCCCGACGGCTCATCAAACAAAAGAAGAAAACGTCCTGGCAAAATTATGTTTCAAGATTGAATCAAAATACCCCCATCAAAAAGGTCTGGAAAATGATCAAGAAAATTAAAGGTAAAGAATCAAAATCTACAGTACAGCACCTCGAACATAATAATAATAAAATAACATCTAAAAAAGATATTTCGAACACCCTAGCTTCTACCTTTTCCAAAAATTCCTCTTCTGAAAATTGCACTCCGCAATTTATCCCTGTTAAAAAGCAACAGGAGAAACAAAAACTAAAATTCCAATCTGATAATGATGAAAATTATAATGAACCATTTTCTATTGATGAGCTACTAGCGTCATTGAGTAAAGCAAAAGATACAGCAACTGGTCCTGATGAAATACATTATCAGATTTTAAAACATTTGCCAAATTCATCGCTCAAGCTTTTACTTTCTATTTTTAATGATATATGGGTGACTGGCCAGTTTCCATCTTCCTGGCGCAAAGCAACAATCATTCCTATTCCCAAGCCTGATAAGGACCACAGCAAGCCAAGCAACTATAGACCAATAGCACTCACTAGTTGCCTTTGCAAAACCATGGAAAGAATGATCAACGATCGGCTTGTTTGGTTTCTGGAATCGAACAATCTGCTGGCAGATGTTCAATGTGGCTTCAGAAACCAGAGAAGCACGGTTGATCATCTAGTCCGCCTTGAAACGTTTATCAGAAATGCCTTTGCCAGAAAAGAACACGTGGTCGCCGTGTTCTTTGATCTGGAGAAGGCATATGACACTACGTGGACGTATGGGATTTTAAAAGACCTCTTCAACATGGGGTTGAGAGGCAGAATGCCACTTTTTATTGAAAATTTTTTAAAGCACCGCAATTTCCAGGTTCGTCTTGGGTCAACATTATCTGACCCTCACGACCAGGAATTGGGAGTACCTCAGGGTAGTATTCTATCTGTTACTCTTTTTTCAATAAAAATCAACAGCATTGTGACAGCTATTGAAACAAATGTTGATTCTTCATTGTATGTAGATGATTTCCTCATCTGCTACAGTGGCAAGAAAATGCCTGCTATTGAGCGCAAACTTCAGCTATCCTTAAACAAGGTTCAGCGCTGGGCTACTGAAAATGGTTTCAAGTTTTCAAAAAGTAAAACAAATTGTGTTCATTTCTGTAAACTCCGGAAACACCACCTGGATCCGGAGTTATTTTTAGATGGAACTCCACTTAAAGTTGTAAAGGAAGTGAAATTCCTTGGCTTGTTGTTTGATGAGAAACTAAGTTTTAGGTCTCACATCAAACAACTAAAAATTAAATGCAAGAAAGCACTTAATCTGCTAAAAGTTGTTGGCAGCACTGATTGGGGTGCCGACCAAAAAACTCTGCTCCATCTGTATAGAGCTCTTGTACGGTCAAAGTTGGATTATGGTTGTGTGGTTTACGGTTCGGCTAGGAAATCCTATCTGAAACCTCTTGATGCCATCCATCATAGTGGTATCAGAATTAGCCTTGGTGCGTTTCGTACGTCACCTATAGATTCTCTTCTTATCGAAGCAGGCGAGCCTTCTCTTGAGAAGCGTCGAATTAAACTCTCTTTGCAATATGTCTCAAAATTATCTGCAAATCCATCAAATCCTGCTTACTGCTATGTTTTTAAACCTCTAAATAAAGTTTTTTTTGATAAAATTCCAAAACAGATTCCTCCACTGGGACTCAGAATCAAAACCCACATGGAGGCTACTGATGTTGCTCCAGATTCTGTGGCAGAAAATCGTAAACCAAATATACCCCCTTGGCGTCTGTCAAAACCCAAGGTTATTTTAGATCTGGCCTCTTCTAAAAAGGCAAACACAAATTCTTTGCAATTTAAGCAAGCGTATGCCGAGATTAAGTCTCACTATAGAGCATACACTATGTTCTATACAGATGGATCCAAGGATAATGATAGAGTATCATCTGCTGTCGTTAGTGGTGATCAGACCACCTCAACCAGGATACCTGATACGAGTTCCATTTTTACAGCTGAGGTAAAAGCTATTGACCTTGCGCTCGATGAGATTGAGGCTGAAGAGGAATGGAAGTCCATTATCTTCTCCGATTCTCTTTCTTGTTTACAGGCTCTTCTCAACCCCAGGTTGAAGAACCCTCTAATCTTGTCACTTCGTGAACGACTTACTGTAATGAAGTCTGACCAATATGATATTGTGTTTTGCTGGTTACCTGGACACGTTGGTATTGCTGGTAACACCAGGGCAGACAGTGCAGCGAAAAAGGCTCTGAGTAAGCCAATCACTGATTTTCCAATTCCTTACAGTGATTACAAGCCACTTATTTCTAAATACATCCGGTCTTTGTGGCAGTCGGAATGGGATGGAGCTACCAATAACAAGCTCCACCGATTCCGACCAACTGTGTCTGATTATTATCCTCTTTCTCATCTTTGTCGAAAAGATCACGTTATTCTTACAAGATGTCATATTGGTCATACCAGACTCACTCATAGTTTCTTATTGGAGGGCACTCTGCGACCTGAATGTGTTCCTTGTCAGCAGGGGCTGACAGTGGAACACATTCTTTTAGATTGTACAGATTTCGATCACGTTAGGCGGCGGTTTTTCACTGTGGAGTCTCTTAGAGACCTTTTTTACACTACCAGTCCGCGCAAGCTTTTGTCTTTTCTAAAAGAAATCAACCTTTTTAGCAAGTTTTAGAGCTTTGTCTTTTAATCTTCCCATCATGATTTGGTATCAATAGGTTGATTTGTATTGTATTTGTTGTTCTTCTTTCATTATGAATATTCATTTTCACATTTTCATTGTATTATCGTTCATCTATCACATTTTTTTTTCTTTTTAAAAGCAGTCCTGACCATTACCTTTTAACTCATTTTCATGACTTTCTCGCCACGATATGACCTTTGTTGTCGATGTGGCGTTAAGCACCAATAAATAAATAAATAAATATTAAGCAGAAATATGCTGAAACTAAGTCCAAGTACAGTACATATGCAAGGATCTATGCAGACGGATCAAAAGATGGTGACAGAGTAGCATCAGCTGTTGTCACTGATGATCATGTCACTTCAATCAGAATACCGAATCAAAGTTCTATCTTCACAGCTGAAGTTAAAGCTTTACAACTCGCACTCGAACATATTGAAAATGTACAGGAAAAGAAGTCGATTATTTTTTCTGACTCTCTTTCCTCTTTGCTTGCTTTGACCAATATGATATCGTGTTTTGCTGGTTGGTAACACCAAAGCAGACAGTGCAGCAAAACAGGCTTTATCCAAGCCTCTCACTGATTTTAAGATCCCTTTCAGTGATTTCAAACCACATATTAGTAACTACATCAAAACTATGTGGCAGGCGGAATGGGATGGGGCGACAAATAACAAGCTCCATCGCTTCCGACCAACTATTACTGATCACTACCCATCCAGTAACCTTTGTAGAAAAGATCATGTTATTGTGACACGATGTCATATTGGTCATACCAGACTTACACATTCCTTTCTGTTGGAGGGTAATTTGCGACCAGAGTGTGTTCCATGTCAGCAGGTGTTGTCAGTGGAACACATTCTTTTACATTGCACTGATTTTAATCTTGTTAGAGGGCAGTACTTTACAGCTGGATCTCTTAGAGATCTCTTTTATAATACGAGCCCACACAAAATTGTGTCATTTCTGAAAGTAATCAACCTTTTTACAAAATTTTAAAATTGTTTTTATTCTTGTAATCTCGACTCATCAAGTCTCCATTCCTCAGGTTGATTTATAATGTATTCCCGTATTTCATTACTCATTGTTATTCTAATCATTTTTGTCTTTGACATGTCTTTTGTGGTTATTTTTATTTTTATTCAGTTTTTGCTCCATTATTGCTAACGACTTTTTATATACCACTGTTTTCTCGCCACGATATAGCCCTAGCTGCTAATGTGGCGTTAAGCACAAATAAATAAATAAATAAATAATGAGCACGAACTTCAAAAGGTCAATAAAACTGAAGATTCTTTGTGGATAATTGAGAAAAAAATTAGGAAAAGGAAATGCAATGGTAAAACAGAATGGCTAGTGAAATTCGAAGGGACGGCCAACTTTATCCATATTTAATCTGCATTTATGTCCGTGCCATCAACATCCATGGAATTGATAGACAGTTGGAGTGTCTTTACACCAACCATCCGCAGGGAGACGCCGACGTCCTATACGCTTCTCTGCTCCATTTGCTTGATGGCGTATGGCAATGCCTTCCTTTTCTGCAACAAACTCTAAACATTGCTGTGCCATACGCCCATAAGAATTGGTATATTCAGGTTTGATTGTTGTTTGACAACAAACTGAATTTCACTTCTCACATAAAACAACTAAAAGTTAAATGTAAAAGGGCACTGAACCTCTTGAAGGTAGCACTGATTGGGGTGCTGACCAAAAAAACATTACTCCAGCTGTATAGATCACTTGTCAGATCAAAATAGATTACGGCTGTGTGGTTTACGGTTCAGCAAGAAAGTCATATCTCAAACCTTTTGATGCCATTCATAACAGTGGCATAAGAATCAGCCTTGGAGCCTTCAGAACATCACCGGTAGATTCGATGCTTGTTGAGGCAGAGGAGCCTTCTCTTGAGAAGCGCAGAATTAAACTTTCACTCCAATATGTTTCAAAACTTTTTTCTAATCCGTCCAACCCTGCATACAATTGTGTCTCAGAACCTCAAAATACTGAATTTTTTAACCGTCATCAGAAACATATCCCTCCATTGGGAATTAGAATTAAACCTCATATGGAGTCTGCCAAAATCGAACCAGTTACAATAAAAGGGAACCTTGAACCACAAACTCCTCCTTGGCATCTTAAAAAGCCAACAGTTATTTTGGACCTAGCATCTACTAAAAAGTCTGAAACGAATTCTCTGCAGTTTAAGCAAAAATATGCTGAAATTAAATCAAAGAAAAGTACATATACAAGGATCTATACAGACGGATCAAAAGATGGTGACAAAGTAGCATCAGCTATTGTCACTGATGATCATGTTTCTTCAATCTGATACTGAATCAAAGTTCTATTTTCACAGCTGAAGTTAAAGCTTTTTACAACTCGCACTCGAACATATCGAAAATGTACAGGAAAAGAAGTTGATTATTTTTTTCTGACTCTCTTTCCTCTTTGCTTGCTTTGCTCAGTCCCAAGTTGAAGAACCCTCTCATTTTGGAACTTCGTGAGAAGTTATCAACTCTCGTGTCTGACCAATATGATATCGTGTTTTGCTGGTTACCTGGACATGTAGGTATCGCTGGTAACACCAGGGTAGACAGTAGTAGTGATGACTGGCACTATAGGCCTAAGCATTTAACAGTGAATTCAGCATACCCCAGAACTGTCACTATAGGTCAGAAATTAACATAGGATTCTCCATAGGGTTTTGGCCTATAGTGTCAGTTCTGTGGCCTATAGTGTCAGTTCTGGAGGCGAGAAAAAGATTTTAAAATCTTTTTTCTCGCCTCCAGAACTGACTCTATAGGCCACAGAACTGACACTATAGGCCAAAACCCTATGTTGAATCCTATGTTAATTTCTGGCCTATAGTGTCAGTTCTGGGGTATGCTGAATTCAGTGTTAAATGCTGTGGTCTATAGTATCAGTCATGGGGTAGGGAGGTCTTCCAATTACTCTATACTGCCAAATATGTGTATTTTGCTTATTAATCAATCTTTCCATACTTTAAACCATACAACACTTTACTGTATGGAAGGATTGGTTATTAAACATACAATATCTTACCCACAGTGGAAACTAAACTTTTTTTAAAATACGGAATATATGTACACAGAAACCTATTTCATGGCATTGTTACCCCCGTTAACATAACAGACGGGAGACTCAAAGAACCGCTAAGACAGCAAAGGGATAAAATGTGTTTAGTTTAATTGGCGCACTTTCTCGCAAGTCTGCGCTATTAAACTAAACACATTTTATCCCTTTGCTGTCTTAGCGGTTCTTTGAGTCTCCCGTCTGTTATGTTAACGGGGGTAACAATGCCATGAAATAGGTTTCTGTGTACATATATTCCGTATTTTAAAAGTTTTATTCCACAGTGGGATGTGAGGGTGAAACGCGAAATCGTCTGTTCTTACTTTCAGGGCCTAGGGGGGGGGGGGAGGGGGTTGATCGTCCCCTACTAGGCGGGTCCTCAGGTGGCGGATAGAGGACGGCCTGCTCAATTGGGCAGGTTTGCTAATTATTAATTGGCAGGTTTACTCAATTGCGCTGGTTCGCTGCGAAATACACGAATACGCAGCCCCGGACCAAAATGATCAACCCTGCTAATACCATCTGGCAGGCACCTTGTTCTCCCGTGAGGTGCGTTCTGAAGGCCTCGGAAGAAGGAATCCTGGCAGTTGAGGACTCGGGCCCCGGTTAGGGCAGTCTCCAAGGATGGGGATCAGGTCGTAAACTCTGTTTGGCCCTGGTCTCCATTTTTTCAGATAATGTCCAAGACACTGCTTTGGCCCCAATTTCGGGAGTAGAAGGATGGTCGGATGGTCCGTTCTGGCCAATCGGGAGCCCCCACCCCCAAAAGTACTGGGTGTCACGTCGGGGGGCATTTGGCGATCATTCAATCAGTCATTTCTTTTTATCACACATCATAATTGCCAATGTGTACTGTCTCAAACGTTCTATTTTATGAAATACTTAGTTTTGCTGCGCTGTCTGTTTACCTTATACATGGCAACTGTAATTACAGTGTTTTGTGTAGTGATTGTTTGGATGATCGCCATCTGAAGACCTGGCACTTCCACACACGGGCCAATCAGCCAGTGGCATACTTCGGTATCAACACTGGCTGAGTATACTGCCCCATACCAGGTATGTGGAAATACCGGCAACCCGGTGGGTTCACTGCATGGCAGTAACCCTACCCCTTGTTGGACTCCGTGGTGGGTGGGAGCCTGGGCAGTGAACAATTTAACTTACAAACATGGCATCCAAACCTAACAAATCCAAAAGACTTTTTTCGGCTACTGACCTAGTAAACTCTGATTCTGACGACGATTTGATAGCTTCTCTGATACCACCGGAAGATAATATACCAAAATTCATTTTGCTGCACTCAACAGATGAAAACAAGAAACTCAGCACCATCAATCCTTTTGCCCTTGAAAAGGCCATCAAAGGTATTGCTGGGACTGTAAAATATATCAAAAAATTAAGATCAGGTGATATACTCATTCAATGTGTTAAACAAATTCAAGTACATAATCTTCTGCACACTACAAAAATTATTGATTTTAATATTAAGGCCGATTACCATAGAACTCTAAATGCAAGCAAAGGTGTCATAAGAACTCGAGAACTGGCAGAAATGGAAGAAAGCGAAATTGTACTGGAACTTAAACCCCAAGGTATAACAGCTGTCAAACGGGTGGAAATAAAAAAAGATGGAAAACAAATTATGACTAATACGTACATATGTACCTTTGATGGCACCAGGCCCCCAAAGTCTATCAAAATTGGTTACTTGAACATTGGAGTGGATTTATACGTCCCGAATCCACTCCGATGTTTCAGGTGCCAAAAGTTTGGACATGGACAGAATTCCTGTCGAGGCAAACAAACATATTTCAAATGTAGTTTAAGCCATGATGGACCTTGTGAAACATCCACGTATAAATGTATCAACTGTCAGGGCAATCACATGTCATCGTCAAAGGATTGCCCTGTCTGGAGGAAGGAAAAGTTGATACAAAAGATTAAATGTGAAAAACAGATTAGTTTTAAAGATGCCAGAGACATCGTAACATCTATTCCTGGCATGAATATATCAATACCAACTTATGCCTCAACTTTGAAACAAAAGAAATCAACCGAATCAGTTTCATGCCAAACTGAATATACCTGGCTCAAGGGTTCAATTCCAACCACGTTACAATCTTTTACAATAGAAAATAATTTAACTCAAGGAAGATCTACACAAACAAACAGCACTGCTCAAGAAACGATTAAGACACAACACATAAAGGAACATCCACAACAAAAATCTACACCAGCGGGAGCAAGACAGGACAACAATAAATCAGATCAGCCAACTAGAAAAGACAACACAGATCCAAAACAGAGCATATACAGAAATCGCAGCAGCAAAATCTGAGTCAGAGTCAGAGAAGAAAACAGGAAAATTTGGAAAAAAAGAAAATAGAGAAAGAAAAACAAAAACAGTTATCAGACAGAACACCAAAGGCCCTTCAAGACCCTGTTACACGTAACAGGTTTGAAGGTTTTGAGAAGATGGATGTCGGTGACGGCATTGACGAAATGTTCGAGCAACTGCGCTCAACATCTCAGAATAAGTCCCCCAAAACAAAATCACCAAAGAAACACACTGGGGCAATATCGCCCATACGTCCACCATCCCAAACTTCAACCAAATATGGATAATACACAGAGAAATAATATCATACAGTGGAATTGTCGAGGTTTTAGAGCTGATTTCAATGAACTTGGTCTTCTAAGCCAAAAATTTAACCTGCTGCTTTTTGCCTGCAGGAAACTCTTTTAAAGAAACCCGAGGCTCAGGATCATTCAGCTTTTAAGCATTATACACCGTATAATTCCTGGGCAGATGAAACTGATCTTCATATTCGTGGAACGTCCGTCTTGGTTAGAAACGACATTATTCACAGAACTGTATCTTTGCAATCAAATTTACAGGCTGTAGCGGTACGCCTAACCTTAGACAAGACAATCACCTTATGTTCCATTTACGTTTCACCGAGTAAAACGCTACAGCTGAATGATCTTGAGTTACTGGTCCAACAACTCCCAACTCCGTACATTTTGTTGGGTGATTTTAACGCGCATAGCCCTCTTTGGGGTAATTCCTGCAGTCAAGAAGATGTAAAAGGTAAAACTGTAGAAGAGTTCATTACCAAATATGACTTGTGCTTGTTTAATGATGGTTCAGACACTTATTTGCACCCCGCATCTGGTTCGTATACATCAATTGATCTTTCAATTGCATGCCCTTCTATCCTCCTTGATTTTTCTTGGAAGGTAGAAGATGACTTGTGTGGGAGTGACCACTTTCCAATTGTTTTGGAGAGTGTAGTTCCAGCGGATGATGAGAGGGTACTAGGGCTGCACGGTTTTTCGATAAACCGGTAATTACCGGTATTCAATGTGCTACCGGTAGAATACCGAGACGTCTGAAGAAATATCGGTTTATCGATATTCACGGTATTTTTAAAAATACTTACGATATTGTTCGGTATGCCTTCTAGCACTGTCTTTCCAGTGGTGAAATTCAACTTCAATTATCAATTAACATGTGTCCAGGAGAAAAGTTTCAACAGTTGTTTTCATGACGATTAGGTTATGATAACTGTTAGTGTCAAAACACGTGGTGAAGACTGACTCTTCTGTTGTGATAGTGATTTACCCTGCCCTAATCCGCTACTGTCTTGCACAAGATAAATGAACGCCGTTAATCCCATTGAAGTTGTGTGAACCTATTGATACCGCGATGGCGAAAGAGAATAGACAATAAACATTCCCTTTTGTTTTCAATTTGTTTGTCGTGTTTGTGTTAGCAAATTAGGGTAATATGAGTAATGGGCGTCGATTAATTAGTATATATTAATCTCCCACCTCATACAGCGACAAACTATTTTGTTGAAAACATGGATTCCACACTAGTATCGAAACAAAATGCAAAATCGCCTGTATGGACGTATTTTGGATATGAGAAGCAGATGAGAAGAAAAAACCAAAAGATGAAACTCAGGCAGTATGTCGCCTTTGTCATAAAATTATATTATCAAAAGGAGGAAACACATCAAACTTAGCAGCACATTTAAAAGCAAACCACCCTGTAGCCTTTTCAAAGCTGTCTGCAGAGAAGAAAAGAAAACGCGACACAGAAGTTCCAGCAACATCTATTGGAAGCCAGCCAACAATTACAGCTGCAGTGACAAATTCACTTTCATATGAAAAAAGTTCAAAGCGATGGAATATGCTAGCGCAGTCAGTTACTAAATACCTGGTTGGTAATATGCTTCCAACATACACAGTGGATTCAAAACATTTTCGTGAAATGTTGGCAGTTTTCGATCCCAAGTTTAAGATTCCTGGAAGAAATTACTTCAACGAAACGGCAATTCCAAGTTTGTATAATGAAGTTCGTGATCGTGTTAAAAGTGAAGTGCGTTCGGCAAAATATTTTTCTGTCACTACAGACTTGTGGTCCTCAATTGGAATGGTCCCTTACCTAGGACTCACTGTTCATTTCATAGACAGTGAGTGGCAATTGAAATCTCGTGTATTGGAGACATTATACTTTCCAGAAAAACACACTGGTGAAAATATCGCAAATGTTTTGAGAGATATACTTAATAACTGGCAATTGGATCTATCAAAACTTGTCTGTATAACAACAGATAATGGTGCTAACATATTAAGTGCTACAAAAATACTTAACTGGCCGCAACTGTCATGCTTCGGACATAATTTAAATTTAGCTGTAAATAACTCTATAAAAAGTGACAAACGAGTATCTCGAATGTTAGGTGTGTGTCGGGCAATAGTTTCAGCATTTTCAACAAGTTGGATTCACCGAAGAAATTTGATAAGTTACCAGGTCGAGTTAGGTTTGCCCCAACATTCTTTAATAACAGACTGTGTGACCAGGTGGGGGTCAAAATTTGAAATGATTCAGCGTATTTTAGAACAGGAGCCTGCAATTAGGAAAGAACTAAGCTCAGAGAGAAAAACATCACATCTCGTGCCAACTTGGCAAGATATCCAGGTAATGGAAGCTGTCTCATGTGCACTTGAACCAGTGTCCGAGTTTACAGACATTCTGTCTGCCGAAAACTATGTCAGTATATCGGCAGTGAAGCCATTACTTTCACACTTAGAAAATGACCTTCTTGTCACCTCCACGGACAAACATCAGCTCACCACGGATATTAAAAATCGCATAAACTCTTATTTGTCAGACAAGTATTGTGCTGAGAAAACTCTGCACTTGCTATCGATCACATCATTTTTAGATCCACGTTTCAAAAACACTTTTCTGACAGAGAGTGATTTTGCCAGTGTCAAACGTGAAATTGTAACCGAAAAGTGTGTGAACTCAGATAAGAACAGTGTTGATAAAACCCAAGCTCCATCAGAAACTGTAGAACCCCCTCTTAAAAAGAAAAAGACAATTGGTAGTATTTTTGCAAAGAAAATTAGTGATAATCCCATGGACATGGAAGGTGACATAGAAAAAGAACTATCTGCTTATCTCAGATCATATACTCCTGATAGTGAAACTAACCCACTTGACTGGTGGAAAATGAATGGGACTAAATATCCAACATTAGCTCAGTTTGCCGTGAAATATCTGTGTGCTTGTGCTACAAGTGTACCATCAGAGAGGCTTTTTAGCAAGTCGGGGCAAATTGTTTGTCCCAAACGAGCATGTTTGAAGCCAGAGAAGGTTAATGTGTTATCATTTTTAGCTGCTAATTTGTAAAATAATTAACTGTCTCGATCAGTCGAACTCTCTTTTTTTTGGAGTGGGTAACCATTAAATAACGAATGGGGTAGGCTGATCAATTGACAAATATTTATAATTTCTCAAAAAAATACACTCGCAAAATTTCAGCGCATTGACCACTTTGTGGTGCATGAGCTGAAAATTGGCTAGCGTCTTTTATCAGAAATTATAAATACTTGTCAATTAAACAACCCACCCTCAGCGTGATTTTGCTGTAAACGTCTGTCAGCATTCTTTCATTCATTGATAACAGCAGTCGAACTGTGTATGCGTAATTATTTCTTGATCTTTTTTTGTGTGTGAGGGGGGGGGGGGGGGGGGCGGGGGTACCATTAAATAACGAATGGGGTAGGATGCTCAATTGACAAATATTTATAATTTCTCAAAAAAATACACTCGCAAAATTTCAGCGCATTGACCACTTTGTGGTGCATGAGCTGAAAATTAGCTAGCGTATTTTATCAGAAATTATAAATACTTGTCAATTAAACAACCTACTCCCAGCGTAATTTGGCAGCAAACGTCTGTCGGTCAGCATTCATTCATCCATCCATTGATCACAGCACTCGAACTGTGTGTGCGTAATTATTTCTTGATCTTTTGTGTGTGTGTGGGAAGGGGGGGGGGGGTGGAGAGATACCATTAAATAACGAATGGGTAGGCTGCTCAATTGACAAATATTTATAATTTCTCAAAAAATACACTCGCCGAATTTCAGCGCATGGACCACTTGTCAATTAAACAACCTACTCCCGGCGTGCTTTTGCAGTAAACGTCTGTCAGTCCGCATTCATAGATCACAGCCGCCGAACTCTGTGTGATGTTCGGGGCAACATCTTTAATGAGGGAGATTTCATTGTTCGTGTGTTTGTTCTTTTTAGCAGTTTGGGTTTTTTGTTGATTATGGTGTTTTAAAGTTCTTTGATGAAATAAAAGTGCAGAATACAAAAGGACGTTTTGGGTTTTTTGTTTTATTCCCATTCACCCCAACAAATTGCTGAAAAATAATGCACATCTCTTTTCCCATCGGGAGCCTCACGCGAATACGCTGGATATTCGTTTTCCTTCTTCCTGTTCTTCACCTTCGGTGCTCGGCACAAGCCAAGAACTAGAAAAAATTATACTTGATAATTATTTTTGATGGACCCTTTTCCTTTTCACTGCCTTAATAGATATATACATATAACTATTTTATTTATGAATCTATCAGGAGAGCGAAGAGTATCACTAAAAATAATTTTCAAATATAATTTCTCCGAGTTCTCAGCTTGTGTCGACGCACGTGCCCCTTGAGTCTTGACTCCCTTCGATTCGATGTTCTGGATACTGGAAACAATAATAATTATTTTCCGGTTCTTGACAAGGTGGCATCTCCGGCCAATGTGCACTGTCGTTTTCAAATTAATTCAGCTGTGGTATGTTTTCTACTATTTCTATGACCCCATTTGATGAAAAGAAGGAGTAAGACAACAACAATGAAAATTGTTTTTGTCCCATCGAATGATTCTGTTGGCATTTGTCGGAGTTTTACGTTCAAAATTAAATATACATTTTCTGCCAACATTCTGTTTTCAATGTTGATATTACAATGTATATTTTATTAGGTATGCTATCTCCGCCAAAAATTGAAGAAACATAGAAAAAAAGATGATTTTCTCTGCCCCATCCCTCTTCAGTATACCTTTAGGAAATAGGCAGGTCAACAGTGGATTTCGTCCGACTTCGGTAAAGCGGTATACCGCGGTATTTTTTTAGATACCGATACCGGTATTCAATTTCAAATACCGTGCAGCCCTAGAGGGTACCCCAGTGGAACTTGAAAACGGCTGACTGTGAGACTTTCTCGTCACTCTGTTCTGAACGCCTAACACGGGAGAAATTTGGCGAAAGTGCTGACCAAATAGAACATTTCACCACAGAGTTGCTTGGCATTGCAAGCAAGGTCATTCCTAAAACCTCGGCAAATCCTAAACGTTTCACCAAACCATGGTTTGATACTGATTGCAAACAGGCTATTAAAGATCGCAAAAAGACTGAACGGGAATTTAATAAGTCACCAACCACACGTAACTTGGACAAACTTCGTATAAATCGGGCAAAAACAAGACGACTGATTAAACAAAAAAAGAAAAGTTCTTGGAAAACATATGTGTCTAAACTGAATCAAAACACCCCCATCAATAAAATTTGGAAAATGATAAGGAAAATTAATGGAAAAGACACAAAATCAACGGTTGAACATCTGAAAGATAACAACCCACTAATCACATCAAAAAAAGAAATTTCAAATAAATTGGCCTCCACATTTTCGAAACATTCGTCATCTGAAAATTGTAATCCTGAATTTCTCAAAATTAAAAAACAACAAGAAAAACAAAAGCTCAAATTTACCTCCAACAATTTAGAGGATTACAACGAACCTTTCTCTATGGAAGAGTCAAACAACTCTTTACAGAGAGCAAATGATACTGCCACTGGACCCGATGAAATACATTATCAAATTTTAAAACATCTGCCACAATCATCTCTTGAACTTTTACTCTCTATTTTTAATGACATTTGGGTGACTGGCCAGTTTCCACCTTCCTGGCGCAAAGCAATAGAATTCCCATTCCTAAGCCTGATAAGGATCACAGCAACCCTAGTAATTATAGGCCTATTGCCTTAACAAGCTGTCTGTGCAAAACCACGGAGACGATGATCAATGATCGACTTGTCTGGTTTCTGGAATCGAACCTTCTGCTTGCAGACGTTCAGTGTGGTTTCAGAAATCAGAGGAGTGCTGTGGATCATTTGGTTAGACTTGAAACGTTTATAAGAAATGCCTTCGCCAGGAAAGAACATGTGGTCGCCATCTTCCGTGATCTGGAGAAGGCATATGATACAACGTGGACGTATGAGATTTTAAAAGATCTTTTTAATATGGGGTTGAGAGGGCGTATGCCCCTTTTTATTGAAAACTTTTTAAAAGACCGCCAATTTCAGGTTCGTGTTGGGTCAACGTTATCTGACCCTCACGAGCAGGAATTCGGGGTTCCTCAGGGTAGTATTTTATCCGTTACCCTGTTTTCGGTTAAAATTAATAGTATCATCGATGCAATTGAGAATATGGTAGATTCTTCATTGTATGTGTATGATTTTTTAATCTGTTATAGCAGTAAAAATATGAATGCTATCGAGCGCAAACTTCAGCTGTGTTTGAATAGGATTCAAAAATGGGCCACTGAAAATGGTTTTAAATTTTCCAAGTCAAAAACGAATTGTGTTCATTTTTGTAAACTTCGGAGACATCACCTCGACCCAGAGTTAAAAATTGATGGGAGTCCTATTAAAGTTGTTAAGGAAGTGAATTCTTAGGTTTGTTGTTTGACAACAAGCTGGATTTCACTTCCCACATAAAACAACTAAAAGTTAAATGTAAGAAAGCTCTGAACCTGCCGAAAGTTGTTGGTAGCGCCGATTGGTGCTGACCAAAAAACTTTGCTCCATCTGTATAGATCACTTGTGCGGTCAAAACTAGATTATGGTTGTGTAATTTATGGTTCTGTAAGGAAATCATATCTCAAACCACTTGATGCAATTCATAATAGTGGTATTAGAATTAGTCTAGGGGGCTTTTCGAACTTCCCCTATAGACTCGATGCTTGTTGAAGCAGAGGAACCTTCTCTTGAGAAACGCAGAATTAAATTGTCTCTCCAATATGTGTCTAAACTTTTGGCCAATCCTTCAAATCCTGCTTATAATTGTGTTACAGACCCTCAAAATGTTGATTTCTTTAACCGCCACCAGAAACATATTCCTCCATTGAGAATTAGAATTAAACCCCACATGGAGTCCACCAAAATTGAACCACAAACAATAAAAGAAAATCGTAAAACACATATTCAAGCCTCAAGATCCATATGGATTGGACGGAATATCCCGAAAACCTGCCCACATCAGCCCGAGCAATTTTAAGCTACTTTCAACCCATGGGTTCAGCCTCAAGATCCGTATGGGATGGACGGAATATCCCGAAAACCTGCCCACATCAGCCCCGAGCAATTCGAAGCTATTTTCAGCTATTTCAACCCATGCGTTCAGCCTCAAGATCCATATGGATTGGACGGAAGATTCGGGAAACCTGCCCACATCAGCCCCGAGCAATTCTAGTAGCTTAGGATTGTTTGGGGCTGGTGTGGGTAGGTTTCCCGAATCTTCCGTCCAATCCATATGGATCTTGAGGCTGAACCCATGGGTTGAAATAGCTGAAAATAGCTTAGAATTGCTCGGGGCTGATGTGGGCAGGTTTCCCGAATATTCCGTCCAATCCATATGGATCTTGAGGCTGAACCCATGGGTTGAAATAGCTGAAAATAGCTTAGAATTGCTCGGGGCTAATGTGGGCAGGTTTCCCGAATATTCCGTCCAATCCACATGGATCTTGAGGCTGAACCCATGGGTTGAAATAGCTGAAAGTAGCTTAGAATTGCTCGGGGCTGATGTGGGCAGGTTTTCGGGATATCCCGTCCAATCCATGTGCATCTTGTCATATTAATCGAAGAGATACTAAAATGTCGCGTCAGGTAACTGGTCATCTATTTTTGCCATTTATGACAGATAAACAAAATCGTACATTGAAAGCTTGTCTGTGGTCAGAGATGAAACTTCAAAGTCATGGCACGGGGTATTACATTACGACTGGAAACATTCGAACTCCGATATCCGGACGAAATTTAGTATCTCTGTATGTTTTGTATTTCCAGTGTATAAAACAAATGTTCTCTCGATAGTCCTCACAGTTCGCTAGATGCAATTTGAATTAATGGAGAATCAACTGCACATGTATCATGCCGAAAAGAACAATTTGACTTTTAGGATTTCAAGGTAACGGGGTCAGTGACACGTAAAGCGTAAAAGTGGCCTCAAGATGTTAATATAGGTATTTCAAGAAATCCATTTATGCTGAATTTCGCAAAACTGTACTCGGTAGAGTATATCATTGCAATGGGGAATGTTTCAATTGCTATACATTTGGGACATAGCTCCTAGGGGGGTTTGATCGTCCCCTACTAGGCGGGTCCTCGGGTGGCGGATAGAGGACGGCCTGCTCAATTGGGCAGGTTTGCTAATTTTTGATTGGCAGGTTTGCTCAATTGAGTTGGTTCGCTGCGAAATACATAAATACGCAGCCCCGAACCAACATGATCAATCCTGCTAATACCATCTGGCAGGCACCTTGTTCTCCCGTGAGGTGCGTTCCGAAGGCCCCGGAAGAAGGAATCCTGGCAGTTGAGGACTCGTAGCCCCGGTTAGGGCAGTCTCCGGGATGGAGCCCTGGTCTCCATTTCGGAGATAATGTTGTTCAACACACTGCTTTGGCCCCAATTTCGGGAGTAGAAGGATGGTCGGATGGTCCGTTCTGGCCAATCGGGAGCCCCCACCCCAAAAAGTACTGGGTGTCACGTCGGGGGGCATTTGGTGGCCATTCAATCAGTCATTTCTTTTAATCATTTATCATAATTGCCATTGTGTGATGTTTTTAAACTAATTTTTTAACCAAATACTTATTTTTGCTGCACTGTTTGTTTCAGTTTCACGTGGCAACCATAATTACAGTGTTTTATAAAGTGATTGGTTGGATGGTCGCCATCTGAAGACCTGGCACTTCCACACACGGGCCAATCAGCCAGTGGCATACTTCGGTATCAACACTGGCTGAGTATACTGCCCCATACCAGGTATGTGGGAATACCGGCAACCCGGTGGGTTCACTGCATGGCAGTAACCCTACCCCTTGTTGGACTCCGTGGTGGGTGGGAGCCGGGGCAGTGAACGACATACTTACTTAAACATGGATAACACAAATAAAAAACAAAAACGTGCTAGGGACTTACTCTCTACTGACTCTGACTCTGACTCGGATATAGAATGCTCAAAAAAGAATTGGCCAAAATTTATTATTATGTATGCAGCTGATGAAAATAAAAGACTCTCAGATTTGAACCCATTTTTAATAGAAAAATCGATCAAAGGGATTGCTGGTACAGTTAAAGACGCCAAGAAACTAAGATCTGGCGCTCTACTAATAGAATGTCAAAGGGAAGCTCAAGCGGTAAATTTATTGAAAACAGAAAAACTTGGTGACATTGAGGTAAACACTTTTCCGCATAAGATATTAAATAGCAGCAGGGGTGTAATAAGAACCAGAGAGTTAAATGGCATTGATGAAATGGAAATAAAAATGGAATTAAAAGCCCAAGGAGTGACCGATGTTAAAAATATACAGATTAAAAAAGATAACACACAGATTAAAACAAATACTTACATTTTAACATTCAGTTCCACTAGACCGTCAAAAGCTATCAAGGTTGGATATATGAACATCAAAGTGGATTTGTATATTCCAAATCCACTTCGATGCTTCAAATGTCAGAAGTACGGACATGGACAGAACAATTGCAGAGGTCAACAAATATGTTATCGATGTGGCCAACATCATCAGGATCCATGCAGCAATCCCATCAAGTGTGTTAACTGCCAGGGCAATCACATGTCATCGTCCAAAGATTGCCCTGTCTGGAAAAAGGAGAAAACTATTCAAAAAGTGAAATGTGAACAACAGATAAGTTTTAAAGAAGCCAGAGAAATCGTGTCATCAATGCCAGGAATGTGTGCATCATCACCATCATATGCCACAAAATTATCTCAAAAATCACCAACTCAATCAGTAGCATGCCAAACACAATACACATGGCTCAAAGGTACAATACCATCTTCAGTGCAGTCATTTACAATAGACCAATTAGAATCACCATCCACCCAAAAAACTACAGCTGCCCAAACAACAGAAAAAATAACAACCGACCAAAAGGAACAACACCCTAGAAATCTACCTAAAACAGAACAAAATAAAGTACCAAAACCTAAACCTGAAAAGAATAAGCCAAATAAACCGAACCAAGACATACAACATAGCTCTCAACAAAATCTGAGTCAGAGAAGGAAACAGTCACAACAAGATAAGAGTAAAGAAAAGGAAAAGCAGAAACTAGATTCAAATAGAATATCTAAACGTCTTCAAAATGTTGTCACGAGCAACATGTTTGAAGGCATTGAGGCAATGTCCGTCGATGAGTGCATCGATGACACATTCTCAAACAAACCACCCCTGAGTTCGTCTCATGGAAAATCCCCACGTAAAACATCACCTAGAAGAAACACTGGGGCAATTTCGCCCATACGTCCACCTTCTAAATCACCACTCAAAAATGGATAATACATCCAAACAAAATATTATACAGTGGAATTGTCGAGGTTTTAGAGCGAATTTTAATGAACTAGGCCTTTTGAGCCAAAAGTATAAACCTGCTGCTTTTTGCCTGCAGGAAACTCTTTTAAAGAAACCTGAGGCTCAGGATCATTCAGCTTTTAAGCATTACACTTCGTATAATGCCTGGGCAGACGATAATGATCTTCATATTCGTGGAACGAGTGTCTTGGTTAGGAACGACATCATTCACAGTTCTGTACCATTACAGACAAATTTACAGGCTGTGGCGGTACGCCTAACTTTAGACAAAACAGTTACACTTTGTTCAATTTACGTTTCACCAAGTAAAGTCCTACAACTGAATGATCTTGAGCTACTGGTCCAACAGCTCCCAACTCCATACATTTTGTTGGGTGATTTTAATGCACATAGCCCTCTTTGGGGTGATTCCTGCAGTCAAGACGATGTAAAAGGCAAAACGGTAGAAGAGTTCGTTACTAAATATGATCTGTGTTTGTTTAATGATGGTTCAGACACTTATCTGCACCCCGCATCTGGTTCGTATACATCGATTGATCTTTCAATTGCATGCCCTTCTATCTTCCTCGACTTTTCGTGGAAGGTAGAAGATGACTTGTGCGGGAGTGATCACTTTCCAATTGTGTTGGAGAGTGTAGTTCCGGCGGATGATGAGAGAGTGCCCCAGTGGAACTTTAAAAAGGCTGACTGGGACACTTTTTCATCACTTTGTTCTGAACGACTCACACGGGAGAAATTTCAGGATAGTGCTGACCAAATCGAACATTTTACAAACGAGCTGCTTGACATTGCAAACACAGTCATCCCTAAAACCTCGACAAATCCAAAACGTTTCAACAAACCATGGTTTGATGATGAATGCAAAAAGGCTATAAAGGAACGTAAGAAAGCTGAAAGGGAATTTAACAAGTCTCCAACTACATATAATTTAAACAAACTTCGTATAAATCGGGCAAAAACAAGACGACATATAAAACAAAAAAAGAAAAGTTCTTGGGAATCTTACATTTCGAAGATTAACCAAAACACCCCTATCGCTAAAATTTGGAAAATGATTAAAAAGATTAAAGGAAAAGAAACAAAATTAACTGTACAACACCTGAAGGAAAACAACACCTTAATTACCTCTAAAACAGAAATTTCAAATGCTTTGGCCTCTACATTTTCGAAACATTCGTCATCTGAAAATTGTAATCCAGAATTTATCAAAATTAAAAAACAGCAAGAAAAGCAAAAGATCAAATTTACCTCCAACAATTTAGAGGATTACAATGAACCTTTCTCTATGGAGGAGTTATGTAACTCCTTGCATAGAGCAAAGGATACCGCCACTGGTCCCGATGAAATTCACTACCAAATTTTAAAGCATCTGCCTCAATCTTCACTAGAACTTTTATTATCAATTTTTAATGGCATTTGGGTGACTGGCCAGTTTCCACCATCCTGGCGTAAAGCAACAATAATTCCAATTCCTAAGCCTGATAAAGATCACAGCAACCCAAGCAATTACAGGCCTATTGCCTTAACCAGTTGTCTGTGCAAAACCATGGAGAGGATGATCAATGATCGACTTGTCTGGTTTCTGGAATCGAACAATCTGCTTGCGGATGTTCAGTGTGGTTTCAGAAACCAGAGGAGTACTGTGGATCATTTGGTCAGACTTGAAACGTTTATAAGAAATGCCTTTGCTAGAAAAGAACATGTGGTCGCCATCTTCTTTGATCTAGAGAAGGCATATGATACAACGTGGACGTATGGGATTTTAAAAGATCTTTTTAACATGGGGTTGAGAGGGCGTATGCCTCTTTTTATTGAAAACTTTTTGAGGGACCGCCAGTTTCAGGTTCGTGTTGGGTCAACGTTATCTGATCCTCACGAGCAGGAATTGGGGGTTCCTCAGGGTAGTATTTTATCTGTTACCCTGTTTTCGATTAAAATTAACAGTATCATCGATGCAATTGAAAATATGGTAGACTCTTCATTGTATGTCGATGATTTTTTAATCTGTTATAGCAGCAAGAAAATGAATGCTATAGAGCGCAAACTTCAGCTGTGCCTAAACAAAATTCAAAAATGGGCCACAGAAAACGGTTTCAAATTTTCAAAGATGAAAACAAATTGTGTTCATTTTTGTAAGCTTCGGAAACATCACCTCGATCCGGAGTTAAAACTTGATGGTAGTCCTATTAAAGTTGTTAAGGAAGTGAAATTCTTAGGTTTGTTGTTTGACAGCAAACTGAATTTCACTTCCCACATAAAACAACTAAAAGTTAAATGTAAGAGAGCTCTGAACCTACTGAAGGTCGTTTGTAGCACTGATTGGGGTGCTGACCAAAAAACTTTGCTCCATCTGTATAGGTCACTTGTTCGATCAAAATTGGATTACGGTTCTATAGTTTACGGTTCTGCAAGGAAGTCATACCTAAAACCACTTGATGCTATTCACAATAGTGGTATTAGAATTAGTCTAGGGGCTTTTCGAACATCCCCAATAGACTCGATGCTTGTTGAAGCAGAGGAGCCCTCTCTCGAGAAGCGCAGAATTAAATTGTCTCTCCAATATGTGTCTAAACTTTTGGCCAATCCTTCAAATCCTGCTTTTAATTGTATTTCAGAACCTCAAAATGTTGCCTTTTTTAACCGACATCCGAAACATATTCCTCCATTGGGAATTAGAGTTAAACCCCACATGGAGTCTGCAAAAATTGATTCTGAATCTATAAAAGAAAACCGTAAATCACACATTCCTCCTTGGCATCTTAAAAAACCTACAGTTATTTTGGACCTTGCTTCTACCAAAAAATCTGATACCAATTCCTTGCAGTTCAAACAAAAATATGCCGAAATAAAGTCCAAGTATAGTGCATATACAAGGATCTATACAGATGGATCTAAAGATGGTGACAAAGTATCATCAGCTGCTGTTACTGGTGATGGTATCACCTCAATCAGAATACCGAATCAGAGTTCTATTTTCACAGCTGAAGTTAAAGCTATACAACTTGCACTTGAACATATCGAAAATGTACAGGAAAAGAAGACGATTATTTTTTCTGACTCTCTTTCCTCTTTGCTTGCTTTGCTCAACCCCAGGTTGAAGAACCCTCTCATTTTGGAACTTCGTGAGAAGTTAACAACTCTCATGTCTGACCAATATGATATCGTGTTTTGCTGGTTACCTGGACATGTAGGTATCGCTGGTAACACCAGAGCAGACAGTGCGGCAAAACAGGCTTTAACAAAGCCTCTCACTGATTTTAAGATCCCTTTCAGTGATTTTAAGCCTCATATTAGTTGTTACATCAAATCTATGTTGCAGGCGGAATGGGATGGGGCGACAAATAACAAGCTCCATCGCTTCCGACCAAACATATTTGATCACTACCCATCCAGTAACCTCTGTAGAAAAGATCATGTTATTCTGACACGATGTCATGTTGGTCACACACGACTTACACATTCCTTTCTGTTGGAGGGTAATATGCGACCAGAATGTGTTCCATGTCAGCAGGTGTTGTCAGTGGAGCACATTCTCTTAAATTGTACTGATTTTAATCTTGTTAGAGGGCAGTACTTCACAGTTGGATCCCTTAGAGATCTATTTTACAATACGAGCCCACACAAAATTGTATCATTTTTGAAAGTAATCAACCTTTTTAACAAATTTTAAAATTGTTTTTATTCTTTTAATCTAGACTCATCAAGCTCAGTTCATCAGGTTGATTTAGAAGTAGACATTTTTCACTTATCTCATTACTCATTGTTATTTAAATTATTCTTGTCTTTGACATGTCTATTGTGATTATCCTTTGTTTTTATTCAATCTTTTACTTCATAATATTGACGTTTTACTTTTCTCTGATTTCTCGCCACGGTATAGCCTTGGCTGCTGATGTGGCGTTAAGCACCAATAAATAATAATAATAATGGGACATAGCTCCACTATGTCTGGTCATTTTTTTACGTTTTGTTTCGGTTTCGCTTGTTTGTTTATCTTTTTTCATTTCATGCAATTCATTTTTTGTAAAATGGCAATCCGGATTTGCTTGATGTCGGGGATATTTATTATCTATTTATTTTTTATTTATTTATTTGTTTGTTTGTTTTGTTTTGTTTTTTTTGTTTTTTGTTTTGTTTATCTGAGTTGTTTCAATATTAATGCAGCGCACACACCATGAGTGGACTAAGAATACATGTCGTATCGTGGTGGGGATGGGGGGGGGGGGGGGGGTGAATCACGATTATAGAATGAATGCGAAACTACCCACAGGTCGACGATTAACGTACGCACCAACCCATGTGAAGACCTCGGCCGCGAAGTGTGGTCACGCTAGCTAGGATACATGAAAAAGATATCGAAATAGAGTGAATGTAACCGTCATTATAACCGATACTACCCGCGTGGAAACGGAGAACGCACCCACTGGTGTACATGACTCGGCCGCGAAGGGTTAAGATGTTACCTACGTCACGACGTTATGAGTCTTCTAAGAGACGGACAAAATTAGTGAATGGAGCTGTAGTCGTTGTAATAATCTTAATAATGTTGAATGAAATTGTACAGTTAGACGCATGTATTATGTATCGATGGAAATGGGAAATCCTTGGGAGATTTTAATGGGATAGATTATTAGGGGCTTAATTGAAAATCAGTTCCGTCAAAGGCGTATATCTATGCACCTTCCACTTTCTCGAGGTACGCTATTGCGGTTTATGACTTCACCACCACATCACGTTCACATTAATTGACCGATCGATTTCAAATTTGGCACTTGTATATAGAATGACATTGTACGTCATATACCCAATTTTCAGCGGGATCGGTGTAGCATTCGCTTCCGACCAAACATATTTGATCACTATCCATCCAGTAACCATTGTAGAAAAGATCATGTTATTCTGACACGATGTCATGTTGGTCACACACGACTTACACATTCCTTTCTGTTAGAGGGTAATATGCGACCAGAATGTGTTCTATGTCAGCAGGTGTTGTCAGTGGAGCACATTCTCTTAAATTGTACTGATTTTAATCTTGTTAGAGGGCAATACTTCACAGTTGGATCCCTAAGAGATCTATTTTACAATACGAGCCCACACAAAATTGTATCATTTTTGAAAGTAATCAACCTTTTTAACAAATTTTAAAATTGTTTTTATTCTTTTAATCTAGACTCATCAAGCTCAGTTCATCAGGTTGATTTAGAAGTAGATATCTTTCACTTATCTCATTACTCATTGTTATTTAAATTATTCTTGTCTCTGACATGTCTTTGTGATTATCCTTTATTTTTATTCAATCTTTTACTTCATAATATTGACGTTTTACTTTTCTATGATTTCTCGCCACGATATAGCCTTAGCTGCTGATGTGGCGTTAAGCACCAATAAATAAATAAATAAATAAATCGGTGTAGGGGTTTCAGAGATAGCCATTGCGCATGCGCAAAGGCAGTTCTGCACGAACACGATACCACACCCATGTTATTCCAGATGCCATACTGTATATCCGTACCATATTTAAGCACGATCGGTCCAGCGGTTTCTGAGATCCAGACTGCGCATGCGTGAAGGAGGTGTCGCACGGGCACGCGACCTGGCTAATGACAATTCTCGGGTCGAGAAACCCATACATGCGAAATTTCAGTTCCATCGACCGAGTAGTTTTCGAGTCTATGCGTCACAGACAGACAGATTTATTTCCTAAAATATATAATAGATAAACTAGTGTACAGTGCAGCTCAAAAGTCAAGTTACTGGAATCCTGATATGGCACAAACTTAGTGATATCTGTAAAAATGAGATGTAAATCCTGCTGCTTTGTCATATCTCCTACCACAACACAACACATAAAATCCCGCGCCCTGGTCAATATAGAAATGTTGGACAAAGCGTTTCCATGATAGTTCAGTCTTATCCTTCACAGCAAACTTTCCATTTGTCTCCCTCATTTTGTCACTATATGTCTGTTGATTTTCTATCCTATGTAAAATTCCCTTCATCAGTTCATTTTGCAAGCGGATTCTTGATATCTCACTACTTGTTTCTCTGCTTGTTGAGGCCTTCTCACTACTTGATTCTCTGCTTGTTGAGGCCTTCTCACTACTTGAATCTCTGCTTGTTGAGGCCTTCTCACTACTTGTTTCTCTGCTTGTTGAGGCCTTCTCACTACTTGTTTCTCTGCTTGTTGAGGCCTTCTCACTACTTGTTTCTCTGCTTGTTGAGGCCTTCTCACTACTTGATTCTCTGCTTCTGCTTGTTGAGGCCTTCAAATAGAGCATGCAATATATAAATGATATACCTTGTATAATGAAATGGTCCAAAGACCATGTGCTCAATTCGTGTCATTTGCAGATGACTAATGGTGAATAGAAAGAATGATGATATATGAATCACATGAAGGCCGAATGTCCGTGGTAAGAAAACTGTTTAGTATAGCATGGGTAATACTTTCAACAATTCATATGTAAATAAATTCCATCCAAGGGTTCAGCCAAAGTAATTCATTTGAAAAAAGGGACATTATAGTCGTTGAATAAAATTTATATGAAACAACAAATACCTCTTTTGGCCAGATACAGGTGTAAGTTATATGAATCATATGATGGCCGAATGTCTGTGGTATTCAATTAAACTGTCTAGTATAGCATGGATAATACAACTAAAAAGAAGGCTAATCTCACCAGTCCTGGTACTGAACTCATGGCTCAAATAGAAAAAAATACCCATGCTATACTAGATAGTCTTTGAATACCACAGTCTTTTGGCCAGATACAGGTGTAAGTTATATGAATCATATGATGGCCGAATGTCTGTGGTGTTCAATTAAACTGTCTAGTATAGCATGGATAATACAACTAAAAAGAAGGCTAATCTCACCAGTCTTGGTACTGAACTCATGGCTCAAATAAAAAAAAATGCCCATGCTATACTAGATAGTCTTTGAATACCATAGTCTTTTGGCCAGATACAGGTGTAAGTTATATGAATCATATGATGGCCGAATGTCTGTGGTATACAATTAAACTGTCTAGTATAGCATGGATAATACAACTAAAATGAAGGCTAATCTCACCAGTCTTGGTACTGAACTCATGAAACCTGCCCACATCAGCCCCGAGCAATTTCAAGCTACTTTCAGCTATTACAACCCATGGGTTCAGCCTCAAGATCCATATGGATTTGACGGAATATTTGGGAAACCTGCCCACATCAGCCCCGAGCAATTATAAGCTATTTTCAGCTATTTCAACCCATAGGTTCAGCCTCAAGATCCGTATGGGTTGGACGGAATATCCCGAAAACCTGCCCACATCAGCCCCAAGCAATTCTAAGCTACTTTCAGCTATTTCAACCCATGGGTTCAGCCTCAAGATCCATATGTATTGGACGGAATATCCCGAAGAGCTGCCTACATCAGCCCCGAGCATATGGATTGGACGGAATATTCGGGAAACCTGCCCACATCAGCCCCGAGCAATTCTAAGCTATTTTCAGCTATTTCAACCCATGGGTTCAGCCTCAAGATCCATATGGATTGGACGGAATATCCCGAAGTTCTGCCCACATCAGCCCCGAGCAATTCTAAGCTACTTTCAGCTATTTCAACCCATGCGTTCAGCCTCAAGATCCATATGGATTGGACGGAATATTCGAGAATCCTGCCCACATCAGCCCCGAGCAATCCTAAGCTACTTTCAGCTATTTCAACCCATGGGTTCAGCCTCAAGTTCCATATGGATTGGACGGAATATTCGGGAAACCTGCCCACATCAGCCCTGAGCAATTCTAAGCTACTCAAAGCTATTTCAACCCATGGGTACAGCCTCAAGATCCATATGGATTAGACGGAATATCCCGAAAACCTGCCCACATCAGCCCCAAGCAATTCTAAGCTACTTTCAGCTATTTCAACCCATGGGTTCAGCCTCAAGATCCATATGTATTGGACGGAATATCCCGAAGACCTGCCCACATCAGCCCCGAGCAATTCTAAGCTACTTTCAGCTATTTCAACCCATGGGTTCAACCTTAAGATCCATATGGATTGGACGGAATATTCGGGAAACCTGCCCGCATCAGCCCCGAGCAATCCTAAGGTATTTTCAGCTATTTCAACCCATGGGTTCAGCCTCAAGATCCATATGGATTGGACGGAATATCCCGAAAACCTCCCCACATCAGCCCCAAACAATCCTAAGCTACTTTCAGCTATTTCAACCCATGGGTTCAGCCTCAAGATCCATATGGACTGGACGGAAGATTCGGGAAACCTGGCCACATCAGCCTCAAACAGTCCTAAGCTACTTTCAACTATTTCAACCCATGGGTTCAGTCTCAAGATCCATATGGATTGAACGGAATATTCGGGAAACCTGCCCACATCAGCCCCGAGCAATTCTAAGCTCTCTCTTCCTCTGCTCTCTTTCTTTTCCAACTTCTGCTTGTTGAGGCCTTCAAATAGAGCATGCAATATATAAATGATATACCTTGTAAAACTTTAATGAAATGGTCCAAAGACCATGTGCTCAATTCGTGTCATTTGCAGATGACTAATGGTGAATAGAAAGAATGATGATATATGAATCACATGATGGCCGAATGTCCGTGGTAAGAAAACTGTCTAGTATAGCATGGGTAATACTTTCAACAATTCACATGTAAATAAATTCCATCCATGGGTTCCTAGGGGGGTTTGATCGTCCCCTACTAGGCGGGTCCTCGGGTGGCGGATAGAGGACGGCCTGCTCAATTGGGCAGGTTTGCTAATTTTTGATTGGCAGGTTTGCTCAATTGAGCTGGTTCGCTGCGAAATACACGAATACGCAGCCCCGGACCAAAATGATCAACCCTGCTAATACCATCTGGCAGGCACCTTGTTCTCCCGTGAGGTGCGTTCTGAAGGCCCCGGAAGAAGGAATCCTGGTAGTTGAGGACTCGGGCCCCGGTTAGGGCAGTCTCCGGGATGGAGCCCTGGTCTCCATTTCGGAGATAATGTCCAACACACTGCTTTGGCCCCAATTTCGGGAGTAGACAGATGGTCGGATGGCCCGGTCTGACCAATCGGGAGCCCCCAACCCCAAAAATATCGGGTGTCACGTCGGGGGGCATTGGGTGGTCAATCAGCCAGTCATTTCTTTTATTTAGATTTTATCACTACTACCCTGTACCGATCTTTAATGATCTTAATACTTGTTTAACAGCTTTCGTTTTGTTGCGCTGTCTGCGTTGATCATCAATCAGTAGTAGTTCTTGATGTACTCATTTTTAATGAAATGGTTGGTTGAATGGCTGCCACGACCTGGCACTTCCCATTTACATTCGACGGGTCAATCCTCCAGCGGTATGCATTAGCATCAACGCTGGGGGAGTATACTGCTTATGTACTTTTGGTGCTGTTCGCTGGACATCCGCGACATTAACCCCCCAGGTTGGGCTCAGAGTAAGGGTGGGAGTCATAGGCAGAAGAATTTTATCAACTACACAATATGGCAACCAACATAAAAAAACAGAAACGAGGTCACGATTTTATTTATTCAGATTCTGATTCTGACTCTGATTTAGAAATTTCAAAAAATACAAGAAAATGGCCAAAATTTATTATTGTTTATGCTGCTGAAGAGGGTAAAAGGGCTACCAATATCAACCCTTTTTACCTAGAAAAGGCTATAAAAGGAATTGCTGGTACTGTTAAGAACGTCAAAAAGCTGAGAACTGGTGCTCTACTGATCGAATGCAATAAAGAAGCCCAGGCACTAAATCTACTTAAAAATAATAAACTTGCAGACATGGAGGTGAATGCATTCCCTCACAAAACCCTCAATAACAGCAGAGGAGTAATTAGAACAAGGGAGCTTGATGGCATTGATACACTTGAGATATGCAAAGAACTAGAACCTCAAGGTGTAACAGATGTTAAAAATATTGAAATTAAAAAAGGTGGATCAATTATTAAAACAAATACTTACATATTAACATTCGATTCTTCTCAGCCACCCAAATCACTCAAAATTTGTTATATGAACATCAAAGTGGATTTATATATTCCAAATCCACTAGTGTCAGAAATATGGACATGGGCAAAACAACTGCAGAGGTCAAGAAGTCTGTTACAAATGCGGCCAACAACATCAAGAGCCATGTTCCAATGCCATCAAATGTATCAACTGTCAGGGCAATCACATGTCATCGTCCACAGATTGCCCTGTCTGGAAAAAAGAGAAAACAATTCAAAAAGTGAAATGCGAAAGGCAAATAAGTTTTAAAGAGGCCAGAGACATTGTTACAGCAATGCCAGGTATGAATATGTCATCTCCATCATATGCTACGAAATTGTCACAGAAACTGCCAACTCAATCAGTAGAGTGCCAAACACAATATACATGGCTCAAAGGAACAATACCGACTTTAGTGAAAGCTTTTACCATAGATCAACCAGTAACACAACAGTCCACCAAAACAAATACAGATACCCAAACAACTGAAAAACTGCCACAACCCAATCAAAAACAAGAACAGTTAACTCATTTATCTCAATCAGAACATAAAAAAGATCAAAAATCTAAAGCACAAAACAATAAGACAAATACAACCAAAGCAGATACACAGCATAGACAAAAATTGAATCAGAGTCAGAAAAACGAGAAGAAAAAAGAAAGACAAAAACTAGAGTCGGACAGAATAAGCAAGCGCCTTCAAAATGTTGTTACAAGCAACATGTTTGACGGCATTGAAGGCATGTCCGTTGATGAGTGCATCGACGACACGTTTTCCACCAAATCACGCCCAAACTCTTCACAGGGCAGATCTCCTCGCAAAACGTCACCAAAGAGAACTACGGGGGCAATATCTCCCATACGTCCACCATCAAAATCGCCACCAAAACATGTGTAATACACCTAAACACAATATAATACAGTGGAATTGTCGAGGTTTTAGAGCCAATTTTAACGAACTAGGCCTTTTCAGCCAAAAATATAAACCTGCTGCTTTTTGCCTGCAGGAAACTCTTTTAAAGAAGCCCGAGGCTCAGGATCATTCAGCTTTTAAGCATTATACCTCGTATAATGCCTGGGCAGATGATAGTGATCTTCATATTCGAGGAACGTCTGTCTTAGTTAGAAACGACATTATTCACAGTCCTGTATCTTTGCAATCAAATTTACAGGCTGTAGCGGTACGCCTAACCTTAGACAAGACAATTACATTATGTTCTATTTACGTTTCACCGGGTAAAACCCTACAACTGAATGATCTTGAGCTACTGATCCAACAGCTCCCAACTCCATACATTTTGTTGGGTGATTTTAACGCTCATAGCCCCCTTTGGGGTAATTCCTGCAGTCAAGAAGATGCAAAAGGTAAAACTGTAGAAGAGTTCATTACAAAATATGACTTGTGCTTGTTCAATGATGGGTCAGATACTTACCTGCACCCCGCATCTGGTTCTTACACTTCAATTGATTTAACAATTGCATGCCCTTCTGTCTTCCTTGATTGTTCATGGAAGGCAGAAAATGACTTGTGCGGGAGTGACCACTTTCCGATTGTGTTGGAGAGTGTAGTTCCGGCGGATGATGAGAGGGTGCCCCAGTGGAACTTTAAAAAGGCTGACTGGGACACTTTCTCATCGCTTTGTTCTGAACGCCTCACACGGGAGAACTTTCAGGACAGTACTGACCAGATTGAACACTTCACCACAGAGTTGATTGACATTGCAAGCCAAGTCATTCCTAAAACCTCGGCAAATCCAAAACGTTTCCATAAACCATGGTTCGACACGGATTGCAAACAGGCTATTCATCAACGCAAAAAGGCTGAACGGGATTTTAATAAGTCACCAACGACGAATAATTTAGATAAATTACGTATTGGTCGAGCACAAGCCCGACGGCTCATCAAACAAAAGAAGAAAACGTCCTGGCAAAATTATGTTTCAAGATTGAATCAAAATACCCCCATCAAAAAGGTCTGGAAAATGATCAAGAAAATTAAAGGTAAAGAATCAAAATCTACAGTACAGCACCTCGAACATAATAATAATAAAATAACATCTAAAAAAGATATTTCGAACACCCTAGCTTCTACCTTTTCCAAAAATTCCTCTTCTGAAAATTGCACTCCGCAATTTATCCCTGTTAAAAAGCAACAGGAGAAACAAAAACTAAAATTCCAATCTGATAATGATGAAAATTATAATGAACCATTTTCTATTGATGAGCTACTAGCGTCATTGAGTAAAGCAAAAGATACAGCAACTGGTCCTGATGAAATACATTATCAGATTTTAAAACATTTGCCAAATTCATCGCTCAAGCTTTTACTTTCTATTTTTAATGATATATGGGTGACTGGCCAGTTTCCATCTTCCTGGCGCAAAGCAACAATCATTCCTATTCCCAAGCCTGATAAGGACCACAGCAATCCAAGCAACTATAGACCAATAGCACTCACTAGTTGCCTTTGCAAAACCATGGAAAGAATGATCAACGATCGGCTTGTTTGGTTTCTGGAATCGAACAATCTGCTGGAAGATGTTCAATGTGGCCTCAGAAACCAGAGAAGCACGGTTGATCATCTAGTCCGCCTTGAAACGTTTATCAGAAATGCCTTTGCCAGAAAAGAGCACGTGGTCGCCGTGTTCTTTGATCTGGAGAAGGCATATGACACTACGTGGACGTATGGGATTTTAAAAGACCTCTTCAACATGGGGTTGAGAGGCAGAATGCCACTTTTTATTGAAAATTTTTTAAAGCACCGCAATTTCCAGGTTCGTCTTGGGTCAACATTATCTGACCCTCACGACCAGGAATTGGGAGTACCTCAGGGTAGTATTCTATCTGTTACTCTTTTTTCAATAAAAATCAACAGCATTGTGACAGCTATTGAAACAAATGTTGATTCTTCATTGTATGTAGATGATTTCCTCATCTGCTACAGTGGCAAGAAAATGCCTGCTATTGAGCGCAAACTTCAGCTATCCTTAAACAAGGTTCAGCGCTGGGCTACTGAAAATGGTTTCAAGTTTTCAAAAAGTAAAACAAATTGTGTTCATTTCTGTAAACTCCGGAAACACCACCTGGATCCGGAGTTATTTTTAGATGGAACTCCACTTAAAGTTGTAAAGGAAGTGAAATTCCTTGGCTTGTTGTTTGATGAGAAACTAAGTTTTAGGTCTCACATCAAACAACTAAAAATTAAATGCAAGAAAGCACTTAATCTGCTAAAAGTTGTTGGCAGCACTGATTGGGGTGCCGACCAAAAAACTCTGCTCCATCTGTATAGAGCTCTTGTACGGTCAAAGTTGGATTATGGTTGTGTGGTTTACGGTTCGGCTAGGAAATCCTATCTGAAACCTCTTGATGCCATCCATCATAGTGGTATCAGAATTAGCCTTGGTGCGTTTCGTACGTCACCTATAGATTCTCTTCTTATCGAAGCAGGCGAGCCTTCTCTTGAGAAGCGTCGAATTAAACTCTCTTTGCAATATGTCTCAAAATTATCTGCAAATCCATCAAATCCTGCTATGTTTTTAAACCTCTAAATAAAGTTTTTTTTGATAAAAATCCAAAACAGATTCCTCCACTGGGACTCAGAATCAAAACCCACATGGAGGCTACTGGTGTTGCTCCAGATTCTGTGGCAGAAAATCGTAAACCAAATATACCCCCTTGGCGTCTGTCAAAACCCAAGGTTATTTTAGATCTGGCCTCTTCTAAAAAGGCAAACACAAATTCTTTGCAATTTAAGCAAGCGTATGCCGAGATTAAGTCTCACTATAGAGCATACACTATGTTCTATACAGATGGATCCAAGGATAATGATAGAGTATCATCTGCTGTTGTTAGTGGTGATCAGACCACCTCAACCAGGATACCTGATACGAGTTCCATTTTTACAGCTGAGGTAAAAGCTATTGACCTTGCGCTCGATGAGATTGAGGCTGAAGAGGAATGGAAGTCCATTATCTTCTCCGATTCTCTTTCTTGTTTACAGGCTCTTCTCAACCCCAGGTTGAAGAACCCTCTAATCTTGTCACTTCGTGAACGACTTACTGTAATGAAGTCTGACCAAGATGATATTGTGTTTTGCTGGTTACCTGGACACGTTGGTATTGCTGGTAACACCAGGGCAGACAGTGCAGCGAAAAAGGCTCTGAGTAAGCCAATCACTGATTTTCCAATTCCTTACAGTGATTACAAGCCACTTATTTCTAAATACATCCGGTCTTTGTGGCAGTCGGAATGGGATGGAGCTACCAATAACAAGCTCCACCGTTTCCGACCAACTGTGTCTGATTATTATCCTCTTTCTCATCTTTGTCGAAAAGATCACGTTATCCTTACAAGATGTCATATTGGTCATACCAGACTCACTCATAGTTTCTTATTAGAGGGCACTCTGCGACCTGAATGTGTTCCTTGTCAGCAGGGGCTGACAGTGGAACACATTCTTTTAGATTGTACAGATTTCGATCACGTTAGGCGGCGGTTTTTCACTGTGGAGTCTCTTAGAGACCTTTTTTACACTACCAGTCCGCGCAAGCTTTTGTCTTTTCTAAAAGAAATCAACCTTTTTAGCAAGTTTTAGAGCTTTGTCTTTTAATCTTCCCATCATGATTTGGTATCAATAGGTTGATTTGTATTACATTTGTTGTTCTTCTTTCATTATGAATATTCATTTTCACATTTTCATTGTATTATCGTTCATCTATCACAATTTTTTTCTTTTTAAAAGCAGTCCTGACCATTACCTTTTAATTCATTTTCATGACTTTCTCGCCACGATATGACCTTTGTTGTCGATGTGGCGTTAAGCACCAATAAATAAATAAATTCTCAACCCCAGGTTGAAGAACCCTCTAATCTTGTCACTTCGTGAACGACTTACTGTAATGAAGTCTGACCAATATGATATTGTGTTTTGCTGGTTACCTGGACACGTTGGTATTGCTGGTAACACCAGGGCAGACAGTGCAGCGAAAAAGGCTCTGAGTAAGCCAATCACTGATTTTCCAATTCCTTACAGTGATTACAAGCCACTTATTTCTAAATACATCCGGTCTTTGTGGCAGTTGGAATGGGATGGAGCTACCAATAACAAGCTCCACCGTTTCCGACCAACTGTGTCTGATTATTATCCTCTTTCTCATCTTTGTCGAAAAGATCACGTTATCCTTACAAGATGTCATATTGGTCATACCAGACTCACTCATAGTTTCTTATTAGAGGGCACTCTGCGACCTGAATGTGTTCCTTGTCAGCAGGGGCTGACAGTGGAACACATTCTTTTAAATTGTACAGATTTCGATCACGTTAGGCGGCGGTTTTTCACTGTGGAGTCTCTTAGAGACCTTTTTTACACTACCAGTCCGCGCAAGCTTTTGTCTTTTCTAAAAGAAATCAACCTTTTTAGCAAGTTTTAGAGCTTTGTCTTTTAATCTTCCCATCATGATTTGGTATCAATAGGTTGATTTGTATTATTACATTTGTTGTTCTTCTTTCTTTATGAATATTCATTTTTACATTTTCATTGTATTATCGTTCATCTATCACAATTTTTTTCTTTTTAAAAGCAGTCCTGACCATTACCTTTTAACTCATTTTCATGACTTTCTCGCCACGATATGACCTTTGTTGTCGATGTGGCGTTAAGCACCAATAAATAAATAATCCATGGGTTCAGCCAAAGTAATTCATTTGAAAAAAGGGACATTACAGTCGTTGAATAAAATTGATATGAAACAACAAATACCTCTCTGATTTCTCCTTCCTCTGCTCTCTCTTCCTCTGCTCTCTTTCTTTTCTTACTTCTGCTTGTTGTGGCCTTCAAATAGAGCATGCAATATATAAATGATATACCTTGTAAAACTTTAATGAAATGGTCCAAAGACCATGTGCTCAATTCGTGTCATTTGCAGATGACTAATGGTGAATAGAAAGAATGATGATATATGAATCACATGATGGCCGAATGTCCGTGGTAAGAAAACTATCTAGTATAGCATAGGTAATACTTTCAACAATTCACATGTAAATAAATTCCATCCATGAGTTCAGCCAAAGTAATTCATTTGAAAAAAGGGACATTATAGTCGTTGAATAAAATTTATATGAAACAACAAATACTTCTTTTGGCCAGATACAGGTGTAAGTTATATGAATCATATGGTGGCCGAATGCCTGTGGTATTCAATTAAACTGTCTAGTATAGCATGGATAATACAACTAAAAAGAAGGCTAATCTCACCAGTCTTGGTACTGAACTCATGGCTCAAATAAAAAAAAATGCCCATGCTATACTAGATAGTCTTTGAATACCATAGTCTTTTGGCCAGATACAGGTGTAAGTTATATGAATCATATGATGGCCGAATGTCTGTGGTATTCAATTAAACTGTCTAATATAGCATGGATAATACAACTAAAAAGAAGGCTAATCTCACCAGTCTTGGTACTGAACTCATGGCTCAAATAAAAAAAAATACCCATGCTATACTAGATAGTCGTTGAATACCATAGTCTTTTGGCCAGATACAGGTGTAAGTTATATGAATCATATGATGGCCGAATGTCTGTGGTATTCAATTAAACTGATTGTATAGCATGGATAATACAACTAAAAAGAAGGCTAATCTCACCAGTCTTGGTACTGAACTCATGGCTCAAATAAAAAAAAATGCCCATGCTATACTTGATAGTCTTTGAATACCATAGTCTTTTGGCCAGATACAGGTGTAAGTTATATGAATCATATGATGGCCGAATGTCTGGGGTATTCAATTAAACTGTCTAGTATAGCATGGATAATACAACTAAAAAGAAGGCTAATCTCACCAGTCTAGGTAGTGAACTCATGAAACCTGCCCACATCAGCCCCGAGCAATTTCAAGCTATTTTCAGCTATTTCAACCCTTGGGTTCAGCCTCAAGATCCGTATGGGTTGGACGGAATATCCCGAAAACCTGCCCACATCAGCCCCGAGCAATTCTAGGCTACTTTCAGCTATTTCAACCCATGGGTTCAGCCTTAAGATCCATATGGATTGGACGGAATATTCGGGAAACCTGCCCTCATCAGCCCCGAGCAATTCTAAGCTATTTTCAGCTATTTCAACCCATGGGTTCAGCCTCAAGATCCATATGGATTGGACAGAATATCCCGAAGGCCTGCCCACATCAGCCCCGAGCAATTCTAAGCTACTTTCAGCTATTTCAACCCATGGGTTCAGCCTCAAGATCCATATGGATTGGAGGGAATATTCGGGAAACCTGCCCACATCAGCCCCGAGCAATAATAAGCTATTTTCAGCTATTTCAACCCATGGGTTCAGCCTCAAGATCCATATGGATTGGACGGAATATCCCGAAAACCTGCCCACATCAGCCCCAAACAATCCTAAGCTACTTTCAGGTATTTCAACCCATGGGTTCAGCCTCAAGATCCATATGGACTGGACGGAAGATTCGGGAAACCTGCCCACATCAGCCTCAAACAATCCTAAGCTACTTTCAGCTATTTCAATCCATGGGTTCAGCCTCAAGATTCATATGGACTGGACGGAAGATTCGGGAAACCTGCCCACATCAGCCCCAAACAATCCTAAGCTACTTTCAGCTATTTCAACCCATGGGTTCAGCCTCAAGATCCATATGGATTGAACGGAATATTCGGGAAACCTGCCCACATCAGCCCCGAGCAATTCTAAGCTACTTTCAGCTATTTCAACCCATGCGTTCAGCCTCAAGATCCATATGGATTGGACGGAATATTCGGAAAACCTGCCCACATCAGCCCCGAGCAATCCTAAGCTACTTTCATCTATTTCAACCCATGGGTTCAGCCTCAAGATCGATATGGATTGAACGGAATATTCGGGAAACCTGCCCACATCAGCCCCGAGCAATTCTAAGCTATTTTCAGCTATTTCAACCCATGGGTTCAGCCTCAAGTTCCATATGGATTGGACGGAATATTCGGGAAACCTGCCCACATCAGCCCTGAGCAATTCTAAGCTACTCTAAGCTATTTCAACCCATGGGTTCAGCCTCAAGATCCATATGGATTAAACGGAATATCCCGAAAACCTGCCCACATCAGCCCCGAGCAATTCTAAGCTACTTTCAGCTATTTCAACCCATGGGTTCAGCCTCAAGATCCATATGTATTGGACGGAATATCCCGAAGACCTGCCTACATCAGCCCAGAGCATATGGATTGGACGGAATATTCGGGAAACCTGCCCACATCAGCCCCGAGCAATTCTAAGCTATTTTCAGCTATTTCAACCCATGGGTTCAGCCTCAAGTTCCATATGGATTGGACGGAATATTCGGGAAACCTGCCCACATCAGCCCCAAACAATGCTAAGGTACTTTCAGCTATTTCAACCCATGGGTTCAGCCTCAAGATCCATATGGATTGGACGGAATATCCCGAAAACCTCCCCACATCAGCCCCAAACAATCCTAAGCTACTTTCAGCTATTTCAATCCATAGGTTCAGCCTCAAGATCCACATGGATTGAACGGAATATTCGGGAAACCTGCCCACATCAGCCCCGAGCAATTCTAAGCTATTTTCAGCTATTTCAACCCATGGGTTCAGCCTCAAGATCCATATTCGGGAAACCTGCCCGCATCAGCCCCGAGCAATCCTAACCTACTTTCAGCTATTTCAACCCATGGTTTCAGCCTCAAGATCCATATGGATTGGACGGAATATTCGGGGAAACCTGCCCACATCATCCCCGAGCAATTCTAAGCTCTCTCTTCCTCTGCTCTCTTTCTTTTCCTACTTCTGCTTGTTGAGGCCTTCAAATAGAGCATGCAATATATAAATGATATACCTTGTAAAACTTTAATGAAATGGTCCAAAGACCATGTGCTCAATTCGTGTCATTTGCAGATGACTAATGGTGAATAGAAAGAATGATGATATATGAATCACATGATGGCCGAATGTCCGTGGTAAGAAAACTGTCTAGTATAGCATGGGTAATACTTTCAACAATTCACATGTAAATAAATTCCATCCATGGGTTCAGCCAAAGTAATTCATTTGAAAAAAGGGACATTATACTCGTTGAATAAAATTTATATGAAACAACAAATACCTCTTGGCCAGATACAGGTGTAAGTTATATGAATCATATGATGGCCGAATGTCTGTGGTATTCAATTAAACTGTCTAGTATAGCATGGATAATACAACAAAAAAGAAGGCTAATCTCACCAGTCTTGGTACTGAACTCATGGCTCAAATAAAAAAAAATGC
Organism: Pictodentalium vernedei; assembly: GCA_031216915.1. NCBI lineage: Eukaryota > Metazoa > Mollusca > Scaphopoda > Dentaliida > Dentaliidae > Pictodentalium > Pictodentalium vernedei. Next base: position 406,031,304 of record CM062291.1, read on the forward strand.
CCATGCTATACTAGATAGTCTTTGAATACCATAGTCTTTTGGCCAGATACAGGTGTAAGTTATATGAATCATATGATGGCCGAATGTCTGTGGTATTCAATTAAACTGTCTAGTATAGCATGGATAATACAACTAAAAAGAAGGCTAATCTCACCAGTCTTGGTACTGAACTCATCAAACCTGCCCACATCAGCCCCGAGCAATTTCAAGCTACTTTCAGCTATTTCAACCCATGGGTTCAGCCTCAAGATCCATATGGATTGGACGGAATATTCGGGAAACCTGCCCAGATCAGACCAGAGCAATTCTAAGCTATTTTCAGCTATTTCAACCCATGGGTTCAGCCTCAAGATCCGTATGGGTTGGACGGAATATCCAGAAAACCTGCCCACATCAGCCCCGAGCAATTCTAGGCTACTTTCAGCTATTTCAGCCCATGGGTTCAACCTCAAGATCCATATGGATTGGACGGAATATTCGGGAAACCTGCCCACATCAGCCCCGAGCAATTCTAAGCTATTTTCAGCTATTTCAACCCATGGGTTCAGCCTCAACATCCATATGCATTGGACGGAATATTCGGGAAACCTGCCCACATCAGCCCCGAGCAATAATAAGCTATTTTCAGCTTTTTCAACCCATGGGTTCAGCCTCCAGATCCATATGGATTGGACGGAATATCCCGAAAACCTGCCCACATCAGCCCCAACCAATCCTAAGCTACTTTCAGCTATTTCAACCCATGGGTTCAGTCTCAAGATCCATATGGACTGGGCGGAAGATTCGGGAGACCTGCCCACATCAGCCCCAAACAATCCTAAGCTACTTTCAGCTATTTCAACCCATGGGTTCAGCCTCAAGATCCATATGGATTGAACGGAATATTCGGGAAACCTGCCCACATCAGCCCCGAGCAATTCTAAGCTATTTTCAGCTATTTCAACCCATGGGTTCAGCCTCAAGATCCATATGGATTGAACGGAATATCCCGAAGACCTGCCCACATCAGCCCCGAGCAATTCTAAGCTGCTTTCAGCTATTTCAACCCATGCGTTCAGCCTCAAGATCCATATGGATTGGACGGAAAATTCGGGAAACCTGCCCACATCAGCCCCGAGCAATCTTTCAGCTATTTCAACCCATGGGTTCAGCCTCAAGATCCATATGGATTGAACGGAATATTCGGGAAACCTGCCCACATCAGCCCCGAGCAATTCTAAGCTATTTTCAGCTATTTCAACCCATGGGTTCAGCCTCAAGTTCCATATGGATTGGACGGAATATTCGGGAAACCTGCCCACATCTGCCCTGAGCAATTCTAAGCTACTCTAAGCTATTTCAACCCATGGGTTCAGCCGCAAGATCCATATGGATTAGACGGAATATCCCGAAAACCTGCCCACATCAGCCCCGAGCAATTCTAAGCTACTTTCAGCTATTTCCAAACCCATGCGTTCGGCCTCAAGATCCATATGGATTGGGCGGAAAATTCGGGAAACCTGCCCACATCAGCCCCGAGGAATCCTAAGCTACTTTCAGCTATTTTCAAACCCATGGGTTCAGCCTCAAGATCCATATGGATTGAACGGAATATTCGGGAAACCTGCCCACATCAGCCCCGAGCAATTCTAAGCTATTTTCAGCAATTTCAACCCATGGGTTCAGCCTCAAGTTCCGTATGGATTGGACGGAATATTCGGGAAACCTGCCCACATCAGCCCTGAGCAATTCTAAGCTACTCTAAGCTATTTCAACCCATGGGTTCAGCCTCAAGATCCATATGGATTTGACGGAATATCCCGAAAAGCTGCCCACATCAGCCCCAAGCAATTCTAAGCTACTTTCAGCTATTTCAACCCATGGGTTCAGCCTCAAGATCCATATGCATTGGACGGAATATTCGGGAAACCTGCCCACATCAGCCCCGAGCAATAATAAGCTATTTTCAGCTTTTTCAACCCATGGGTTCAGCCTCCAGATCCATATGGATTGGACGGAATATCCCGAAAACCTGCCCACATCAGCCCCAACCAATCCTAAGCTACTTTCAGCTATTTCAACCCATGGGTTCAGTCTCAAGATCCATATGGACTGGGCGGAAGATTCGGGAGACCTGCCCACATCAGCCCCAAACAATCCTAAGCTACTTTCAGCTATTTCAACCCATGGGTTCAGCCCTCAAGATCCATATGGATTGAACGGAATATTCGGGAAACCTGCCCACATCAGCCCCGAGCAATTCTAAGCTATTTTCAGCTATTTCAACCCATGGATTCAGCCTCAAGATCCATATGGATTGAACGGAATATCCCGAAGACCTGCCCACATCAGCCCCGAGCAATTCTAAGCTGCTTTCAGCTATTTCAACCCATGCGTTTCAGCCTCAAGATCCATATGGATTGGACGGAAAATTCGGGAAACCTGCCCACATCAGCCCCGAGGAATCCTAAGCTACTTTCAGCTATTTCAACCCATGGGTTCAGCCTCAAGATCCATATGGATTGAACGGAATATTCGGGAAACCTGCACACATCAGTCCCGAGCAATTCTAAGCTATTTTCAGCTATTTCAACCCATGGGTTCAGCCTCAAGTTCCATATGGATTGGACGGAATATTCGGGAAACCTGCCCACATCTGCCCTGAGCAATTCTAAGCTACTCTAAGCTATTTCAACCCATGGGTTCAGCCGCAAGATCCATATGGATTAGACGGAATATCCCGAAAACCTGCCCACATCAGCCCCGAGCAATTCTAAGCTACTTTCAGCTATTTCAACCCATGCGTTCGGCCTCAAAATCCATATGCATTGGGCGGAAAATTCGGGAAACCTGCCCACATCAGCCCCGAGCAATCCTAAGCTACTTTCAGCTATTTCAACCCATGGGTTCAGCCTCAAGATCCATATGGATTGAACGGAATATTCGGGAAACCTGCCCACATCAGCCCCGAGCAATTCTAAGCTATTTTCAGCAATTTCAACCCATGGGTTCAGCCTCAAGTTCCATATGGATTGGACGGAATATTCGGGAAACCTGCCCACATCAGCCCTGAGCAATTCTAAGCTACTCTAAGCTATTTCAACCCATGGGTTCAGCCTCAAGATCCATATGGATTTGACGGAATATCCCGAAAACCTGCCCACATCAGCCCCGAGCAATTCTAAGCTATTTTCAGCAATTTCAACCCATGGGTTCAGCCTCAAGTTCCATATGGATTGGACGGAATATTCGGGAAACCTGCCCACATCAGCCCTGAGCAATTCTAAGCTACTCTAAGCTATTTCAACCCATGGGTTCAGCCTCAAGATCCATATGGATTTGACGGAATATCCCGAAAACCTGCCCACATCAGCCCCGAGCAATTCTAAACTACTTTCAGCTATTTCAACCCATGGGTTCAGCCTCAAGATCCATATGTATTGGACGGAATATCCCGAAGACCTGCCTACATCAGCCCCGAGCATATGGATTGGACGAAATATTCGGGAAACCTGCCCACAATCAGCCCCGAGCAATTCTAAGCTATTTCAGCTATTTCAACCCCTGGGTTCAGCCTCAAGATCCATATGGATTGGACGGAATATCCCGAAAACCTGCCCACATCAGCCCCAACCAATCCTAAGCTACTTTCAGCTATTTCAACCCATGGGTTCAGTCTCAAGATCCATATGGACTGGGCGGAAGATTCGGGAGACCTGCCCACATCAGCCCCAAACAATCCTAAGCTACTTTCAGCTATTTCAACCCATGGGTTCAGCCTCAAGATCCATATGGATTGAACGGAATATTCGGGAAACCTGCCCACATCAGCCCCGAGCAATTCTAAGCTATTTTCAGCTATTTCAACCCCATGGGTTCAGCCTCAAGATCCATATGGATTGAACGGAATATCCCGAAGACCTGCCCACATCAGCCCCGAAGCAATTCTAAGCTGCTTTCAGCTATTTCAACCCATGCGTTCAGCCTCAAGATCCATATGGATTGGACGGAAAATTCGGGAAACCTGCCCACATCAGCCCCGAGCAATCCTAAGCTACTTTCAGCTATTTCAACCCATGGGTTCAGCCTCAAGATCCATATGGATTGAACGGAATATTCGGGAAACCTGCCCACATCAGCCCCGAGCAATTCTAAGCTATTTTCAGCTATTTCAACCCATGGGTTCAGCCTCAAGTTCCATATGGATTGGACGGAATATTCGGGAAACCTGCCCACATCTGCCCTGAGCAATTCTAAGCTACTCTAAGCTATTTCAACCCATGGGTTCAGCCGCAAGATCCATATGGATTAGACGGAATATCCCGAAAACCTGCCCACATCAGCCCCGAGCAATTCTAAGCTACTTTCAGCTATTTCAACCCATGCGTTCGGCCTCAAGATCCATATGGATTGGGCGGAAAATTCGGGAAACCTGCCCACATCAGCCCCGAGGAATCCTAAGCTACTTTCAGCTATTTCAACCCATGGGTTCAGCCTCAAGATCCATATGGATTGAACGGAATATTCGGGAAACCTGCCCACATCAGCCCCGAGCAATTCTAAGCTATTTTCAGCAATTTCAACCCATGGGTTCAGCCTCAAGTTCCGTATGGATTGGACGGAATATTCGGGAAACCTGCCCACATCAGCCCTGAGCAATTCTAAGCTACTCTAAGCTATTTCAACCCATGGGTTCAGCCTCAAGATCCATATGGATTTGACGGAATATCCCGAAAAGCTGCCCACATCAGCCCCAAGCAATTCTAAGCTACTTTCAGCTATTTCAACCCATGGGTTCAGCCTCAAGATCCATATGCATTGGACGGAATATTCGGGAAACCTGCCCACATCAGCCCCGAGCAATAATAAGCTATTTTCAGCTTTTTCAACCCATGGGTTCAGCCTCCAGATCCATATGGATTGGACGGAATATCCCGAAAACCTGCCCACATCAGCCCCAACCAATCCTAAGCTACTTTCAGCTATTTCAACCCATGGGTTCAGTCTCAAGATCCATATGGACTGGGCGGAAGATTCGGGAGACCTGCCCACATCAGCCCCAAACAATCCTAAGCTACTTTCAGCTATTTCAACCCATGGGTTCAGCCTCAAGATCCATATGGATTGAACGGAATATTCGGGAAACCTGCCCACATCAGCCCCGAGCAATTCTAAGCTATTTTCAGCTATTTCAACCCATGGATTCAGCCTCAAGATCCATATGGATTGAACGGAATATCCCGAAGACCTGCCCACATCAGCCCCGAGCAATTCTAAGCTGCTTTCAGCTATTTCAACCCATGCGTTCAGCCTCAAGATCCATATGGATTGGACGGAAAATTCGGGAAACCTGCCCACATCAGCCCCGAGGAATCCTAAGCTACTTTCAGCTATTTCAACCCATGGGTTCAGCCTCAAGATCCATATGGATTGAACGGAATATTCGGGAAACCTGCCCACATCAGTCCCGAGCAATTCTAAGCTATTTTCAGCTATTTCAACCCATGGGTTCAGCCTCAAGTTCCATATGGATTGGACGGAATATTCGGGAAACCTGCCCACATCTGCCCTGAGCAATTCTAAGCTACTCTAAGCTATTTCAACCCATGGGTTCAGCCGCAAGATCCATATGGATTAGACGGAATATCCCGAAAACCTGCCCACATCAGCCCCGAGCAATTCTAAGCTACTTTCAGCTATTTCAACCCATGCGTTCGGCCTCAAAATCCATATGCATTGGGCGGAAAATTCGGGAAACCTGCCCACATCAGCCCCGAGCAATCCTAAGCTACTTTCAGCTATTTCAACCCATGGGTTCAGCCTCAAGATCCATATGGATTGAACGGAATATTCGGGAAACCTGCCCACATCAGCCCCGAGCAATTCTAAGCTATTTTCAGCAATTTCAACCCATGGGTTCAGCCTCAAGTTCCATATGGATTGGACGGAATATTCGGGAAACCTGCCCACATCAGCCCTGAGCAATTCTAAGCTACTCTAAGCTATTTCAACCCATGGGTTCAGCCTCAAGATCCATATGGATTTGACGGAATATCCCGAAAACCTGCCCACATCAGCCCCGAGCAATTCTAAACTACTTTCAGCTATTTCAACCCATGGGTTCAGCCTCAAGATCCATATGTATTGGACGGAATATCCCGAAGACCTGCCTACATCAGCCCCGAGCATATGGATTGGACGAAATATTCGGGAAACCTGCCCACATCAGCCCCGAGCAATTCTAAGCTATTTCAGCTATTTCAACCCCTGGGTTCAGCCTCAAGATCCATATGGATTGGACGGAATATCCCGAAGACCTGCCCACTTCAGCCCCGAGCAATTCTAAGCTACTTTCAGCTATTTCAACCCATGGGTTCAACCTCAAGATCCATATAGATTGGACGGAATATTCGGGAAACCTGCCCACATCAGCCCCGAGCAATCCTAAGCTATTTCAACCCATGGGTTGAGCCTCAAGATCCATATGGATTGGACGGAATATCCCGAAAACCTCCCCACATCAGCCCCAAACAATCCTAAGCTACTTTCAGCTATTTCAACCCATGGGTTCAGCCTCAAGATCCATATGGACTGGACGGAAGATTCGGGAAACCTGGCCACATCAGCCTCAAACAGTCCTAAGCTACTTTCAGCTATTTCAACCCATGGGTTCAGTCTCAAGATCCATATGGATTGAACGGAATATTCGGGAAACCTGCCCACATCAGCCCCGAGCAATTCTAAGCTATTTTCAGCTATTTCAACCCATGGGTTCAGCCTTAAGATCCATATTCGGGAAACCTGCCCACATCAGCCCCGAGAAATCCTAAGCTACTTTCAGCTATTTCAACCCATGGGTTCAGCCTCAAGATCCATATGGATAAGACGGAATATTCGGTAATATTCGGGAAACCTGCCCACATCATCCCCGAGCAATTCTAAGCTCTCTCTTCCTCTGCTCTCTTTCTTTTCCTACTTCTGCTTGTTGAGGCCTTCAAATAGAGCATGCAATATATAAATGATATACCTTGTAAAACTTTAATGAAATGGTCCAAAGACCATGTGCTCAATTCGTGTCATTTGCAGATGACTAATGCTGAATAGAAAGAATGATGATATATGAATCACATGAAGGCCGAATGTCCGTGGTAAGAAAACTGTCTAGTATAGCATGGGTAATACTTTCAACAATTCACATGTAAATAAATTCCATCCATGGGTTCAGCCAAAGTATTTCATTTGAAAAAAGGGACATTATAGTCGTTGAATAAAATTTATATGAAACAACAAATACCTCTTTTGGCCAGATACAGGTGTAAGTTATATGAATCATATGATGGCAGAATGTCTGTGGTATTCAATTAAACTGTCTAGTATAGCATGGATAATACAACTAAAAGGAAGGCTAATCTCACCAGTCTTGGTACTGAACTCATGGCTCAAATAAAAAAAAAATACCCATGCTATACTAGATAGTCTTTGAATACCATAGTCTTTTGGCCAGATACAGGTGTAAGTTATATGAATCATATGATGGCCGAATGTCTGTGGTATTCAATTAAACTGTCTAATATAGCATGGATAATACAACTAAAAAGAAGGCTAATCTCACCAGTCTTGGTACTGAACTCATGGCTCAAATAAAAAAAAATACCCATGCTATACTAGATAGTCTTTGAATACCATAGTCTTTTGGCCAGATACAGGTGTAAGTTATATGAATCATATGATGGCCGAATGTCTGTGGTATTCAATTAAACTGTCTAGTATAGCATGGATAATACAACTAAAAAGAAGGCTAATCTCACCAGTCTTGGTACTGAACTCATGGCTCAAATAAAAAAAAAATGCCCATGCTATACTAGATAGTCTTTGAATACCATAGTCTTTTGGCCAGATACAGGTGTAAGTTATATGAATCATATGATGGCCGAATGTCTGTGGTATTCAATTAAACTGTCTAGTATAGCATGGATAATACAACTAAAAGGAAGGCTAATCTCACCAGTCTTGGTACTGAACTCATGAAACCTGCCCACATCAGCCCCGAGCAATTTCAAGCTACTTTCAGCTATTTCAACCCATGGGTTCAGCCTCAAGATCCATATGGATTGGACGGAATATTCGGGAAACCTGCCCACATCAGCCCCGAGCAATTCTAAGCTATTTTCAGCTATATCAACCCATGGGTTCAGCCTCAAGATCCGTATGGGTTGGACGGAATATCCCGAAAACCTGCCCATATCAGCCCCAAACAATCCTAAGATACTTTCAGCTATTTCACCCCATGGGTTCAGCCTCAAGATCCATATGGACTGGACGGAAGATTCGGGAAACCTGCCCACATCAGCCCCAAACAATCCTAAGCTACTTTCAGCTATTTCAATCCATGGGTTCAGCCTCAAGATCCATATGGAGTGGACGGAAGATTCGGGAAACCTGCCCACATCAGCCCCAAACAATCCTAAGCTACTTTCAGCTATTTCAACCCATGGGTTCAGCCTCAAGATCCATATGGATTGAACGCAATATTCGGGAAACCTGCTCACATCAGCCCCGAGCAATTCTAAGCTATTTTCAGCTATTTCAACCCATGGGTTCAGCCTCAAGTTCCATATGGATTGGACGGAATATTCGGGAAACCTGCCCACATCAGCCCCGAGCAATTCTAAGCTATTTTCAGCTATTTCAACCCATGGGTTGAGCCTCAAGATCCGTATGGGTTGGACGGAATATCCCGAAAACCTGCCCACATCAGCCCCGAGCAATTCTAGGCTACTTTCAGCTATTTCAACCCGTGGGTTCAGCCTTAAGATCCATATGGATTGGACGGAATATTCGGGAAACCTGCCCACATCAGCCCCGAGCAATTCTAAGCTATTTTCAGCTATTTCAACCCATGGGTTCAGCCTCAAGATCCATATGGATTGGACGGAATATCCCGAAGGCCTGCCCACATCAGCCCCGAGCAATTCTAAGCTACTTTCAGCTATTTCAACCCATGGGTTCAGCCTCAAGATCCATATGGATTGGACGGAATATTCGGGAAACCTGCCCACATCAGTCCCGAGCAATAATAAGCTATTTTCGGCTATTTCAACCCATGGGTTCAGCCTCAAGATCCATATGGATTGGACGGAATATCCCGAAAACCTGCCCACATCAGCCCCAAACAATCCTAAGCTACTTTCAGCTATTTCCACCCATGGGTTCAGCCTCAAGATCCATATGGACTGGACGGAAGATTCGGGAAACCTGCCCACATCAGCCCCAAACAATCCTAAGCTACTTTCAGCTATTTCAACCCATGGGTTCAGCCTCAAGATCCATATGGATTGAACGGAATGTTCGGGAAACCTGCCCACATCAGCCCCGAGCAATTCTAAGCTATTTTCAGCTATTTCAACCCATGGGTTCAGCCTCAAGATCCATATGGATTGGACGGAATATTCGGGAAACCTGCCCACATCAGCCCTGAGCAATTCTAAGCTACTTAAGCTATTTCAACCCATGGGTTCAGCCTCAAGATCCATATGGATTAAACGGAATATCCAGAAAACCTGCCCACATCAGCCCCGAGCAATTCTAAGCTACTTTCAGCTGTTTCAACCCATGGGTTCAGCCTCAAGATCCATATGTATTGGACGGAATATCCCGAAGACCTGCCTACATCAGCCCCGAGCAACCCTAAGCTAGTTTCAGCTTTTTCAACCCATGGGTTCAGCCTCAAGATCCATATGGATTGAACGGGATATTCGGGAAACCTGCCCACATCAGCCCCGAGCAATTCTAAGCTATTTTCAGCTATTTCAACCCATGGGTTCAGCCTCAAGTTCCATATGGATTGGACGGAATATTCGGGAAACCTGCCCACATCAGCCCTGAGCAATTCTAAGCTACTCTAAGCTATTTCAACCCATGGGTTCAGTCTCAAGATCCATATTGATTAAACGGAATATCCAGAAAACCTGCCTACATCAGCCCCGAGCAATTCTAAGCTACTTTCAGCTATTTCAACCCATGGGTTCAGCCTCAAGATCCATATGTATTGGACGGAATATCCCGAAGACCTGCCTACATCAGCCCCGAGCATATGGATTGGACGGAATATTCGGGAAACCTGCCCACATCAGCCCCGAGCAATTCTAAGCTATTTTCAGCTATTTCAACCCATGGGTTCCACCTCCAGATCCATATGGATTGGACGGAATATTCGCGAAACCTGCCCACATCAGCCCCGAGCAATCCTAAGCTTTTTTCAGCTATTTCAACCCATGGATTCAGCCTCAAGATCCATATGGATTGGACGGAATATCCCGAAAACCTCCCCACATCAGCCCCAAACAATCCTAAGCTGCTTTCAGCTATTTCAACCCATAGGTTCAGCCTCAAGATCCATATGGACTGGACGGAAGATTCGGGAAACTTGGCCACATCAGCCTCAAACAGTCCTAAGCTACTTTCAGCTATTTCAACCCATGGGTTCAGTCTCAAGATCCATATGGATTGAACGGAATATTCGGGAAACCTGCCCACATCAGCCCCGAGCAATTCTAAGCTATTTTCAGCTATTTCAACCCATGGGTTCAGCCTCAAGATCCATATTCGGGAAACCTGCCCACATCAGCCCCGAGCAATCCTAATCTACTTTCAGCTATTTCAACCCATGGGTTCAGCCTCAAGATCCATATGGATTGGACGGAATATTCGGGAAACCTGCCCACATCATCCCCGAGCAATTCTAAGCTCTCTCTTCCTCTGCTCTCTTTCTTTTCCTACTTCTGCTTGTTGAGGCCTTCAAATACAGCATGCAATATATAAATGATATACCTTGTAAAACTTTAATGAAATGGTCCAAAGACCATGTGCTCAATTCGTGTCATTTGCAGATGACTAATGGTGAATAGAAAGAATGATGATATATGAATCACATGATGGCCGAATGTCCGTGGTAAGAAAACTGTCTAGTATACCATGGGTAATACTTTCAACAATTCACATGTAAATAAATTCCATCCATGGGTTCAGCCAAAGTAATTCATTTGAAAAAGGGACATTATAGTCGTTGAATAAAATTTATATGAAACAACAAATACCTCTTTTGGCCAGGATACAGGTGTAAGTTATATGAATCATATGATGGCCGAATGTCTGTGGTATTCAATTAAACTGTCTAGTATAGCATGGATAATACAACTAAAAAGAAGGCTAATCTCACCAGTCTTGGTACTGAACTCATGGCTCAAATAAAAAAAAATGCCCATGCTATACTAGATAGTCTTTGAATACCATAGTCTTTTGGCCAGATACAGGTGTAAGTTATATGAATCATATGATGGCCGAATGTCTGTGGTATTCAATTAAACTGTCTAGTATAGCATGGATAATACAACTAAAAAGATGGCTAATCTCACCAGTCTTGGTACTGAACTCATGGCTCAAATAAAAAAAATACCCATGCTATACTAGATAGTCTTTGAATACCATAGTCTTTTGGCCAGATACAGGTGTAAGTTATATGAATCATATGATGGCCGAATGTCCGTGGTATTCAATTAAACTGTCTAGTATAGCATGGATAATACAACTAAAAAGAAGGCTAACCTCACCAGTCTTGGTACTGAACTCATGGCTCAAATAAAAAAAAATGCCCATGCTATACTAGATAGTCTTTGAATACCATAGTCTTTTGGCCAGATACAGGTGTAAGTTATATGAATCATATGATGGCCGAATGTCTGTGGTATTCAATTAAACTGTCTAGTATAGCATGGATAATACAACTAAAAAGAAGGCTAATCTCACCAGTCTTGGTACTGAACTCATGGCTCAAATAAAAAAAAATACCCATGCTATACTAGATAGTCTTTGAATACCATAGTCTTTTGGCCAGATACAGGTGTAAGTTATATGAATCATATGATGGCCGAATGTCTGTGGCATTCAATTAAACTGTCTAATATAACATGGATATGGGTCCAGGTGACGGTGGAATAAATCTGTCACTGACGTGCAGACAAGGCTTTTTATCATTAGAAAGTTGTACAGACTGTGCTCTAGATCATCAATCACCCCCTCCTCTACATCACTGGACTAATTCTGACATTCAAAAGGAAAGAATCAGAAGATTCTTCTCTTATGGAGACTTTCTATCCTGCAGTGATGCTGTTCTTGGTGTAAGGTCTGTTTTAATTTTGATCAAGATATAAAAGCTTTAAAAAAAGATGAAGAACACATTCCATCATTACTCGCGGACCTTCGAAATAATGATCCCCCAAGGTGGAGTGTATGTGCCACATCCATTACAGCCGATCGCTTGTCAAAAGATCTAAGCCGAGAAGAAATATTCAAATTTCCTTTCACTTTTGGCAGAGCCATAAAAATGTTACAAAGCGCAAATAGACGCGTCGAGGACACCATCTTAGCAGGATTGCTTCAGTTAAATGTATCATTTTTTTCCTTTATATCGGGTAAAGCCAAAGTTTAATTGGACAAATGCACATCTGTACAGAATTTTATACTCTAATGATATGGCAGATGACAATTATTTCGATTTAGATCTTTCAGCAGATATTTTGTGTGAACTCGAAGAGAAAGATCTGATTTTCAGAAGCAGATTTAACAACAGGACGGTCGTATCCCATGGCTTTTTGAAACATGTAATCGATTAAGAGGCATGGAATTCGATAAAACTGGGCTTCTCCATGTTCTTACTTTTGTGTCATGTATTGCCCTATTACAGAACGGGTGGTTTGTGAATTATAAATCATTGTTAAGCTACGAACACGCTATGCCTATTTCCCAGTTGGATCTAAAAGACCTTCACGTGTTGTCATCGTTTCATATAAGTGGACCATTGAATAAGAAAATATTTCGTGTCTATGAAGACATCCCTATTAAATATGATGTTTCAAAGCAAATCATGAAAAGCGATACCAATGAAATGGACACAGAAAGTGAAACACCTTTTCCCATTGACACACCACCACCACTTGTTGAAAATGAACCATTAATGCAAGAAGACGTCAGCTTTCTTCCAGTAAGACACCTTGCCGCTAGATGCCTTACTCAGTGGAATCGTTTTGAAACAGAAATACTGGAAAACTTAACTGCTCAGCAGGTTGCCTATAAAGATTTATACGCTGAATATCTACTCTCCTGTAAGCGGAAAGGCATTCCCGATAGAACCTTTCATGCGTTCAGAACTGCAATGATGCGATTGAAGAAGAGGATTCTTCAGCCTTAAATCAGTTAGGTTCCACTCCACTCCCTCTGCAGTCGGTCTGATTACTCACTGTTTTATCAAGTATTATCCATGTTTATCTCACTGGAAGTTGTCAAATGTTTGACTATTTATATTTTGATTAACAGAGCTCTTTGAGATCTGTTAAGCAAAATATAGATTGCTGAACATTTGACCACATTAGGATAAATGAGTCAAGATGGCGATGTGTGGCACTGTAACCTTCTAGCAGGCATGCCGTTGTACCGACCGTTCCAACATGTGAGTTTCCTGAACCTATTCAGTCTAGGACCTTCGCTCATCCAACCCTAGGTCCTTAAACCTTTTACCCCATGACCCCTTCACCCATAGAACCCCAAACTCTTGACCCCTACACCTGGATCCCTGTCATATATATAAATATATACTGCAAATTCCTTTATTCTCTTTATGTCCTAGTTGAGTTAGCCCACCCCATGCACTCGGTCTGATTACTCACTGTTTCAACAAGTATTATTCATGGTTATCTCATCTGAAGTTGTCAAATGTTCAACTATTTATATTTTGATTAACAGAGTTCTTTGAGATCTGTCAATCAAAATATAGATTGCCGAACCTTTGAGCACATCAGGATAAATGAGTCAAGATGAATAATTGTGGCACTGTAACCTCACAGCAGGCATGTCAATGTACCGACGGTTACAACATATGCGGTTCCTTCACCCATTCATCCCAGGACGTTCATTCCTCTAACCACAAGTCCCTAAACCTTCCACCCTATCGCCGCTTCACCCCTAGAGCCCCGATCCCTTCAGCCACACACCTGGATCCCCGTCATATATATATAAATTTATACTGCAGATTGCTGTGTTCTCTTTATGTCCTAGTTAGGTTAACCCACCCCATGAACTCGGGCTGACTAGTCACTGTTTTATCAAGTATTTTCCATGTGTATCTCAATTGAAGTTTTCAAAGGTTCAACTATTTATATTTTGATTAACAGAGCTTTTTCAGATCTGTCAATCAAAATATAAATTGTTGAACCTTTGTTCACATCTAGATAAGGGAGTCGAGATGAGAAAACTTGGCATTGTAACCTCAAATGTGGCATGCCAAAGTACCGACGGTTCCAAGATGTGTGGTACAGGGGCCCGGTTGATTCATCTTCGGTACAGCACAATTCTATGCCGGAACGGTAATTTTCCCAATCAACCACAACAGAACATGTGACGGAATTGGTGTAGAATTGTGCCGTAACTGGCGATATTTTCCATTATGTCTTCCGAACGATGTTCCAGCCCTATTAGCATTCCAGTTTGAAGAATGCACAGGAACTGGATGAATTGACAATAACAGCTATTTTTAAACAAATATCCTCATTAATATATATAGTAAATGGGGATATTTGTTTAAAAATAGCTTTTTATTATCAATTCATCCAGTACCTGTAGAAGAATGCGAGCCGTTGTTCAATAAAAATGAATAAAATGACCTAGTACACACCCCATCTGCCTTGCAATAGACCACTTTGTATATAAAATTATAAAAAAGTGTTTCAAAATATGTCAAACCACTTTCAGCGAACCAGCTGGGTTTTTCATCCTGTACAAAATGGGTCAAGGAGTTATTTTCGGCGCTGTCGCTCAATTCATATTCAACTTCCAACACATGTTGAATCCGTTTGATATTGCCAGTGTCCTGACTACAAACTGTAATTTAAGTTGTCAGCGTGTAAACACATTGGTGTGCTATGTCACACGGTGAGCAGATGTGTTCAAACACCTTGATGCGGGGGTTGGCGTCATAATATAAGTTATCAGGGGTTAGGGTCGGCAAGTACCATAATACAGTACACGTCTGCAGTCACCAAATATGTCTCAAAACCAGGAATCTGGCGGGGTGGATGGCAAAGCAAGCTTCCATCTCCTCAATCCTCAGTCTTCGGTGCAAATTCAACAAATCACACAAGATGCTTGCACAAGTTAAGTGGGTGGGGATGAGATTGGGAGCAGGGAGGACCATAATTATAATCCATGCCCGGTGATGGTGGGCTGGGTGAAAACTGGGTTGGGGCCTGATAAAAGCCCTTACAGGCTGTAAATTGTAAGGGCTTTACCAGGCTCCAGACAGACCATCAAAAGAGTTAATGTACTCGCGGTGTGAGTCTCATTCTGTTCTATCTCCATTCTTCTGAAAAATGAGATATTGGTGTCCTTAGATTCGTCGTGATCTGTTCTATCTCCCTGTGAAATATCATTGGAATCTGTTAGATAAATTGAAAGTTATTGACAGTATTCGTTTGTTCCATGTCCACAGACGCAGTTTTTGTTAATGGTAGAGTGTTCTAACTCCATCGGCCAATAGACAAACGGCCTCAGGCTGAAAATTCAAACTCAATTTTCTCAAAAAAGTGAAAATGGCACTTTGAACAGTATAAGACTCACAACGAGAACTGGATTCAACTTCTATTTTAGAATGACAAGGTAAGAAATCACTTCATACAGAATATGTTGCAACCTCTATTTGACATGTCCAAAAGTTTAGACGATATACAGCCCCAGAGGTGTGCAGATACAAGGGGGGTTTGGGGTGGCTTGAGGGTTGGACTCTGGAATTCAAACTGAATTTACCATGACTCGAACCATAGTCAACCATCGTGCCTACATGTACAAGGCTTGTTCTCCCAATAACGGCCTCATTTCTTTTTTGCCTGGTGGAAACTCTGTTTCTCAATTACAATGAATAAAATTGTCCTGACCTAGGTGAAGGATGCCAGACCAGTTTTAAGACTCAGTCCGCTCCTAGTGGCGGACATCGGGTATACCACTGACTTGTCAACTCAGGTTTTCTCACCATATTTTGGCGATCCTGATCCTCCTACTATAAACAAAACAACAATACTAATATACCATACGGTAGGTTTGAAAGATTTGTGAACCTGTTGGCTTGTTAACTGGTTGAGTGCAAGATTATTTTTGACAGACGTCATTTCTTCCCCCAAATTTGTTTTATTATAAATCATTGGAGGGTGCCAGAAGGTACTCTCCAATATTTTTTAATAAAGCAACTTTTCATCGATCAATTGTCATTCGCTTTTGGTTCACCACGAAGCATGCACCTTAACGGCACGATAGTGGCTCCCAGCACTCAACCAGTTAACTAAATATTGATCAATATTCACTTGCCCAATGAAAAATATTCGATTATAAATAGTTTTCATACCAGTAAGTTCTGGTGATAGACTAAGTATGTTTTCTATTATATATTGTTTGACAGTGCTGTGATAGCACGGTTCCAGAGAATCGACCAAAACAGCACGGCCTAAACAATTCGATGACCGGAAGTAGTATGGCATTGTCAAAAGAAAGAAAAATAAGCAACTGTTTTATGGTCTATTCTGGAGCATCTAGATGTGCTGAAGATACAAACGGAAGCATTACCGGTATCCCAATAATTACTAGTATTGGGTTAAAAAGTGATTATCTATCTAATCTATTGCTTTTGACTCCAGTCGGAGAGAATGGAGGCATCAGCAGCTGGCTCACTTTCGTGTAGCGATAGGGTTTAAACCATGTAAAGACCGCTCTGTCGGCCTCGGTACTATTTTGAGTGCTTTTTTGGTCTCGTGTCAGGCTGAAATGCGCCACTTGCGACGCCGAAAAGCTTTACTTGTCCTATTCAAAAATTATTACATATTCATTGATTTATCAAATTATTTCTCGGGTTTATACATTATTGTTTTCATATTTATGAATTATTCAATTATTGACACTTTTCAAATGTTCAATGAGACGATTTAATTATTTGTTTTTCTTTTCTTTTTTCACACTTTTTCGTTTTGATAACTTTAGAATGCTAGTATGCCTTTTACGAAATGAAAAAGTTTTTTAAAGTTGATGAATCACGTTTTTTTTAGTCCTAAACTCGGATTTAATTGTATTTTACTTGAATGCATTCCTCGAAAGTGCCGGATTAGAGCCGTCTTTACGTGGTTTAAACCCTTATCACTACACGTAAATGGGCTAGTTTGCTTCGACTGGCGTCAAAAACAATAGCTTGGATAGATAATCCAGGGTCATACCGCGACATCAAGAAGAGAAATAAATTCGGGCTAAGGTGATCACCTATCACTCCCCCACTTTCAGAAGGCTTCTACTTCATTCAGTGACTACATTGGCCCTATTCTTCAACCCCGGAAACCACAGATGGTTTTACAGTGTACGCACATGGTTGTGTAGACCAGAGTCATCAAACGATGGAGAGAAAAATACAAAAAAATGAGTTCAAAGAATATTTAATGATACAAAGAAAATCAAAATGAAAAGGAGCAACCATACGTGTTAACCCGAACAACTGATTTAGAAGGTCTTAAAGTAATAACGAATTTAGGAATTATTTTCCTTTTCCCAAACAGCAACAAAATTGAACTTTTTTTTTATTTTTTGGCTCCAATGTGGATATATTGAATATGTATATTGCCTTAATTAAAAAGTACGAATATCTTTCGAACTCTACTTGAAGAAATAAAAATTAAAAGAAATAAAAATGTACTAATTGTTAATAATTTTTCCGGTTTACGGAAAGGTGTAAGTGAGCATTGCCATAATCACAGAGTTTAAAAAAATGAGCAAAAATCAAAACACCCAGAAAGTTGTATATATTAAAGTAAATCAAAATGTCAACCGTGCCCACAGTTGTTGGGAAAAAAAGATTAGGGGATTTGTTGAAATTAGACAACGTTTTTGGTGAACACTGTGTTGCTTGTGTACATATTAAAGCCGATACGGCTGTAAGTGTTATATTATTATTCTTTTACAGCATTGATGGGTTGGATTTCTATATTGTGAAAAGGGTAAATATAACACATACAGTCATTTGGGCCTTAAATTTGTACACAAGCAACATAGTGCAGACCAACGAAGCAACTCGCTGTGTATGATCTTGTTTTTAACCACTGCATTCTATGTGCCATTTTCCAAACTGGTGTGCATGCTGTTTTTTTTAGACTTTAGTTTTAAACGGAAACAGTCTTTAAATCAAGAATCTTCTTCTTCACGTAAAGACCGTTTCTGTGTAAAACTGAAGTAATCATTTAAACAGGAGGCAATGACCTGGACTCCGATAGGCAAACGTTGGCTTTATAATTTGTATTTATTTTATTTTCTATTCTCTTCCTCCACTCAGGTGTGTCTGTCCATAAACTAGCATCCAGACCAGCTTGGAAAATGGTATTCCTGGTTGCGTTATTTTTCTTATATAACAACTCTTCATGTTTCTTGTTTATAAATCTTTCTCCTTCTGGGTGTTGCTTCTTCCAATTAAATTTACCACCAACGGGCGAATTTAAGAATACAGGAGTATTGTTTTTATCGGTTTCAGTTCCTGCAATATCAGACTCCATTTGTTTAGCCCGAGGCTCATCGTTGGTTGAATCTTCATGTGAAGAACATTTCCGCTTAAGGCTAAAGCACTCACTTTCCAATGTTTTTATTACGGCTTCGCGGATGTTACTTGTATCCTTTTTGATGATGTCCTTGACTGCTTGAACTATATACATTTCTTTTTGTCTAACCTCCTCACATATCTCTTGTCTGACGTCGCTGAGTAAGGTTTTTACCTCCACGTCAACTTTCTCTAAAAGTGTCTCCGTATTTTCTTTTATAATGTCTTGCACGTCATTTGTTACATTTTTTTTCAAGTCATTCAGTTTTTCATCATACTTCGCCTCAACTTTACTTATTTCTTCTTTTATTTCATCCCTCATGGAATGCTTTAGCCTATCGATAATCGTGCCGACTTCTTCAATTCCCACAAAATTTTCTACCACTTCATCCAATGTCATACTCATACTTATATCTGTAAATAGAAGAAGCGAGAGGCTGCAGCAGAGGTAGGGTGAAAATTAAAATGCATATGGGATACAAAAGAAAATCAGATAAACTCGTTTATTTTTATAAAATGGCCATGTGTGTGAGATAAAAAAAAACAAGTGGGGGCTTGAATACACACAGTCTATTTGTATATGAAATACCTAAAAGTTGGTAACAAAGAAACTGGATAAACATTTAAAAAAATGAAAAAAAAAGAATGACAAACAAAAATCTTAATCTCTTGAACAAAACATGCCCCTCTATTTTTATTGTTCTAGCAGAGTGGAAATATCCTAAACAGGTGAAAAAGAAACAAGAAGTCATTCAACATTCGGTTTAGTAATATAAACCTTGAAGAAATAAAACAATACCTTCCAAGGGAACTATTCTAGCTGAGAACGAATGCCAAAATTCGTAACAAAATTCTGATAACAGCCACAACATATAAAGCAGTACCTAACTCTTATAAACTACCTTGATTATCATTATACGATAGGAAGAAATGGAAAAACTAAAACGTTTGCATTTTAAATGTACCCACTACGCATGTCAAAGTATTAGTCTTACCTCTATTTTGTCTTTTACGGTTTATGGGAATCACTGTTATTCTCTGAAATGCAAAGTAAAAAAATTGTGACTACTTGCAATATACGAGGGGTGATTGATTAGTTTTGAGCCTACCCTTAAAGGAGTGTAGCACGGATGAAATCTTTAGTGATGGTCATAGAAGAATCCTTTTCAGCGACATACACACAAAGTTGGTGAATTGGACACATTGCCTAATAGAGAGCAAGTTGTTAACTGCAAGAGGGGGTGATGAGATGAACAAAATGGAGATAGAAGAAAAACGAGACGTGATCAAATACCTTCACAAGAAAGGCTTAACATCCAATGCCATTTATGAAGACATGCAGTCCATACTAGGAGACGATGCCCCCTCGTATTGCAACAGTGAAAAGGTGATCAGCCGAATTTGAACATGGCCATACCAGCATTAAAGATGACCCCCACCCTTATCCACTTGTTGTGTCGTCAACACCTAAAATTGTGTCGCAGGTCCTAGACACAGTCATGGAAGACCGAAGAGTTACACAGCGACAAACAGCCAAACTAGTGGACATCTCTCAGGAGCAAATGCATTTCATTCTCACTGATATTTTAAATATGTGCAAGGTTTCTTCTCGATGGGTCCCTAAACTGAAACAGACTTTATTTTTATTGTTAAGCTCAAAACTAATTAATCACCCCTCGTACATGAGCATAAATTGGTTAACGCGCCATTGTGTTAAGATTTAGGGGTGAAGGTGCTAGGGGTAAAGGAGTTATGGGTGTAGGGTTGTAGGGTCATAGGGGTTAAGGTCCTAGGTGTGTAGGGCTTAGGTTCCCAATGTGATAGGAGTGATGTCCAATGGGTGAATTCCCAAGGTACTAGTGATGATATCCCAAGGGAAAGTCCTATAAATGATATCTACACCACTAGACCCCTATATCCATAGACCCCTACACCCCTACGACCCTAGGTTCCAACAGCCCTAGTACCCTAGACTCCTAAACACCTAGACCCATACACCCCTACACCCTACACTTCTAGATCCCTGCACCCCTAGACCACTACATTCCTAGACCCCTACACCTCTAGGCCCATAGACTTGTACACCCCTAAATCCTTAAACCCCTACCCCTAGAGTCCTACATCTCCAGACCCATAGACCCCTACATCCCTACAACTCTACATCCCTAGGACCCTTCATCCCTAACACCCTACACCACTAGGCCCCTACATCCCCTAGACACTCTAGACCCCCTACACCCTGCACTCCTACACTCCTAGACCCTTAGATCCCTACATCCATAGACGATGTTGTAAATGTAAATGTATTGTCACACATACCTCTTAAATCTGTTTTTTTTTTTTTTTTTTTCTCTCACACACCTAGGGGGGTTTGATCATCCCCTACTAGGCGGGTCCTCAGGTGGCGGATAGAGGACGGCCTGCTCAATTGGGCGGGTGTGCTAATTTCTAATTGGCAGGTTTGCTCAATTGAGTTGGTTCGCTGCGAAATACATAAATACGCAACCCCGGACCAAAATGATCAATCCTGCTAATACCATCTGGCAGGCACCTTGTTCTCCCGTGAGGTGCATTCCGAAGGCCCCGGAAGAAGGAATCCTGGCAGTTGAGGACTTGTGGCCCCGGTTAGGGCAGTCTCCGGGATGGAGCCCTGGTCTCCATTTCGGAGATAATGTTGTTCAACACACTGCTTTGGCCCCAATTTCGGGAGTAGAAGGATGGTCGGATGGTCCGTTCTGGCCAATCGGGAGCCCCCACCCCAAAAAGTACTGGGTGTCACGTCGGGGGGCATTTGGTGACCATTCATTCAATCATTTCTTTTATTCACATAACATAATTGCCATTGTGTACTGTTTTTAAACACTTTATATTTTAATAGCCACTTAGTTTTGCTGCGCTGTCTGTTTCGGTTATGCATGGCAACCTTTTATTACGGTGTTTTATACAGTGATTGATTGGATGGCCGCCATCTGAAGACCTGGCACTTCCACACACGGGCCAATCAGCCAGTGGCATACTTCGGTATCAACACTGGCTGAGTATACTGCCCCATACCAGGTATGTGGGAATACCGGCAACCCGGTGGGTTCACTGCATGGCAGTAACCCTACCCCTTGTTGGACTCCGTGGTGGGTGGGAGCCGGGGCAGTGAACGCCTTAAAAATCAAATATGGACTCCACAAATAAAAAACAAAAACGAGGTCGGGCATTACTTTCTACTGACTCGGATTCTGACTCAGATTTTGAACCTACGACACATACTTGGCCAAAATTCATTATAATGTATGCAGCTGACGAAAATAAAAGACTATCAGATATGAACCCATTTCTAATAGAAAAATCAATTAAAGGGATTGCTGGAACAGTTAAAGACGCCAAGAAATTAAGATCTGGCGCTTTACTGATAGAATGTCAAAGGGAAGTTCAAGCGACAAATTTACTTAAAACACAAAAACTAGCAGATATTGAGGTGAATACTTTTCCACATAAAATTTTAAACAGCAGCAGAGGTGTAATAAGAACCAGAGAATTAAATGGCATTGATATAATGGAAATAAAAAAGGAATTAGAACCCCAAGGAGTGACCGATGTTAAAAATATACAGATTAAAAAGGATAACACAATAATTAAAACAAATACTTACATTTTGACTTTCAATTCTACTCAACCGCCTAAAGCTATTAAAGTTGGATATATGAACGTCAAAGTGGATTTGTATATTCCAAATCCACTTCGATGCTTCAAATGTCAGAAATATGGACATGGACAGAACAATTGTAGAGGTCAACAAATATGTTTCCGATGTGGCCTGCAACATCAAGAGCCATGCAGCAATCCCATCAAGTGTGTTAACTGTCAGGGCAATCACATGTCATCGTCCAAAGATTGCCCTGTCTGGAAACGGGAGAAAACTATTCAAAAAGTCAAATGTGAAAAACAAATAAGTTTTAAAGAAGCCAGGGAAATCGTGTCATCAATGCCAGGTATGTGTGCATCATCACCATCATATGCCACAAAATTATCCCAAAAATTACCAACTCAATCAGTAGCATGCCAAACACAATATACATGGCTCAAAGGTACAATACCATCTTCAGTACAGTCATTTACAATAGAACCTCCATCCACTCAAAAGAATACAGCTGCCCAAACAACAGAAAAAATAACAACAGACAAAAAGGAACACCACCCTAAAAATCCACCTCAAGCAGAACAAAATAAAGAACCAAAACACAAACCTGAAAAAAATAAGTCAATTAAACCAAACCAAGACATACAACATAGCTCTCAACAAAATCTGAGTCAGAGAAGGAAACAGTCACAACAAGATAAGAATAAAGAAAAGGAAAAACAGAAACTAGAATCCAACAGAATATCTAAACGTCTTCAAAATGTTGTCACAAGCAACATGTTTGAAGGCATTGAGGCAATGTCAGTTGATGAGTGCATCGATGACACGTTCTCAAACAAACCACCCCTGAGTTCGTCTCAGGGAAAATCCCCACGTAAACCATCACCTAGAAGAAACACTGGGGCAATTTCGCCCATACGTCCACCTTCTAATTCACCACTCAAACATGGATAATACATCCAAACAAAATATTATACAGTGGAATTGTCGAGGTTTTAGAGCGAATTTTAATGAACTGGGCCTTTTGAGCCAAAAGTATAAACCTGCTGCTTTTTGCCTGCAGGAAACTCTTTTAAAGAAACCCGAGTCTCAAGATTATTCAGTCTTTAAGCATTATACTTCGTATAATGCCTGGGCAGATGAAACTGATCTTCATATTCGTGGAACATCCGTCTTAGTTAGAAACGACATTATTCACAGTTCTGTATCTTTGCAATCAAATTTACAGGCTGTAGCGGTACGCCTAACTTTAGACAAGACAATTACATTATGTTCTGTATACGTTTCACCAAGTAAACCCCTACAACTGAATGATCTTGAGCTGCTAGTCCAACAGCTCCCAACCCCATACATTTTGTTGGGTGATTTTAATGCACATAGCCCCCTTTGGGGTAATTCCTGCAGTCAAGAGGATGCAAAAGGTAAAACTGTAGAAGAGTTCATGACAAAATATGATTTGTGTTTGTTTAATGATGGTTCAGACACTTATCTGCACCCCGCATCTGGTTCGTATACATCGATTGATCTTTCAATTGCATGCCCTTCTACCTTCCTCGATTTTTCTTGGAAGGTAGAAGATGACTTGTGCGGGAGTGACCACTTTCCAATTGTGTTGGAAAGCGTTGTTCCGGCAGATGATGAGAGGGTGCCCCAGTGGAACTTTAAAAAGGCTGACTGGGACACTTTCTCGTCGCTTTGTTCTGAACGCCTCACACGGGAGAAATTTCAGGACAGTACTGACCAGATTGAACACTTCACCACAGAGTTGATTGACATTGCAAGCCAAGTCATTCCTAAAACCTCGGCAAATCCAAAACGTTTCATTAAACCATGGTTTGATACCGAGTGCAAACAGGCTATAAAAGATCGCAAGAAATTTGAGAGGGAATTTAATAAGTCACCAACTACACAAAATTTGGATAGATTACGTATAAATCGGGCAAAAACAAGACGACTTTTAAAACATAAAAAGAAAAGTTCATGGGAAACTTACGTTTCGAAACTGAATCAAAACACCCCCATCACTAAAATTTGGAAAATGATTAAAAAAATTAAAGGAAAAGAAACAAAATCAGCTGTACAACACCTAAAAGATAACAACACACTCATAACATCAAAACAGGAAATTTCAAACAAGTTGGCCTCTACATTTTCTAAACATTCGTCGTCTGAAAATAGTAACCCAGAGTTCCTCAAACTTAAAAAACAACAAGAAAAACAAAAGATTAAATTTACATCCAATAACTTAGAGGACTACAATGAACCTTTTTCTATGGAAGAGTTAAGTAACTCTTTGCATAGAGCAAAGGATTCTGCCACTGGACCTGATCAAATACACTATCAACTTTTAAAACATCTGCCTCAAACTTCACTTGCACTTTTATTATCTATTTTTAATGACATTTGGGTGACTGGCCAGTTTCCACCTTCCTGGCGAAACGCTACTATAATTCCTATTCCTAAGCCTGATAAAGATCACAGCAACCCAAGCAATTACAGGCCTATTGCCTTAACCAGTTGTCTGTGTAAAACCATGGAGAGGATGATCAATGATCGACTTGTCTGGTTTCTGGAATCGAACAATCTGCTTGCAGATGTTCAGTGTGGTTTCCGAAACCAGAGAAGTACTGTGGATCATTTGGTCAGACTTGAAACGTTTATAAGAAATGCCTTTGCTAGAAAAGAACATGTGGTCGCCATCTTCTTTGATCTAGAGAAGGCATATGATACAACGTGGACGTATGGGATTTTAAAAGATCTTTTTAACATGGGGTTGAGAGGGCGTATGCCTCTTTTTATTGAAAACTTTTTGAGGGACCGCCAGTTTCAGGTTCGTGTTGGGTCAACGTTATCTGATCCTCACGGGCAGGAATTGGGGGTTCCTCAGGGTAGTATTTTATCCGTTACCCTGTTTTCGGTAAAAATTAACAGTATCATCGATGCAATTGAAAATATGGTAGACTCTTCATTGTATGTCGATGATTTTTTAATCTGTTATAGCAGTAAAAATATGAATGCTATCGAGCGCAAACTTCAGCTGTGTTTGAATAGGATTCAAAAATGGGCCACAGAAAATGGTTTTAAATTTTCAAAGTCAAAAACGAACTGTGTTCATTTTTGTAAACTTCGGAAACATCACCTCGATCCGGAGTTAAAAATCGATGGGAGTCCTATTAAAGTTGTTAAGGAAGTGAAATTCTTAGGTTTGTTGTTTGACAACAAACTGAATTTCACTTCCCACATAAAACAACTAAAAGTTAAATGTAAGAAAGCTCTGAACCTGCTGAAAGTTGTTGGTAGCGCCGATTGGGGTGCTGACCAAAAAACTTTGCTCCATCTGTATAGATCACTTGTTCGGTCAAAATTAGATTACGGTTGTGTAGTTTACGGTTCTGCAAGGAAATCATATCTGAAATCACTTGATGCAATTCATAATAGTGGTATTAGAATTAGTCTAGGGGCTTTTCGAACATCCCCAATAGACTCGATGCTTGTTGAAGCAGAGGAACCTTCTCTTGAGAAGCGTAGAATTAAATTGTCTCTTCAATATGTGTCTAAACTTTTGGCCAATCCTTCAAATCCTGCTTATAATTGTGTTACAGACCCTCAAAATGTTGATTTCTTTAACCGCCACCAGAAACATATTCCTCCATTGGGAATTAGAATTAAACCCCACATGGAGTCCACCAAAATTGAACCACATACAATAAAAGAAAATCGTAAAACACATATTCCTCCTTGGCATCTGAAAAAAACCTACAGTTATTTTGGACCTTGCTTCTACCAAAAAATCTGATACTAATTCCTTGCAGTTCAAACAAAAATATGCCGAAATAAAGTCCAAGTATAGTACATATACAAGGATCTATACGGATGGATCTAAGGATGGTGACAAAGTATCATCAGCTGCTGTTACTGGTGATCATGTCACCTCAATCAGAATACCGAATCAGAGTTCTATTTTCACAGCTGAAGTTAAAGCTTTACAACTCGCTCTTGAACATATTGAGAATGCTCAGGAAAAGAAGTCGATTATTTTTTCCGACTCTCTTTCCTCTTTACTTGCTTTACTCAACCCCAAGTTGAAGAACCCTCTAGTTTTGGATCTTCGTGAGAAGTTATCAACTCTCATGTCTGACCAATGTGATATCGTGTTTTGCTGGTTACCCGGTCATGTAGGTATCGCTGGTAACACCAAGGCAGACAGCGCAGCAAAACAGGCTTTAACAAAGCCTCTTACTGATTTTAACATCCCTTTCAGTGATTTCAAACCACATATTAGTAGCTACATCAAATCTATGTGGCAGGCGGAATGGGATGGGGCAACTAATAACAAACTTCATCGCTTCCGACCAACTGTTTCTGATCTCTACCCATCTAGTAACCTTTGTAGGAAAGATCATGTTATTCTGACACGATGTCATATTGGTCATACACGACTAACACATTCCTTTTTGTTAGAGGGTAATTTGCGACCAGAGTGTGTTCCATGTCAGCAGGTGTTGTCAGTGGAACACATTCTTTTACATTGCATTGATTTTAATCTTGTTAGAGGGCAGTACTTCACAGCTGGATCCCTTAGAGATCTATTTTATAATACGAGCCCACATAAAATTGTGTCATTTCTAAAAGTTATCAACCTTTTTACCAAATTTTAAAATTGTTTTTAGTCTTTTAATCTTGAATCATCAAGTCTCAGTTCCTCAGGTTGATTTATAATGTATTTTCTCATCTCATTACTCATTGCTTTTCTAATCTTTTTTTTGTCTTTGAAATGTCTTTGTGGTTATTTTTATTTCATTCAATTTTTACTTCATTCTTGATAATGACTTTTTAGATACCTCTGTTTTCTCGCCACGATATAGCCCTAGCTGCTGATGTGGCGTTAAGCACCAATAAATAAATAAATTTTCTCTCACACATAAATAACAAAATAAAATGACTGGTTCGAAACAAAATAAAGAGTGGAGAAAAAGTGAGGAGCAGAAAAGAAAACTAACATATTCAAACCATTAACACTAAAGTCCAGAACATCAAAATTAGAGTCAGCACAAAATGAAGCAGCTTGAGAAAATTCGAAATCATCAACGAAAATTATAAAGCCAAAGGGCAGGTCTTGTGAAAAATCCATGTTTAAAAAAGATTAAAGAAAACAAATTAAATAAGGAAAACTAAAAATGAATATCTGATTCTGTACTGTAAATCTTGAATAACCAAGCCTGTAGAAAAAACATTTTAAAAAAATAATAGAAAATTTCATTAATCCTTTAGCCAAGGAAACATTGAACCCAGCTGAATTTGTCATTCCAAATGCAAAAATTTAGACACAGATTTTGATTTTTTTCCAAAACTTATGACGACCCTAATGGAAAGAGTGCAACATTCTCATTCAAATTCGCCTTATAAATTACCTTTTCGAAATCTTATTTTCTTCAAAAGTTCTTAAATATGCGACATTATTTATATAGCTCTAATGGTTTTGCTGCGATATAATGACGTACAAAGGTGAGTTTCAGTAAATGAGAAGGGTAAAGGGGGTTGTGTTAAGGTTTGTTTGCTTATTTAGTGTGTTTATGACACTTTAACAGCCAGGGTAAAATTAAATAACCTATATTGTATACCTCATACCTACATGGAATACCTCACACCTTGCACTTTATCTTGCACCTTTGTTGCAAATTGTACCCTGCACAGAGTGATGTGTACCTTATAGTCAAGCAAAACTTTTGAAAATAAAAATTACGAAACAAACACAATTGGAGTTTTGAATGCAGACTTTAATTAGTTTTGATTTAGGGTAACAAAAAGCATTACAGCGTAGAAGATTAGATTAAAGCAACAAGATACACAGTATGAGCTACAAGGATAAGTAAATGTATCAGTTATAAGTTACAATGATTAAGGTAAAGGTAGAATGTGCCAGGGTCTGTATAAGGTTCATGGTACAAGATATAAGGTACAATATGCATGGTGTAACAGGTAAGATCCAAGGTATTAGACATGAGACACTAAGGTAGAAGGTGCAAGTCGCAAGATACCAGGTATAAGGTAAAGATGTGACATATAAGTTACAATGCATAATGTGTAAGTTATAAAGTACAAGACATCAGGTAAACTATATTGTACATCATACTCAAGCCTAAAACTGTGTGTATTGTAATCTATATATTGTACCTTACACCTTATAGTTATATCTTTGACTTTTAACCTTGTATCTTGCACTTAATACTTTAAACCCTGTACCTTATACATTGCATCTTAAACCTAAAACTTTATACTTTATACAATGCTCATTCAGTTCCACGGATTACATGTTGGGACACCCACTCACTAAAAGCTCAAGTATGCAAGTATGAACAATTTTGAACAATTTTGAATTATATCCAACAATGAATGTGACAAACCAAATACAATATTTTTCTAACCACCAGTTCTGGAAAAGACGATGTTTAAAGTGGCATATACCATTCATCCTTTTCAGGAGAAAAACACGGGATATATTATCAAATTGCTTTTAATACACTTATTACAACAATACTACATGACATCCATTGGAAATTTAATAAATTGCCTGGTATCAGTACAAATATACAAAAATATGATGTATTTTCATCCTGTTCCCGCTGTTTGCACACTTACACATTTTAGTGATCTTCATAATTTTTATCTGCATTCGCATGAATAGCTGGACTGAGACGCATGATTCTATCAAATTATTAACACAGTTCGAAGTTGACAGACGCTGGACAACAAAGAGAAAGTCATTCGAGAAGCCCATCCCCGAGCTTTGATCGAATGAGCTAAAAAACAGTGAAATACTGCAAAACATTTCCTAATGCCCCCAAAATTATGCCAATATAACTAACAAACGTTGTTTCGGCTGTTTAACTAATTCACTACTGTTGTTCTTAAAGGCAACAATTCACCTGTGTACTCTACCTTTTTTCTAGAAAAGACTTATTGATACAGAGAAGAGGTGCACAAATTTTAGGTTTGTTGACCCCTTGAATGTAGTATTTTTAGGTATTTTATTTGTAACCATGAGGCATTAAAACATTGGAACTGTTGTCATCACCAGTAGGGAAAGAGTTAATTATTAAAGAGACATTCTAACATTTAACATTTCTTTAACATTTTAAGCACTTGGACCCGGGAGACACATATGTGATATCGTGTTAGAAAGTGCCTGCCAACCAAGAGACACAGCGCCCTACATAAATCTAAATTCATTTTTGATCAAAAGTGAACTGAGATTCTGTGCTGAAGTGACGATTCATGCAGTCACAAACCTAGTATATTTAGATTATCACGTTAAAGATAGACATGCCAAAAAATTGGGTGCTTTATTTTTTAATATAAAACATTTTGAAACCATCTTTCAATAATTAAAAAAATGTTATATGTTGGAATGCCTCTTTAAGCCTGAAAAATGAAACATGGTTTGCGACTTACCTAAATAATATTTACAAGCAAACAATCTAAGTGCATTCTATTGCAACAAAAATCATAAAAAGTAAGCAATTCATGCGTGGACAAAAAATATAATCTCAAATCACTGTTGTAGAAATCAAACTGTGAAAACAAATTAAATTGAAAAAACCCGATTGCAATAGAAACATCGGCAAAATTTAAAAAACGAATAAATCCAATAGAATGCATTGCTTTGTTTGCACAACTAATCAAAAATGTTGCTCTACGCCAATATGCCTGGAATTTAAGATTAATACCATGCTTATGTATCAGTAAAATATGAGCAAACTTTAAATTATAGGAATCACAATGTGCAAATGAGCAAAGCTGATATCGCGTCTGGCAGACAGAGTGTTATGGGAGTAATATCAAGGTGCTAGGTGTTATGTCCCAAGGTTGTGGAGATGTCTCAAGTCTCAAGAGGGAAGTGCCAAGGTGAAATACCAAGCAGACATCTGAAGGTTCCAAAGGCTGAACTCATTCTAAGTGTGAAGAGTTGAAGAGCCATGGTCTGCAGGGTTAAATGTCCTGGGGTGAAGGGAGGTAGGGGTTTAGGTGTGTAGAGGTCTAGAAGTCTAGGGGTGTAGGTGTATAGGGATGCAGGGATGTATGGGTTTATAGGTGAAGGGGTCTATGGTCTAGAGATGTAGGGTCTATGGGTCTAGTGGTGTTAGCGTCTAGGGATGTAGGGGTCTGGGGTTTTGAGGTGAAGAGGTCTGGTGAAGGGGTGTTGGGGTCTATGGGTCAAATGGTGTAGGCGGCTAGGGAGGTAGGGATCTAGGGTAAAGAGGTCTATGGTGACGGGGTGTAAAGGTTTAATTGTGTAGGGGTCAGGGATGTGAGAGATGTAGGGGGTTAGAGGAAAGGTCTAAGGGTCTAGTGGTGTACGGAAGTAGAGGCTTAGGGCTGAAGGGGTGTATGGTCCTAGAGGTCTCAGGGATGTAGGGGTTTAGAGGAAAGGTCTAAGGGTCTAGTGGTGTAGAAAAGTAGAGGCTTAGGGCTGAAAGGGTGTAGGGTTCTAGAGGTTTCAGGATGTAGGCGTGTTGGGAGGTAGCGACTATAAGTCTAGGGGTCTATGTGAAGGGGTCCGGGGAGAAGGGGTGTAGGGTCTAAGGGTGTAGGGTTTAGGGGTCTAGGGTGTGAAGGTCTAGGGATGTGAGGGTTTAGGGTGAAGAGGTCTAAGGGTCTTGGGGTCTAGTGGTCTAAGGCTGAAGTGGTCCAGGTGTTTAGAGGTCTAAGTGTTTAGCGTCTTAGGGGTGTAGGGTCATAGGTTTTAGGGTTCTAGGTGTGTAGGGGTTAGGGTCCCATTGTGATAAGAGTGATATCCAAGGAATGATGTTCCAAGGTACTAGGGGTGATCTCCCAAGGAAAAGTCCCATGAATGATATCCAAAGATGTACCCAGGTGCTATGATTTCAGTTAAAACTAATATTTCAACACATTTGTAAGGTTATATTTACAGATCAGAGGTGACACATTTGCTGTGGTCAATCATGCCTGCATTCGCTTCATTAGGTCATGCATATTAAGAAAGAGGCTAAAATGGGCCACTGTGGTTTGAGATGATTAAAGTTTACATTTCAACAAAATGTCTATACATCTACAAAGTGTTCGGCTAGTATTCATTCAGGAAAATTTATGAGAATGATTGTAATGATAGAAAATGATCTTACCTTTGTAGAATGTTGCATCACACTAATAGAAACAAAATGGCGGAATTACCCACAATGCACCCTACCATAGATCCCAGACCATATCCTTAAATGCCTACAACCATAGACCCTCACACTGTAGACCCCTACACCCTTAGACCCCACACCCTAGACCCCTTGACCCCTAGACCCTTCACCCCTAGAACCCTAGACCCTTATACCCTTCCTCCACACCCTTGACCATAGAAATATTAACCCCAGACCCCTAGACCCTTCCCACCAGACCCTAGACCCTAGCCCCATTCGCTCCTAGACCCCTAGACCCAAGGACCACTAGACCCCTATCACGCCTAGAACTCTAGACCCTAAACCCCTAGACCTCAAAACCCCCAGACCCCTAAACCATTAGACCCCTAGACCCCCTAACCCTAACCTCTCACTAGACCTTTCCCCCACACCATAGACACCTAGACCCCTACACCCTTAGACCCCTAGACCCCTTCACTCCTAGACCCTTAGACCCTTCCCCCAAACCCCTTGACCCCCTAGTCCCCTTCACTTTTAGACCCCTGGACCCCAACACCCCTAGACCCCTTCACCTCTAGAGCCCTAGAGCCTTAGACCCTTCCCCCAGACCCTAGATCATAGACATATTAACCCCCAGACCCCTAGACCCTTAGACCTTTCAACCAGACCCTAGACCCCTAGTCCCATTCACTCCTAGACCCCTAGACCCTACACCTCTAGACCCCTACACCCCTAGACCCCTACACCCTTAGACCCCTTCACCCCTAGACTCCTAGACCCTTAGACCATTCCCCCACACCCTTGACCCCTAGTCCCATTCTGTCCTAGACCCCTAGAACCCTGCACCCCTTCACCCCTAGACCCTTCCCCCACACCCTTGACCCCCTAGTCCCATTCACTCCTAAACCCCTAGACTCCTACACCCCTACACCCTTCACCCCTAGACCCTTAGACCCTTCCCCCACAGCCTAGACCATAGATATATTAACCCCCAGACCTCTAGACCCCTAGACCTTTAACCCAGACCCT
Source organism: Pictodentalium vernedei (assembly GCA_031216915.1). Lineage (NCBI taxonomy): Eukaryota > Metazoa > Mollusca > Scaphopoda > Dentaliida > Dentaliidae > Pictodentalium > Pictodentalium vernedei. The sequence continues at coordinate 406,063,756 of CM062291.1, forward strand.
AGACCCCCTAGTCCCATTCACTCCTAGACCCTTAGACCCCTACACCCTTAGACCCCTTCACCCCTAAACTCCTAGACCCTTAGACCATTCCCCCACACCCTTGACCCCTAGTCCCATTCAGTCCTGGACCCCTAGACCCCTAGAACCCTGCACCCCTACACCCCTAGACCCTACACCTCTAGACCCCTACACCCCTAGACCCCTACACCCTTAGACCCCTTCACCCCTAGACACTTAGACCATTCCCCCACACCCTTGACCCCTAGTCCCATTCAGTCCTAGACCCCTAGACCCCTGCACCCCTACACCCCTAGACCCCTGCACCCCTACACCCTTTAACCCCTAGACCCCTAGACCCTACACCTCTAGACCCCTACAGCCCTAGACCCCTACACCCTAGGGTTAGGGTCAGGGTTAGGGTTAGGGGAAGAGCTATAAACTACTTTTGATACAAAAACTGCACCTCTTGATACAAAGCCCCCACCCACTTAGATGACGCCATTTGTCAATCACAACTTTGTCTTTTCTTTTTTTGCAGGAATTCTTGTATTTGTCAATTACGTCTGAAGGTAGAGTTGTGCAGTTTGAAATTCTCAAAGTCAATTCGTACTGGTTTTGGATATTTTGCTTTCCAAGAACTGTGTCCGTACACTACTTCTATTCTTTTTTTTTTAAAAACTTGACTGCTGTTTTTTCTCTGTGATGGCTGCCAAGGATTGTCATGACTATATGGATATGTCAGGAGCACATAATTATGAAGATACAATAGATGGAGCCACGGGACTGTGGCGTGATCGTTCTATCAATACGAACACCATAGAAATGTGTGACTATGATGTATGCAATGATGGAGAAACCTCAACTACAATTCACACCCCAAAGAAAGTCAGATTCAATCCAGCAGTAACAGTAATTAAAAATGCCCATACTATACTAGATAGTCTTTGAATACCATAGTCTTTTGGCCAGATACAGGTGTAAGTTACATGAATCATATGATGGCCGAATGTCTGTGGTATTCAATTAAACTGTCTTGTATAGCATGGATAATACAACTAAAAAGAAGGCTAATCTCACCAGTCTTGGTACTGAACTCATGGCTTTTGGCCAGATACAGGTGTAAGTTATATGAATCATATGATGGCCGAATGTCTGTGGTATTCAATTAAACTGTCTAGTATAGCATGGATAATACAACTAAAAGGAAGGCTAATCTCATCAGTCATGGCACTGAACTCATGGCTGAAATAAAAAAAATACCCATGCTCTACTAGATAGTCTTTGAATACCATAGTCTTTTGGCCAGAAACAGGTGTAAGTTATATGAATCATATGATGGCCGAATGTCTGTGGTATTCAATTAAACTGTCTAGTATAGCATGGATAATACAACTAAAAAGAAGGCTAATCTCACCAGTCTTGGTACTGAACTCATGAAACCTACCCACATCAGCCCCGAGCAATTTCAAGCTACTTTCAGCTATTTCAACCCATGGGTTCAGACTCAAGATCCATATGGATTGGACGGAATATTCGGGAAACCTGCCCACATCAGCCCCGAGCAATTCTAAGCTATTTTCAGCTATTTCAACCCATGGGTTCAGCCTCAAGATCCGTATGGGTTGGACGGAATATCCAGAAAACCTGCCCGTATCAGCCCCGAGCAATTCTAGGCTACGTTCAGCTATTTCAACCCATGGGTTCAGCCTCAAGATCCATATGGATTGGACGGAATATTCGGAAAACCTGCCCACATCAGCCCCGAGCAATCCTAAGCTACTTTCAGCTATTTCAACCCATGGGTTCAGCCTCAAGATCCATATGGATTGAACGGAATATTCGGGAAACCTGCCCACATCAGCCCCGAGCAATTCTAAGCTATTTTCAGCTATTTCAACCCATGGGTTCAGCCTCAAGTTCCATATTCGGGAAACCTGCCCACATCAGCCCCGAGCAATCCTAACCTACTTTCAGCTATTTCAACCCATGGGTTCAGCCTCAAGTTCCATATGGATTGGACGGAATATTCGGGAAACCTGCCCACATCAGCCCTGAGCAATTCTAAGCTACTCTAAGCTATTTAAACCCATGGGCTCAGCCTCAAGATCCATATGGATTAAACGGAATATCCCGAAAACCTGCCCACATCAGCCCCGAGCAATTCTAAGCTACTTTCAGCTATTTCAACCCATGGGTTCAGCCTGAAGATCCATATGTATTGGACGGAATATCCCGAAGACCTGCCTACATCAGCCCCGAGCATATGGATTGGACGGAATGATGGCCGAATGTCTCTGGTATTCAATTAAACTGTCTAGTATAGCATGGATAATACAACTAAAAAGAAGGCTAATCTCACCAGTCTTGGTACTGAACTCATGAAACCTGCCCACATCAGCCCCGAGCAATTTCAAGCTACTTTCAGCTATTTCAACCCATGGGTTCAGACTCAAGATCCATATGGATTGGACGGAATATTCGTGAAACCTGCCCACATCAGCCCCGAGCAATCCTAAGCTATTTTCAGCTATTTCAACCCATGGGTTCAGCCTCAAGATCCATATGGATTGGACGGAATATCCCGAAAACCTCCCCACATCAGCCCCAAACAATCCTAAGCTACTTTCAGCTATTTCAAACCATAGGTTCAGCCTCAAGATCCATATGGACTGGACGGAAGATTCGGGAAACCTGGCCACATCAGCCTCAAACAGTCCTAAGCTACTTTCAGCTATTTCAACCCATGGGTTCAGTCTCAAGATCCATATGGATTGAACGGAATATTCGGGAAACCTGCCCACATCAGCCCCGAGCAATTCTAAGCTATTTTCAGCTATTTCAACCCATGGGTTCAGCCTCAAGATCCATATTCGGGAAACCTGCCCACATCAGCCCCGAGCAATCCTAGCCTACTTTCAGCTATTTCAACCCATGGGTTCAGCCTCAAGATCCATATGGATTGGACGGAATATTCGGGAATATTCGGGAAACCTGCCCACATCATCCCCGAGCAATTCTAAGCTCTCTCTTCCTCTGCTCTCTTTCTTTTCCTACTTCTGCTTGTTGAGGCCTTCAAATAGAGCATGCAATATATAAATGATATACCTTGTAAAACTTTAATGAAATGGTCCAAAGACCATGTGCTCAATTCGTGTCATTTGCAGATGACTAATGGTGAATAGAAAGAATGATGATATATGAATCACATGATGGCCGAATGTCCGTGGTAAGAAAACTGTCTAGTATAGCATGGGTAATACTTTCAACAATTCACATGTAAATAAATTCCATCCATGGGTTCAGCCAAAGTAATTCATTTGAAAAAAGGGACATTATAGTCGTTGAATAAAATTTATATGAAACAACAAATACCTCTTTTGGCCAGATACAGGTGTAAGTTATATGAATCATATGATGGCCGAATGTCTGTGGTATTCAATTAAACTGTCTAGTATAGCATGGATAATACAACTAAAAAGAAGGCTAATCTCACCAGTCTTGCTACTGAACTCATGGCTCAAATAAAAAAAAATACCCATGCTATACTAGATAGTCTTTGAATACCACAGTCTTTTGGCCAGATACAGGTGTAAGTTATATGAATAATATGATGGCCGAATGTCTGTGGTATTCAATTAAACTGTCTAATATAGCATGGATAATACAACTAAAAAGAAGGCTAATCTCACCAGTCTTGGTACTGAACTCATGGCTCAAATAAAAAAAAATGCCCATGCTATACTAGATAGTCTTTGAATACCATAGTCTTTTGGCCAGATACAGGTGTAAGTTATATGAATCATATGATGGCCGAATGTCTGTGGCATTCAATTAAACTGTCTAATATAGCATGGATATGGGTCCAGGTGACGGTGGAAGAAATCGGTCACTGACGTGCAGACAAGGCTTTTTATCATTAGAAAGTTGTACAGACTGTGCTCTAGATCATCAATCACCCCCTCCTCTACATCACTGGACTAATTCTGACATTCAAAAGGAAAGAATCAGAAGATTCTTCTCTTATGGAGACTTTCTATCCTGCAGTGATGCTGTTCTTGGTGTAAGGTCTGTTTTAATTTTGATCGAAGATATAAAAGCTTTAAAAAAAGATGAAGAACACATTCCATCATTACTCGCGGACCTTCGAAATAATGATCCCCCAAGGTGGAGTGTATGTGCCACATCCATAACAGCCGATCGCTTGTCAAAAGATCTAAGCCGAGAAGAAATATTCAAATTTCCTTTCACTTTTGGCAGAGCCATAAAAATGTTACAAAGCGCAAATAGACGCGTCGAGGACACCATCTTAGCAGGATTGCTTCAGTTAAATGTATCATTTTTTCCTTTATATCGGGTAAAGCCAAAGTTTAATTGGACAAATGCACATCTCTACAGAATTTTATACTCTAGTGATATGGCAGATGACAATTATTTCGATTTAGATCTCCTTTCAGCAGATATTTTGTGTGAACTCGAAGAGAAAGATCTGATTTTCAGAAGCAGATTTAACAACAGGACGGTCGTATTCCCATGGCTTTTTGAAACATGTAATCGATTAAGAGGCATGGAATTCGATAAAACTGGGCTTCTCCATGTTCTTACTTTTGTGTCATGTATTGCCCTATTACAGAACGGGTGGTTTGTGAATTATAAATCATTGTTAAGCTACGAACACGCTATGCCTATCTCCCAGTTGGATCTAAAAGACCTTCACGTGTTGTCATCGTTTCATATAAGTGGACCATTGAATAAGAAAATATTTCGTGTCTATGAAGACATCCCTATTAAATATGATGTTTCAAAGCAAATCATGAAAAGCGATACCAATGAAATGGACACAGAAAGTGAAACACCTTTTCCCATTGACACACCACCACCACTTGTTGAAAATGAACCATTAATGCAAGAAGACGTCAGCTTTCTTCCAGTAAGACACCTTGCCGCTAGATGCCTTACTCAGTGGAATCGTTTTGAAAAAGAAATACTGGAAAACTTAACTGCTCAGCAGGCTGCCTATAAAGATTTATACGCTGAATATCTACTCTCCTGTAAGCGGAAAGGCATTCCCGATAGAACCTTTCATGCGTTCAGAACTGCAATGATGCGATTGAAGAAGAGGATTCTTCAGCCTTAAATCAGTTAGGTTCCACTCCACTCCCTCTGCAGTCGGTCTGATTACTCACTGTTTTATCAAGTATTATCCATGTTTATCTCACTGGAAGTTGTCAAATGTTTGACTATTTATATTTTGATTAACAGAGCTCTTTGAGATCTGTTAAGCAAAATATAGATTGCTGAACATTTGACCACATTAGGATAAATGAGTCAAGATGGCGATGTGTGGCACTGTAACCTTATAGCAGGCATGCCGTTGTACCGACCGTTCCAACATGTGAGTTTCCTAGACTGAATCGCTCATCCAACCCTAGGTCCTTAAACCTTTTACCCCATGACCCCTTCACCCATAGAACCCCAAACCCTTGACCCCTACACCTAGATCCCTGTCATATATATAAATATATACTGCAAATTCCTTTATTCTCTTTATGTCCTAGTTGAGTTAGCCCACCCCATGCACTCGGTCTGATTACTCACTGTTTCAACAAGTATTATTCATGGTTATCTCATCTGAAGTTGTCAAATGTTCAACTATTTATATTTTGATTAACAGAGTTCTTTGAGATCTGTCAATCAAAATATAGATTGCCGAACCTTTGAGCACATCAGGATAAATGAGTCAAGATGAATAATTGTGGCACTGTAACCTCACAGCAGGCATGTCAATGTACCGACGGTTACAACATATGCGGTTCCTTCACCCATTCATCCCAGGACGTTCATTCCTCTAACCACAAGTCCCTAAACCTTCCACCCTATCGCCGCTTCACCCCTAGAGCCCCGATCCCTTCAGCCACACACCTGGATCCCCGTCATATATATATAAATTTATACTGCAGATTGCTGTGTTCTCTTTATGTCCTAGTTAGGTTAACCCACCCCATGAACTCGGGCTGACTAGTCACTGTTTTATCAAGTATTATCCATGTTTATCTCAATTGAAGTTTTCAAAGGTTCAACTATTTATATTTTGATTAACAGAGCTTTTTCAGATCTGTCAATCAAAATATAAATTGTTGAACCTTTGTTCACATCTAGATAAGGGAGTCGAGATGAGAAAACTTGGCATTGTAACCTCAAATGTGGCATGCCAAAGTACCGACGGTTCCAAGATGTGTGGTACAGGGGCCCGGTTGATTCATCTTCGGTACAGCACAATTCTATGCCGGACCGGTAATTTTCCCAATCAACCACAACAGAACATGTGACGGAATTGGTGTAGAATTGTGGCGTAACTGGCGATATTTTCCATTATGTCTTCCGAACGATGTTCCAGCCCTATTAGCATTCCAGTTTGAAGAATGCACAGGAACTGGATGAATTGACAATAACAGCTATTTTTAAACAAATATCCTCATTAATATATATAGTAAATGGGGATATTTGTTTAAAAATAACTTTTTATTATCAATTCATCAAGTACCTGTAGAAGAATGCGAGCCGTTGTTCAATAAAAATGAATAAAATGACCTAGTACACACCCTATCTGCCTTGCAATAGACCACTTTGTATATAAAATTATAAAAAAGTGTTTCAAAATATGTCAAACCACTTTCAGCGAACCAGCAGGGTTTTTCATCCTGTACAAAATGGGTCAAGGAGTTATTTTCGGCGCTGTCGCTCAATTCAAATTCAACTTCCAACACATGTTGAATCCGTTTGATATTGCCAGTGTCCTGACTACAAACTGTAATTTAAGTTGTCAGCGTGTAAACACATTGGTGTGCTATGTCACACGGTGAGCAGATGTGTTCAAACACCTTGATGCGGGGGTTGGCGTCATAATATAAGTTATCAGGGGTTAGGGTCGGCAAGTACCATAATACAGTTCACGTCTGCAGTCACCAAATATGTCTCAAAACCAGGAATCTGGCGGGGTGGATGGCAAAGCAAGCTTCCATCTCCTCAATCCTCAGTCTTCGGTGCAAATTCAACAAATCACACAAGATGCTTGCACAAATTAAGTGGGTGGGGATGAGATTGGGAGCAGGGAGGGCCATAATTATAATCCATGCCCGGTGATGGTGGGCTGGGTGAAAACTGGGTTGGGGCCTGATAAAAGCCCTTACAGGCTGTAAATTGTAAGGGCTTTACCAGGCTCCAGACAGACCATCAAAAGAGTTAATGTACTCGCGGTGTGAGTCTCATTCTGTTCTATCTCCATTCTTCTGAAAAATGAGATATTGGTGTCCTTAGATTCGTCGTGATCTGTTCTATCTCCCTGTGAAATATCATTGGAATCTGTTAGATAAATTGAAAGTTATTGACAGTATTCGTTTGTTCCATGTCCACAGACGCAGTTTTTGTTAATGGTAGAGTGTTCTAACTCCATCGGCCAATAGACAAACGGCCTCAGGCTGAAACTTCAAACTCAATTTTCTCAAAAAAGTGAAAATGGCACTTTGAACAGTATAAGACTCACAACGAGAACTGGATTCAACTTCTATTTTAGAATGACAAGAAAATCACTTCATACAGAATATGTTGCAACCTCTATTTGACATGTCCAAAAGTTTAGACGATATACAGCCCCAGAGGTGTGCAGATACAAGGGGGGTTTGGGGTGGCTTGAGGGTTGGACTCTGGAATTCAAACTGAATTTACCATGACTCGAACCATAGTCAACCATCGTGCCTACATGTACAAGGCTTGTTCTCCCAATAACGGCCTCATTTCTTTTTTGCCTGGTGGAAACTCTGTTTCTCAATTACAATGAATAAAATTGTCCTGACCTAGGTGAAGGATGCCAGACCAGTTTTAAGACTCAGTCCGCTCCTAGTGGCGGACATCGGGTATACCACTGACTTGTCAACTCAGGTTTTCTCACCATATTTTGGCGATCCTGATCCTCCTACTATAAACAAAACAACAATACTAATATACCATACGGTAGGTTTGAAAGATTTGTGAATCTGTTGGCTTGTTAACTGGTTGAGTGCAAGATTATTTTTGACAGACGTCATTTCTTCCCCCAAATTTGTTTTATTATAAATCATTGGAGGGTGCCAGAAGGTACTCTCCAATATTTTTTAATAAAGCAACTTTTCATCGATCAATTGTCATTCGCTTTTGGTTCACCACGAAGCATGCACCTTAACGGCACGATAGTGGCTCCCAGCACTCAACCAGTTAACTAAATATTGATCAATATTCACTTGCCCAATGAAAAATATTCGATTATAAATAGTTTTCATACCAGTAAGTTCTGTGATAGACTAAGTATGTTTTCTATTATATATTGTTTGACAGTGCTGTGATAGCACGGTTCCAGAGAATCGACCAAAACAGCACGGCCTAAACAATTCGATGACCGGAAGTATTATGGCATTGTCAAAAGAAAGAAAAATAAGCAACTGTTTTATGGGCTATTCTGGAGCATCTAGATGTGCTGAAGATACGAACGGAAGCATTACCGGTATCCCACTAATTACTAGTATTGGGTTAAAAAGTGATTATCTATCTAATCTATTGCTTTTGACTCTAGTCGGAGAGAATGGAGGCATCAGCAGCTGGCTCACTTTCGTGTAGCGATAGGGTTTAAACCATGTAAAGACCGCTCTGTCGGCCTCGGTACTATTTTGAGTGCTTTTTTGGTCTCGTGTCAGGCTGAAATGCGCCACTTGCGACGCCGAAAAGCTTTACTTGTCCTATTCAAAAATTATTACATATTCATTGATTTATCAAATTATTTCTCGGGTTTATACATTATTGTTTTCATATTTATGAATTATTCAATTATTGACACTTTTCACATGTTCAATGAGACGATTTAATTATTTGTTTTTCTTTTCTTTTTTCACACTTTTTCGTTTTGATAACTTTAGAATGCTAGTATGCCTTTTACGAAATGAAAAAGTTTTTTAAAGTTGATGACCTAGGGGGGTTTGATCGTCCCCTACTAGGCGGGTCCTCAGGTGGCGGATAGAGGACGGCCTGCTCAATTGGGCAGGTTTGCTAATATTTAATTGGCAGGTTTGCTCAATTGTGCTGGTTCGCTGCGAAATACACGAATACGCAGCCCCGGACCAAAATGATCAACCCTGCTAATACCATCTGGCAGGCACCTTGTTCTCCCGTGAGGTGCATTCCGAAGGCCCCGGAAGAAGGAATCCTGGTAGTTGAGGACTCGGGCCCCGGTTAGGGCAGTCTCCGGGATGGAGCCCTGGTCTCCATTTCGGAGATAATGTTCAACACACTGCTTTGGCCCCAATTTCGGGAGTAGACGGATGGTCGGACGGCCCGTTCTGATCAATCGGGAGCCCCCAACCCCAAAAATATCGGGTGTCACGTCGGGGGGCATTGGGAGGTCATTCAATCAGTCATTTCGTTTAGTTTTGTTTTATCATTACTACCCATACTGACTTTTAATGATTTTGATACCTTTTAACATCTTCTGTTTTGTTGCATTGTCTGCGTCGGTTGTCAGAATTAGTTTTTGTTGTACTGGTTTTTAATGAAATGATTGGTCGAATGGCCACCACGACCTGGCACTTCTCATAAACATTCGACGGGTCAATCCTCGAGCGGTATGCTTTAGCATCAACGTTCGGGGAGTATGTTACCTTTTAGTGTACTTCTGGTGATGATCGCTGGATAACCGCGACATAACCCCCCAGGTAGGGCTCAGAGTAAGGGTGGAAGGCACGGGTAACGAGACTATAAAATTTCACAACATGGCACAAACAACCAAACTCAAGAGACGATGTGTAGATACTCATTTCTTAGACTCTGATTCAGATATTGACAATTCAACTTATAATACTGATAAAAAGAACTGGCCAAAATTTATTTTAGTTAAATCTGTCGACGACAACAAGCCTCTAAACAAACTGAACCCATTTGTTATAGAAAAAACAATTCAAGGTATCGCCGGAACTGTAAAGTCTGTTCGCAAATTAAGATCGGGAGAAATACTTATTGAATGTGCAAAAGAACAACAAGCTAATAACCTGCTCAAAATGGCATCCATGGCTGATCTACCGGTTGATGTCTGCCCTCACAAGACCCTCAACAGCAGCAGAGGCGTCATAAGAACTCGTGAGTTGGCAGACATTCCAGAAATTGAATTAGCCTATGAGCTTAAAGATCAAGAGGTTTCTAATGTCAAAAGAATTGAAATTAAAAAAGATGGAAATAAAGTAAAAACAAATACATATATCATGACTTTTAATACATCACGACCACCAAAGACAATGAAAATTGGTTACTTGAACGTCAAAGTTGATTTGTATATCCCAAATCCTCTGAGATGTTTCAAGTGCCAAAAGTATGGACACAGTCAAAATGCCTGTAGAGGCCAAACCATATGCTTCAAATGCGGTGAAAATCATGATCAGCCTTGTACAAATACTACAAGCAAATGTGTCAATTGTAAGGGAAATCACTTTTCATCATCCAAAAATTGCCCAATATGGAAGAAAGAAATGCTCATTCAAAAAACAAAATGTGAAAAAAATATTACTTTCAAAGAGGCCAGAGACATCGTTACATCCATGCCTGGCATGAACATATCTCTCCCGTCATATGCAACGGTAACTAAACAAAATCCGCCAACAGCGTCCATCGAATGCCAAACGGAATATACTTGGCTCGATGGCGTTTTACCAAAGTTGATCGACCCTTTTGCATTCAGCTCCATTGAACCAAAAGCTACACAAACTCAGACTGCCATACAAGAAATAACAAAAATCGAAAGTAAAAAGGATAAATCTCAATCTGAAAATAAAAAAGCACAACCCAATTCTGATCACAATTCTGAACGCAATAAACCAAAACCGAAAACTAACACGAACCTTGAGTCAAAATCAAAACCGGAACGATATCTGAGTCAGAGCCAGAAAATGAAAAAGGAAAAAGAGAAGCAGAGATTACAATCAAATAGAACACCAAAAATGTTACAGAACATTGTTACAAAAAACATGTTTGATCTTTCGAATCCATGGATTTTCAGGATGCCATTGATGATGCATCCCCAAATGTTTCTCGTCTGGATTCATCTCAACGTAAATCCCCACGTAAAAGTTCACCTAAGAAAAATACGGGGGTAATCTCTCCCATACGTCCACCATCAAAATCACCACCAAAACATGCATAATACGCTCAAACAAAACATAATACAATGGAATTGTCGAGGTTTTAGAGCGAATTTTAATGAACTGGGCCTTTTGAGCCAAAAATATAAACCTGCTGCTTTTTGTCTGCAGGAAACTCTTTTAAAGAAACCCGAGGTTCACGATCATTCAGCCTTTAAACATTATACTCCGTATAATGCCTGGGCAGATGAAACTGACCTTCATATTCGAGGAACGTCTGTCTTAGTTAGAAACGATATTATTCACAGCCCTTCTATCTTCCTCGATTTTTCTTGGAAGGTAGAAGATGACTTGTGCGGGAGTGATCACTTTCCAGTTGTGTTGGAGAGTGTAATTCCGGCGGACGATGAGAGGGTGCCCCAGTGGAACTTTAAAAAGGCTGACTGGGACACCTTTTCATCGCTTTGTTCTGAACGTCTCACACGGGAGACATTTCAGGATAGTGCTGACCAAATCGAACATTTTACACACGAGCTGCTTGACATTGCAAACACAGTCATCCCTAAAACCTCGACAAATCCAAAACGTTTCACCAAACCATGGTTTGATGATGAATGCAAAAAGGCTATAAAGGACCGTAAGAAAGCTGAAAGGGAATTTAGCAAGTCACCAACTACATATAATTTAGACAAACTTCGAATAAATCGGGCCAAAACAAGACGACATATAAAACAAAAAAAGAAAAGTTCTTGGGAATCTTACATTTCCAAGATTAACCAAAACACCCCTATCACTAAAATTTGGAAAATGATTAAAAAGATTAAAGGAAAAGAAACAAAATCAACTGTACAACACCTGAAGGAAAACGACACCTTACTTACATCTAAAACAGAAATTTCAAACACTTTGGCCTCCACATTTTCGAAACATTCGTCGTCTAAAAATTGTAATCCAGAATTTATTAAAATTAAAAAACAGCAAGAAAAACAAAAGATCAAATTTAACTCCAACAATCTAGAGGATTACAATGAACCTTTCTCTATGGAAGAGTTACGTAACTCTTTGCATAGAGCAAAGGATACTGCCACTGGTCCCGATGACATACATTACAATCTTTTAAAGAATCTGCCACAAACATCATTAGAACTTTTACTATCAATTTTTAATGGCATTTGGGTGACTGGCCAGTTTCCACCATCCTGGCGTAAAGCAACTATAATTCCCATTCCTAAGCCTGATAAGGATCACAGCAACCCTAGTAATTATAGGCCTATTGCCTTAACAAGTTGTCTGTGCAAAACCATGGAGAGGATGATCAATGATCGACTTGTCTGGTTTCTGGAATCGAACAATCTGCTTGCTGATGTTCAGTGTGGTTTCAGAAACCAGAGAAGTACTGTGGATCATTTGGTCAGACTTGAAACGTTTATTCGAAATGCCTTTGCTAGAAAAGAACATGTGGTCGCCATCTTCTTTGATCTAGAGAAGGCATATGATACAACGTGGACGTTTGGGATTTTAAAAGATCTTTTTAACATGGGGTTGAGAGGGCGTATGCCTCTTTTTATTGAAAACTTTTTAAAGGACCGCCAGTTTCAGGTTCGTGTTGGGTCAACGTTATCTGATCCTCACGAGCAGGAATTGGGGGTTCCTCAGGGTAGTATTCTGTCTGTTACCCTGTTCTCGATAAAGATCAATAGTATCATCGATGCAATTGAGAATATGGTAGATTCTTCATTGTACGTTGATGATTTTTTGATCTGCTATAGCAGCAAAAAAATGAATGCTATAGAGCGGAAACTTCAGCTGTGTTTAAACAGAATCCAGAAATGGGCTACAGAAAACGGTTTTAAGTTTTCAAAGACCAAAACTAATTGTGTTCATTTTTGTAAGCTCCGGAAGCACCATCTTGATCCAGAGTTGAAAATGGATGGAAACACCATTAAAGTTGTAAAGGAAGTGAAATTCTTAGGTTTGTTGTTTGATAGCAAACTGAATTTCACTTCCCACATAAAACAACTAAAAGTTAAATGTAAAAGAGCACTGAACCTACTGAAGGTTGTTGGTAGCACTGATTGGGGTGCTGACCAAAAAACTTTGCTCCATCTGTATAGATCACTTGTACGATCAAAATTAGATTACGGTTCTATAGTTTACGGTTCTGCAAGGAAGTCATACCTAAAACCACTTGATGCAATTCACAATAGTGGTATTAGAATTAGTCTAGGGGCTTTCCGAACATCCCCAATAGATTCAATGCTTGTTGAAGCAGAGGAGCCTTCTCTTGAGAAGCGCAGAATTAAATTGTCTCTACAATATGTGTCTAAACTTTTGGCCAATCCTTCAAATCCTGCTTTTAATTGTGTTTCAGAACCTCAAAATGTTGAATTTTTTAACCGACATCAGAAACATATTCCTCCATTGGGAATTAGAATTAAACCCCACATGGAGTCTTCAAAAATTAATTCTGAATCTATAAAAGAAAACCGTAAATCACACATTCCTCCTTGGCATCTTAAAAAACCTACTGTTATTTGGGACCTTGCTTCTACCAAAAAATCTGATACCAATTGCTTGCAGTTCAAACAAAAATATGCCGAAATAAAGTCCAAGTATAGTACATATACAAGAATCTATACAGATGGATCTAAAGATGGTGACAAAGTATCATCAGCTGCTGTTACTGGCGATCATGTCACCTCAACCAGAATCCCGAATCAAAGTTCTATTTTCACAGCTGAAGTTAAAGCTATTCAACTCGCACTTGAGCACATCGAGAATGTACAGGAAAGAAAGTCGATCATCTTCTCCGACTCTCTTTCCTCTTTACTTGCTTTACTCAACCCCAAGTTGAAGAACCCTCTCATTTTGGAACTTCGTGAGAAGTTGACAACTCTCATGTCTGACCAATATGATATCGTGTTTTGCTGGTTACCCGGACATGTTGGTATCGCTGGTAACACCAGGGCAGACAGTGCAGCAAAACAGGCTTTATCCAAGCCTCTCACTGATTTTAAGATTCCGTTCAGTGACTTCAAACCACATATCAGTAGTTACATCAAATCCATGTGGCAGGCGGAATGGGATGGAGCGACAAATAACAAGCTTCATCGCTTCCGACCAACTATTTCAGATCCTTACCCGTCTAGTAACCTTTGTAGAAAGGATCTTGCAGTTTTGACACGATGTCATATTGGTCATACAAGACTAACACATTCCTTTTTGTTGGAGGGTACTGTGCGACCAGAGTGTGTTCCTTGTCAGCAGGTGTTGTCAGTGGAACATATTCTTTTACATTGTACAGATTTTAATCTTGTCAGAGGGCAGTATTTTTCTGTAGGATCTCTGAGAGATCTTTTTTATCGTACGAGCCCGAATATGATTCTCGCATTTTTGAAATCAATCAACCTTTTTAATAAATTTTAAAATTGTTTTTATTATCTTAAACTAGAGTCTTTAAGACTTACATTCACCTGGTTGATTTGTGAGCTATTCATATTTCTTGTTTCTTCACGCATCACTGTTCATACTACATTGTCTTTATCATTTTTATTAGAGTTGTTTTTACTCATCTTTGTATTTCATTAGTGTCATGTTTCCCTTTTATCGTTTTCTCGCCACGATATAGCCTTAGCTGCTGATGTGGCGTTAAGCACCAATAAATAAATAAATAATAAAGTTGATGAATCACGTTTTTTTTAGTCCTAAACTCGGATTTAATGGTATTTTACTTGAATGCATTCCTCGAAAGTGCCGGATTAGAGCCGTCTTTACGTGGTTTAAACCCTTATCACTACACGTAAATGGGCTAGTTTGCTTCGACTGGCGTCAAAAACAATAGCTTGGATAGATAATCCAGGGTCATATCGCGACATCAAGAAGAGAAATAAATTCGGGCTAAGGCGATCACCTATCACACCCCCACTTTCAAAAGGCTTCTACTTCATTCAGTGACAACATTGGCCCTATTCTTCAACCCCGGAAACCACAGATGGTTTTACAGTGTACGCACATGGTTGTGTAGACCAGAGTCATCAAACGATGGAGAGAAAAATACAAACAAATGAGTTCAAAGAATATTTAATGATACAAAGAAAATCAAAATGAAAAGGAGCAACCATACGTGTTAACCCGAACAACTGATTTAGAAGGTCTTAAAGTAATAACGAATTTAGGAATTATTTTCCTTTTCCCAAACAGCAACAAAATTGAACTTTTTTTTATTTTTTGGCTCCAATGTGGATATATTGAATATGTATATTGCCTTAATTAAAAAGTACGAATATCTTTCGAACTCTACTTGAAGAAATAAAAATTAAAAGAAATAAAAATGTACTAATTGTTAATAATTTTTCGGGTTTACGGAAAGGTGTAAGTGAGCATTGCCATAATCACAGAGTTTAAAAAAATGAGCAAAAATCAAAACACCCAGAAAGTTGTATATATTAAAGTAAGTCAAAATGTCAACCGTGCCCACAGTTGTTGGGAAAAAAAGATTAGGGGATTTGTTGAAATTAGACAACGTTTTTGGTGAACACTGTGTTGCTTGTGTACATATTAAAGCCGACACGGCTGTAAGTGTTATATTATTATTCTTTTACAGCATTGATGGGTTGGATTTCTATATTGTAAAAAGGGTAAATATAACACATACAGTCATTTGGGCCTTAAATTTGTACACAAGCAACATAGTGTAGACCAACGAAGCAGCTCGTTGTGTATGATCTTGTTTTTAACCACTGCATTCTATGTGCCATTTTCCAAACTGGTGTGCATGCTGTTTTTTTTAGACTTTAGTTTTAAACGGAAACAGTCTTTAAATCAAGAATCTTCTTCTTCACGTAAAGACCGTTTCTGTGTAAAACTAAAGTAATCATTTAAACAGGAGGCAATGACCTGGACTCCGATAGGCAAACGTTGGCTTTATAATTTGTATTTATTTTATTTTCTATTCTCTTCCTCCACTCAGGTGTGTCTGTCCATAAACTAGCATCCAGACCAGCTTGGAAAATGGTATTCCTGGTTGCATTATTTTTCTTATATAACAACTCTTCATGTTTCTTGTTTATAAATCTTTCTCCTTCTGGGTGTTGCTTCTTCCAGTTAAATTTACCACCAACGGGCGAATTTAAGAATACAGGAGTATTGTTTTTATCGGTTTCAGTTCCTGCAATATCAGACTCCATTTGTTTAGCCCGAGGCTCATCGTTGGTTGAATCTTCATGTGAAGAACGTTTCCGCTTAAGGTTAAAGCACTCACTTTCCAATGTTTTTATTACGGCTTCGCGGATGTTACTTGTATCCTTTTTGATGATGTCCTTGACTGCTTGAACTATATCCATTTCTTTTTGTCTAACCTCCTTACATATCTCTTGTCTGACGTCGTTGAGTAAGGTTTTTACCTCCACGTCAACTTTCTCTAAAAGTGTCTCCGTATTTTCTTTTATAATGTCTTGCACGTCATTTGTTACATTTTTTTTCAAGTCATTCAGTTTTTCATCATACTTCGCCTCAACTTTACTTATTTCTTCTCTTATTTCATCCCTCATGGAATGCTTTAGCCTATCGATAATCGTGCCGACTTCTTCAATTCCCACAAAATTTTCTACCACTTCATCCAATGTCATACTCATACTTATATCTGTAAATAGAAGAAGCGAGAGGCTGCAGCAGAGGTAGGGTGAAAATTAAAATGCATATGGGATACAAAAGAAAATCAGATAAACTCGTTTATTTTTATAAAATGGCCATGTGTGTGAGATAAAAAAAAACAAGTGGGGGCTTGAATACACACAGTCTATTTGTATATGAAATACCTAAAAGTTGGTAACAAAGAAACTGGATAAACATTTAAAAAAATGAAAAAAAAGAATGACAAACAAAAATCTTAATCTATTGAACAAAACATGCCCCTCTATTTTTATTGTTCTAGCAGAATGGAAATATCCTAAACAGGTTAAAAAGAAACAAGAAGTCATTCAACATTCGGTTTAGTAATATAAACCTTGAAGAAATAAAACAATACCTTCCAAGGGAACTATTCTAGCTGAGAACGAATGCCAAAATTCGTAACAAAATTCTGATAACAGCCACAACATATAAAGCAGTACCTAACTCTTATAAACTCCCTTGATTATCATTATACGATAGGAAGAAATGGTAAACTAAAACATTTGCATTTTAAATGTACCCACTACGCATGTCAAAGTATTAGTCTTACCTCTATTTTGTCTTTTACGGTTTATGGGAATCACTGTTATTCTCTGAAATGCAAAGTAAAAAAATTGTGACTACTTGCAATATACGAGGGGTGATTGATTAGTTTTGAGCCTACCCTTAAAGGAGTGTAGCACGGATGAAATCTTTAGTGATGGTCATAGAAGAATCCTTTTCAGCGACATACACACAAAGTTGGTGAATTGGACACATTGCCTAATAGAGAGCAAGTTGTTAACTGCAAGAGGGGGTGATGAGATGAACAAAATGGAGAAAGAAGAAAAACAAGACGTGATCAAATACCTTCACAGGAAAGGCTTAACATCCAATGCCATTTATGAAGACATGCAGTCTATACTAGGAGACGATGCCCCGTCGTATTGCAACAGTGAAAAGGTGATCAGCCGAATTTGAACATGGCCATACCAGCATTAAAGATGACCCCCACCCTTGTCCACTTGTTGTGTCGTCAACACCTAAAATTGTGTCGCAGGTCCTAGACACAGTCATGGAAGACCGAAGAGTTACACAGCGACAAACAGCCAAACTAGTGGACATCTCTCAGGAGCAAATGCATTTCATTCTCACTGATATTTTAAATATGTGCAAGGTTTCTTCTCGATCGGTCCCTAAACTGAAACAGACTTTATTTTTATTGTTAAGCTCAAAACTAATTAATCACCCCTCGTACATGAGCATAAATTGGTTAACGCGCCATTGTGTTAAGATTTAGGGGTGAAGGTGCTAGGGGTAAAGGAGTTATGGGTGTAGGGTTCAGGGTCGTAGGGGTTAAGGTCCTAGGTGTGTAGGGCTTAGGTTCCCAATGTGATAGGAGTGATGTCCAATGGGTGAATTCCCAAGGTACTAGTGATGATATCCCAAGGGAAAGTCCTATAAATGATATCTACACCACTAGACCCCTATATCCATAGACCCCTACACCCCTACGACCCTAAATCCCTAGGATCCAACAGCCCTAGTACCCTAGACTCCTAAACACCTAGACCCATACACCCCTACACCCTACACTTCTAGATCCCTGCACCACTAGACCACTACATTCCTAGACCCCTACACCTCTAGGCCCGTAGACTTGTACACCCCTAAATCCTTAAACTCCTACCCCTAGAGTCCTACATCTCCAGACCCATAGACCCCTACATCCCTACAACTCTACATCCCTAGGACCCTTCATCCCTAACACCCTACACCACTAGGCCCCTACATCCCCTAGACACTCTAGACCCCTACACCCTGCACTCCTACACTCCTAGACCCTTAGATCCCTACATCCATAGACGATGTTGTAAATGTAAATGTATTGTCACACATACCTCTTAAATCTGTTTTTTTCTCTCACACATAAATAACAAAATCAAATGACTGGTTCGAAACAAAATAAAGAGTGGAGAAAAAGTGAGGAGCAGAAAAGAAAACTAACATATTCAAACCATTAACACTAAAGTCCAGAACATCAAAATTAGAGTCAGCACAAAATGAAGCAGCTTGAGAAAATTCGAAATCATCAACGAAAATTATAAAGCCAAAGGGCAGGTCTTGTGAAAAATCCATGTTTAAAAAAGATTAAAGAAAACAAATTAAATAAGGAAAACTAAAAATGAATATCTGATTCTGTACTGTAAATCTTGAATAACCAAGCCTGCAGAAAAAACATTTTTAAAAAATAATAGAAAATTTCATTAATCCTTTAGCCAAGGAAACATTGAACCCAGCTGAATTTGTCATTCCAATTATTTATTTATTTATTGGTGCTTAACGCCACATCAGCAGCTAAGGCCATATCGTGGCGAGAAAACATTAAAAGAAAACCATGGCAGAAACGATATACAAAGATGAGTAAAAAACAATTATAATAAAAATGATACTCAATGTAATATGAACAGTGATGCGTGAGAAACAAGAAAGATGAATAATTCACAAATCAACCTGATGAATTTAAGTCTTAAAGACTCTAGTTAAGATAATAAAAACAGTTTTAAAATTTATTAAAAAGGTTGATTGATTTCAAAAATGAGAGAATCATATTCGGGCTAGTACGATAAAAAAGATCTCTCAGAGATCCTACAGAGAAAAACTGCCCTCTGACATGATTAAAATCTGTACAATGTAAAAGAATGTGCTCCACTGACAACACCTGCTGGCAGGGAACACATTCTGGTCGCACAGTACCCTCCAACAAAAAGGAATGTGTAAGTCTTGTATGACCAATATGACATCGCGTCAATACTGCAAGATCCTTTCTAGAAAGGTTACTAGACGGGTAGTGATCACAGATATTGTCATTCCAAATGCAAAAATTTAGACACAGATTTTGATTTTTTTCCAAAACTTATGACGACCCTAATGGAAAGAGTGCAACATTCTCATTCAAATTCGCCTTATAAACTACCTTTTCGAAATCTTATTTTCTTCAAAAGTTCTTAAATATGCGACATTATTTATATAGCTCTAATGGTTTTGCTGCGATATAATGATGTACAAAGGTGAGTTTCAGTAAATGAGAAGGGTAAAGGGGGTTGTGTTAAGGTTTGTTTGCTTATTTAGTGTGTTTATGACACTTTAACAGCCAGGGTAAAATTAAATAACCTATATTGTATACCTCATACCTACATGGAATACCTCACACCTTGCACTTTATCTTGCACCTTTGTTGCAAATTGTACCCTGCACAGAGTGATGTGTACCTTGTAGTCAAGCAAAACTTTTGAAAATAAAAATTACAAAACAAACACAATTGGAGTTTTGAATGCAGACTTTAATTAGTTTTGATTTAGGGTAACAAAAAGCATTACAGCGTAGAAGATTAGATTAAAGCAACAAGATACACAGTATAAGCTACAAGGATAAGTAAATGTATCAGTTATAAGTTACAATGATTAAGGTAAAGGTAGAATGTGCCAGGGTCTGTATAAGGTTCATGGTACAAGATATAAGGTACAATATGCATGGTGTAACGGGTAAGATCCAAGGTATTAGACATGAGACACTAAGGTAGAAGGTGCAAGTCGCAAGATACCAGGTATAAGGTAAAGATGTGACATATAAGTTACAATGCATAATGTGTAAGTTATAAAGTACAAGACATCAGGTAAACTATATTGTACATCATACTCAAGCCTAAAACTGTGTGTATTGTAATCTATATATTGTACCTTACACCTTATAGTTATAGCTTTGACTTTTAACCTTGTATCTTGCACTTAATACTTTAAACCCTGTACCTTATACATTGCATCTTAAACCTAAAACTTTATACTTTGCACCCTGTACCTTCATTCTAGTATCATAGGTATCAAAATATGAACTGCAAGGCCCAATTTGAAGCAAGCTGGATTAAACCCATCTAACAATTCCGCATACCATATATTAAAAAGGTCTGAACACAGGTTCTGAAGAAGATCCTTAAACAATGGTCATTCAGTTCCACGGATTACATGTTGGGACACCCACTCACTAAAAGCTCAAGTATGCAAGTATGAACAATTTTGAATTATATCCAACAATGAATGTGACAAACCAAATACAATATTTTTCTAACCACCAGTTCTGGAAAAGACGATGTTTAAAGTGGCATATACCATTCATCCTTTTCAGGAGAAAAACAGGGGATATATTATCAAATTGCTTTTAATACACTTATTACAACAATACTACATGACATCCATTGGAAATTTAATAAATTGCCTGGTATCAGTACAACTATACAAAAATATGATGTATTTTCATCCTGTTCCCGCTGTTTGCACACTTACACATTTTAGTGATCTTCATAATTTTTATCTGCATTCGCATGAATAGCTAGACTGAGACGCATGATTCTATCAAATTATTAACACAGTTCGAAGTTGACAGACGCTGGACAACAAAGAGAAAGTCATTCGAGAAGCCCATCCCCGAGCTTTGATCGAATGAGCTAAAAAACAGTGAAATACTGCAAAACATTTCCTAATGCCCCCAAAATTATGCCAATATAACTAACAAACGTTGTTTCGGCTGTTTAACTAATTCACTACTGTTGTTCTTAAATGCAACAATTCACCTGTGTACTCTACCTTTTTTCTAGAAAAGACTTATTGATACAGAGAAGAGGTGCACAAATTTTAGGTTTGTTGACCCCTTGAATGTAGTATTTTTAGGTATTTTATTTGTAACCATGAGGCATTAAAACATTGGAACTGTTGTCATCACCAGTAGGGAAAGAGTTAATTATTAAAGAGACATTCTAACATTTAACATTTCTTTAACATTTTAAGCACTTGGACCCGGGAGACACATTATGTGATATCGTGTTAGAAAGTGCCTGCCAACCAAGAGACACAGCGCCCTACATAAATCTAAATTCATTTTTGATCAAAAGTGAACTGAGATTCTGTGCTGAAGTGATGATTCATGCAGTCACAAACCTAGTATATTTAGATTATCACGTTAAAGATAGACATGCCAAAAAAATTGGGTGCTTTATTTTTGAATATAAAACATTTTGAAACCATCTTTCAATAATTAAAAAAATGTTATATGTTGGAATGCCTCTTTAAGCCTGAAAAATGAAACATGGTTTGCGACTTACCTAAATAATATTTACAAGCAAACAATCTAAGTGCATTCTATTGCAACAAAAATCATAAAAAGTAAGCAATTCATGCGTGGAAAAAAAATATAATCTCAAATCACTGTTGTAGAAATCAAACTGTGAAAACAAATTAAGTTGAAAAAACCCGATTGCAATAGAAACATCGGCAAAATTTAAAAAACGAATAAATCCAATAGAATGCATTGCTTTGTTTGCACAACTAATCAAAAATGTTGCTCTACGCCAATATGCCTGGAATTTAAGATTAATACCATGTTTATGTATCAGTAAAATATGAGCAAACTTTAAATTATAGGAATCACAATGTGCAAATTTTCCTACTTCTGCTTGTGTAGGCCTTCAAATAGAGCATGCAATATATAAATGATATACCTTGTAAAACTTTAATGAAATGGTCCAAAGACCATGTGCTCAATTCGTGTCATTTGCAGATGACTAATGGTGAATAGAAAGAATGATGATATATGAATCACATGAAGGCCGAATGTCCGTGGTAAGAAAACTGTCTAGTACAGCATGGGTAATACTTTCAACAATTCACATGTAAATACATTCCATCCATGGGTTCAGCCAAAGTAATTCATTTGAAAAAAGGGACATTATAGTCGTTGAATAAAATTGATATGAAACAACAAATACCTCTCTGATTTCTCCTTCCTCTGCTCTCTCTTCCTCTGCTCTCTTTCTTTTCTTACTTCTGCTTGTTGAGGCCTTCAAATAGAGCATGCAATATATAAATGATATACCTTGTGAAACTTTAATGAAATGGTCCAAAGACCATGTGCTCAATTCGTGTCATTTGCAGATGACTAATGGTGAATAGAAAGAATGATGATATATGAATCACATGATGGCCGAATGTCCGTGGTAAGAAAACTGTCTAGTATAGCATGGGTAATACTTTCAACAATTCACATGTAAATAAATTCCATCCATGGGTCCAGCCAAAGTAATTCATTTGAAAAAAGGGACATTATAGTCGTTGAATAAAATTTATATGAAACAACAAATACCTCTTTTGGCCAGATACAGGTGTAAGTTATATGAATCATATGATGGCCGAATGTCTGTGGTATTCAATTAAACTGTCTAGTATAGCATGGATAATACAACTAAAAAGAAGGCTAATCTCACCAGTCTTGCTACTGAACTCATGAAACCTGCCCACATCAGCCCCGAGCAATTTCAAGCTACTTTCAGCTATTTCAACCCATGGGTTCAGCCTCAAGATCCATATGGATTGGACGGAATATTCGGGAAACCTGCCCACATCAGCCCCGAGCAATTCTAAGCTATTTTCAGCTATTTCAACCCATGGGTTCAGCCTCAAGATCCGTATGGGTTGGACGGAATATCCCGAAGACCTGCCCACATCAGCCCCGAGCAATTCTAAGCTACTTTCAGCTATTTCAACCCATGCGTTCAGCCTCAAGATCCATATGGATTGGACGGAAAATTCGGGAAACCTGCCCACATCAGCCCCGAGCAATCCTAAGCTACTTTCAGCTATTTCAACCCATGGGTTCAGCCTCAAGATCCATATGGATTGAACGGAATATTCGGGAAACCTGCCCACATCAGCCCCGAGCAATTCTAAGCTATTTTCAGCTATTTCAACCCATGGGTTCAGCCTCAAGTTCCATATGGATTGGACGGAATATTCGGGAAACCTGCCCACATCAGCCCTGAACAATTCTAAGCTACTCTAAGCTATTTCAACCCATGGTTTCAGCCTCAAGATCCATATGGATTAGACGGAATATCCCGAAAACCTGCCCACATCAGCCCCGAGCAATTCTAAGCTACTTTCAGCTATTTCAACCCATGCGTTCAGCCTCAAGATCCATATGGATTGGACGGAAAATTCGGGAAACCTGCCCACATCAGCCCCGAGCAATCCTAAGCTACTTTCAGCTATTTCAACCCATCGGTTCAGCCTCAAGATCCATATGGATTGAACGGAATATTCGGGAAACCTGCCCACATCAGCCCCGAGCAATTCTAAGCTATTTTCAGCTATTTCAACCCATGGGTTCAGCCTCAAGTTCCATATGGATTGGACGGAATATTCGGGAAACCTGCCCACATCAGCCCTGAGCAATTCTAAGCTACTCTAAGCTATTTCAACCCATGGGTTCATCCTCAAGATCCATATGGATTAGACGGAATATCCCGAAAACCTGCCCACATCAGCCCCGAGCAATTCTAATCTACTTTCAGCTATTTCAACCCATGGGTTCAGCCTCAAGATCCATATGTATTGGACGGAATATCCCGAAGACCTGCCTACATCAGCCCCGAGCATATGGATTGGACGAAATATTCGGGAGACCTGCCCACATCAGCCCCGAGCAATTCTAAGCTATTTCAGCTATTTCAACCCATGGGTTCAGCCTCAAGATCCATATGGATTGGACGGAATATCCCGAAGACCTGCCCACTTCAGCCCCGAGCAATTCTAAGCTACTTTCAGCTATTTCAACCCATGGGTTCAACCTCAAGATCCATATAGATTGGACGGAATATTCGGGAAACCTGCCCACATCAGCCCCGAGCAATCCTAAGCTATTTTCAGCTATTTCAACCCATGGGTTCAGCCTCAAGATCCATATGGATTGGACGGAATATCCCGAAAACCTCCCCACATCAGCCCCAAACAATCCTAAGCTACTTTCAGCTATTTCAACCCATGGGTTCAGCCTCAAGATCCATATGGACTGGACGGAAGATTCGGGAAACCTGGCCACATCAGCCTCAAACAGTCCTAAGCTTCTTTCAGCTATTTCAACCCATGGGTTCAGTCTCAAGATCCATATGGATTGAACGGAATATTCGGGAAAGCAGCCCACATCAGCCCCGAGCAATTCTAAGCTATTTTCAGCTATTTCAACCCATGGATTCAGCCTCAAGATCCATATTCGGGAAACCTGCCCACATCAGCCCCGAGCAATCCTAAGCTACTTTCAGCTATTTCAACCCATGGGTTCAGCCTCAAGATCCATATGGATTGGACGGAATATTCGGGAATATTCGGGAAACCTGCCCACATCATCCCCGAGCAATTCTAAGCTCTCTCTTCCTCTGCTCTCTTTCTTTTCCTACTTCTGCTTGTTGAGGCCTTCAAATAGAGCATGCAATATATAAATGATATACCTTGTAAAACTTTAATGAAATGGTCCCCTAGGGGGGTTTGATCATCCCCTACTAGGCGGGTCCTCAGATGGCGGATAGAGGACGGCCTGCTCAATTGGGCAGGTTTGCTGGTTTTTTAATTAGCAGGTTTGCTCAATTGAGCTGGTTTGCTGCGGAATATATGAATACGCAGCCCCGGACCAAAATGGTCAATCCTGCTTATGCCATCTTGCAGGCACCTTGTTCTCCCGTGAGGTGCGAACATGACGCTATAGAGGACGGGATCCTGCTGGTTGAGGACTTAGCGCCCCGGTTAGGGCAGCTCTTGTTATTTTCACTGAGGTCATCAGACCTCCGTGCAAGTATTGACGGTATAGTCCAATACACCAGTTCGGCGAATACTTTGTGGCGGGGAATGTTGGTCTTTCCGGCCCGGCTTGATCAATCGGGAGCCCAGTGACGTTACGTGGGGCATTTAGTGATCGCTGAACTAGCCGTTACAATATTTTATTCCCATTTTGTTCTGTAGCAAGCATGGATAAGACTGCCCTAAACAACTCATTTTTCTATTTCAAACTATTGCACTGTCTGTATAAAACGCTCGTCTACACTGACATTTCCTCAGGGTACGGCTAGTTGATCGACCACTATTGGATAGCGTGGCATAACGGGTCAATCAGTTAGCATATATGATTCGTCATCAATGTTGGCTGAGTATACTATTTGCGTACTGGCGGTGCCGTCGACTGGAGACCCATCGACTATGTGCATCCCCTTGTTGGGCTCAAGGTAAGGGTGTCAGCCGCGAGTAGTGAATTTTAAAAACAAAAAAATATGGAAACAAAAACCAAAAAAAATAAAAGACTGCATGTTTCGAACACTAGTTCTGACTCTGATTCAGAAACAACTATTTCAGAACCACAACCAATGAAAACTTGGCCAAAGTTCATTGTTATTACTTCAAAAGATGAGACTAAAAAAGCTACCTCCATCAATCCCTTTGCTTTGGAAAAATCAATTAAAGGGATTGCTGGAACTGTAAAAGGGGTAAAGAAATTAAGATCTGGCAGCCTACTAGTTGAATGTGCTAATCACACCCAGGCCTTCAACTTACTTAAAGTAACCAAACTTATTGACATGGAAGTTAAGGTGAGCTCTCACGCATCCCTCAATAGCAGCCGAGGTGTTGTAAGAACGCGAGAGCTTACTGATCTTACTTAGGCTGACATATTAACAGAGTTGACACCTCAGGGAGTGACTGGAGTAAGGCGACTTACCATCAGAAAAAATGAAACAACAATAAATACAAATACATATTTCATGAATTTTAATACTCCTCAACCACCAAAGTCACTCAAAGTAGGCTATTTGAACATCCGAGTGGATCTATACATACCGAATCCACTTAGATGTTTCAAGTGTCAGAAATATGGACATGGTAAAGATTCTTGCCGTGGTCAAACAACATGCCACAAGTGTAGCCAACAGCACGATGAGCCATGTACAAATGATATAATTAAATGCATAAATTGTCAGGGCTGTCATATGTCCTCTTCCAAGGATTGCCCTGTATGGAAAAAGGAAAAGGAGATACAAAAAATAAAGTCTGAAAAACAGATTAGCTTTAAGGAAGCCAGAGACAGAGTATCCACTATGCCTGGCATGTCAACATCTATCCCATCTTACGCAACAGCCTTGAAGCGGAAAATACCAACAACATCCACAGATTGTCAGACAGACCTTACATGGCTCACTGATCCAATACCAGCATTTGTTAACCCCTTCACCCTTGGTCATACAGATATTAACATACCAAAAGCTATACAAACGGAAGAACTGATAGCAAATACAAAAGAACCAAAGCAAAACCAAACCAAAGTGGAACGGAGAAAGGAACAAACACAGAAAAAGCTAGGTGGTCAAAATACCAATCAAACTCAACGCATTAAACAAAAACAAGAAAACAAACAGGAAGTAAAAACGAATCAGAGTCAGAGAGCCAGAAATAAAGAAAATTCAAACAGAACCCCAAAGAAACTACAAAATGTAGTCACTAGAAATATATTTGAGGGTTTAGAAGCTATGTCAGTTGATGATTGCACCACTGACACATTCGGTGGTCCAAACCGCCGAAGTTCTTCGCTGGGTAGGTCCCCAGTGACAAATCTCCTCTAAAATCAAATATCATTCCCTTAACACCTGACATTCCACCCCATTATGGATAGTACAAACTACCATAATATATTACAGTGGAATTGCCGAGGTTTTAGAGCTAATTTCAATGAACTCGGACTGCTAAGTCAAAAATATCAACCTGCGGCTTTTTGTCTGCAGGAAACTCTCCTAAAGAAACCAGACAATCAAGACTATTGCGCTTTTAAGGGTTATACAACGTATAACACTTGGGCAGACGAAGCTGATCTTCATGTTCGTGGGACATCTGTCTTAGTTAGAAATGATATTATCCACAGTTCTGTAAATTTACATACAAATTTACAGGCTGTGGCGGTACGCCTAACTTTAGACAAAACGATTACTGTGTGCTCCATTTACATATCTCCAAACCAAGTTCTGCCGATGCAAGATCTGGAACGACTTGTTGATCAGCTTCCAACACCCTATATTTTAATGGGTGATTTTAATGCTCATAGTCCTCTTTGGGGTGCTTCATGCAGCAAAGAGGATATAAAGGGTAAAACCGTTGAAGGGTTCATTACTCAACATGACTTATGTTTGTTTAATGATGGGTCACATACTTACCTGCATCCTGCATCTGGTTCGTACACGTCAATCGATCTCACAATTACAAGCCCTTCACTTTTCCTGGATTTTTCTTGGAAAGTGGAAGATGACTTGTGTGGAAGTGACCACTTCCCAATTGTTTTGGAGGGTGTTGTTCCTGCAGGGGATGGGAGGGTGCCCCGGTGGAATTTTAAAAACGCAAACTGGGACACTTTTTCATCGTTGTGTTGCGAGCGACTCACTCAAGATACGTTTGACGCCACTTCTGACCCTGTGGAACATTTCACTGCCACATTACTTGACATTGCAAACACAGTTATCCCTAAAACCTCGGCAAATCCTAAACGTTTCCATAAACCATGGTTTGATATGGATTGTAAACAGGCTATCCATAAACGTAAAAAAGTTGAACGCGATTTTAACAAGTCACCAACGACGAATAATTTGGCTAAATTACGTATTAAGCGGGCTCAAACCCGACGGCTCATTAAACAAAAGAAAAAGACTTCCTGGCAAAATTATGTTTCAAAATTAAATCAAAATACCGCCATCAAAAAAGTCTGGAAAATGGTTCAAAAAATTAAAGGTAAAGAAACAAAATCTGCTGTACAACACCTTGAACAAAATAATATTAAAATAACATCTAAAAAAGACATTTCGAACACTTTGGCTTCCACCTTTTCTAAGAACTCTTCTTCTGAAAATTGCACTCCACAGTTTGTCCAGGTTAAAAATCAACAGGAGAAACACAAATTCAAATTTCAATCTGATAATCATGAAAATTATAATGAACCGTTTTCAATTGATGAGCTGTCAGCGTCGTTGAGTAAAGCAAAAGATACAGCCACTGGTCCTGATGAAATCCAGTACCAAATTTTAAAACATTTGCCACCTTCATCGCTCCAACTTTTGCTTTCTATATTTAATGATATATGGGTGACTGGCCAGTTTCCATCTTCCTGGCGTAAAGCAACAGTCATTCCCATTCCCAAGCCTGACAAGGACCACTGCAATCCAACCAACTACAGACCAATAGCACTCACGAGTTGCCTCTGTAAAACCATGGAAAGGATGATCAATGATCTGCTTGTTTGGTTTCTGGAATCGAACAGTCTGCTGGCGGATGTTCAGTGTGGTTTCAGAAACCAGAGGAGCACTGTCGATCATTTGGTCCGCCGTGAAACGTTCATAAGAAATGCCTTTGCCAGAAGGGAGCACGTGGTCGCCGTGTTCTTTGATCTGGAGAAGGCATATGACACTACGTGGAAGTATGGGATTTTAAAAGACCTCTTCAACATCGGGTTGAGAGGCAGAATGCCACTTTTTATTGAAAATGTTTTAAAGGACCGTAATTTCCAGGTTCGTCTTGGGTCAACATTATCTGACCCTCACAACCAGGAATTGGGAGTACCTCAGGGTAGTATTCTATCTGTTACTCTTTTTTCAATAAAAATCAACAGCATTGTTACAGCTATTGAAACAAATGTTGATTCTTCATTGTATGTAGATGATTTCCTCATCTGCTACAGTGGCAAGAAAATGCCTGCTATTGAGCGCAAACTTCAGCTATCCTTAAACAAGGTTCAGCGCTGGGCTACTGAAAATGGTTTCAAGTTTTCAAAAAGTAAAACAAATTGTGTCCATTTCTGTAAACTCCGGAAACACCACCTGGATCCGGAGTTATTTTTAGATGGAACTCCACTTAAAGTTGTAAAGGAAGTGAAATTCCTTGGCTTGTTGTTTGATGAGAAACTAAGTTTTAGGTCTCACATCAAACAACTAAAAATTAAATGCAAGAAAACACTTAATCTGCTAAAAGTTGTTGGCAGCACTGATTGGGGTGCCGACCAAAAAACTCTGCTCCATCTGTATAGAGCTCTTGTACGGTCAAAGTTGGATTATGGTTGTGTGGTTTACGGTTCGGCTAGGAAATCCTATCTGAAACCTCTTGATGCCATCCATCATAGTGGTATCAGAATTAGCCTTGGTGCGTTTCGTACGTCACCTATAGATTCTCTTCTTATCGAAGCAGGTGAGCCTTCTCTTGAGAAGCGTCGAATTAAACTCTCTTTGCAATATGTCTCAAAATTATCTGCAAATCCTTCAAATCCTGCTCACTGCTATGTTTTTAAACCTCTAAATACAGTTTTTTTTTTATAAAAATCCAAAACAGATTCCTCCACTGGGACTCAGAATCAAAACCCACATGGAGGCTACTGGTGTTGCTCCAGATTCTGTGGCAGAAAATCGTAAACCAAATATACCCCTTGGCGTCTGTCAAAACCCAAGGTTATTTTAGATCTGGCATCTTCTAAAAAGGCAAACACAAATTCTTTGCAATTTAAGCAAGCGTATGCCGAGATTAAGTCTCACTATAGAGCATAGACTATGTTCTATACAGATGGATCCAAGGATAATGATAGAGTATCATCTGCTGTCGTTAGTGGTGATCAGACCACCTCAACCAGGATACCTGATACGAGTTCCATTTTTACAGCTGAGGTAAAAGCTATTGACCTTGCGCTCGATGAGATTGAGGCTGAAGAGGAATGGAAGTCCATTATCTTCTCCGATTCTCTTTCTTGTTTACAGGCTCTTCTCAACCCCAGGTTGAAGAACCCTCTAATCTTGTCACTTCGTGAACGACTTACTGTAATGAAGTCTGACCAATATGATATTGTGTTTTGCTGGTTACCTGGACACGTTGGTATTGCTGGTAACACCAGGGCAGACAGTGCAGCGAAACAGGCTCTGAGTAAGCCAATCACTGATTTTCCAATTCCTTACAGTGATTACAAGCCACTTATTTCTAAATACATCCGGTCTTTGTGGCAGTCGTTATTGGAGTGTTCTATGGTAAACGCCTGCAATAACGATGGAATAGTGCTGTCCAGCCAAGTCCAGGGTGTCTGACATTCTACAGATTTAGTTGGTAATTTTTGCGATAATTTGGTGGCATATGATGGCGTTGCCGAATTCATCCCAGGCATTGACGATACAATTTCTCGGGCCTCTTTAAAACTTAGTTGTCTTTCACACTTATTTTTTTGTATTTGTTTCTCTTTCCTCCAAACAGGGCAATCCTTCGATGCTGCTACATGGTTGCCCTGACAATTACAACATTTAACAGCATTAGTACAGGGGTCTTGATGTTCCTGACCACACCTGAAACAAATAGCCTTTCCTCTGCAATTATTTTGTCCATGTCCAAATTTCTGACATTTGAAGCATCGAAGTGGATTTGGTATGTACAAATCCACTTTGATGTTCGAGTATCCAATCTTGAGTGACTTTGGTGGTTGAGTTGATTCAAATGTGAAGATGTAAGTATTTGTTTTTATTGTATTTCCATCTTTTTTAATTTCAATCCTTTTGACAGCTGAAACACCTTGAGGTTCTAATTCTTTTCTAATTTCCATTTCGTCAATGCCCGCTAGTTCTCTAGTTCTCACTACTCCCTTGCTGCTATTTAGGTTTCGGTGAGGAAAGACATTTACCTTCATATCTACCAAATGATCAGTTTTTAATAAATTCCCAGTTTGGGCTGCATTTTTACATTCTACCAATAGCATACCTGATCTTAATTTCTTTACATTAGCAACATTGCCTGCAATTCCCTTTATCGATTTTTCCAAGGCGAACGGATTGATATTTGTTGCTACTTTGCCTTCTTCATTTGAGCAGATGAGAACAAATTTTGGCCATGGTACAACTGGAGGAGCTGGATGTCCTAAGTCAGAGTCAGAGTCTTCTTCACTAAAATTGTAACTACGTTTGGTAATTTTTGGAGGTATTTTATCCATATTAAATGATTTTAAAATTCTTCTGTTCATGGCTCTCACCCTTACTCCGAGCCCAACCTTGGGGGTTACGTCGCGGAATTCCAGCGAACAACACCAAGAGTGCATGAACAGCATACTCCCCCAGCGTTGATGCTAATGCATACCGCTGGAGGATTGGCCCGTCGAATGTTTATGGGAAGTGCCAGGTCGTGGCAGCCATTCAACCAACCATTTCAATAAAAACGAGTACATCAAGAACTACTACTGATGATCAACGCAGACAGAGCAACAAAACGAAAGTTGTTAAACAAGTATTAAGATCATTAAAAGTCTGTATAGGGTAGTAGTGTTAAAATCCGAATAAAAGAAATGACTGGTTGAATGACCACCCAATGCCCCCCGACGTGACACCCGATATTTTTGGGGTTGGGGGCTCCCGATTGGTCAGACCGGGCCATCCGACCATCTGTCTACTCCCGAAATTGGGGCCAAAGCAGTGTGTTGGGCATTATCTCCGAAATGGAGACCAGGGCTCCATCCCGGAGACTGCCCTAACCGGGGCCCGAGTCCTCAACTACCAGGATTCCTTCTTCCGGGGCCTTCAGAACGCACCTCACGGGAGAACAAGGTGCCTGCCAGATGGTATTAGCAGGGTTGATCATTTTGGTCCGGGGCTGCGTATTCGTGTATTTCGCAGCGAACCAGCTCAATTGAGCAAACCTGCCAATCAAAAATTGGCAAACCTGCCCAATTGAGCAGGCTGTCCTCTATCCGCCACCCGTGGACCCGCCTAGTAGGGGACGATCAAACCCCCCTAGGCCAAACACAACTCTATTTACGATGGTGTATGGCAGGGAAATGCTTTTAGCTGTTCAAATATTAAAAATGGTCACACTTTCACGATGTTAGGTTGGTAAAACGTCTATTTTCACTCACAAACCTTGATAGATGTTCACCGTTTTTTTTTTACTAATCGGCAAAAGCCGATATTCAAGTGCAAGGTCCTATGTTTTTCCGATGGGCTGTTATCGGCCGATAACCGTTCCCCATTCCGATCATCGTAACATCACTATACGACCTAGTGAAATATTCACCCTGTTTCTGGGTTCCAACGAGTTTGAGTCTGACACCATGCCAACACTGCTAGACACCACAAGAGACACCACGCAATAGAGTGGCTATTACACAAATGTTCTCCTGATATCGGCACGCTTCTTTCGAATAAACATAGATAGCAGAGCATGCTGGATGACGTTGACCTAGAATTTTCACACTATTTGCTAAATTCTGTAACTGCTTGAACAACTGAGTGGCTCAAGAGATCATTCCACAGATACTATCACTGAAGAAATCGAAGAATTTGATAGATTCAGGAGTCCTTCAATTCCTCAGCACCATTTGGTTTGGAGAAATCACGAAGACCTTCTTCCAAAACTGGCCATGCCTTGAAATGTTCTAAAACATCTACCTGTCGCATATGACACTTGTTTCTTACCTGTCACCTCCAAATTTTTACCTGAACAATGGAAACTCTTGTGAATTGATGAATACATGTGTACAGTACTGTGAAAAGTTGTGTTTAAAATGTACTTGTATACTACATATATGTTGGGCTATACCATTCATCAATAAACAAATACTGTTGGCCTTTCCCTGATCTTGATACTTTTATTTCAGAATCAAATCATTACTGATTATTAACCATTTGTCTAACGCAAGTTGCAGACGACTGTTCCAATTATTTTTCCGAAAACCCACATTTTTTTCATTCTCTTCCAAACAATAGCTTATGACCCCTCATTGGAACGAGCTCAGCTCGTTCTAATGAGGGGTCATAAGCTATGGTTTGGAAGAGAAAAGTAAGAGGTGTGATAGCAAGGTGGGTGTGGGCGAATGTACACCCACCATCCCCCCTAAAAGCCCGGATAGTTCGGAACATCTGTAGATGCATTTCAGATGTCAGCGTTAATTAAAATAACACAACACTGAACCATTTGCAGGTATACTGTCCACACCTCATTTGCACGTTTAATCGTTGTAATATACTATAGAAGTGCGAAAAAGAGAGCTTCTCATTTCCAATTCAGAAGCGCAAGGATGCGTGCCAGTGAGTGTTTCTGTGATGAAGCTCCTCAAATCAACAACACTGAATGATTCAGTACAGTTTGTAAAATATTATTCACGAGCTAAGGGACCACCCAACACAGCAAGTGCATAAGTAACATTAAACACAGAGGAATCAATGTATCACTCTGAAAATAAAATATAATTTAATTATTGATCTTCAAAAAAAAAATAATCAGAAACGACCATTTTTTTTTATCCTAACCACACTTACATGTACATGCTCTTTCTTTTTCAACATCTGTGTCAGGGACAGATGAACTAAATGTTGAGGAAGTACAAGCGCTTTGCGGTTTTCCTTTCAACCCTCGATCAAAGCACAATTTCTTTGGCCGACTACCTCCCATACAATAGAACATCTTCCCAACAGGTTTTCTGTATCTTTTCAGCATCTTTCCTAAAACGAAAAAAACAAAACTATACATTACATTTGACAACAACAAAATTGTCTTAGCAAACGGCTGTTAAGTGTTTCCTAACTAAATGACCGGAAGTGGGTGGGGATTGGGATGGGAGTAGTGGTCTGAACCTCTGATCTGGTTACTTTAAATGCAATTCTATCAAGTGATACCCTATGCACAAACTGTTTATGAAATTACAGCTTTGTGAATATATGGAAAACTCAAGTTATTGTATGAATACCAAAATGTATTTATTGTAACAATAACCCTGACCTTTGGCATCAAACCTAATCACAATGATCGACACATGAGAGGAAATCCATGCATGAAGTTTTAACTTTGTACATAAAAGGAAAGTAAAGTTATTGCATGGGAACCAAAAAATCTATGTGTATGTTATCTTGACCTTTGACTCAATTAAAATCCCAATAATAGTGTGGTTAAAATTAATAGTGTGGTTGGGGTTACAATCTGTAGACCACCACGCTCCACAGAACGGAAGACATGGTCTAAAATGACATCAGCGGAGAATGGCTTGTGAGGGGTTACTTGATTGGCAACATAGACTGAGGGTGTCACATTTGGATTTCACAATTCGTTAAGATTAGGATTAAGTGCCCTGGGGTGTCGCACGGCAGTAAGTGCATGGAGTGCATTGGATTCTCTTCATCTTCACTGTGTGTTGTTGTTTGTAATGCATCGGTTAAAGGGAGATTATTCAATGTTTCCTTGTCAATGTCGGAGATATGATCAATAATACCACCTCAGACATCGCTCTGTGATTTGTGCATACCAAATGAATGAAGCACCGTCCATGCCACACGGTCATCACCGTGCATTGGGTTCTCTTCATCTTCACTGTGTGTTGTTTGTAATGCATCGGTTAAAGGGAGATTATTCAATGTTTCCTTGTCAATGTCGGAGATATGATCAATAATACCACCTCAGACATGGCTCTGTGATTTGTGCATACCAAATGAATGAAGCACCGTCCATGCCACACGGTCATCACCTCCAATTCCCACCTCCCAGAAGGGACATGGGGGCAGTGGCCGAGGGTTGGGACATTTAGCTTGTGGCTAAGAAGAAAATAGTTCTTAATTAGACCCCGCGAAGCATAAAGGTAGATCTTTGCGGGAAGGTAAAATATCGATATAAAAAAAAACGAGGCAGTGAGTGAGAAATGATGAAAGGCCATGCTTCCGTTCTGAGCAGCACGTCGAAGTCTATGAATACCGGATGTGTGACGATGTCATATACTTGGCTGTATAGTCATATAAGGGCCTCGTCAGATAATCTATAGATAACTATGATAAATTTATTAAGGCCCAGGAAAACATTTATGAGCTCTATTAAGAGAACGGACAACACGCTCATAGCTCACAAAATGAACATCCGTAACCGATAGGGTTAATGAAATGCACTCTTTTAGCATGCTATTTCGTTGTTATTTCAAACTTTGAGATAAATACCAAATGGCAAATGTGATTGCGTTATTAATAACTTATAAGATTAATACAATTAAATTTGCCGGGAACCTTCTTCTGTAAAAAAAACCCACATTATTATTATTATTTATTGGTGCTTTACGCCACATCAGCAGCTTAGGCTATATCGTGGCCATGAAAGTGTATATTTAAAAAAGACCATGGATTATAATATGAAACAAATTGAATAAGAGGTATAAAAAAGATGAGTGTGAAACATAATGAGAAAGTGAGACCAGTAGTACAAAAATGCAAATCAACCTGTGAAATAAATACAGATAGATGAAAATTAAAATGGTAAAAACAATTTAAAATTTATTAAAAAGGTTGATTACTTTCAAGAATGAGATGACTTTTTGCGGGCTCGTATGAGAAAATAAATCTCTCAAAGATCCGACTGTAAAATACTGCCCTCTAACATGATTAAAATCAGTACAATTCAAAAGAATGTGCTCCACTGACAACACCTGCTGGCAGGGAACACATTCTGGTCGCATATTACCCTCCAACAAAAAGGAATGTGTTCGTCTTGTATGACCAATATGACACCGCATCAAAACTGCAAGATCCTTTCTACAAAGGTTACTAGACGGGTAGTGATCTAAAATAGTTGGACGGAAGCGATGAAGCTTGTTATTTGTCGCTCCATCCCATTCCGCCTGCCACATAGATTTGATGTAACTACTAATATGAGGCTTAAAATCACTGAAAGGGATCTTAAAATCAGTGAGAGGCTTTGTTAAAGCCTGTTTTGCTGCACTGTCTGCCCTGGTGTTACCAGCGATACCTACATGTCCAGGTAACCAGCAAAACACGATATCATATTGGTCAGACATGAGAGTTGTTAACTTCTCACGAAGTTCCAAAACTAGAGGGTTTTTCAACCTGGGGTTGAGTAAAGCAAGTAAAGAGGAAAGAGAGTCGGAAAAAATAATCGACTTCTTTTCCTGGGCATTCTCGATATGTTCAAGAGCGAGTTGTAAAGCTTTAACTTCAGCTGTGAAAATAGAACTCTGATTCGGTATTCTGAATGAGGTGACATGATCACCAGTAACAGCAGCTGATGATACTTTGTCACCATCCTTTTAGATCCGTCCGTATAGATCCTTGTATATGTACAATACTTGGACTTTATTTCGGCATATTTTTGTTTGAACTGCAAGGAATTAGTATCAGATTTTTTGGTAGAAGCAAGATCCAAAATAGCAGTAGGTTTTTTAAGATGCCAAGGTGGAATATGCGTTTTACGATTTTCTTTTATTGTATGTGGTTCAATTTTGGCAGACTCCATGTGGGGTTTGATTCAAATTCCCAATGGAGGAATATGTTTCTGGTGGCGGTTAAAAAAGTCAACATTTTGAGGTTCTGAAACACAACTACAAGCAGGATTTAAAGGATTGGCCAAAAGTTTAGATACATACTGGAGAGATAATTTAATTCTACGCTTCTCCAGAGAAGGCTCCTCTGCTTCAACAAGCATCGAGTCTATTGGGGATGTTCGAAAAGCCCCGAGACTAATTCTAATACCACTATTATGAATTGCATCAAGTGGTTTGAGATAAGATTTCCTTGCAGAACCGTAAACTATACAACCGTAATCTAATTTTGATCGAACAAGTGATCTGTACAGATGGAGCAAAGTTTTTTGGTCAGCATCCCAATCAGTGCTACCAACGACCTTCAGTAGGTTCAGAGCTCTCTTACATTTAACTTTTAGTTGCTTTATGTGGGAAGTGAAGTTCAGTTTACTGTCAAACATCAAACCTAAGAATTTCACTTCCTTTACAACTTTAATGGTGTTTCCATCCATTTTCAACTCTGGATCAAGATGATGCTTCCGGAGCTTACAAAAATGAACACAATTAGTTTTGGTCTTTGAAAACTTAAAACCGTTTTCTGTAGCCCATTTCTGGAGTCTGTTTAAACACAGCTGAAGTTTGCGCTCTATGGCATTCATTTTTTTGCTGCTATAGCAGATTATAAAGTCATCAACATACAATGAGGAATCTACCATATTCTCAATTGCATCGATGATACTATTAATTTTTATAGAAAACAGGGTAACGGATAAAATACTACCCTGAGGAACCCCCAATTCCTGCTCGTGAGGATCTGATAACGTTGACCCTACACGAACCTGAAATTGGCGGTCCCTTAAAAAGTTTTCAATAAAAAGGGGCATACGCCCTCTCAACCCCATGTTAAAAAGATCTTTTAAAATCCCATGCGTCCACGTTGTATCATATGCCTTCTCCAGATCAAAGAAGATGGCGACCACATGTTCTTTTCTAGCAAAGGCATTTCTAATAAACGTTTCAAGTCTGACCAAATGATCCACAGTACTTCTCTGGTTTCTGAAACCACACTGAACATCCGCAAGCAGATTGTTCGATTCCAGAAACCAGACAAGCCGATCATTGATCATCCTCTCCATGGTTTTACAGAGACAACTAGTTAGTGCAATTGGTCTGTAATTACTTGGATTACTGTGATCCTTATCAGGCTTTGGAATAGGAATAATTGTTGCCTTTCGCCAGGAAGATGGAAACTGGCCAGTCACCCAAATGCCATTAAAAACGGACAATAAAAGTTCTAGTGATGTTTGTGGCAGGTGTTTTAAAAGTTTATAATGTATATCATCGGGACCAGTGGCAGTATCCTTTGCTCTATGCAAAGAGTTACGTAACTCTTCCATAGAGAAAGGCTCATTGTAATCCTCTAAATTGTTGGAGGCAAATTTGATCTTTTGTTTTTCTTGTTGTTTTTTAATTTTTAGAAATTCAGGATTACAATTTTCAGACGACGAATGTTTCGAAAATGTGGAGGCCAAAGTGTTTGAAATTTCTGTTTTAGATGTAATTAAGGTGTTGTTTTCCTTCAGGTGTTGTACAGTTGATTTTGTTTCTTTTCCTTTAATCTTTTTAATCATTTTCCAAATTTTAGTGATGGGAGTGTTTTGGTTAATCTTAGAAACGTAAGATTCCCAAGAACTTTTCTTTTTTTGTTTTAAAAGTCGTCTTGTTTTTGCCCGATTTATACGAAGTTTGTCTAAATTATATATGGTTGGTGACTTGTTAAATTCCCTTTCAGCTTTCTTACGATCCTTTATAGCCTTTTTACATTCATTATCAAACCATGGTTTGGTGAAACGTTTTGGATTTGCCGAGGTTTTAGGGATGACTGTGTTTGCAATGTCAAGCAGCTCTTTAGTAAAATGTTCTATTTGGTCAGCACTATCTTGAAATTTCTCCCGTGTGAGGCGACCAGAACAAAGCGATGAAAAAGTATCCCAGTCAGCCTTTTTGAAGTTCCACTGGGGCACTCTCTCATCGTCCGCCGGAACTACACTCTCCAACACAATTGGAAAGTGATCACTCCCGCACAAGTCATCTTCTACCTTCCAAGAAAAATCGAGGAAGATAGTAGGGCATGCAATTGAAAGATCAATTGATGTATACGAACCAGATGCGGGGTGCAGATAAGTATCCGAACCATCATTTAACAAACACAGATCATATTTTGTAATGAACTCTTCTACAGTTTTACCCTTTACATCTTCTTGACGGCAGGAATCACCCCAAAGAGGGCTATGTGCATTAAAATCACCTAATAAAATGTATGGAGTTGGGAGCTGTTGGACCAGTAACTCAAGATCATTCAGTTGCAGGGCTTTACTTGGTGAAACGTAAATAGAGCATAATGTAACAGTCTTGTCTAAAGTTAGGCGTACCGCTACAGCCTGTAAATTTGGTTGCAAAGATACAGAACTGTGAATAATGTCGTTTCTAACTAAGACGGACGTTCCACGAATGTGAAGGTCAGTATCATCTACCCAGGCATTATACGAAGTATAATGCTTAAAGGCTGAATGATCTTGAGCCTCGGGTTTCTTTAAAAGAGTTTCCTGCAGACAAAAAGCAGCAGGTTTCTATTTTTGGCTCAGAAGACCAAGTTCATTAAAATTCGCTCTAAAACCTCGACAATTCCACTGTATGATATTATGATTATTTGTATTATCCATATTTGGATGGAGATGTGGATGGTGGACGAATGGGCGAAATAGCCCCGGTATTTTTCTTTGGCGATTTGTTCCTCGGGGGTCTATTCTTCGAGTTCTGGCTCAGTTGCCAGAACGTTTCGTCGATGCAATCATCGACTGCCATCTCCTCAAAGCCTTCAAACCTGTTACGAGTAACAGGATTCTGAAGTGCTTTGGGTGATCTATCTGATAAAAGCTTTTGTTTATCCTTCTCCTTTTTCTTATTTTCTTTTTCTAATTTTCTTATCTGATTCTGACTCAAATTTTGTTGTGATTTTTGAAGTGGTTTGTGTTTTATTTGGTTTGGCTCATTTTTCTGGCCTGATGTTATTTGTTGTTTAGGTTGTATAGTTTTGGGTGAATCTTTGTCTTGTTTCTTATCAGTGTTTTCCTGTCTATGGGTTTGTGTGGACTGTGTCTCTGTTTGACTTGAATGTTCAATTGAAAAGGCGTGTAACGGGACTGGTATAGTGCCTTTGAGCCATGTATGATTAGTTTGACATTCTACTGATCTTGTCTGTATTTTTTGTTTTAGAGTTGTAGCATACGATGGGGTTGATGTATTGATGCCAGGCATAGATGAAACAATATCTCTGGCCTCCTTAAAGCTTATTTGTTTTTCGCATTTTAATGTTTGAATTAACTTTTCCCTTTTCCACACAGGGCAATACCTTGAAGAGGACATATGGCTGCCCTGGCAGTTTACACATTTATGATCAGAACTAGTACATGGCCCTTCGTGCTTTTAACTGCATTGGTGGCATGTTGCTTGTCCACGGCACGAATCCTTACTGTGTCCATATTTTTGGCATCTGAAACACCTCAGTGGGTTAGGAATATATCGATCCACTTTGATGTTCAAATAACCCACTTTTATTGATTTGGGGGGGTTGAGTGGTATTAAATCCAAATATATAAGTGTTAGTTTGGATTTCATTTCCATTTTTCTTAATTGTTATCCTTTTGACACTAATTACACCTTGTGGTTTCAATTCTTCCAAAATTTCTGAGTCATCAATATTTGCAAGCTCTCTCGTTCGAACAACACCTCTGCTGGAATTGAGGGTTTTGTGAGAGCTTGCAGTCACTTCCATGTCAACTAATTTTTTTGTCTTTAAAAGATTGAAGGCTTGAGTGTGGTTAGCACATTCAATCAATAATCCCCCAGATCTTAACTTTTTCACCCCCTTCACTGTTCCCGCTATACCCTTTATTGCTTTCTCTAAAGCAAATGGATTAATGTTAATAGCTTGTTTATTTTCTTCTGTAGATAAAATTACAATGATCCTAGGCCAGTTGTTAGTATTTTTTTTTTGAATATCCTGATCGGAGTCAGAATCAGATATCTCTACAGGCTGTCTTTTTTGAGTTTGGTTGGTAGCCATGTTTAATATTTTAACGTTCACTGCCCCGGCTCCCACCCACCACGGAGTCCAACAAGGGGCAGGGTTACTGCCATGCAGTGAACCCACCGGGTTGCCGGTATTCCCACATACCTGGTATGGGGCAGTATACTCAGTCGGTGTTGATGCTGAGGCATACCACCGACTGATTGGCCCGTGTGTGGAAGTGCCAGGTCTTCAGATGGCGACCATCCAACCAGTCACTCTATAAAACACTGTAATTACGGTTGCCACATGAAACTGAAACAAACAGTGCAGCAAAACTAAGTATTTGGTTAAAAAATGTGTTTAAAAACAGCACACAATGGCAATTATGATAAATGATTAAAAAAAATGACTGATTGAATGGCCACCAAATGCCCCCCGACGTGACACCCAGTACTTTTTGGGGTGGGGGCTCCCGATTGGCCAGAACGGACCATCCGACCATCCTTCTACTCCCGAAATTGGGGCCAAAGCAGTGTGTTGGACATTATCTCCGAAATGGAGACTAGGGCTCCATCCCAGAGATTGCCCTAAACGGGGCCCGAGTCCTCAACTGCCAGGATTCCTTCTTCCGGGGCCTTCGGAATGCACCTCTCGGGAGAACAAGGTGCCTGCAAGATGGCATTAGCAGGGTTAACCATTTTGGTCCGGGGCTGCGTATTCGTATATTCCGCAGCGAACCAGCCCAATTGAGCAAACCTGCTAATTATTAACTAACCAGCAAACCTGCCCAATTGAGCAGGCCGTCCTCTATCCGCCACCTGAGGACCCGCCTAGTAGGGGATGGTCAAACCCCCCTAGGAAAAAAAAACAAAAAAAACATTTAATTAAATGAAAACTGAATGACAATCCTTACAATAGTTGTGGAAGTCCGCAGAGAATTCAACGTGTAAAGTTGGAAAAAGTTGCAAACAAAAGTCTGGAATGTTTTTTCCGGCCACCGGCTGTGCACATTGAACTTCAAAGTGCACAGTCAGTGGCCGGTGCAACAACCGAGAACCCATTTGAAAGTTGTTCCTACTGAAGGCTTTAACCCTTTACCTAACGCTAGTAGAAGACGACACGCGAAAAAAAAATTCTCGTATCACTTAAAATTTTCTTTTGTGCTTCCAAACCATAGCTTATGACCCTCAATGGAACGAGCGCAACAGGCTAGAAAAAAAAAATTAAAATATAAAAAAAAATGGAAAGGCGATTTTCGTATGTAGCACTTGCTGGTTTTGGCAGTTACATTAGGTAAAGTGTTAATACAGATCAGTGCGAGTCGCGAAGGTAAAGTGCTAAATTCAAACTCAGACCTTTCGTAGACGGTGATGCCATTTTGCATCCAATGTCACTTTGTCAAGCCGCGAAACACAAAGAGGCCTGGCCGAGTGGAAAATCGAGGAGTGTGATTTGTCACACTCCTGGAAATAACTCCAGGAGTGTGATTAATCTAAGGAGTGTGATATTATTATTATTTATTGGTGCTTTACGCCACATCAGCAGCTTAGGCTATACCGTGGCGATGAAAGTGTATATTTAAAAAAGACCATGGATTAAAATATGAAACAAATTGAATAAGAGGTTTAAAAAACATGAGAGTGAAACATAATGAGAAAGTGAGACCAGTAGTACAAAAATGTAAATCAACCTGTGAAATAAATATAGATAGATGAAAATTAAAATGCTAAAAACAATTTAAAATTTATTAAAAAGGTTGATTACTTTCAAGAATGAGATGACTTTTTGCGGGCTCGTATGATAAAATAAATCTCTCAAAGATCCGACTGTAAAATACTGCCCTCTAACATGATTAAAATCAGTACAATTCAAAAGAATGTGTTCCACTGACAACACCTGCTGGCAGGGAACACATTCTGGTCGCAAATTACCCTCCAACAAAAAGGAATGTGTTAGTCTTGTATGACCAATATGACACCGCGTCAAAACTGCAAGATCCTTTCTACAAAGGTTACTAGACGGGTAGTGATCTGAAATAGTTGGTCGAAAGCGATGAAGCTTGTTATTTGTCGCTCCATCCCATTCCGCCTGCCACAAGGATTTGATGTAACTACTGATATGTGGTTTGAAGTCACTGAACGGAATCTTAAAATCAGTGAGAGGCTTTGTTAAAGCCTGTTTTGCTGCACTGTCTGCTTTGGTGTTACCAGCGATACCTACATGTCCGGGTAACCAGCAAAACACGATATCATATTGGTCAGACATGAGAATTGTTAACTTCTCACGAAGCTCCAAAATGAGAGGGTTCTTCAACTTGGGGTTGAGTAAAGCAAGTAAAGAGGAAAGAGAGTCGGAGAAGATGATCGACTCTCTTTCCTGTGCATTCTCGATGTGCTCAAGTGCGAGTTGAATAGCTTTAACTTCAGCTGTGAAAATAGAACTCTGATTCGGTATTCTGATTGAAGTGATATGATGACCAGTAACAGCAGCTGATGATACTTTGTCACCATCTTTAGATCCATCTGTATAGATCCTTATATAAGTACTATATTTGGACTTTATTTCGGCAAATTTTTGTTTGAACTGCAAGGAATTGGTATCAGATTTTTTGGTAGAAGCAAGGTCCAAAATAATTGTAGGTTTTTTAAGATGCCAAGGAGGAATGTGTGATTTACGGTTTTCTTTTATAGATTCAGAATCAATTTTGGCAGACTCCATGTGGGGTTTAACTCTAATTCCCAATGGAGGAATATGTTTCTGATGTCGATTAAAAAAGTCAACATTTTGAGGTTCTGAAATACATTTAAATGCAGGATTTGAAGGATTGGCCAAAAGTTTAGACACATATTGGAGAGACAATTTAATTCTGCGCTTCTCAAGAGAAGGCTCCTCTGCTTCAACAAGCATCGAGTCTATTGGGGATGTTCGAAATGCCCCTAGACTAATTCTAATACCACTATTGTGAATGGCATCAAGTGGTTTTAGGTATGATTTCCTTGCAGAACCGTAAACTATAGAACCGTAATCTAATTTTGATCGAACAAGTGATCTATACAGATGGAGCAAAGTTTTTTGGTCAGCACCCCAATCAGTGCTACCAACAACCTTCAGTAGGTTCAGTGCTCTCTTACATTTAACTTTTAGTTGTTTTAT
Organism: Pictodentalium vernedei; assembly: GCA_031216915.1. NCBI lineage: Eukaryota > Metazoa > Mollusca > Scaphopoda > Dentaliida > Dentaliidae > Pictodentalium > Pictodentalium vernedei. Next base: position 406,107,925 of record CM062291.1, read on the forward strand.
GTGGGAAGTGAAATTCAGTTTGTTGTCAAACAACAAACCTAAGAATTTCACTTCCTTAACAACTTTAATAATACTCCCATCAATTTTTAACTCCGGATCGAGGTGATGCTTCCGAAGCTTACAAAAATGAACACAATTTGTTTTCATCTTTGAAAATTTAAAACCGTTTTCTGTGGCCCATTTTTGAATTTTGTTTAGGCACAGCTGAAGTTTGCGCTCTATAGCATTCATTTTTTTGCTGCTATAGCAGATCAAAAAATCATCAACATACAATGAGGAATCTACCATATTCTCAATTGCGTCGATGATGCTATTAATCTTAATTGAAAAAAGGGTAACAGATAAAATACTACCCTGAGGAACCCCCAATTCCTGCTCGTGAGGATCAGATAACGTTGACCCAACACGAACCTGAAATTGGCGGTCCTTTAAAAAGTTTTCAATAAAAAGGGGCATACGCCCTCTCAACCCCAAGTTAAAAAGATCCTTTAAAATCCCATACGTCCACGTTGTATCATATGCCTTCTCCAGATCAAAGAAGATGGCGACCACATGTTCTTTTCTGGCAAAGGCATTTCTAATAAACGTTTCAAGTCTGACCAAATGATCCACAGTACTTCTCTGGTTTCTGAAACCACACTGAACATCCGCAAGCAGATTGTTCGATTCCAGAAACCAGACAAGCCGATCATTGATCATCCTCTCCATGGTTTTACAGAGACAACTAGTTAGTGCAATTGGTCTGTAATTACTTGGATTACTATGATCCTTATCAGGCTTTGGAATGGGAATAATTGTTGCCTTTCGCCAGGAAGATGGAAACTGGCCAGTCACCCAAATGTCATTAAAAACGGACAATAAAAGTTCTAGTGAAGTTTGAGGAAGGTGTTTCAAAAGTGTATAATGTATATCATCAGGACCAGTAGCTGTATCCTTTGCTCTATGTAAAGAGTTGCGTAACTCTTCCATAGAGAAAGGTTCATTGTAATCCTCTAAATTATTGGATGTAAATTTAATCTGTTGTTTTTCTTGTTGTTTTTTAATTTTGGTGAATTCTGGATTACAATTTTCAGACGACGAATGTTTAGAAAATGTGGAAGCGAGTTTGTTAGAAATTTCTGTCTTGGATGTAATTAATGTGTTGTTATCCTTCAGGTGTTTTACAGTTGATTTTGTTTCTTTTCCTTTAATCTTTTTAATCATTTTCCAAATTTTTGTGATTGGTGTGTTTTGGTTAATTTTAGAAACATAAGTTTCCCACGAATTTTTCTTTTTTTGCTTTATAAGTCGTCTTGTTTTTGCCCGATTAATACGCAGTTTATCCAAATTATGTGTTGTAGGTGACTTGTTAAATTCCCTTTCAATTTTTTTCCGATCTTTTATTGCCTGTTTACACTCACTATCAAACCATGGTTTGGCGAAACGTTTTGGATTTGCCGAGGTTCTAGGGATAACTGTAGTTGCAATGTCAAGCAGCTCGTTTGTAAAATGTTCTATTTGATCAGAACTATCTTGAAATTTCTCCCGTGTGAGACGTTCAGAACAAAGCGATGAGAAAGTGTCCCAATCGGCCTTTTTAAAGTTCCACCGGGGCACCCTCTCATCGTCCGCCGGAACTACACTCTCCAACACAGTTGGAAAGTGGTCACTCCCGCACAAGTCATCGTCTACCTTCCAAGAAAAATCAAGGAAGATAGAAGGGCATGCAATTGAAAGATCAATTGATGTATACGAACCAGATGGGGGGTGCAGATAAGTGTCTGAACCATCATTGAACAAACATAAATCATGTTTTGTAATGAATTCTTCTACAGTTTTGCCTTTTACATCTTCTTGACTGCAGGAATTACCCCAAATAGGGCTATGCGCGTTAAAATCACCCAACAAAATGTACGGAGTTGGGAGTTGTTGGACTAGTAACTCAAGATCATTCAGTTGTAGCGTTTTACTCGGTGAAACGTAAATAGAACACAAGGTGATTGTCTTGTCTAACGTTAGACGTACTGCAACAGCCTGTAAATTTGAATGCAAAGATACAGGACTGTGAATAATGTCGTTTCTAACCAAGACGGACGTTCCACGAATATGAAGATCAGTTTCATCTGCCCAGGCATTATACGATGTATAATGCTTAAAAGCTGACTGATCTCGAGTTGTAGGTTCCTTTAAAAGAGTTTCCTGCAGGCAAAAAGCTACAGGTTTATATTTTTGGCTTAGAAGACCAAGTTCACTGAAATTAGCTCTAAAACCTCGACAATTCCACTGTATGATATTATTTCTCTGTATATTATCCATATTTGGTTGGAGTTTGGGATGGTGGACGTATGGGCGATATTGCCCCAGTATGTTTCTTTGGTGATTTTGTTTTGGGCGACTTATTCTGAGATGTTGAGCGCAGTTGCTCGAACATTTCATCGATGCCATCACCGACATCCATCTTCTCAAAGCCTTCAAATCTGTTACGCGTAACAGGGTCTTGAAGGGCCTTGGGCGTTCTGTCTGATAACTGTTTTTGTTTTTCTTTCTCTTTTTTCTTTTTTTCCAAATTTTCCTGTTTTCTTCTCTGACTCTGACTCAGATTTTGCTGCTGCGATTTCTGTATATGCTCTGTTTTGGAATTTGTGTTGTCTTTTCTAGTTGGCTGATCTGATTTATTGTTGTCCTGTCTTGCCTCCGCTGGTGTAGATTTTTGTTGTGGATGTTCCTTTATATGTTGTGTCTTAATTGTTTCTAGAGCAGTGCTGTTTGTTTGTGTAGATCTTCCTTGAGTTGAATTATTTGCTATTGTAAAAGATTGTATTGTGGTTGGAATTGAACCTTTGAGCCAGGTATATTCAGTTTGACATGAAACTGATTCGGTTGATTTCTTTTGTTTCAGAGTTGAGGCATAAGTTGGTATTGATATATTCATGCCAGGCATTGATGTAACGATGTCTCTGGCATCTTTAAAACTAATCTGTTTTTCACATTTGATCTTTTGTATCAACTTTTCCTTCCTCCAGACAGGGCAATCCTTTGACGATGACATGTGATTGCCCTGACAGTTGATACATTTATATGTGGATGTTTCACAAGGCCCATCATGGCTTAAACTGCATTTGAAACATATTTGTTTGCCTCGACAGGAATTCTGTCCATGTCCAAACTTTTGGCACCTGAAACAACGGAGTGGATTTGGAATGTACAAATCCACTCGAACGTTCAGGTAGCCAATTTTAATAGATTTGGGCGGTCTTGTGCCATCAAATGTGCATATGTAGGTGTTCGTTTGTATAATTTTACCTTCTTTTTTAATTTCGACACGTTTCACTGCTGTTATACCTTGAGGTTTTAGTTCTAATGTAATTTCGTTTACTTCCATGTCAGCCAGCTCTCTTGTTCTTATGACGCCTTTGCTTGAATTCAGAGTTCTATGAAAATTTGCTTTAACATTAAAATCTACAATTTTAGTGGTGTGCATAAGATTATGTACCTGAACTTGTTTCATACATTCTATTAGAATGTCACCAGATCTTAACTTTTTAATGTTTTTAACAGTACCCGCGATACCCTTGATGGCTTTTTCAAGGGCAAAGGGGTTAATAGAGCCTATTTTTTTATTTTCATCAGTAGATTGAATTAAAATGAATTTTGGAATGTTATCCTCTGGTGGTATCAGAGATTGAATTAAGTCGTCGTCAGAGTCAGAGTCCTTTAGGTCGGTAACTTTGAAAGGTCTTTTTGTTTTTGTAGGTTGTGCCATTTTAGTGATGTAAATTGTTCACTGCCCCGGCTCCCACCCACCACGGAGTCCAACAAGGGGTAGGGTTACTGCCATGCAGTGAACCCACCGGGTTGCCGGTATTCCCACATACCTGGTATGGGGCAGTATACTCAGTCAGTGTTGATGCCGAGGCATACCACTGACTGATTGGCCCGTGTGTGGAAGTGCCAGGTCTTCAGCTGGCGGCCATCCAATCAATCACTGTATAAAACACCGTAATAAAAGGTTGCCATGCATAACCGAAACAGACAGTGCACCAAAACTATGTGGCTATTAAAATATAAAGCTTTTAAAAACAGTACACAATGGCAATTATGTTATGTGAATAAAAGAAATGATTGACTGAATGGCCACCAAATGCCCCCCGACGTGACACCCAGTACTTTTTGGGGTGGGGGCTCCCGATTGGCCAGAACGGACCATCCGACCATCCTTCTACTCCCGAAATTGGGGCCAAAGCAGTGTGTTGAACAAGATTATCTCCGAAATGGAGACCAGGGCTCCATCCCGGAGACTGCCCTAACCGGGGCCACAAGTCCTCAACTGCCAGGATTCCTTCTTCCGGGGCCTTCGGAACGCACCTCACGGGAGAACAAGGTGCCTGCCAGATGGAATTAGCAGGATTGATCATTTTGGTCCGGGGCTGCGTATTTATGTATTTCGCAGCGAACCAACTCAATTGAGCAAACCTGCCAATTAGAAATTAGCAAACCTGCCCAATTGAGCAGGCCGTCCTCTATCCGCCACCTGAGGACCCGCCTAGTAGGGGATGATCAAACCCCCCTAGGGAGGAGTGTGATTATCGTCCTCGATTTTAGGTTACTCATATTTGAGTATATGCTCAATGTATATTGAGTATATGCTCAATGTTCAGGATATACCACTATTTAGTAATGGCTCTATTATTATGTAATTCTTTTTAACAATATGTGAATAACCAACCATCCACTGTTATTTCCTGTTTATTTACTTATTTATTATGGTTTAAGGTCTCTTTTAGCATCTGTGATCATATTACGACAACAACACAAGTATAAATTCGAGGTCATACAACCACTTATACCTATGTTTTAAAAGAATTTCACCCCAGGCACTGGTTGCTACATTTTGTTATATCAGGATTCAGAGAAATGAAACTTGTTTATGGTACACATAATATAAACATTTTAAGTTCACTAATTCAAAGAAAAGCTGAGTAAACCCTGCCAAACGCAATCATTGCGTAATCTTGACCGCCAGTATCAATTACCTGGAAACCCTCAGTGTTAAAGCGTTGAAAGCATATTCAAACACTATCGTGTGGTTTGTGCTGGTGTCTGTGGTAATTCAACAGTGTTGATTGTTGATGTTTGTGATGCATAATTTGTAAAAAATTCTCAAGTTTTTCCATCAACAAAATGCTTGTAAATATATACAAGTATTGTTTTCAAAGTCTTTGAAAGGTGGGACTCATTGGTCGCTTTTTACAGGTGATCGTTCATTGGAAGGTCAATTTAGAGCAAAACCGATCGGTGCATCAGGAATCCGGTCGTTCAAGACAGGTGGTCGCCCAAGAGATGGGTCGCCCAAGACAGGTTCCACTGTACTCTGTAAACACAATGAAATCAAACTTGAATGTGATGGATTTCTGATTCAGACAGTGCGATGCGATTTTGCAGGCATGCAATAAATTGCCCTCCTCGATTTTTTGGGGTGGGCCGTAGGCGTGCAGCATGCCTGCTCGTCTGAAGAATGCCAAGCCTGTAAAAAAAAACACTAGTATGGGCCTAAACACGGGCCAGTACTGGAATAATCTGTTTTTTTTAACCTTTAAACAATTCAAAGTTGTATTTGAACATTGCTGATGACAAATCGTTACTGGCAAATGACAGCGTCGGTATCGACACGGTAGCGGAATGATCGTTACACTGAAATCTTCATACCTGAGTACATCATTGAGCACATACTACATTTGTATGCAATTAATGTAGTCTTTATGTGTTGTGTCCTATTTGTGGGCTTTTTGGTACGAAATTTTGAAAACTATATTTCAATCAAAAGTAAGTCTTCAAAAATACTTTCCAAATTCCAGAATGGTTGTCATTCCAACAGTGTCATGACCAGGGGTGGGTGGGGATTGGGGAGGACACGTCCCCCCCCCCCACACTTTTGCCCAAAGTTGATCCTCGAAATATGTCCAAAAAATGGTATAAAAATCATAGGGGGGGGGGGGGGGTAGTCCCGGGGGGGGGGGGGAGGTTAGGTTGTAGATTTGTTCAATCTTGTGAATGTATTTCCTTGAAAAACCTAAAAATGTCTGCTCAGATGCAAGGAAATGGAGGTTTTGGGACTCTTGAATTCAAAATTCTACCCTTGACCACCCGATAACTGACCCGTTTATTGTCCCTGGCAGAAAACCTCATCATTGTGATAAACACATTACATCTGAGAGGGGGATGGGAGAGAGAGGGTCTGGGGGACGCAAAATTAAAAAAATGTTAAGACCTGGAAAACTTTTCCTGTGTCCGGGAGAGGGGGGTGGAGTAGGTTGTAGATTTGTTAAATCTTACGAATGTATTTCCAGGAAAAACCTAAAAATATCTGCTCAGATGCAAGGAAATGGGGGTTTTGGGACCCTGGAATTCAAAATTGTTCTACCACAGGCCGAACCATGCTCGGTCCGTGGTAGTTAAGACCCATGGCTGCTCGATAACTGACCTAATTATTTCCACCTGGCGGATACCCTCATTATTGTGACAAAAAGCATTGCATCTGTATTTGTGTGTTTTTGTGAGAGGGGCAGAGGGGGAGTAAGGGATGCACTGGCCTGGAAAATGTTTCCTGAACCTCCTTCCCTTATTAAAACGGTTCTAGCTACGTTCCTGTATGTGTATGAATTTGTCCCCATCACTTGCTTTGGGCTGGCTATGCCACTGCATTCCAATGGCAATGGTTGTAAAGTGTGGTAGTGAATGATAAACATAATACATCATGGTTATTTATGCAGTTATGAGATCAAATTGTAAATTTATCTGGAATTTGGGAATACAAAGACCTTAATAAAATGAAACATAATACAACATTACTCATTTACACTACACTACAGTTTACTGTTTAGTCAAGAGAGTGGCGTCAGTGTGGCGTGTTTCAAGACTGACAAGAGGATAACATATGTTATATATATTATTTATGTGTATTTCATTCATTCCAAATCTCACTGAGAGGTGATCAAAATCTCACTGATAACTCTTTGGCCAGCCGCTGATTTGTCGGACTGACACAGTGAACTGAAAGTCACCTTCGGAGTCAGTCAGAGGCATGTTCGCAATCCGCTCTGGCAGACAGGCATTGACAAATTATTCGTAAATCGCGACCGTGCCGACGTTGAGACTGATCATTCTGTTTCAAAAGAAAACATATCTCCCAATTGCGTGCTTACTCCTTTCAAATTCACGAATTCAAACTATTATTTTTAGAGAAAGCTTTGTGTGCTTCAGACTTCAGTCAGTATTAAATATGGCAAACGTTTTCAACCAGACGAAAAATTTGACCACGTGATTGGAAAAGATATCTTGAGATAATGGCACTGGACATGAACATACTGAATCAAGTCGTTTTCTCAAGTTGATTATTTGCGCAAGAGTGAAAGCCACTTATTATCGCTTCGAGCGTAATAAAGTATACCACACGGTACATAAAGTATACTTTATTGGGCTTGTAGCGTTAAAAACTGTTTAATAACTTTCCGCTCGTAGCGGTAATAAATGTTCGTATCGAGTGAATATACATGGGTTTATGTTACATGTCCGTTGTTGGTGTTCACAGATTACACATGCCCTCCACCCCCCCCCCCCCCACCCCCCCCCCCCCGCGCCAGCGCTCTCTCACTCTCGCGGTTCAAGCTCTGTGGTAAACTTCCTTTACAAGCAGGCACGCCGGTGACGAAATATAACGACATTTATTTTAATTGCTAATAACATTTTAATTACACAGTGTTGATTGAGACTTCTCTGTTGGTTGATGAAAGCAATCAGTTCAAAACAAGAAATACTTATTCATTCGAGATGTTTTATTGATCTATACATTTGCGATCACTTCTGCACCTGCCACACAGGGTCCACTTTTGTCCCTCTTTTTTGCTTTCTGTTTCAGCCATGCCACGGAAGCGGAAAGCAGCTCCACTGCAGGATGGCCTATCTGACAACTTTCAACCAGTTCGACCCAGACGTCGAGGTCGCAGCCAAACTACAGATGTATGTACGCCCACACCTACTACTTCAACCTCGGTAACGCCTCCTAACGTTACTCAAGAAGTTCCAGCTTTGGATTTGACTCTTTCAGAACGTGCTCGTTCCCAGGCTACATTTAGCCCACCATCAGTCTGCATAAACGTAACTGACATTCAACTTGTTCCCAGTGCAGGACCTCCAGCAGTATCAACAGTGCAAGGACTCAGTCTGTATTTATTACCAGTGCTAGAACTCATTCTGTATTTGCTACCAGTGCTAGAACCCAACCAGTCTTTGTTACCAGTGCTAGAACTCAGTCGCTACCAGTTCCCAGTGTTCAGCCTCCCTCCGTGTCAGGAACTCACTCAGGTTTCCCCACCAGTGCAAGAACTCTATCATCATTCATGTCAGCTGGTCCTGTGTCACATGGTTCATCTTCACTCCTGCCACCAAATAACACTTCTGTTCATTCTCATCAACCATTATATTCACCCTTGGACTTTCAACAGCAGAACCCCTGGCATCTCTCGCAGGGACAGTCTCGGGCATTCACGGTCCCATCTACCTTACCAACCACAGTCTACAGTCGACCAATCACCTCCGATGTACATTTTACACCATCATTTTCTCCAACTGTTACTCCAGCAACCCAGTTCATGAACTTGCAAATTCCAGTACCTGACAATGTTCTATTTTCTCAAGGCAACATCAAAGAACAGCTCACCACAGCAATTACTGACATTTTGCACACTGCAGGTAATCGGCATGTTGCATTTGATAAACCATCACAAACCCAAGTTTCCCGTAATCCATTTCAGCAAGTGGAACCATTGGATTTAACTGGCATTTCGATGGGTCCCATTTCAGGTCCCTCATTTACTTCCAAGAATTGCTCTCTCACCTCCTCCGTTAGTCAAAAGGTTAAAAGTCAAATTTGGGCTAATGATTTATTAATATGGCTATCCTCCTTCCAAATACCTTCCATCACACTAGTTACTCTATGACTCTTTGTGACCCCGATGGTCCTACCCCGTCTTTGGTATGGCTGCCAATAACTCCTAAGGCACTGACGTCTATCAACCAATGGGTCAGCGCCTTCGAAGTTTTTATGGTAGTGTACACAGAAAAATTCCCATCAGAATTCCAGTCCCTCATACAATATCAAGCTAAAATCCGTAAGATGGCTTCAGAAAGCTATGACTGGTCGTACTACGACCAGCAGTTTCGGGCACTTCGCCAACATGACTCATCCCTATCCTGGGATCAAACCAATTGGGAGTTGTTTCTCTACTCCTCCCCGGCAGCCAAGGTTCCGCAACATACTCGGGCTCAGTTCCCACACCAGGTAAAGGGGAATAGGAAATACAATTATGTCCCGGTGGGTTTCTGTCGTAAATATCACCAGGGCCAGTCCTGTCCAGGGTCGTGTGGATACTCAAACTCTTGTCACAAATGTTCGCAACCCCACGCATCCCACGCATGTACTATCCGCGGTCCCTTTCTGGGGGGGGGGGGGGGCAGTGCCTTCCACAGAAACGGTGATCGGCACGCCCCTGCAAAACCCGTGCCCTCTTCAACTTCCAAGCCCAGTAAATAACGCGTTGCTTGGACAGTTACTGCAGGGCTATGAACCGGCTAAACGTCAATATCTTTTACACGGCGTTTCTAAGGGTTTCAGCTTGGCCTATATTGCCCACGTATTGCACGAAGTGCCCCCAATTTACGATCGGCTGATGACTACCCCTCCATTATTGATTCAAAACTCACACGCGAGCTTCAGGCTGGGCGGATTTCCGAACCCTTCACTAGCCAGCCTTTTGACAATTTGATTATCTCACCCATTGGAGTAGTGCCCGATTGATTCACCACCTCTCTTTCCCCTCGGGGTCATCCATCAATGATCATATTCCAGATGATTCTAAGTTTGTTCACTACTCTTCTATTCAACATGCCATCGATCACATTCTGGACGTGGGAAAAGGGTGCTTCTTGGCTAAAACCGATATTGAGTCCGCGTTTCGTCTTATTCCTGTGTGTCCCGATGATTACCCCCTTCTTGGTTTCAAATGGCGCAATGCTTTTTACTACGATAAATGTCTGCCCATGGGCAGTTCCTCCTCCTGTCATATTTTCGAGGCCTTTAGTTCTGCGCTTCAGTGGGTTGCTTCTCAGAAATTCCATATTCAGCCAATCATACATGTCCTGGATGATTTCCTTTTTGTCGCCCCCACACAAAATTTGTGCTCCAGCTACCTACAGGGTTTTATTCATCTCTGCTCCAAACTCGGTATTCCAATAGCCGAAGATAAGACATGTGCCCCTTCTACACGCATGACATGTCTCGGGATTGAGTTGGACACCCATGCAATGTGTGCTCGGCTTCCACCAGATAAACTTGAGAATTCCACAATGTTAATCAACGAACTTCTAGGGTGCGAAAAACCACCCTCCATAACGTCCAATCAGTCCTTGGGCTCCTGAATTTCACTTGTTCGGTAGTGGTTCCGGGTCGGGCATTTTTACGACGCCTCATTAATTTAACTGTCGGTGTCCGGCAACCCTATCATAGAACTCGCTTGACATCCTCTGTCAAAGACGACCTGAAACTGTGGAAAACATTTCTTACAGAATACAATGGCAAAACATTTTTCCTTGACCAATTTTGGTATGACAGTGCCGTGTTGAGTCTCTACACTGACGCAGCATCAAGTAAAGGCTTCTCGGCTATCTTTCAAAAGAAATGGCTCTTCGGGGCTTGGACTGTCGCCGATCAGGGGTAAAACATAGCAATTTGAGAATTTAACCCCATTGTCATCGCCATCATCATTTGGGGTCCCTTGTTAGTTAACAGGTGCATAATTTTTCACTCTGACAACACAGCCGTCGTTTCCATCATCAACTCTCAAACCACAAAGGACAAGGATCTTTTGGCCCTTCTTCGGCACCTGGTACTGGCCTGTCTGCATTACAACATTCTCTTTAAAGCACAACATGTTCCCGGCGCAACCGATTGCTTACCTGATTTTTTTATCTCGTCAGCAGGTAGACGACTTCAGACGTCGGATGCCCGGTGCCGAAGCAGAGCCAACACCAGTGCCTCAGAACCTGTCCTTAGGCAGCTTACTGACACAGTAGATAGACTGATCGATAGTTCACTGACACCCACCACACGGCGATAGTATATGGCAGAGCAAACCCGACTTCAAACTTTCTGTGATTCCATAGGGTATGCACTATCCTGGCCGGTACCCGTATACATGATTTGTCTTTTCATTGCGCACCTTTTTAATGGGCACTACGCACCCATTTCATTACCTCTACAATATCTGGTATTTCATATTTCCATAAGATACATGGTTTGGCAGACCCTACGAATACCTTCTTAATCCGGAAAATCCACAGTGAGGCCCAGCGGCTTAGTCTTTCGAGTGAGGCACGCCTCCCCATCACAACAGAGATTTTAAGCCAACTACTCCATGCTCTCCCTCATTGCTGCACATCCTCAGCCGAATCAAAACTCTATGCAGCTATTTTTTTCCACCGCCTTCTATTCATTTGCACGGATAGGGGAACTATGTCCTTCTTCCTCCGTGGAGGGGGGGGGGGGGGGTAACTTGGTGCTCCAATTTTCTGACTTTAAACTTTGCTCTGATGAGGTTAGTCTCACATTCCGCAACTTTAAACATAATCGACAAGCACCCCCCCCCCCCACACTTAGTTTCTTTTTGTCTAAATTAATAACATAGGGACACTGCCCAGTCTCCATCTTGTTAGATTACCTGGCCCTCCGTGGTACTGCTCCAGGTCCTCTGTTCGCTTCACCAACCGGACTCCCTGTCCTTCGTCGCTCCTTTGATTTAGTTCTTCGCTGGTGCCTAGATTTTTGCAATCTTGATACACGTGTGTTTAAGGGTCATAGTTTCCGCATCGGAGCAGCCACTTTAGCGGCGCGTCTGGGATTTTCTGATGCGCAGATACGGCAGATGGGCAGATGGCGGTCCAACGCTTTCCACCACTATATTAGAAGCCCAGCTTTTCCTCATCGTTCATAACAGGGCGGCACCGGTCTTGCTTGAGTGGCACATCGCCAACTCTTTGGAATTGCTTTCAAGCTGCCTTGGGACAGGAGTGTTCATTTTCCAGCGATCGGCGGTGTGCCTCGCTGTTAAGGATCAGTCTAAGTCAGATTTGGGTCATATCATTCATCTCACATTAATATTTCGTCGGTTTGCATGCACTCCCAACGTGTAGTATATATTGTTACGTCCACAAAGGTAGAATAATATAAGTAACAATGCACCATGAAGTTATGATATTTAAGCCTAGGTAGACCATTCCTTCCTCTGAAAACACATCGAGCGATTTGGTAGGCACTGATTATTTTCATTACGAAATCGATCAACCTCAGGCGAGTAAACTGATTATTGAAATCCATTGGTATAAGGTAAAAATATATAATGTCTGTCGAGCTAGAAAAACACAAGTAACACATCACAAAGAACATTATGGAATTGTATAAATTTTTAAGCTCATAGTCGTCACGCCAAGTAACTGGATTATTCGTACTACCAAAAGCCCCGGATCCTCGAACCGTTTTTGAAAATGTAGACGTGCTTTCAACTTCTTGCAAACGAACGTTCCTATCAAATTCGTGGAAAATAATCTGGTATCGCGGAACTAAATATTGAAATTAGAGTGAACCGCCTTAAAATGTTGCACTCGGATATGATGTAATCTCTAAAAATAAACAGCCTTGGGAAAATATATTGTTTGAATAAACGTTTGAAACATTTTATTGACATCTTGCATTATTGTTGAATATTCCTGATAAAAAAGAAAGAGGGTGATTTAATGACTTTTGGACCTAAAAAATACAATTTACTTTTTGTGTGTTTTTTTAGGGAATTCCCTGAAAACTATGTGCACGTGACCGGTACTTCCCTTTGTGTCAGTTTTTCTCTCTTATTTGTTGCATGACCCCCTGTTTTCAGATCAGAAACAGTTGTCTGAAGGGCTATACTTGACAGAGATATTTGAATGCCAAAATTAAAGTGATGCGATCATATTTTTTTCCGCCTGAACTTTATAATGGTCGCCTATGGGAAGATATTTAGTTCTGTGATACCATCTGAGCAATTCTATCGCCCATTTTACATTCAAATTTCTCCTTCATAGAATAATTTGTCAAAACAACACATATATCTCGACGGTAATCGGAATCTATGATCCCTCCAGATACTCTCATTTTAATTTTAGCCATGCTTGATCTATCCCTTATCTCAAAATACATATGCGAAGGCAAATAAAATCTTAGGCCAACATTTATTACTTTGGTTTCCAGTTGTAAAATAGTACCAGAATTACACGTATACAAATCCCACCCTACGGACCCAGGTGTACCCTGTGGAGGAATTTTCGCCGAAATATTTTATCTGAATACTGGAATCATATTTGCTGATGTGCCGTGTAACAAAGCTTGTATACATATATAAAAAATATTCGATAAATAGTGGGTGTTTCAAATGTCATTTGTAATAGAATATGGAACCTCCCCCCCCCCCCCCAACACGCGGCCGGAAAAACAGTTGCGACTCTAGAGGTGTCATCAACACAGCTATAAGGTTGTTTAAGGGTTCCTAATATTAATTTCAGTAGCTATATAATCGCAAAAAAAAAACGTGAAGTTCTTATCACCAGTAAACAATAATTAACTTATTACCCAAACCAACGGCTAATAATTTTGGACATAAAGAGACAATTTGAAAAGTATTTCGCTATTATCTCTAAATTGTGTGCTTCTAGTTACATTTAGGGTGGACATTCTCCCTACTATTCAGTTTACTCGACTTGTGGCCTTTCATTGGAGCCGATAAGGACCGCGGGGACGAAGAGTGTAACTAGTAGCGTTTGAAACATCACACGCATCGTTAAAACGGAGCGTGTTCAAAGGTAAAATAAACCCGTCAACTGACCTATCTATGGTATTGGAAATAAATACTCCTAGAGGCGAATTGGTTTGAAACATCACATTAAAATAAAATGTGTTAAACCCCCCCCCCCCTCCCCCCACGTGTATATAGGATTGAACATGTTATTAATGTCACTTTGAACATCTATGGCTATAATTTGGGTTAATGTCACTTTGAGCATCTATGGCTATAATTTCGTTAATGTCACTTTGAACATCTATGGCTATAATTTGATCATAGCATCTGTCTCGAGGATTTTACGTATTCGGAGCGGAACACCGCTGCAAGAAAATAACGTGTTCAGAACACACCAAAAAATATATTAGCACACAGGATTCGTTCTAGCCTTTTTCCTTCTTCTGCAGAAATTAAAGATGTGGCGTTGGAAACATCACTGTTAAAAATAGCATATGTTCAAAATAAACACTCACGTGTACACAGCCTGTTATTGGTGCTTAATGTCACTTGGAACATCTGTGGCTATACTTTGATCATAGCATAATGTCCCTCGAGGGTAAGATTTCTGTTCTGGTCAACCCGTTAGGTTTCTGGTAGAGTTTGAATGTTACCCATTCGGAGGGGGGGGGGGGGGGAGAAACACCCACAATCACTGCCAAAAAAAATAACGTGTTCAGAACACTCCAAAAAAATTACCGAAGTTAAAAGGCCCAGACTTGTTTCTAACCTACCTACCCTGTCTACCTTTTTTTTTGTTTCACAAAAGGTGATTTAGCCAATATATTATTGTCGTTTTAAAGGTGTGGGGGGGGGGGGGAGGTCTAAACTACCCACCCCCCTATGAATTATTGTGAGAATTTGGACGTGATGAAGTAAAAAAAAATAAAACGTGAAGGTATTTATTCATTACTGTATGGACAGCAAAGTTTGTTTTGAATCGGAAAAGTATTACAGTTTTTTTCCAAAGCTCAGCAAAAAATGTTCTTCAAAACGCAGTCCAGGGAAAAATTGTGTTACACGATAAATATATTTGATGGTATTATTTTCAAAAGTTCTCGTAAACAAAACATTCGTGGTTGTCAGTGATCGTAGATGAACTTTTGACACCCGTTAAACGCAGTCGGTGATAAATGAGTCAAACTTGATCGATAGCTGCTTTAAATAAAGAATCCATGGGGCGATTTGGCATTGGTCAGAGACTATAAAACGTCATGCCTTGGCCGATTCTAGTCAAGTACGTTCACAAATTTTACACGTCTTGATCCAAAAAAAATTTCCTAAACTATGAATACCAGGATCTACCTTTCCGACGAGGAGGCAAGCATTCCGGCACCAGAGGTGTTGTCTTCTTCGTCGGACGACGAGTCCCTGCTTCCTATGCATGTAGCATTGGACCAGCATGTGGCAGAGGTGGAGAGGAGACTGGGACCGATAAGAAGGCGTCGCCAAGCAGCAGAGGCGGGGAATGCTAGGCGCCAACGAGACATGACGAATGTGGTGTGGTCGGCATTCATGGAGACAGACGAGGCCCACTTCCGTGCTCTCGAACGAGACGAAAGCGTCACCGGGACTTCTACGATGAGACGCCAGCTGGAGGAAGTCCTGGTGGCCCACGCAGAGGATCCGAGAGCCAGGGAAGTGAGTGCCTTCCCGGATTCACTGTGCAGGCCGGCCACACCGATGGAGACGTGCGTTGTCTGCATGGAGGATAAGGCTGTGCAGTATTTTATACAATTACCGTGTTGCCACAGACTATGTAAACTTTGTTCCATAAAGATTTATCGCGAGGACTATCTGCACAGCAAATGTCCTCTTTGCAGACAAGGATTCATACTGAAATGGAATAAAGACGGGGACAGGCCTATTACGCAGGCCGAAGAGCCTTTAGAGCTGAACAGTTTTGTAAATTTATTTTAATTATATAATACCATCTACATTCCACAAATTCGTTATTTTTATTCTATAATTTATTGTGTGACATTCTTTTCAGTTTTTATCTCATTGAGATCAAGACATATTTCATTTTGCTCGAACTGAACAAAATATTGTATGACTATATATGTGTAAGAAAAAAAAACTTATCCAGTTCTTTATTTATTAGTGTTTAAGGTCACATGCACAGTGGCTAATCATTGTACAGGAGCATCGACTGTCAGCTCTTTAAAATTCTAACTCTGTTCAAGACGTGCAGTACCCACCCCCATGTAAGCAACCGGGATAAAGTGCCACAACGCGGGTCGACCTCTAGTATAGAAGTCCAAACAGTCTACCACCGCGATCTCATCTATTACATTCATAATATTTTCTTTTGTTTTCCATTAAGACTTATTTATTTATTTATTTATTGGTGCTTAACGCCACATCAGCAGCTAAGGCTATATCGTGGCGAGAAAACATTAAAAGGAAAACATGGCAGAAACGATATTCAAAGATGAGTAAAAAAACAATTATATTAAAAATGATACTCAATGTAATATGAACAGTGATGCGTGAGAAACAAGAAAGATGAATAATTCACAAATCAACCTGATGAATTTAAGTCTTAAAGACTCTAGTTAAGATAATAAAAACAATTTTAAAATTTATTAAAAAGGTTGATTGATTTCAAAAATGAAAGAATCATATTCGGGCTAGTACGATAAAAAAGGTCTCTCAGAGATCCTACAGAAAAAAACTGCCCTCTGACATGATTAAAATCTGTACAATGTAAATTTATTTATTATTATTTATTTATTGTTGCTTAACGCCACATCAGCAGCCAAGGCTATATCGTGGCGGGAAAACTACTTAAACAACAAGTGTCAAGTATGAATTAAAATTAATTGGATAAAATATGAAACAATCATAACAAAACCTAAAATCAGGTGCAGTTGAAACAGTAATAACTAAGGTTATAAAAACCAGAATACTTATAAAATCAACCTGTTGACATTTAGACTTGTAGAGTCTACGTTAAAAAAATAAAAACAAGTTTAAAATTTATTAAAAAGGTTGATTTCTTTCAAAAATGAGATTATTTTATGTGGGCAGATGTGGTAAAATAAATCTCGTAGAGATTGAACTGTAAAATATTGCCCTCTAACAAGATTAAAATCAGTACAATTTAAGAGAATGTGCTCCACTGACAACACCTGCTGACATGGAACACATTCTGGTCGCATATTACCCTCTAACAGAAAGTAATGTGTAAGTCGTGTATGACCAATATGACATCGTGTCAAAATAACATGATCTTTTCTACAAAGGTTACTGGATGGGTAGTGATCAGAAATAGTTGGTCGGAAGCGATGGAGCTTGTTATTAGTTGCCCCATCCCATTCCGCCTGCCACATAGACTTGATGTAACTACTAATATGAGGCTTAAAATCACTGAAAGGGATGTTAAAATCAGTAAGAGGCTTTGTTAAAGCCTGTTTTGCTGCACTGTCTGCTTTGGTGTTACCAGCGATACCTACATGTCCGGGTAACCAGCAAAACACGATATCACATTGGTCAGACATGAGAGTTGTTAACTTCTCACGAAGTTCCAAAATGAGAGGGTTCTTCAACCTGGGGTTGAGCAAAGCAAGCAAAGAGGAAAGAGAGTCAGAAAAAATAATCGACTTCTTTTCCTGTACATTTTCGATATGTTCGAGTGCGAGTTGTAAAGCTTTAACTTCAGCTGTGAAGATAGAACTTTGATTCGGTATTCTGATTGAAGTGACATGATCATCAGTGACAACAGCTGATGCTACTTTGTCACCATCTTTTGATCCATCTGTATAGATCCTTGTATATGTACTGTACTTGGACTTAATTTCAGCATATTTCTGCTTAAACTGCAGAGAATTTGTTTCAGACTTTTTAGTAGATGCTAGGTCCAAAATAACTGTTGGCTTTTTAAGATGCCAAGGAGGAGTTTGTGGTTCACGGTTCTCTTTTATTGTAACTGGTTCAATTTTGGCAGACTCCATGTGAGGTTTAATTCTAATTCCCAATGGAGGGATATGTTTCTGATGACGGTTAAAAAATTCAGTATTTTGAGGTTCTGAGACACAATTGTATGCAGGGTTGGACGGATTAGAAAGAAGTTTTGAAACATATTGGAGTGAAAGTTTAATTCTACGCTTCTCAAGAGAAGGCTCCTCTGCCTCAACAAGCATCGAATCTACCGGTGATGTTCGAAAAGCACCAAGGCTGATTCTTATGCCACTATTATGAATGGCATCAAGAGGTTTGAGATATGACTTTCTTGCTGAACCGTAAACCACACAGCCGTAATCTAATTTTGATCTGACAAGTGATCTATACAGATGGAGTAATGTTTTTTGGTCAGCACCCCAATCAGTGCTACCAACTACCTTCAAAAGGTTCAGTGCCCTTTTACACTTTACCTTTAGTTGTTTTATATGAGAAGTGAAATTCAGTTTGCTGTCAAACAACAAACCCAAGAATTTCACTTCCTTAACAACATTAATGCGACTTCCGTCTAGTTTCAATTCCGGATCAAGGTGGTGCTTCCGGAGCTTACAGAAATGAACACAATTAGTTTTCGTCTTAGAAAATTTGAAGCCGTTTTCTGTAGCCCATTTCTGGATTCTATTCAAACACAGCTGAAGTTTACGCTCTATAGCATTCATTTTTTTGCTGCTATAGCAGATTAAAAAGTCATCTACATACAATGACGAATCAACCATATTCTCAATTGCATCAATAATACTATTGATTTTCACTGAGAAAAGGGTAACAGATAAAATACTTCCTTGAGGAACCCCCAATTCCTGCCCGTGAGGATCAGATAACGTTGACCCAACACGAACCTGAAACCGGCGGTCCCTCAAAAAGTTTTCAATAAAAAGAGGCATACGCCCCCTCAACCCCATGTTAAAAAGATCTTTTAAAATCCCATACGTCCACGTTGTATCATATGCCTTCTCCAGATCAAAGAAGATGGCGACCACATGTTCTTTTCTGGCAAAGGCATTTCTTATAAACGTTTCTAATCTAACCAAATGATCCTCAGTACTTCTCTGGTTTCTGAAACCACACTGAACATCTGCAAGCAGATTGTTCGATTCCAGAAACCAGACAAGTCGATCATTGATCATCCTCTCCATGGTTTTGCACAGACAACTTGTTAAAGCAATAGGCCTATAATTACTAGGGTTGCTGTGATCTTTATCAGGCTTGGGAACAGGAATTATTGTAGCTTTTCGCCAGGAAGGTGGAAACTGGCCAGTCACCCATATGTCATTAAAAATAGATAATAATAGTGCAAGTGAAGTTTGAGGCAGATGTTTTAAAAGTTGATAATGTATCTGATCAGGTCCAGTGGCAGAATCCTTTGCTCTATGCAAAGAGTTACTTAACTCTTCCATAGAGAAAGGTTCGTTGTAGTCCTCTAAGTTATTGGATGCAAATTTAATCTTTTGTTTTTCTTGTTGTTTTTTAAGTTTGAGGAATTCTGGGTTACTATTTTCAGACGACGAATGTTTAGAAAATGTGGAGGCCAATTTGTTTGAAATTTCTTGTTTTGATGTTATGAGTGTGTTGTTATCGTTTAGGTGTTGTACAGCTGATTTTGTTTCTTTTCCTTTAATTTTTTTAATCATTTTCCAAATTTTAGTGATGGGGGAGTTTTGATTTAGTTTCGAAACGTAAGTTTCCCATGAACTTTTCTTTTTATGTTTTAAAAGTCGTCTAGTTTTTGCCCGATTTATACGTAATCTATCCAAATTGTGTGTAGTTGGTGACTTATTAAATTCCCTCTCAAATTTCTTGCGATCTTTTATAGCCTGTTTGCACTCAGTATCAAACCATGGTTTAGTGAAACGTTTTGGATTTGCCGAGGTTTTAGGAATGACTTGGCTTGCAATGTCAATCAACTCTGTGGTAAAGTGTTCAATCTGGTCTGCACTGTCCTGAAATTTCTCCCGTGTGAGGCGCTCAGAACAAAGCGATGAGAAAGTGCCCCAGTCAGCCTTTTTAAAATTCCACTGGGGCACCCTCTCATCATCCGCCGGAACTACACTCTCCAACACAATCGGAAAGTGGTCACTCCCGCACAAGTCATCTTCTGCCTTCCATGAAAAATCAAGGAAGACAGAAGGGCATGCAATTGTTAAATCAATTGAAGTGTAAGAACCAGATGCGGGGTGCAGGTAAGTATCTGACCCATCATTGAACAAGCACAAGTCATATTTTGTAATGAACTCTTCTACAGTTTTACCTTTTGCATCTTCTTGACTGCAGGAATTACCCCAAAGGGGGCTGTGAGCGTTAAAATCACCCAACAAAATGTATGGAGTTGGGAGTTGTCGGACCAGCAGCTCAAGGTCATTCAGCTGTAAGGCTTTACTTGGTGAAACGTAAATAGAACAAAGTGTAACTGTTTTGTCTAAAGTTAGGCGTACCGCCACAGCTTGTAAATTTGTCTGTAATGGCACAGAACTGTGAATGATGTCGTTCCTAACCAAGACAGTCGTTCCACGAATATGAAGATCTTTATCATCTGCCCATGCATTATACGATGTATAATGCTTGAAAGCCGAATGATCTTGAGCCTCGGGTTTCTTTAAAAGAGTTTCCTGCAGGCAAAAAGCAGCAGGTTTATACTTTTGACTGAGAAGACCAAGTTCATTAAAATTAGCTCTAAAACCTCGACAATTCCACTGTATTATATTTTGTTTTGGTGTACTATGCATGTTTGGAAGGTGATTTTGAGGGTGGACGTATGGGCGATATAGCCCCAGTATGTTTCTTCGGTGAGTTTTTCCTTGGAGACTTTTTCTGAGAGGGGTTCGAGCGTAAGAGCTCGAACGTTTCATCAATACATTCACCGACCTCCATCTCTTCAAGACCCTCAAACCTGTTGCGGGTCACAGGGTCTTGAAGAGCTTTAGGTGTTCTCTCTGAGAACTGTTTTTGTTTTTCATTTTTATTTTTGTTTCTTTCCAGCTTTCGTCTCTGACTCTGACTTAGATTTTGTGATTCTGGTTTCGGTTTTGGTTTAGTTTGGTCATTTTTTTGTTCGGATTTTGTTTCCTTTACTTTGTCTTCTGTGTTAATTTTTTCCTGTTTTTTCTGCAGATTTGTTGTTGATTTTTCCTGTGGTGTTGATGTTTGAGTTGCTGATGGTGTCTGTGTTGATTTAGGTTCTACTTTGTCTGAATGCTGTATTGTAAAGGCCTGTAATAAAGATGGAATGGCGCTATTGCTGAGCCATGTCCACGGTGTCTGACATTCGACCGATCGTGTTGGTAATTTTTGTTTCAATGTGGCAGCATAGGATGATGTTGATATATTCATGCCAGGCATGGATGACACAATGTCTCTGGCCTCCTTGAAACTGATTTGCTTTTCACACTTGATTTTTTGTATTGTCTTTTCCTTTTTCCAGACAGGGCAATCCTTCGAAGATGACATATGACTGCCCCGACAGTTAATACACTTGAATGTTTCAGTTTCGCATGGTCCTTCATGAATATTGCTGCATTTATGACATGTTTGCTTGCCTCGACAAGTATTCTGTCCATGACCAAACTTTTGGCACCTGAAACAACGAAGTGGATTTGGAATATATAAATCCACTTTGACGTTCAAGTAACCAATTTTAATATTTCTGGGTGGTCTTGTGCCATCAAAAGTACAGATGTATGTATTTGTTGGTTTAATTTTTCCTTCTTTTTTAATTTCAATTCTTTTCACTGCAGTAATTCCTTGAGGTTTCAGTTCTAGTGTGATTTCAGTTTCTTTCATGTCAGCTAGTTCCCGAGTTCGTATAACACCTTTGCTTGAATTGAGAGTTTTATGGTAATTTGCTTTTACATTAAAATCAATTATTTTTGTTGTGTGCAAGAGGTTATGAACTTGAATTTGTTTCATACATTCTATTAAAATATCCCCAGATCTTATCTTTTTGATGTTCTTAACAGTTCCCGCAATACCCTTGATGGCCTTTTCAAGAGCAAAGGGGTTAATGGTGCCTAATTTCCTATTTTCATCTGTTGATTTCAGTAAAATAAATTTTGGAGTATTATCCTCTGGTGGAATCAGAGATGCTATTAAATCGTCGTCAGAGTCAGAGTCCCTTATATCAGTAACTAAAAAAGGTCTTTTGTTTTTTGTTGGTTGATTTGCCATATTGTATGTTATAAATTGTTCACTGCCCCGGCTCCCACCCACCACGGAGTCCAACAAGGGGTAGGGTTACTGCCATGCAGTGAACCCACCGGGTTGCCGGTATTCCCACATACCTGGTATGGGGCAGTATACTCAGCCAGTGTTGATGCCAAGGCATACCACTGACTGATTGGCCCGTGTGTGGAAGTGCCAGGTCTTCAGATGGCGGCCATCCAATCAATCACAGTATAAACCACCAAAATAAAAGGTTGCCATGCATAACCGAAACAGACAGTGCAGCAAAATTAAGTGGCTATTAAAATATAAAGTGTTTAAAAACAGTACACAATGGCAATTATGTTATGTGAATAAAAGAAATGATTGACTGAATGGTCACCAAATGCCCCCCGACGTGACACCCAGTACTTTTTGGGGTGGGGGCTCCCGATTGGCCAGAACGGACCATCCGACCATCCTTCTACTCCCGAAATTGGGGCCAAAGCAGTGTGTTGAACAACATTATCTCCGAAATGGAGACCAGGGCTCCATCCCGGAGACTGCCCTAACCGGGGCTACGAGTCCTCAACTGCCAGGATTCCTTCTTCCGGGGCCTTCGGAACGCACCTCACGGGAGAACAAGGTGCCTGCCAGATGGTATTAGCAGGATTGATCATTTTGGTCCGGGGCTGCGTATTTATGTATTTCGCAGCGAACCAACTCAATTGAGCAAACCTGCCAATTAGAAATTAGCAAACCTGCCCAATTGAGCAGGCCGTCCTCTATCCGCCACCTGAGGACCCGCCTAGTAGGGGATGATCAAACCCCCCTAGGGTACAATGTAAAAGAATGTGCTCCACTGACAACACCTGCTGGCAGGGAACACATTCTGGTCGCACAGTACCCTCCAACAAAAAGGAATGTGTAAGTCTTGTATGACCAATATGACACCGCGTCAATACTGCAAGATCCTTTCTAGAAAGGTTACTAGACGGGTAGTGATCACAAATATCTGGTCGGAATCGATGGAGCTTGTTATTTGTCGCTCCATCCCAATCCGCCTGCCACACAGATTTGATGTACTTATTGATATGTGGTTTCAGGTCACTGGAAGGGATGTTAAAATCAGTGAGAGGCTTGGATAAAGCCTGTTTTGCTGCACCGTCTGCCCTGGTGTTACCAGCGATACCAACATGTCCGGGTAACCAGCAAAACACGATATCACATTGGTCAGACATGAGAGTTGTCAACTTCTCACGGAGTTCCAAAATGAGAGGGTTCTTCAACTTGGGGTTGAGTAAATCAAGTAAAGTGGAAAGAGAGTCAGAAAAAATAATCGACTTCTTTTCCTGCACATTTTCTATGTGTTCAAGCGCAAGTTGTATAGCTTTAACTTCAGCTGTGAAAATAGAACTCTGATTCGGTATTCTGATTGAGGTGACATGATCACCAGTAACAGCAGCTGATGATACTTTGTCACCATCTTTAGATCCATCCGTATAGATCCTTGTATATGTACTATACTTGGACTTTATTTCGGCATATTTTTGTTTGAACTGCAGGGAATTGGTATCAGATTTTTTGGTACAAGCAAGGTCCAAAATAACAGTAGGTTTTTTAAGATGCCAAGGAGGAATGTGTGATTTACGGTTTTCTTTTATAGATTCAGAATTAATTTTTGAAGACTCCATGTGGGGTTTAATTCTAATTCCCAATGGAGGAATATGTTTCTGATGTCGGTTAAAAAATTCAACATTTTGAGGTTCTGAAATACAATTAAAAGCAGGATTTGAAGGATTGGCCAAAAGTTTAGACACAAATTGTAGAGACAATTTAATTCTGCGCTTCTCAAGAGAAGGCTCCTCTGCTTCAACAAGCATTGAATCTATTGGGGATGTTCGAAAAGCCCCTAGACTAATTCTGATACCACTATTGTGAATTGCATCAAGTGGTTTTAGGTATGACTTCCTTGCAGAACCGTAAACTATAGAACCGTAATCTAATTTTGATCGAACAAGTGATCTATACAGATGGAGCAAAGTTTTTTGGTCAGCACCCCAATCAGTGCTACCAACAACCTTCAGTAGGTTCAGTGCTCTTTTACATTTAACTTTTAGTTGTTTTATGTGGGAAGTGAAATTCAGTTGCTGTCAAACGACAAACCTAAGAATTTCACTTCCTTTACAACTTTAATGGTGTTTCCATCCATTTTCAACTCTGGATCAAGATGATGCTTCCGGAGCTTACAAAAATTAACACAATTAGTTTTGGTCTTTGAAAACTTAAAACCGTTTTCTGTAGCCCATTTCTGGATTCTATTTAAACACAGCTGAAGTTTGCGCTCTATAGCATTCATTTTTTTGCTGCTATACCAGATTAAAAAATCATCAACATACAATGAGGAATCTACCATATTCTCAATTGCATCGATGATACTATTAATTTTTATAGAAAACAGGGCAACGGACAAAATACTACCCCGAGGAACCCCCAATTCCTGCTCGTGAGGATCAGATAACGTTGACCCAACACGAACCTGAAACTGGCGGTCCTTTAAAAAGTTTTCAATAAAAATAGGCATACGCCCTCTCAACCCGATGTTAAAAAGATCTTTTAAAATCCCATACGTCCACGTTGTATCATATGCCTTCTCTAGATCAAAGAAGATGGCGACCACATGTTCTTTTCTAGCAAAGGCATTTCTTATAAACGTTTCAAGTCTGACCAAATGATCCACAGTACTTCTCTGGTTTCTGAAACCACACTGAACATCTGCAAGCAGATTGTTCGATTCCAGAAACCAGACAAGTCGATCATTGATCATCCTCTCCATGGTTTTGCACAGACAACTGGCTAAGGCAATAGGTCTGTAATTGCTTGGGTTGCTGTGATCTTTATCAGGCTTAGGAATAGGAATTATAGTTGCTTTACGCCAGGATGGTGGAAACTGGCCAGTCACCCAAATGCCATTAAAAATGGATAATAAAAGTTCTAGCGATGTTTGTGGCAGATGCTTTAAAAGTTTGTAATGTATGTCATCGGGACCAGTGGAAGTATCCTTTGCTCTATGCAAAGAGTTACATAACTCTTCCATAGAGAAATGTTCATTGTAATCCTCTAAATTATTGGAGGTAAATTTGAGCTTTTGTTTTTCTTGTTGTTTTTTAATTTTGAGAAATTCAGGATTACAATTTTCAGACGACGAATGTTTCGAAAATGTGGAGGCCAATTTATTTGAAATTCCTTTTTTTGATGTGATTAGTGTGTTGTTATCTTTCAGATGTTGAACTGTTGATTTTGTTTCTTTTCCTTTAATTTTTCTTATCATTTTCCAAATTTTATTGATGGGGGTGTTTTGATTAAGTTTAGAAACATATGTTTCCCAAGAACTTTTCTTTTTTTGTTTTATCAATCGTCTTGTTTTTGCCCGATTTATACGAAGTTTGTCCAAGTTACCTGTGGTTGGTGACTTATTAAATTCCCTCTCAAATTTCTTGCGATCTTTTATAGCCTGTTTGCACTCAGTATCAAACCATGGTTTAGTGAAACGTTTTGGATTTGCCGAGGTTTTAGGAATGACTTGGCTTGCAATGTCAATCAACTCTGTGGTGAAGTGTTCAATCTGGTCAGTACTGTCCTGAAATTTCTCCCGTGTGAGGCGCTCAGAACAAAGCGATGAGAAAGTGTCCCAGTCAGCCTTTTTAAAGTTCCACTGGGGCACCCTCTCATCATCCGCCGGAACTACACTCTCCAACCATTAAGACTTAATGACACTTTATCTCGCTTTTTAGTGAAATGTGTCATTAAGTCTTAATAGAAAACTACTTCCACCTCCAACAGCGTGTACCTCGTAGGACGCATGTTTGAGAAGGCGTTCTTGGATTGTTTTCCAAACAAAAGACAGTGTTCTGATTTTTTTTTCCCACGGCACATTTTCGCGCACATAACTAATACGTTTTCTATCCCATCATGCCTAACTATTTCACTTTTTAAAAAAAAAAAAAAACGCGGTGTGAGTTCTCAAACTGAACGATAGTTTATTTCTCTTCTTTTGGATGTTTTTGTTTCAAACATAGAAAAAGCAAACAAAATATTTCTTGTCTGCCTTTTGAAAACTTCCAAAAAGGAGAGAAATAAGAATTTCTTTCAGTTGAGAACTCATTAGGTATTGCCACGCATATTTTCCACTTTGCGACTCTCCTGACCAATATGTATCTTGGCCAATGTGTCCCTTAGAGTCCTTTGTAGCTATTTATACTCCAATTTCTTAGAAGCCAAATTCCCCATTATTTTTCTCACTAAGATCAAGACATATTTTATTTTGCTCGAACTGATCAAAATATTGTATGACTAGATATGTGTAAGAAAAATCTCATCCATTTATTTATATTGGTGTTTAAGGTCACATACTCATGCACAACTGCTAATCGTTGTACCGGAAGCCGGACTGTCAGCTTTTCAACATTCTAACTCTGTTCAAGACGTGCAGTACGCCTTAGCACATCGTGCACCCCCCCCCCCCCACCCGTAGGCAACCGGGATAAACCTTCTTTTGGAAGTTTTCAAACGGAACTTCATTAGCCACAAGTTCCCCTTAGAAGTCAAAATCCATCAGTTCTCCTTTCAAAAAGCCAAAGAACATGTGAAGCCAAGTCCTGAAGCCAAGCAAAAGTCCCAAGCCAAGACCCCAGAAAACCAAGAAATCCTCGGAAGCCAACCGTCCATAATACGGTCTTGCCTTTCCTTACATTACTCTCCCTCAGTTTTTCCTCAGTCCCAGAAACAAATTATATCACAGTCAAAATCCACCAGAAACCGAGTTCATCTTACGCGCCAATTCGTTTCAAGAAGTTCATTTGAGACCAAGCCATGAAGAAGTCAAGTGGTCCCATGATCAGAAGACAAGACCTTCGGCAGCCAAATCCCCTACCAGAAGTCAAGATTCGCGGCAGCCAAATCCCTGACCAGAAGTCAAAATCCCCGGAAGCCAAACCCCTGACCAGAAGTCAAGATCCCCGGAAGACAAACGTCCATTAGTGTACAATTAAAAAAAATATACACAAATTCTACATCAGAATGAAAGTATAAAAAATATGTGAAAATCGACTCGTGGAGTTGACAGCACGCACCATTGGAAGTCTGCTACAGTACCAGTTCTGATAATACAATACTTTTTCCCAACTTGTGGCCAAAATGTACTTCAGTTGTTCTTATGGAAATATGTTATTATCAGTTCTGGTTACGGTAGAAGACTTCCAGTGGTGCCTGCCGTTATGAGTTTTATGTCATGTATTTTCCCTCCCGTCCTTCATTTGGATGTATAATTTGTGCATATTTAATTAAAGGAATATAGGCGGTGGGAAAATAAACAAAATTCCATTACACCTCAGTGTATTGAAAAGGTAAAATAGAATGTTATTATTTCGCAGAAGTTATTTATTTATTGGTGCTTTACGCCACATCAGCAGCTTAGGCTATATCGTGGCGATGAAAGTGTACATTTAAAAAAGACCATGCATTAAAATATGAAAGAAATTGAATAAGAGGTTTAAAAAAGATGAGTGTGAAACATAATGAGAAAATGAGAACAGCAGTACAAAAAATGTAAATCAACCTGTGAAATAAATATAGATAGATGAAAATTAAAATGGTAAAAACAATTTAAAATTTATTAAAAAGGTTGATTACTTTCAAGAATGAGATGACTTTTTGCGGGCTCGTATGATAAAATAAATCTCTCAAAGATCCAACTGTAAAATACTGCCCTCTAACATGATTAAAATCAGTACAATTCAAAAGAATGTGTTCCACTGACAACACCTGCTGGCAGGGAATACATTCTGGTCGCAAATTACCCTCCAACAAAAAGGAATGTGTAAGTCGTGTATGACCAATATGACACCGCGTCAAAATTGCAAGATCCTTTCTACAAAGGTTACTTGACGGGTAGTGATCTGAAATAGTTGGTCGGAAGCGATGAAGCTTGTTATTTGTCGCTCCATCCCATTCCGCCTGCCATATAGATTTGATGTAACTACTAATATGAGGCTTAAAATCACTGAAAGGGATCTTAAAATCAGTGAGAGGCTTTGTTAAAGCCTGTTTTGCTGCACTGTCTGCTCTGGTGTTACCAGCGATACCTACATGTCCGGGTAACCAGCAAAACACGATATCATGTTGGTCAGACACGAGAGTTGTTAACTTCTCACGAAGTTCCAAAACTAGAGGGTTCTTCAACCTGGGGTTGAGTAAAGCAAGTAAAGAGGAAAGAGAGTCGGAAAAAATAATCGACCTCCTTTCCTGAGCATTCTCGATATGTTCAAGAGCGAGTTGTAAAGCTTTAACTTCAGCTGTGAAAATAGAACTCTGATTCGGTATTCTGATTGAGGTGACATGATCACCAGTAACAGCAGCTGATGATACTTTGTCACCATCCTTAGATCCATCCGTATAGATCCTTGTATATGTACTATACTTGGACTTTATTTCAGCATATTTTTGTTTGAACTGCAAGGAATTGGTATCAGATTTTTTGGTAGAAGCAAGGTCCAAAATAACTGTAGGTTTTTTAAGATGCCAAGGAGGAATATGTGTTTTACGATTTTCTTTTATGGTATGTGGTTCAATTATGGTGGACTCCATGTGGGGTTTAATTCTAATTCCCAATGGAGGAATATGTTTCTGGTGGCGGTTAAAGAAATCAACATTTTGAGGATCTGTAACACAATTATAAGCAGGATTTGAAGGATTGGCCAAAAGTTTAGACACATATTGGAGAGATAATTTAATTCTGCGCTTCTCAAGAGAAGGTTCCTCTGCTTCAACAAGCATTGAGTCTATAGGGGATGTTCGAAAAGCCCCCAGACTAATTCTAATACCACTATTATGAATTGCATCAAGTGGTTTGAGATATGATTTCCTTGCAGAACCGTAAACTACACACCCGTAATCTAATTTTGACCGAACAAGTGATCTATACAGATGGAGCAAAGTTTTTTGGTCAGCACCCCAATCGGCGCTACCAACAACTTTCAGCAGGTTCAGAGCTTTCTTACATTTAACTTTTAGTTGTTTTATGTGGGAAGTGAAATTCAGTTTGTTGTCAAACAACAAACCTAAGAATTTCACTTCCTTAACAACTTTAATAGGACTCCCATCGATTTTTAACTCCGGATTGAGGTGATGTTTCCGAAGTTTACAAAAATGAACTCAGTTCGTTTTTGACTTTGAAAATTTAAAACCATTTTCTGTGGCCCATTTTTGAATCCTATTCAAACACAGCTGAAGTTTGCGCTCGATAGCATTCATATTTTTACTGCTATAACAGATTAAAAAATCATCGACATACAAAGAAGAGTCTACCATATTTTCAATAGCATCGATGATACTGTTAATTTTAACCGAAAACAGGGTGACGGATAAAATACTACCCTGAGGAACCGCCAATTCCTGCTCGTGAGGATCAGATAACGTTGACCCAACACGAACCTGAAACTGGCGGTCCCTCAAAAAGTTTTCAATAAAAAGAGGCATACGCCCTCTCAACCCCATGTTAAAAAGATCTTTTAAAATCCCATACGTCCACGTTGTATCATATGCCTTCTCTAGATCAAAGAAGATGGCGACCACATGTTCTTTTCTGGCAAAGGCATTTCTTATAAACGTTTCAAGTCTGACCAAATGATCCACAGTACTTCTCTGGTTTCTGAAACCACACTGAACATCTGCAAGCAGATTGTTCGATTCCAGAAACCAGACAAGTCGATCATTGATCATCCTCTCCATGGTTTTACACAGACAACTGGTTAAGGCAATATGCCTGTAATTGCTTGGGTTGCTGTGATCTTTATCAGGCTTAGGAATAGGAATTATAGTAGCGTTTCGCCAGGAAGGTGGAAACTGGCCAGTCACCCAAATGTCATTAAAAATAGATAATAAAAGTGCAAGTGAAGTTTGAGGCAAATGTTTTAAAAGTTGATAGTGTATTTGATCAGGTCCAGTGGCAGAATCCTTTGCTCTATGCAAAGAGTTACTTAACTCTTCCATAGAGAAAGGTTCGTTGTAGTCCTCTAAGTTATTGGATGTAAATTTAATCTTTTGTTTTTCTTGTTGTTTTTTAAGTTTGAGGAACTCTGGGTTACTATTTTCAGACGACGAATGTTTAGAAAATGTAGAGGCCAACTTGTTTGAAATTTCCTGTTTTGATGTTATGAGTGTGTTGTTATCTTTTAGGTGTTGTACAGCTGATTTTGTTTCTTTTCCTTTAATTTTTTTAATCATTTTCCAAATTGTAGTGATGGGGGTGTTTTGATTTAGTTTCGAAACGTAAGTTTCCCATGAACTTTTCTTTTTATGTTTTAAAAGTCGTCTTGTTTTTGCCCGATTTATACGTAATCTATCCAAATTTTCTGTAGTTGGTGACTTATACTTACTTATAATTCCCTCTCAAATTTCTTGCGATCTTTTATAGCCTGTTTGCACTCAGTATCAAACCATGGTTTAGTGAAACGTTTTGGATTTGCCGAGGTTTTAGGAATGACTTGGCCTGCAATGTCAATCAACTCTGTGGTGAAGTGTTCAATCTGGTCAGTACTGTCCTCAAATTTCTCCCGTGTGGGTGTAAGAAAAAGTGGAATTGTACAATAAGGGACACACACACGGTGTGTGCACAGTGGCCTATATCTATGTATGTATATTATATATATATGTAGGTATGGGTCTGTGTGTACATATCGAGTGTGTGTTTGCCCGCTTCAGTATTGAAAGTGCTAAAATACTCTGAGGTGGCCTTAAATTGTTACATTGATCATTAACTGATAGCGTTATGGATCAGTGGTTCTTACTTCATTGACCACTATTGTGAGAGACATGTAGTTTCTCGTGCTCGGCGGTGTTGACTTCGCACGAAATAATTGCGTCTGCAATATTATATTATTCTGAATCGGAGTCTAGTGGATCAGAACCGTGTGGAGCTTCCTATAGGTGAGTCGAATATTTATTTCTCCGTAGTTGTACCCTGCCGGGGCCGGTCATATTTTATGTAATTTACCGATCCTCGCCGTAAGCCGAAATATGTTATAAAAGGCTATATTAAATTGGTTCTAGGATTATTCCCGATTGATCCAGGGCATCTTATTGCTGTTGCGATAGGATGCTATGGCCTAATCGTGATCTTTCGGCTTGGGGCGAGTTTCGGTGGCCCGATGGATTGTACCCCCCCCCCTCTCCTTTTATGGCATTAGCTTGAATGTACAGACGTGAATACTGAGATAACGCTACCCTCAGTGAATATTTAGCAATATTTAGGAGGGTAGGTGGATCACAAATAATGAAGTAACCCTTCTGCTGGGTGACATGTGAAAGTAAATATTTGGTATTGCCGTATCTTGGACTCCCCTTCTTTAGTTAAGGGTAGTAGTCATGTAGTCTGGTGTGCATATTTTAAGGCGGCATAAGTGCCAGATTGTAGGGTTTTTCCCCCTCTTTAGTAGGGGACGTAACTATTTTATGAGGAATTATGATCTCACCTTGAAGGGTGAATGAAATGAGTTGGTCTGTACAACTTGAATGTAAATCTGAATGTACTGCTGAATTGTGGGAGGGTAGAGACGATTTGGGGATTTGTGAATAAATTTGCTAATAATTTAGTGGAATTGGTTTTTTTTTTGTATTTTTAATTCCTATTCTGTTTCAGAGTCCTAGTCCTAACGTATATCTTAACACAAAACACGGTTTAAGGGTGGATTGGAATCATAGGAAGATGTTTGTTCCTTGGTTGACTGTTGTGGCGAGGTTCTCGGTAAGGGCTCACTTATTGTAAGTGAGTCCGGCCCGAGAACAGCGGCACAGCACGGGTGCCAGGGTAGTCTGGAATAATTTTGTAGAGGTTCTAGGTGATTGATTACGCTAACTAATTTTCGGTTTGAAATTGCAAACTTGTAACTAACCCCTCGACAATATTTATTTATTTATTTATTGGTGCTTTACGCCACATCAGCAGCTTAGGCTCTACCGTGGCGATGAAAGTGTATATTTAGAAAAGACCATGGATTAAAATATGAAACAAATTGAATAAGAGGTTTAAAAAACATGAGAGTGAAACATAATGAGAAAGTGAGACCAGTAGTACAAAAATGTAAATCAACCTGTGAAATAAATATAGATAGATGAAAATTAAAATGCTAAAAACAATTTAAAATTTATTAAAAAGGTTGATTACTTTCAAGAATGAGATGACTTTTTGCGGGCTCGTATGATAAAATAAATCTCTCAAAGATCCGACTGTAAAATACTGCCCTCTAACATGATTAAAATCAGTACAATTCAAAAGAATGTGTTCCACTGACAACACCTGCTGGCAGGGAACACATTCTGGTCGCAAATTACCCTCCAACAAAAAGGAATGTGTTAGTCTTGTATGACCAATATGACACCGCGTCAAAACTGCAAGATCCTTTCTACAAAGGTTACTAGACGGGTAGTGATCTGAAATAGTTGGTCGAAAACGATGAAGCTTGTTATTTGTCGCTCCATCCCATTCCGCCTGCCACAAGGATTTGATGTAACTACTGATATGTGGTTTGAAGTCACTGAACGGAATCTTAAAATCAGTGAGAGGCTTTGTTAAAGCCTGTTTTGCTGCACTGTCTGCTTTGGTGTTACCAGCGATACCTACATGTCCGGGTAACCAGCAAAACACGATATCATATTGGTCAGACATGAGAGTTGTTAACTTCTCACGAAGCTCCAAAATGAGAGGGTTCTTCAACTTGGGGTTGAGTAAAGCAAGTAAAGAGGAAAGAGAGTCGGAGAAGATGATCGACTCTCTTTCCTGTGCATTCTCGATGTGCTCAAGTGCGAGTTGAATAGCTTTAACTTCAGCTGTGAAAATAGAACTCTGATTCGGTATTCTGATTGAAGTGATATGATGACCAGTAACAGCAGCTGATGATACTTTGTCACCATCTTTAGATCCATCTGTATAGATCCTTATATAAGTACTATATTTGGACTTTATTTCGGCAAATTTTTGTTTGAACTGCAAGGAATTGGTATCAGATTTTTTGGTAGAAGCAAGGTCCAAAATAATTGTAGGTTTTTTAAGATGCCAAGGAGGAATGTGTGATTTACGGTTTTCTTTTATAGATTCAGAATCAATTTTGGCAGACTCCATGTGGGGTTTAACTCTAATTCCCAATGGAGGAATATGTTTCTGATGTCGATTAAAAAAGTCAACATTTTGAGGTTCTGAAATACATTTAAATGCAGGATTTGAAGGATTGGCCAAAAGTTTAGACACATATTGGAGAGACAATTTAATTCTGCGCTTCTCAAGAGAAGGCTCCTCTGCTTCAACAAGCATCGAGTCTATTGGGGATGTTCGAAATGCCCCTAGACTAATTCTAATACC
The DNA here is from genome assembly GCA_031216915.1 of Pictodentalium vernedei. Classification (NCBI taxonomy): domain Eukaryota; kingdom Metazoa; phylum Mollusca; class Scaphopoda; order Dentaliida; family Dentaliidae; genus Pictodentalium; species Pictodentalium vernedei. The sequence continues at coordinate 406,141,330 of CM062291.1, forward strand.
ACTATTGTGAATGGCATCAAGTGGTTTTAGGTATGATTTCCTTGCAGAACCGTAAACTATAGAACCGTAATCTAATTTTGATCGAACAAGTGATCTATACAGATGGAGCAAAGTTTTTTGGTCAGCACCCCAATCAGTGCTACCAACAACCTTCAGTAGGTTCAGTGCTCTCTTACATTTAACTTTTAGCTGTTTTATGTGGGAAGTGAAATTCAGTTTGTTGTCAAACAACAAACCTAAGAATTTCACTTCCTTAACAACTTTAATAATACTCCCATCAATTTTTAACTCCGGATCGAGGTGATGCTTCCGAAGCTTACAAAAATGAACACAATTTGTTTTCATCTTTGAAAATTTAAAACCGTTTTCTGTGGCCCATTTTTGAATTTTGTTTAGGCACAGCTGAAGTTTGCGCTCTATAGCATTCATTTTTTTGCTGCTATAGCAGATCAAAAAATCATCAACATACAATGAGGAATCTACCATATTCTCAACCCCTCGACAACAAATCTGTGCTATGGCTAGACCTTGTTTGGCTTTGTGGCGTGGCTCTCGGCCGGAACTCACTTCATGTAAGTGAGTTCGGGGCCGAGAGACTCGACACAAAGTGAGAGCAGGGCGGGGTGGGTCGAGTTTCGCTACAGATTTTTGGCGTCGCCGACAGGATAATTTTTGTATTCGACAGGATAATTTTTGTATTCGACAGGATAATTTTTGTATTCGACAAGATAAATTTTTATTTTCAACAGAATATAATTTTAACCGATTAAATTTGGTTTGGCAGAGTAAATTTGAACCAACGTTTTGGATTGAAGGGTTGTGTGATTGAATCCGAGATATTTATATCCTAGTGACCATAATTTGTTAGGAATGTTGTAGGACTAAAATTGGACTCCTTGTTGTGAATTAATGTAATTGTTGGGGGTGTGGTCCTTACATATATATAAAATGGCTAGTGGAATTAGTAAAGAGCTAGGTGATTATATGTATGCCTCGGAGGCCTTGACCGCTGATATGACCTCCAAAGGTGCTAGATCGAAGAAATTACGTAATATTCCTCCTACTCCTGATCCTACCCCTGATGGGAAGTTTAATAAGGTTGATGAAGTTATGTTGAAATGTCAACAGTTGAGTGACGAATTGCAGAATTCTATTGTTGAGTTAGGTGACCAAACGGAGGATTACGCTGCAATCTTTGATACACCTGGGACGGTTTCGACAGGGGCCTCTGTGCGTCGAACTTCTGCAGGGCGTGCGGTTGATATGATGGGATTGCCCAGGGTGGTTCAACCTAAGAAAATTCCTGGGGAGAATCCGAAAGTATCGAGTTTGCCTAGACATCAGCATGGGGCAAGAGTTATACAGTCTGACGATAGGCATGGTGAGCAAGCTTATCCACGTAAACCGATTGTTACGCCCGATACGTTTAATGGAACCACCAGTGTAGCTGATTGGTTATCCCATTTTGAGAAATGTGTTGGGATTAACCAGTGGTCTGAAGACCGGGCTCGTCAATTTTTAGTGGTATCTTTAAGGGGCGCTGCCTTGCAGTTTTATGAAGATTTGGACCCGGAAATCAAATCCAATTCTCATAGAGTTATGCAGAGTTTGCGCGATCGTTTTGATCCATTTAAGGGGACTGCAATATATAGGGCCCAATTAAGGTCTAGACGTAGGTCACAGCGAGAGACTTTGCCTGAGTTAGCGGGAAGTATTAGACGCTTGGTGAGAAAGGCGTATCCAGGGGTTCCCCTCGATGTTAGGGATGACTTGAGTAAGGATAGTTTTATTTCCGCGTTGACGGACAATGAAGTTAGGATGCAAGTGTTGAGGGCTAAGCCTGAAACCCTTGATGCGGCAGTGCGTGCTGCTTTAGATGAGGAGTCGTACAAGAAGGTAGAGGTACCTTCTTCAGTTGGTGTAGTTGGGGAATCGGAAATTTCTAGTGAAATTGGTGCATTAACCCAGGCGGTCGAAAGTTTGCAGGAACAATTGAAAGAAATGCAGGTTGAGCAAAATAAATTGCGAGAAGAACTTTTCAGGCAGGATCGTGGTCAGGATAGGGATAGTTTTTATAGAGGTCGTTTGGGCCGAGGTGGTTATGGAAATGGTAGAGGTAGGAATAGAGGTAGAGGTAAAGGTGACTGGTCCCATAGGTCCAATTTAGATAATAATCAGGATTTAAACGGGTAAAGACTGAGGTAGGGGTCGAACCTCAGTCTGTGATAGAAAGGACCCTCCCATCAGAGAGTATCGGTCATAGTTATCTGACTCTTAAGGTCTTGAATGAAAATGTTAAGTTCCTACTGGATACTGGTTCAGCGGTAAGCTTAATCAGTACCAGAGTGTTGCATGAAACTTTAGGTATTGAGCAGTCTCGAGTTAGAGAGGCTCCTCGTAGTGTTTTGGGGGCGAATGGGCAGCCCCTTGATTTAAAGGGGTTGGTGGATTTGCCTGTAACTGTTGGTAAGTATCAATATGTTCAAACATTTTACGTGGTTAATCTGTCCTTTGATGCAATTCTGGGAATTGACTTTATGAATAAAACTAATTCAGTGATTTCTTTGCCGGACAAAACTGTTATGATCCAAGGGGTTAAATTTTCCCTTGAGTTTTTGAAAGAAAATGATAAAATTCACGTATTATTGATTGAGGGATTGACAGTACCTCCCTTTTCTGAAGTTATAGTGCAGGGCCGAGTTGACGGTCCACCGGTTGGACAGAGCCTGTGTGAACCCGACCCAGGGTTCATGAAAGGTCATCACGGATTAATGTTGGGACGAAGTGTTGTTGATGTTAGTCAGCCGGAAGTTCCTGTTAGGCTGATAAATGTTTCTCAGACCCCTCAAAAGTTAAAAGGTGGTGAGTCTGTGGCTGTTCTTGAGAATGTTGACATTTTAGGTGAACAAATTAAGGAGGCTTCCCCTTCGGATGATGGGAAGTTCTCTTTGTTACAAACCTATGACAGAGCGGTTTTGACTGGAAATCAAGCGGAACAGGTCAATGATTTTTTAGAGAAGAACCGCGACGTATTTATACAGTTCGAAGGTGATTTATTTATTTATTGGTGCTTTACGCCACATCAGCAGCTTAGGCTATATCGTGGCGATGAAAGTGTATATTTCAAAAAGACCATTAATTAAAATATGAAACAAATTGAATAAGAGGTTTAAAAATGATGAGTGTGAAACATAATGAGAAGGTGAGATCAGTAGTGCAAAAATACTGTGTAATCAACCTGTGAAATAAATACAGATAGATGAAAATTAAAATGGTAAAAACAATTTAAAATTTATTAAAAAGGTTGATTACTTTCAAGAATGAGATGACTTTTTGCGGGCTCGTGTGATAAAATAAATCTCTCAAAGATCCAACTGTAAAATACTGCCCTCTAACATGATTAAAATCAGTACAATTCAAAAGAATGTGTTCTACTGACAGCACCTGCTGGCAGGGAACACATTCTGGTCGCAAATTACCCTCCAACAAAAAGGAATGTGTAAGTCGTGTATGACCAATATGACACCGCGTCAAAATTGCAAGATCCTTTCTACAAAGGTTACTAGACGGGTAGTGATCTGAAATAGTTGGTCGGAAGCGATGAAGCTTGTTATTTGCCGCTCCATCCCATTCCGCCTGCCACATAGATTTGATGTAACTACTAATATGAGGCTTAAAATCACTGAAAGGGATCTTAAAATCAGTGAGAAGCTTTGTTAAAGCCTGTTTTGCTGCACTGTCTGCTTTGGTGTTACCAGCGATACCTACATGTCCAGGTAACCAGCAAAACACGATATCATATTGGTCAGACATGAGAGTTGATAACTTCTCACGAAGTTCCAAAATGAGAGGGTTCTTCAACTTGGGGTTGAGTAAAGCAAGTAAAGAGGAAAGAGAGTCGGAAAAAATAATCGACTTTTTGTCCTGAGCAGTCTCGATATGTTCAAGAGCGAGGTGTAAAGCTTTAACTTCAGCTGTGAAAATAGAACTCTGATTCGGTATTCTGATTGAGGTGACATGATCACCAATAACAGCAGCTGATGATACTTTGTCGCCATCCTTAGATCCATCCGTATAGATCCTTGTATATGTACTATACTTGGACTTTATTTCGGCATATTTTTGTTGGAACTGCAAGGAATTGGTATCAGATTTTTTGGTAGAAGCAAGGTCCAAAATAACAGTAGGTTTCTTAAGATGCCAAGGAGGAATGTGTGATTTACGGTTTTCTTTTATAGATTCAGAATTAATTTTTGAAGATTCCATGTGGGGTTTAATTCTAATTCCCAATGGAGGAATATGTTTCTGATGTCGGTTAAAAAATTCAACATTTTGAGGTTCTGAAATACAATTAAAAGCAGGATTTGAAGGATTGGCCAAAAGTTTAGACACATATTGTAGAGACAATTTAATTCTGCGCTTCTCAAGAGAAGGCTCCTCTGCTTCAACAAGCATTGAATCTATTGGGGATGTTCGAAAAGCCCCTAGACTAATTCTAATACCACTATTGTGAATTGCATCAAGTGGTTTTAGGTATGACTTCCTTGCTGAACCGTAAACTATAGAACCGTAATCTAATTTTGATCGCACAAGTGATCTATACAGATTGAGCAAAGTTTTTTGGTCAGCACCCCAATCAGTGCTACCAACAACCTTCAGTAGGTTCAGTGCTCTTTTACATTTAACTTTTAGTTGTTTTATGTGGGAAGTGAAATTCAGTTTGCTGTCAAACAACAAACCTAAGAATTTCACTTCCTTTACAACTTTAATGGTGTTTCCATCCATTTTCAACTCTGGATCAAGATGGTGCTTCCGGAGCTTACAAAAATGGACACAATTAGTTTTGGTCTTTGAAAACTTGAAACCGTTTTCTGTAGCCCATTTCTGGATTCTGTTTAAACACAGCTGAAGTTTCCGCTCTATAGCATTCATTTTTTTGCTGCTATAGCAGATCAAAAAATCATCAACGTACAATGAAGAATCTACCATATTCTCAATTGCATCGATGATACTATTGATCTTTATCGAGAACAGGGTAACAGACAGAATACAACCCTGAGGAACCCCCAATTCCTGTTCGTGAGGATCAGATAACGTTGACCCAACACGAACCAGAAACTGGCGGTCCTTTAAAAAGTTTTCAATAAAAAGAGGCATACGCCCTCTCAACCCCATGTTAAAAAGATCTTTTAAAATCCCATACGTCCACGTTGTATCATATGCCTTCTCTAGATCAAAGAAGATGGCGACCACATGTTCTTTTCTAGCAAAGGCATTTCGAATAAACGTTTCAAGTCTGACCAAATGATCCACAGTACTTCTCTGCTTTCTGAAACCACACTGAACATCCGCAAGCAGATTGTTCGATTCCAGAAACCAGACAAGTCGGTCATTGATCATCCTCTCCATGGTTTTGCACAGACAACTGGTTAAGGCAATAGGCCTGTAATTGCTTGGGTTGCTGTGATCTTTATCAGGCTTAGGAATAGGAATTATAGTTGCTTTACGCCAGGATGGTGGAAACTGGCCAGTCACCCAAATGCCATTAAAAATTGATAATAAAAGTTCTAGTGATGTTTGTGGCAGGTGCTTTAAAAGTTTGTAATGTATGTCATCGGGACCAGTGGCAGTATCCTTTGCTCTATGCAAAGAGTTACGCAACTCTTCCATAGAGAAAGGTTCGTTGTAATCCTCTAAATTGTTGGAGGCATATTTGATCTTTTGTTTTTCTTGTTGTTTTTTAATTTTTAGAAATTCAGGATTACAATTTTCACACGACGAATGTTTCGAAAATGTGGAGGCCAAAGTGTTTGAAATTTCTGTTTTAGATGTAATTAAGGTGTTGTTTTCCTTCAGGTGTTGTACAGTTGATTTTGTTTCTTTTCCTTTAATCTTTTTAATCATTTTCCAAATTTTAGTGATTGGAGTGTTTTGGTTAATCTTGGAAACGTAAGATTCCCAAGAACTTTTCTTTTTTTGTTTTAAAAGTCGTCTTGTTTTTGCCCGATTAATACGCAGTTTATCCAAATTATGTGTTGTAGGTGACTTGTTAAATTCCCTTTCAATTTTTTTTCGATCTTTTATAGCCTGTTTACACTCACTATCAAACCATGGTTTGGTGAAACGTTTTGGATTTGCCGAGGTTTTAGGGATGACTGTGCTTGCAATGTCAAGCAGCTCGTTTGTAAAATGTTCTATTTGGTCAGCACTATCTTGAAATTTCTCCCGTGTGAGGCGCTCAGAACAAAGCGATGAGAAAGTGTCCCAGTCAGCCTTTTTAAAGCTCCACTGGGGCACCCTCTCATCGTCCGCTGGAACTACACTCTCCAGCACAACCGGAAAGTGGTCACTCCCGCACAAGTCCTCTTCTACCTTCCAAGAATAATCGAGGAAGACAGAAGGGCATGCAATTGTAAGATCAATTGATGTATACGAACCAGATGCGGGGTGCAGGTAAGTGTCTGAACCATCATTAAACAAACACAGATCATGTTTTGTAATGAACTCTTCTACAGTTTTACCTTTTGCATCTTCTTGCCTGCAGGAATTACCCCAAAGGGGGTTATGAGCGTTAAAATCGCCCAACAAAATATATGGAGTAGGGAGCTGTTGGACCAGTAACTCAAGATCATTCAGCTGTAAAGCTTTACTTGGTGAAACGTAAATTGAACAAAGTGTTACTGTTTTGTCTAATGTTAGGCGTACCGCCACAGCCTGTAGATTTGTCTGTAATGGAACAGAACTGTGAATGATGTCGTTCCTAACTAAGACAGTCGTTCCACGAATATGAAGATCATTATCATCTGCCCAGGCATTATACGAAGTATAATGCTTAAAAGCTGAATGATCTTGAGCCTCAGGTTTCTTTAAGAGAGTTTCCTGCAGGCAAAAAGCAGCAGGTTTATATTTTTGGCTTAGAAGACCGAGTTCATTAAAATTCGCTTTAAAACCTCGACAATTCCACTGTATGATGTTTTGTTTGGGTGTATTAATCATGTTTGTTTGGCGATTTGGAAGGTGGACGTATGGGCGAAATTGCCCCAGTGTTTCTTTTCGGTGATGTTTTACGTGGGGACTTTCCCTGAGAAGAACTCAGGCATTTGGTTGAGAAGGTGTCATCGATACACTCATCGGCTGACATCTTCTCAATGCCTTCAAACATGTTGCTTGTAACAACATTTTGAAGGCGTTTTGGTAACCTATCCGATTCTTGCTTCTGTTTTTCTTTGTCTGTTTTCTTGATAAGACGTTCCTGTTGGCGTCTTTGATTCTGACTCAGATTCTGTTGGGGTCTGTGTTGTGGATTTGGTTTCGGTTTGTTTTGTTGATTCGGCTTTTCTGCTTTAGTGTTTTGTTCCTTTTGGCGTTGTGGTTTAGGTACTTCTGTTGCTTGTTCTTGTGTTTGTGCTGTATTTGGTATTTTCTCGATTGTTTGGGCTGCTGAATTTGTTTGTGTAATCTGGAATTCTGTTTCTTGTATTGTAAATGCTGTTACTAAAGATGGAATTGTTCCTTTCAGCCATGTAAACTGAGTCTGGCATTCTACTGATTTAGTTGATTTATTTATTTATTTATTTATTGGTGCTTAACGCCACATCGACAACAAAGGTCATATCGTGGCGAGAAAGTCATGAAAATGAATTAAAAGGTAATGGTCAGGACTGCTTTTAAAAAGAAAAAAATGTGTTAGATGAACGATAATACAATGAAAATGTGAAAATGAATATTCATAATGAAAGAAGAACAACAAATGTAATACAAATCAACCTATTGATACCAAATCATGATGGGAAGATTAAAAGACAAAGCTCTAAAACTTGCTAAAAAGGTTGATTTCTTTTAGAAAAGACAAAAGCTTGCGCGGACTGGTAGTGTAAAAAAGGTCTCTAAGAGACTCCACAGTGAAAAACCGCCGCCTAACGTGATCGAAATCTGTACAATCTAAAAGAATGTGTTCCACTGTCAGCCCCTGCTGACAAGGAACACATTCAGGTCGCAGAGTGCCCTCTAATAAGAAACTATGAGTGAGTCTGGTATGACCAATATGACATCTTGTAAGGATAACGTGATCTTTTCGACAAAGATGAGAAAGAGGATAATAATCAGACACAGTTGGTCGGAAACGGTGGAGCTTGTTATTGGTAGCTCCATCCCATTCCGACTGCCACAAAGACCGGATGTATTTAGAAATAAGTGGCTTGTAATCACTGTAAGGAATTGGAAAATCAGTGATTGGCTTACTCAGAGCCTTTTTCGCTGCACTGTCTGCCCTGGTGTTACCAGCAATACCAACGTGTCCAGGTAACCAGCAAAACACAATATCATATTGGTCAGACTTCATTACAGTAAGTCGTTCACGAAGTGACAAGATTAGAGGGTTCTTCAACCTGGGGCTGAGAAGAGCCTGTAAACAAGAAAGAGAATCGGAGAAGATAATGGACTTCCATTCCTCTTCAGCCTCAATCTCATCGAGCGCAAGGTCAATAGCTTTTACCTCAGCTGTAAAAATGGAACTCGTATCAGGTATCCTGGTTGAGGTGGTCTGATCACCACTAACGACAGCAGATGATACTCTATCATTATCCTTGGATCCATCTGTATAGAACATAGTGTATGCTCTATAGTGAGACTTAATCTCGGCATACGCTTGCTTAAATTGCAAAGAATTTGTGTTTGCCTTTTTAGAAGAGGCCAGATCTAAAATAATCTTGGGTTTTGACAGACGCCAAGGGGGTATATTTGGTTTACGATTTTCTGCCACAGAATCTGGAGCAACACTAGTAGCCTCCATGTGGGTTTTGATTCTGAGTCCCAGTGGAGGAATCTGTTTTGGATTTTTATCAAAAAAAACTTTATTTAGAGGTTTAAAAACATAGCAGTAAGCAGGATTTGATGGATTTGCAGATAATTTTGAGACATATTGCAAAGAGTGTTTAGTTCGACGCTTCTCAAGAGAAGGCTCGCCTGCTTCGATAAGAAGAGAATCTATAGGTGACGTACGAAACGCACCAAGGCTAATTCTGATACCACTATGATGGATGGCATCAAGAGGTTTCAGATAGGATTTCCTAGCCGAACCGTAAACCACACAACCATAATCCAACTTTGACCGTACAAGAGCTCTATACAGATGGAGCAGAGTTTTTTGGTCGGCACCCCAATCAGTGCTGCCAAGAACTTTTAGCAGATTAAGTGCTTTCTTGCATTTAATTTTTAGTTGTTTGATGTGAGACCTAAAACTTAGTTTCTCATCAAACAACAAGCCAAGGAATTTCACTTCCTTTACAACTTTAAGTGGAGTTCCATCTAAAAATAACTCCGGATCCAGGTGGTGTTTCCGGAGTTTACAGAAATGAACACAATTTGTTTTACTTTTTGAAAACTTGAAACCATTTTCAGTAGCCCAGCGCTGAACTTTGTTTAAGGATAGCTGAAGTTTGCGCTCAATAGCAGGCATTTTCTTGCCACTGTAGCAGATGAGAAAATCATCTACATACAATGAAGAATCAACATTTGTTTCAATAGCTGTCACAATGCTGTTGATTTTTATTGAAAAAAGAGTAACAGATAGAATACTACCCTGAGGTACTCCCAATTCCTGGTCGTGAGGGTCAGATAATGTTGACCCAAGACGAACCTGGAAATTGCGGTCCTTTAAAAAATTTTCAATAAAAAGTGGCATTCTGCCTCTCAACCCCATGTTGAAGAGGTCTTTTAAAATCCCATACGTCCACGTAGTGTCATATGCCTTCTCCAGATCAAAGAACACGGCGACCACGTGTTCTCTTCTGGCAAAGGCATTTCTAATAAACGTTTCAAGGCGGACTAGATGATCAACCGTGCTTCTCTGGTTTCTGAAGCCACATTGAACATCTGCCAGCAGATTGTTCGATTCCAGAAACCAAACAAGCCGGTCGTTGATCATTCTTTCCATGGTTTTACAAAGGCAACTAGTGAGTGCTATTGGTCTATAGTTGCTTGGATTGCAGTGGTCCTTATCAGGCTTGGGAATAGGAATGATTGTTGCTTTGCGCCAGGAAGATGGAAACTGGCCAGTCACCCATATATCATTAAAAATAGAAAGTAAAAGCTTGAGCGATGAATGTGGCAAATGTTTTAAAATCTGATAATGTATTTCATCAGGACCAGTTGCTGTATCTTTTGCTTTACTCAATGACGCTAGTAGCTCATCAATAGAAAATGGTTCATTATAATTTTCCTCATTATCAGATTGGAATTTTAGTTTTTGTTTCTCCTGTTGCTTTTTAACAGGGATAAATTGCGGAGTGCAATTTTCAGAAGAGGAATTTTTGGAAAAGGTAGAAGCTAGGGTGTTCGAAATATCTTTTTTAGATGTTATTTTATTATTATTATGTTCGAGGTGCTGTACTGTAGATTTTGATTCTTTACCTTTAATTTTCTTGATCATTTTCCAGACCTTTTTGATGGGGGTATTTTGATTCAATCTTGAAACATAATTTTGCCAGGACGTTTTCTTCTTTTGTTTGATGAGCCGTCGGGCTTGTGCTCGACCAATACGTAATTTATCTAAATTATTCGTCGTTGGTGACTTATTAAAATCCCGTTCCGCCTTTTTGCGTTGATGAATAGCCTGTTTGCAATCCGTGTCGAACCATGGTTTATGGAAACGTTTTGGATTTGCCGAGGTTTTAGGAATGACTTGGCTTGCAATGTCAATCAACTCTGTGGTGAAGTGTTCAATCTGGTCAGTACTGTCCTGAAATTTCTCCCGTGTGAGGCGTTCAGAACAAAGCGATGAGAAAGTGTCCCAGTCAGCCTTTTTAAAATTCCACTGGGGCACCCTCTCATCATCCGCCGGAACTACACTCTCCAACACAATCGGAAAGTGGTCACTCCCGCACAAGTCATCTTCTGACAAGGAAGACAGAAGGGCATGCAATTGTTAAATCAATTGACGTGTAAGAACCAGATGCAGGGTGCAGGTAAGTATCTGACCCATCATTGAACAAGCACAAGTCATATTTTGTAATGAACTCTTCCACAGTTTTACCTTTTGCATCTTCTTGACTGCAGGAATTACCCCAAAGGGGGCTATGTGCGTTAAAATCACCCAACAAAATGTATGGAGTTGGGAGTTGTCGAACCAGCAGCTCAAGGTCATTCAATTGTAAGGCTTTACTTGGTGAAACGTAAATAGAAAAAGTGTAACTGTTTTGTCTAAAGTTAGGCGTACCGCCACAGCCTGTAAATTTGTCTGTAATGGTACAGTACTGTGAATGATGTCGTTCCTAACCAAGACAGTCGTTCCACGAATATGAAGATCATTATCATCTGCCCAAGCATTATACGATGTATAATGCTTAAAAGCTGAATGATCCTGAGCCTCGGGTTTCTTTAAAAGAGTTTCCTGCAGGCAAAAAGCAGCAGGTTTATACTTTTGGCTGAGAAGACCAAGTTCATTAAAATTAACTCTAAAACCTCGACAATTCCACTGTATTATATTTTGTTTTGGTGTACTATGCATGTTTGGAAGGTGATTTTGAAGGTGGTCGTATGGGTGAAATTGCCCCCGTAGTTCTTTTTGGTGAAGATTTGCGTGGGGACCTTCCCTGCAATGATGGAAGGGGATTCTTTGAAAATGTTTCCGTGAGACATTCGTCCACAGACATTTCCTCGAAGGCCTCAAATCTATTTCTAGTGACAATATCTCTAGAAAATTTGGGAATTCGATCTGAAAGAGTTTTCTTTTTGTCTTTTCTGCTTTTCAGACTTTGATTCTGACTCTGATGTTGACTAGATTGTGATTGGTCACTTGACGTTTCACTAACCTTTTTGCCCTTGTTTTTGTTTTCTGTTGTTTTAGTTTGAGTAGATGAGCTATTCGTTTTTGTTGTTTGTATAATGCTAAATGGATTTATAGATTTGGGTTCTGTATTATTAAGCCATGTGAGATCTGTTTGACATTGCACTGATTTTGTTGTTGTAATAGTAGAATGTTTAATAGCGTTCGCATAAGATGATGGTGGTAAATTCATCCCCGGCATTGATATAACAAATTCCCGGGCCTCCTTAAAACTAATCTGCTTTTCACATTTTACTTTTTGTATTAGTTTTTCTTTTTTCCATACAGGGCAATCCTTAGATGATGACATGTGATTGCCCTGACAGTTGACACATTTATAATCTGTAGTAGTACAAGGCTCTTCATGGTTGAGACCACATTTAAAGCAGATTTTCTTGCCGCGACAAGAATCCTGGCCATGTCCAAACTTCTGGCACTTGAAACATCGCAGTGGATTTGGGATGTACAAATCCACTCTGACGTTCAAGTAACCAATCTTAAGTGACTTTGGAGGTCTTGTACCATCAAAGGTGCAGATGTAAGTGTTAGTTTTAATTTTGTTTCCTTGTTTGTTGATTTCAATTCGTCTTACAGAGGTGATTCCTTGAGGTTTTAATTCACATGTAATTTCATTTTCTTCCATGTCAGCTAGTTCAGGAGTTCTGATAACTCCCTTGCTACTGTTTAAAGTTTTATGATAACTTGCTTTAATACTAATGTCAATTAATTTTGTCGTATGTAAAAGATTAAATGTTTGAACTTGTCTGGAACACTGAATTAATAAATCTCCAGAGCGTAGTTTCTTTATATCCTTTACAGTTCCTGCTATACCTTTGATGGCCTTATCAAGAGCAAATGGGTTTAGATTACTTAATTTTTTATTTTCATCAGTTGAATGCAGTAGAATGAATTTTGGAAGGTTGTCTTCAGGTGGAATCAGTGATTTAATTAGTTCTTCATCAGAGTCAGAATCTCGTAGTCCAGTGTCTAAAAAAGGTCGTTTGATTTTTGGTTGTGAGGTAGCCATGTTAATATTTTAAACGTTCACTGCCCCGGCTCCCACCCACCATGGAGTCCAACAAGGGGTAGGGTTACTGCCATGCAGTGAACCCACCGGGTTGCCGGTATTCCCACATACCTGGTATGGGGCAGTATACTCAGCCAGTGTTGATACCGAAGTATGCCACTGACTGATTGGCCCGTGTGTGGAAGTGCCAGGTCTTCAGATGGCGACCATCCAACCAATCACTTTATAAAATACTGTAATTACGGTTGCCACGTGAAACTGAAACAAACAGTGCAGCAAAACTAAGTATTTGGTTAAAAAAGGAGTTTAAAAACAGCACACAATGGCAATGATGATAAATGATTAAAAGAAATGACTGATTGAATGGCCACCAAATGCCCCCCGACGTGACACCCAGTACTTTTGGGGTGGGGGCTCCCGATTGGCCAGAACGGACCATCCGACCATCCTTCTACTCCCGAAATTGGGGCCAAAGCAGTGTGTTGAACAAGATTATCTCCGAAATGGAGACCAGGGCTCCATCCCGGAGACTGCCCTAACCGGGGCCACAAGTCCTCAACTGCCAGGATTCCTTCTTCCGGGGCCTTCGGAACGCACCTCACGGGAGAACAAGGTGCCTGCCAGATGGAATTAGCAGGATTGATCATTTTGGTCCGGGGCTGCGTATTTATGTATTTCGCAGCGAACCAACTCAATTGAGCAAACCTGCCAATTAGAAATTAGCAAACCTGCCCAATTGAGCAGGCCGTCCTCTATCCGCCACCTGAGGACCCGCCTAGTAGGGGATGATCAAACCCCCCTAGGACTGATTTAGTTGATACTTTTTGTGATAGTTTTGCAGCATATGAAGGTGATGAAATATTCATACCAGGCATCGATGTTACAATATCTCTGGCCTCTTTAAAACTTACTTGCTTTTCGCATTTTATTCTTTATATAGTTTTTTCTTTTTTCCATACAGGGCAATCTTTGGATGATGACATGTGATTGCCCTGGCAGTTGACACATTTAATGGCATTGATACATGGCTCTTCTTGGTGTTGTTGGCCGCATTTAAAGCATACTGATTGACCCCTGCAGTTGTTTTGCCCATGGCCATATTTTTGGCATCTGAAGCATCGAAGTGGATTCGGTATATATAAATCCACTTTCATGCTCATGTAACCAACTCTGATCGATTTTGGTGGTTGGGCTGAATCAAATGATAAAATATAAGTATTTGTTTTGATGACTGATCCATTTTTTTTAATTTCTATATTTTTCACAGCTGTTACGCCCTGTGATTCAAGTTCTTTCTGAATTTCAAGTGTGTCAATTCCTTCTAATTCCCTAGTTCTAATTACACCCCTGCTGGAATTAAGTGTTTTATGCGGAAACGCATTCACCTCCATATCTGCTAATTTTCCTGTATTGAGTATATTAATTGCTTGGGCCTCCCTTTTACATTCTATGAGAATTCCACCAGTTCTGAGCTTTTTAACATTGTCAACAGTGCCAGCAATTCCTTTAATAGCTTTTTCTAAGGCAAAAGGGTTTATATCAGTTGCCTTTTTACTTGAGTCAGCAGCATATATTATGACAAATTTTGGCCATTTAGTTTGAATAGATGAAGTCTTTTGATCTGAGTCAGAATCACAACCATCTGAAAATAAATCTCTTCCACGTTTAAGTTTTTTGGAGTTTGAGGTATCCATGATTGTTTTGATTAATGATTCATTGCCCCGGCTCCCACCCACCACGGAGTCCAACAAGGGGTAGGGTTACTGCTATGCAGTGAACCCACCGGGTTGCCGGTATTCCCACATACCTGGTATGGGGCAGTATACTCAGCCAGTGTTGATACCGAAGTATGCCACTGGCTGATTGGCCCGTGTGTGGAGGTGCCAGGTCTTCAGATGGCGACCATCCAACCAATCACTTTATAAAACACTGTAATTACGGTTGCCACGTGAAACTGAAACAAACAGTGCAGCAGAAATACGTATTTGGTTAAAAAATCAGTTTAAAAACATCACACAATGGCAATTATGATAAATGATTAAAAGAAATGACTGATTGAATGGCCACCAAATGCCCCCCGACGTGACACCCAGTACTTTTTGGGGTGGGGGCTCCCGATTGGCCAGAACGGACCATCCGACCATCCTTCTACTCCCGAAATTGGGGCCAAAGCAGTGTGTTGAACAGCATTATCTCCGAAATGGAGACCAGGGCTCCATCCCGGAGACTGCCCTAACCGGGGCCACGAGTCCTCAACTGCCAGGATTCCTTCTTCCGGGGCCTTCGGAATGCACCTCACGGGAGAACAAGGTGCCTGCAAGATGGTATTAGCAGGGTTGATCATGTTGGTCCGGGGCTGCGTATTCGTGTATTTCGCAGCGAACCAGCTCAATTGAGCAAACCTGCCAATTAAAAATTAGCAAACCTGCCCAATTGAGCAGGCCGTCCTCTATCCGCCACCTGAGGACCCGCCTAGTAGGGGACGATCAAACCCCCCTAGGCGAAGGTGATTTGGGCCGCACTGATCTCATTCGGCATGATATTTGTACGGGTGACCATCTTCCTATTAAACAGCGGGCATATCGGCTCCCTTTTCACAAAAGGCGCGAGGTTGAGCAGCAGATAGATGTTATGCTTAAGCAAGGGGTAATTCAACCTTCCTCTAGTCCTTGGGCGGCTCCTATAGTTTTAGTTAAAAAGAAAGACAATAGTTTTCGTTTCTGCGTGGACTACCGTAAATTAAATGCCATTACAAAAAAAGATGCCTATCCTTTGCCCCGTATAGATGAGAGTTTAGAGGGTATGGCGGGGGCACAGTGGTTTTCCACTCTAGATTTGGCTTCTGGATACTGGCAAATGGAGCTAACTCCTGATGCCCGGGAGAAAACGGCTTTTACTACTGGCGTTGGGCCTATCAATTCACGGTCCTCCCTTTTGGGCTCTGTGGCGCTCCTGGGTCCTTCGAGAGGCTCATGGAGCTAGTTCTCAAAGGGCTACACTGGAAGACTTGTCTCATATATCTTGATGACGTCATCATATATGCGCGGTCTTTCCAGGAGCATATTGAACGATTACAAGAGGTTTTTACTAGAATAAGGTCTGCAGGATTAAAATTGAAACCTTCTAAGTGTGCGTTGTTTAGACGTCAGGTTTCATATTTAGGTCACATTGTTTCCGCGTCGGGTGTGTCAGCTGACCCGGAGAAAATTGCGCGCGTAACAGATTGGCCTGTTCCGACTTGCTTGAAAGATCTTCGAAGTTTTATCGGGTTATCCGCGTATTATCGAAAATATGTCTCACACTTTTCTACTTTGGCTAGTCCTTTGACCAAATTGACTCGTAAGAATGAAAAATTTGTTTGGGGCGAGGCCCAACAGGAGGCTTTTGAGATATTAAAAGACAAATTGTGTCAAAGTCCAATTTTGGCTTACCCAAATTTTGAGCACGAATTTATTCTTGACACGGATGCGAGTGATTTTGCCTCTGGTTCGGTTTTGTCACAGATTATAGAAGGCAAGGAGCAAGTAATAGCTTATTTCAGTAAAACTCATTCCCAACAAGAGAGAAATTATAGTGTTACTAGGAAGGAGTTACTGGCAGTAATTAAAAGTGTTAAACACTTTAGACATTTCCTCATTGGCAAGCATTTTACGCTGCGAACCGACCATGGGTCCCTGCAGTGGTTGTTTAATTTTAAGGAACCGGTTGGGCAGGTGGCGCGTTGGCTGGAATATCTCAGTGGGTTCGATTTTATGACGGTTCATCGTCGCGGTGAACAACATAAGAACGCAGATGCGCTGAGTAGGATTCCTTCCTGTAACAAACATGATATTAACACTGTTGAGTTTGAGTCTGCAATTCAATTGACTAAGGAAAGTCAGGGGGCTGATCCCCTTATTAAAAAAATTTCTCGAAATGAAGAAAACGGGCGAGAAACCTGGACTTGAGAAATTAAAAGGAGAATCCCCGGAGCTTCAGAGGTATGTGAGTCAGTGGGAACAATTTTTAGTGGAAAATGACATTCTTCTTCGAGAGTGGACACAAATAGGGTCCCCCAGCAAATTTTTGTGGGTGGTCCCAAAAGACTTAAGAAGTCAGGTATGTAAGGAGCATCATGACTCTTTAGTGGGTGCACATTTGGGCGTTCATAAGACATATTCTAAAATTCGAGAGCGTTTCTTTTGGATAGGTTTGCGTCGGGATGTAGAACTCGGGGTTCAGTCTTGTCCGAATTGTCAGTGTCGTAAGCCACCGGGCAAGACCAGTCGAGCTCCTATGGTAACAGATAAAGTTTCGGAGCCTATGGAACGAATTGCTTTGGATATTTTGGGGCCATTACCTGAATGCGTTCAGGGTAATTTTTACATTTTAGTTATATCAGATTATTTCTCCAAATGGACGGAGGCTTTTGCTATCCCCAATCAAAGGGCAAGTACAGTAGCCGATGTGGTAATTCGAGAGTGGATTAGTCGGTACGGAATGCCGAAATTTATTCATTCAGACCAGGGGTCAAATTTTGAATCTGATTTGTTTCAGGAAGTTTGCCGCTATTTTGAAATTAAAAAGACTCGTACCTCTCCCTATATGCCCCAAAGTGATGGCCAAGTTGAGAGGTTTAATAGAACTTTGGCGGCTATGTTAGCTTGCTTTGTAGAGGATAATCATGGCGACTGGGAATACTATCTTCCATTCGCCATGATGGCCTATAGAAGTGCCAAACATGAGACGACTGGGTTTACTCCCTTTAGTGTCATGTTTGGTAGAGAAATTACTTTACCTACAGAGTTAATCGCTGGTAAGATTCCTGATAGGGATTGGGCTCCCTCTCAATATGTTAGCGATTTGGAAAGTCGTCTAGCCCAAATATTTCAATTGGTCTCGTTGAAATGTGAATCCGAGATTAAGAGAAGAAAGAAAATATATGACAAGCGAGTTTTCGGCAAACCTTTTACCGTTGGGGATAGGTTCTGGCTTTATTTACCTAGAGTAAATAAAGGTCAGACCTCAAAATTTTGGGTTGGTCCCTACATCATAAAAAGCAAACTCTCGGACGCAAATTACCTTGTGGTTCGCGTCGGAGGAGGTAAACCCCAGGTTGTACATTTCAACCGGTTGAAGAAGTGTTTTTCACGTAATTTAAATTTGGGTGCCCCCATTGCTCCCACACCTGATAGTCCTATCGAGAGTAATGTTGACCGGCCCTCGGTGGGAGATCCTGAGGGGAGAGAGACGTTCGACGGGGAAGCTCCGACTAGTAGGCGTGGTCGTACCCTCCGGCGACCACGTCGACTAGGTTCTCAAGACTTTGTTTTTTATTAAGTATTTTTTTCTTTCTCTCTGCCTGACACCACACTTGGTATTTGAGTTAAGTGGCAGTTCTCGGGGGCCTGAATATATATATATTTTGTTGAGCGCAATAAAATGTAAAAATTTGATATTATATTTAGCGCTTATGTATTGGCCTCCGAGGTGGTGCTGCCTTTGAAGTGTATTTAGTGTGGAACCAAATTTTCATGTAGATAATGGATAGATGAGCATTATTGGCTTGTCCATAATACGAGCTTTGTTGCATTATTTTAAATTGCGTCATTTCCCTGGTGTGGGGAGTTGCCGTATTGTATTGGTTCCGAGAAATTGTTTTTTTTTTATTGGCTGTTGGAAATGGCAAATACAAGTGTGGTCGTGAAATTTCTATACCTGTTAAGATTTTTCTTAAACCCGCTGACCGGTTTGTTTTTTTATTTCGGTATGCAGGAGGGTTGGGATGTTAATAATTGGGGGGTTTTCGTGCGCGTGTGTATGGAGGGCGGTGAGAGTTATATGTTAGGGTATGATTCGGAATATAAGAGTTATGGAAGTTAAGGCACCGGTGCCAAGTATAATTGGATTTTTTTTTTTTTTTCGCGAGAGATGTGTCCGTGGTAGAAAATAAATCAATTGACGGGTCAGCTTGGTTGGAGAAATTATCTTTCGGGAAATATTGAAATGGTTGTCCTTTTTAGTTGCTGGGTCCTCATCTTATCTATGTAGAATTATTGTATGAACAAAGATACTGTTCTGTTTGTAAATTTTCTTCTTGTAGCATTATGGCTTTAATAATGGGCCATTCCTTTATAAGAAGACTTGCAGCATGGTCAGGGGAAATACCTGGACGTCTGAGTTCGCTGGAAGCATATGGTGTTCCTGGTGCAACTATCCAACAACTTGAATGGATTTGTGTGGAGAGTGCAGAGACCGTACTTGTGCAGGTTGGCGAAAATGACATTGACTGTGATACTTTTTGTTTTTCATATTTTAAACTTTCTGTCGAAAGACTTTTAGAGAATTTGTTACGCCAAGGCGTTAAAAAAAAATTATCATTCTAGGACTGTTTCCTCGTGTGAAGACCAGAGTGTCTGGTATTGTGTACGAACTCCGTAGGGTGGCTGTCACCCAGTTTTACGAAACACTTAGAAGGTCTAATGTATTTTATAAAGCCTTATTTAAGGTGTCACGTTTACATTTTGCACGAGATGGTGTGCATTTGAATAACCTGGGTCAATGTCAATACCTAAAATACCTTGCTTTGGTCTTGGAGGAGCAGTGCTCCGTTGAATAAAGGTTCTACAAATAATCTTACCAATTTCCCGGGGAAATTGTGTGAAAGCTGAATGCTTTAGAATAAATGACATAAAAAGAATTGTATGTGCCTGATAAAGGTCATTACATCCAGAAAGTGAGATGAGTTCCTTGAGAACTTTCAGTTGTAATAGAAAAGATTTAATATTCCTTTGTTTTGGAAAGATAACCTTGAACTAAACTGGGTTCTAGATGGGACCATTATAAATATTGTCATCGTTTTATGCTTGAATGAGCTCAATCTGACGCTTACATCTCCTGTTGCATGACCTCGTCGGCTTCAGGCAGTGCAGACCCTGTACGTGGGTCAGTGCTGGTCGGGGACTCATTTCGGCCTAAAGCTATGACTGATTTCCTAAACGGAACCCCAGTTGGATGGATTTAAGGTGAATTATTTAAATAGTGATTTATTAATTTTTTTAAAACGAAAATACATAGAAATTATGAAGAAAAATTTATGTGTTTTATGAGGAACCAGCGACTACTTTTATTCAGCCAACAACTATTTCAATTCAACTAGCAATTATCTGGCTATTTTTTTTTTAAATGGCCAGTATGACAAAATCTACTACCTTTGTTTGCGGAGGGGTGTATATATCTTTCCCCTTTTCCTTTTTCCTCTCCTATCTTTTTCAACAGGGACGTTGAATCTCGGGGTGGGGGTGGTGTAAGAAAAAGTGGAATTGTACAATAAGGGACACACACACGGTGTGTGCACAGTGGCCTATATCTATGTATGTATATTATATATATATGTAGGTATGGGTCTGTGTGTACATATCGAGTGTGTGTTTGCCCGCTTCAGTATTGAAAGTGCTAAAATACTCTGAGGTGGCCTTAAATTGTTACATTGATCATTAACTGATAGCGTTATGGATCAGTGGTTCTTACTTCATTGACCACTATTGTGAGAGACATGTAGTTTCTCGTGCTCGGCGGTGTTGACTTCGCACGAAATAATTGCGTCTGCAATATTATATTATTCTGAATCGGAGTCTAGTGGATCAGAACCGTGTGGAGCTTCCTATAGGTGAGTCGAATATTTATTTCTCCGTAGTTGTACCCTGCCGGGGCCGGTCATATTTTATGTAATTTACCGATCCTCGCCGTAAGCCGAAATATGTTATAAAAGGCTATATTAAATTGGTTCTAGGATTATTCACGATTGATCCAGGGCATCTTATTGCTGTTGCGATAGGATGCTATGGCCTAATCGTGATCTTTCGGCTTGGGGCGAGTTTCGGTGGCCCGATGGATTGTACCCCCCCCCCCCCTCTCCTTTTATGGCATTAGCTTGAATGTACAGACGTGAATACTGAGATAACGCTACCCTCAGTGAATATTTAGCAATATTTAGGAGGGTAGGTGGGTCACAAATAATGAAGTAACCCTTCTGCTGGGTGACATGTGAAAGTAAATATTTGGTATTGCCGTATCTTGGACTCCCCTTCTTTAGTTAAGGGTAGTAGTCATGTAGTCTGGTGTGCATATTTTAAGGCGGCATAAGTGCCAGATTGTAGGGTTTTTCCCCCTCTTTAGTAGGGGACGTAACTATTTTATGAGGAATTATGATCTCACCTTGAAGGGTGAATGAAATGAGTTGGTCTGTACAACTTGAATGTAAATCTGAATGTACTGCTGAATTGTGGGAGGGTAGAGACGATTTGGGGATTTGTGAATAAATTTGCTAATAATTTAGTGGAATTGGTTTTTTTTTTTTGTATTTTTAATTCCTATTCTGTTTCAGAGTCCTAGTCCTAACATATATCTTAACACAAAACACGGTTTAAGGGTGGATTGGAATCATAGGAAGATGTTTGTTCCTTGGTTGACTGTTGTGGCGAGGTTCTCGGTAAGGGCTCACTTATTGTAAGTGAGTCCGGCCCGAGAACAGCGGCACAGCACGGGTGCCAGGGTAGTCTGGAATAATTTTGTAGAGGTTCTAGGTGATTGATTACGCTAACTAATTTTCGGTTTGAAATTGCGAACTTGTAACTAACCCCTCGACAACAAATCTGTGCTATGGCTAGACCTTGTTTGGCTTTGTGGCGTGGCTCTCGGCCGGAACTCACTTCATGTAAGTGAGTTCGGGGCCGAGAGACTCGACACAAAGTGAGAGCAGGGCGGGGTGGGTCGAGTTTCGCTACATGAGGCGTTCAGAACAAAGCGATGAGAAAGTGTCCCAGTCAGCCTTTTTAAAGTTCCACTGGGGCACCCTCTCATCGTCCGCCGGAACTACACTCTCCAACACAATCGGAAAGTGGTCACTCCCGCACAAGTCATCTTCTGCCTTCCATGAAAAATCAAGGAAGACAGAAGGACACGCAATTATTAAATCAATTGAAGTGTAAGAACCAGATGCGGGGTGCAGGTAAGTATCTGACCCATCATTGAACAAGCACAAGTCATATTTTGTAATGAACTCTTCTACAGTTTTACCTTTTGCATCTTCTTGACTGCAGGAATTACCCCAAAGGGGGCTATGAGCGTTAAAATCACCCAACAAAATGTACGGAGTTGGGAGTTGTTGGACCAACAACTCAAGATCATTCAGTTGCAGCGATTTATTTGGCGAAACATAAATCGAACAAAGTGTAACTGTTTTGTCCAAAGTTAGGCGTACCGCTACAGCCTGTATATTTGATTGCAAAGATACAGGACTGTGAATAATGTCGTTTCTAACCAGGACAGACGTTCCTCGAATATGAAGATCATTAACATCAACCCAGGCATTATACGATATATAATGCTTAAAAGCTGAATGATCTTGAGCCTCGGGTTTCTTTAAAAGTGTTTCCTGCAGGCAAAAGGCTGCAGGTTTATATTTTTGGCTTAACAGGCCCAGCTCATTAAAATTCGCTTTAAAACCTCGACAATTCCACTGTATGATGTTGTATTTAGAAGTATTATCCATGTTTGGGTGGAGATTTCGCTGGTGGACGTATGGGAGATATTGCCCACGTATTCTTTTTTGGTGATGCTTTACGTGGGGATCTATTCTGAGAGGAGGTCGAGCGTAAGTGCTCGAATGTTTCGTCGATGCACTCACCAACTTCCATGTCTTCAAGACCCTCAAACCTGTTGCGGGTGATTGGGTCATGAAGAGCTTTAGGCAATCTTTCTGATACTTGTTTTGCTTTTTCTTGTTGCTTTTTGATTTTCTCTTGATTTCTTCTCTGACTCTGACTGAGAGGTTTGGGTTCTGGTTTTGATTTTGTTTTATTGTCATTTTTCTGTTGCGATTTTGCTGCATTGGCTTTTTTCTCTTCCGTTTTAGTTTCATCTTGTTCTTTCTTCTGATTTGTTTTAGATTTTTCTTCCATTATTGTACGTGTGGCTGGTGGTGTCTGAGTTGACTTTGGCTCTACTTGATCACTGTGATCTATTGTAAAGGCTCGAAGCAATGATGGCATTGTGCCTTTGAGCCATGTGAATTCTGTCTGGCATTCTGCAGATTTTGTTGGTTTTTGTTTATGAACTACTGTGGCATATGATGGTACTGATGTATTCATGCCAGGCATTGACGCAACAATCTCTCTGGCCTCTTGGAAACTAATTTGTTTTTCGCATTTTATTTGTTGTATTTTTTTTCCTTTTTCCAGACAGGGCAATCTTTGGAAGATGATATGTGATTGCCCTGACAGTTGACACACTTGATTGGGTTGTTGCATGGCTCTTGATGTTGTTGGCCGCATCGGAAACATATCATTTGTCCTCTGCAATTATTTTGACCGTGTCCATACTTTTGACACTTGAAGCATCTAAGTGGATTTGGAATATACAAATCCACTTTGATGTTCATGTAACCCACTTTAATAGCTTTTGGTGGTTGTGCAGAGTTGAATGTTAAAATATATGTATTGGTTTGTATTACGTTATTTATTTATTGATTTATTTATTGGTGCTTAACGCCACATCAGCAGCTACGGCTATATCGTGGCGAGAAAACGATAAAAGGGAAACATGACACTAATGAAATACAAAGATGAGTAAAAACAACTATAATAAAAATGATAAAGACAATGTAGTATGAACAGTGATGCGTGAAGAAACAAGAAATATGAATAGCTCACAAATCAACCAGGTGAATGTAAGTCTTAAAGACTCTAGTTTAAGATAATAAAAACAATTTTAAAATTTATTAAAAAGGTTGATTGATTTCAAAAATGCGAGAATCATATTCGGGCTCGTACGATAAAAAAGATCTCTCAGAGATCCTACAGAAAAATACTGCCCTCTGACATGATTAAAATCAGTACAATGTAAAAGAATGTGCTCCACTGACAACACCTGCTGGCAGGGAACACACTCTGGTCGCACAGTACCCTCCAACAAAAAGGAATGTGTTAGTCTTGTATGACCAATATGACACCGCGTCAACACTGCAAGATCCTTTCTACAAAGGTTACTAGACGGGTAGTGATCACAAATATCTGGTCGGAATCGATGGAGCTTATTATTTGTCGCCCCATCCCATTCCGCCTGCCACAGAGATTTGATGTAGTTACTAATATGTGGTTTAAAATCACTGAAAGGGATGTTAAAATCAGTGAGAGGCTTGGTTAAAGCCTGTTTTGCCGCACTGTCTGCTTTGGTGTTACCAGCGATACCAACATGTCCGGGTAACCAGCAAAACACGATATCATATTGGTCAGACATGAGAGTTGATAACCTCTCACGAAGTTCCAGAATGAGAGGGTTTTTCAACTTGGGGTTGAGTAAAGCAAGTAAAGAGGAAAGAGAGTCGGAGAAGATGATCGACTCTCTTTCCAGTGCATTCTCGATGTGCTCAAGCGCGAGTTGAATAGCTTTAACTTCAGCTGTGAAAATAGAACTCTGATTCGGTATTCTGATTGAGGCGACATGATCACCACCAACAGCAGCTGATGATACCCTGTCACCATCTTTAGATCCATCTGTATAGATCCTTTTGTATGCACTATACCTGGACTTTATTTCGGCATATTTTTGTTTGAACTGCAAGGAATTGGTATCAGATTTTTTGGAAGAAGCAAGGTCCAAAATAATTGTAGGTTTTTTAAGATGCCAAAGAGGAATGTGTGATTTACGGTTTTCTTTTATAGAATCAGAATCAATTTTGGCAGACTCCATATGGGGTTTGATTCTTATTCCCAATGGAGGAATGTGTTTCTGGTGGCGGTTATAAAATTCAGCATTTTGAGGGTCTGAAACACATTTATAAGCAGGATTTGAAGGATTGGCCAAAAGTTTAGACACATACTGGAGAGATAATTTAATTCTACGCTTCTCGAGAGAAGGCTCCTCTGCTTCAACAAGCATCGAGTCTATTGGGGATGTTCGAAAGGCCCCTAGACTAATTCTAATGCCACTATTATGAATTGCATCAAGTGGTTTGAGATATGATTTCCTTGCAGAACCATAAACTATACAACCGTAATCTAATTTTGATCGAACAAGTGATCTATACAGATGGAGCAAAGTTTTTTGGTCAGCACCCCAATCAGTGCTACCAATAACCTTCAGTAGGTTCAGTGCTCTCTTACATTTAACTTTTAGTTGTTTTATGTGGGAAGTGAAATTCAGTTTGTTGTCAAACAACAAACCTAAGAATCTCACTTCCTTAACAACCTTAATAGGACTACCATCAATTTTCAACTCCGCATCGAGGTGATGTTTCCGAAGTTTGCAAAAATGAATACAATTCGTTTTTGTCTTTGAAAATTTAAAACCATTTTCGATAGCCCACTTTTGAATCCGATTTAAACACAGCTGAAGTTTGCGCTCTATAGCATTCATCTTTTTGCTACTATAGCAGATCAAAAAGTCATCGACATACAATGACGAATCTACCATATTCTCAATTGCGTCGATGATACTATTAATTTTAATTGAAAATAGGGTAACAGATAAAATACTACCCTGAGGGACCCCCAATTCCTGCTCGTGAGGATCAGATAACGTTGACCCAACACGAACCTGGAACTGGCGGTCCTTTAAAAAGTTTTCAATAAAAAGAGGCATACGCCCTCTCAACCCCATGTTAAAAAGATCTTTTAAAATCCCAAACGTCCACGTTGTATCATATGCCTTCTCTAGATCAAAGAAGATGGCGACCACATGTTCTTTTCTAGCAAAGGCATCTCTTATAAACGTTTCAAGTCTGACCAAATGATCCACAGTACTTCTCTGGTTTCTGAAACCACACTGAACATCTGCAAGCAGATTGTTCGATTCCAGAAACCAGACAAGTCGATCATTGATCATCCTCTCCATGGTTTTG
Source organism: Pictodentalium vernedei (assembly GCA_031216915.1). Classification (NCBI taxonomy): domain Eukaryota; kingdom Metazoa; phylum Mollusca; class Scaphopoda; order Dentaliida; family Dentaliidae; genus Pictodentalium; species Pictodentalium vernedei. The sequence continues at coordinate 406,167,061 of CM062291.1, forward strand.
CACAGACAACTTGTTAAGGCAATAGGCCTATAATTACTAGGGTTGCTGTGATCCTTATCAGGCTTAGGAATGGGAATTACTATTGCTTTGCGCCAAGACGATGGAAACTGGCCAGTCACCCAAATGTCATTAAAAATAGAGAGTAAAAGTTCAAGAGATGATTGCGGCAGATGTTTTAAAATTTGATAATGTATTTCGTCGGGTCCAGTGGCGGTATCCTTCGCTCTATGTAAAGAGTTATTTAACTCTTCCACAGAGAAGGGTTCATTGTAATCCTCTAAATTATTGGAGGCAAATTTGAGCTTTTGTTTTTCTTGTTGTTTTTTAATTTTGAGAAATTCAGGATTACAATTTTCAGACGACGAATGTTTCGAAAATGTGGAGGCCAATGTATTTGAAATTTCTTTTTTTGATGTGATTAGTGTGTTGTTATCTTTCAGATGTTGAACCGTTGATTTTGTGTCTTTTCCATTAATTTTCCTTATCATTTTCCAAATTTTATTGATGGGGGTGTTTTGATTTAGTTTAGACACATATGTTTTCCAAGAACTTTTCTTTTTTTGTTGAATCAGTCGTCTTGTTTTTGCCCGATTTATACGAAGTTTGTTCAAGTTACGTGTGGTTGGTGACTTATTAAATTCCCGTTCAGTCTTTTTGCGATCTTTAATAGCCTGTTTGCAATCAGCATCAAACCATGGTTTGGTGAAACGTTTAGGATTTGCCGAGGTTTTAGGAATGACCTTGCTTGCAATGTTAAGCAACTCTGTGGTGAAATGTTCTATTTGGTCAGCACTTTCGCCAAATTTCTCCCGTGTTAGGCATTCAGAACAGAGCGACGAGAAAGTCTCCCAGTCAGCCTTTTTCAAGTTCCACTGGGGTACCCTCTCATCATCCGCCGGAACTACACTCTCCAACACAATTGGAAAGTGGTCACTCCCGCACAAGTCATCTTCTACCTTCCAAGAAAAATCAAGGAAGATAGAAGGGCATGCAATTGAAAGATCAATTGATGTATACGAACCAGATGCGGGGTGCAAATAAGTGTCTGAACCATCATTAAACAAACACAGGTCATATTTAGTAATGAACTCTTCTACAGTTTTACCTTTTACATCTTCTTGACTGCAGGAATTACCCCAAAGTGGGTTATGGGCGTTAAAATCACCCAACAAAATGTATGGAGTTGGGAGCTGTTGGACCAGCAGCTCAAGATCATTCAGTTGTAGGGTTTTACTTGGTGAAACGTAAATAGAACATAATGTAATTGTCTTGTCTAAAGTTAGGCGTACCGCTACAGCCTGTAAATTTGATTGCAAAGATACAGGACTGTGAATAATGTCGTTTCTAACTAAGACGGACGTTCCTCGAATATGAAGATCAGTTTCATCTGCCCAGGCATTATACGAAGTATAATGCTTAAAGGCTGAACGACCTTGAGCCTCGGGTTTCTTTAAAAGAGTTTCCTGCAGGCAAAAAGCTGCAGGTTTATATTTTTGACTTAAAAGACCCAGTTCATTAAAATTTGCCTTAAAACCTCGACAATTCCACTGTATTATATTATTTGTGGTTGTATTAACCATACTTGCTTGGCGATTGAGATGGCGGACGTATGGGCGAAATGGCCCCAGTAGCTTTTACAGGTGATTTTGCCTTCGGGGACTTATTCTGAGTGGAGTTCGGGCGCAAGTGCCAGAACGTATCGTCTATGCACTCGCCGACATCCATGTCTTCCAAACCCTCGAACCTGTTACGCATAACAGGGTCCTGTAAAAGTTTGGGAGTTCTGTCGGATAAATTTTTTGATTTTTCTTTTTCAAAAAGTTTCTTTTTTTCTTTTTCCAATTTCCGTCTCTGACTCTGACTCAAAGTTTGTTGCTGTGATCCTTGCGTTTGTTTGGGTTGATCGTTTTTCCTGTCTGTTGTAGATTTTTGGTCAATGTTCTGTTGTGATTTTTGTGTCTGTTTTCTCTGGATGTGGACTATTTTTTTCTCTGGTGTTTTAGCAGTATTCTCTTGTGTTTGAGTTGACTTCGGTTGATTTTGTGTGGTTTGATCGATGGTAAAAGCTTGTACAAAGGATGGAATTGTGCTGTTAGAAAGCCATGTCCATGGTGTCTGACATTCAACAGATTTAGTTTGGACTTTTTGCTTTAAGGCTGTTGCATAGGTGGGTGATGTTATATTCATTCCAGGCATTGACATTACAATGTCCCTGGCCTCCTTAAAACTAACCTGCTTCTCACATTTCACTTTTTGTATTTCCTTCTCTCGTTTCCAAACAGGGCAATCTTTGGATGAAGCTGTATGATTGCCCTGACAGTTGCAGCATTTTACGTCATTATTACAGAGTGCTTGATGTTGTTTGCCGCATTTAAAACAGGTTTCCTGTCCCCTACAATTATTCTGACCATGACCATATTTCTGGCATCTGAAGCACCGAAGTGGATTTGGGATATACAAGTCCACTCCGATGTTCAAATAACCCACTTTAATTGATTTGGGTGGTCTGGAAGAGCCGAAAGTTAAAATATAAGTATTGGTTTTGATTATGTTACCATCTTTTTTAATTTCAATTCGTTTGACGTCTGTAATGTTCTGTGACTTTAGTTCTTCTTTTATCTCCAACACATCCATGTCATAAAGTTCTCGAGTTCTCATTACACCTTTGCTGGTATTTAGGGTTTTGTGCGGAAATGCAACAACCTTGATATCTAAAATTTTATCTATTTTTAATAAATTTCTTGCCTGGAATTCTGACCTACATTCTATTAAAATTCCCCCTGATCGTAATTTTTTTATCTCCTTCACTGAGCCAGCAATACCTTTAATTGTTTTCTCCACAGCAAATGGGTTGACAGACGATACTTTTTTTCCTTCTTCTTCCGCATAAATTATGACAAATTTAGGCCAATTCTTCTCAATACTTGATGTTTCACCATCTGAGTCAGAGTCAGATATTGTCAATTTCGTTTCACAAACACGTTTTTGTTTTTTTTGTGGTATTTTTTCCATGTTTTGTTTTTTATTGTTCATTGCTCCGGCTCCCACCCACCACGGAGTCCAACAAGGGGTAGGGTTACTGCTACGCAGTGAACCCACCGGGTTGCCGGTATTCCCACATACCTGGTATGGAGCAATATACTCAGCCAGTGTTGATATCGAAGTATGCCACTGGCTGATTGGCCCGTGTGTGGAAGTGCCATGTCTTCAGATGGCGATCATCCAACCAATCACTTTATAAAACCTTGTAATTAAAGCTGCCACGTAGAACTGAATCAAACAGTAGTGCAGCAAAACTAAGTATTTGGTAAAATGTGTTAAAAACAGTACACAATGGCAATTATGATGTGTGATTAAAAGATATGACTGATTGAATGACCACCAAATGCCCCCCGACGTGACACCCAGTACTTTTTGGGGTGGGGGCTCCCGATTGGCCAGAACGGACCATCCGACCATCCTTCTACACCCGAAGTTGGGGCCAAAACAGTGTATTGAAACAGGTAATCTCCACGATGAAGATCAGGGCCAAAGCAGTGTTTACGACCTGATCTCCATCCTGGAGACCTGTCCTAACCGGGACCCAGTCTGTTCTCAACTGTCAGGATTCCTTCCTCCGAGGCCTTCAGATCGCACCTCACGGGAGAACAAGGTGCCTGCAAGATGGCATAAGCAGGATTGACCATTTTGGTCCGGGGCTGCGTATTCATATATTCCGCAGCAAACCAGCTCAATTGAGCAAACCTGCTAATTAAAAAACCAGCAAACCTGCCCAATTGAGCAGGCCGTCCTCTATCCGCCACCTGAGGACCCGCCTAGTAGGGGATGATCAAACCCCCCTAGGGTTTGTATTACGTTTCCGTCTCTTTTGATTGATATTCGTTTGACATTGTCAACACCCTGTGAATTCAACTCTTTCTGTATTTCAAGTTCATCAATGCCAGACAGTTCCCTTTTTCTTAAAACGCCTTTGCAGCTATTGAGAGTCTTATGAGCAAAGGCGTTGACTTCTAGATCCACCAGTTTATCTATTTTGAGCAAATTGATGGCCTGCATTTCTCTTTTACATTCAATTAATATTCCACCAGATCTTAGTTTTTTGACACTTTTTACATTCCCAGCAATTCCTGTAATGACTTTTTCCAATGCAAAAGGGTTGATATCTGTAGCCCTTTTACCATCGTTTGCCGCATAAGTAATAATAAATTTTGGCCAGTTGTTTATGTTAGCTGGTACTGTTTCATGATCTGAGTCAGAGTTAGATAAATATATCTCGTGCCCTCGTTTTTGTTTTTTTTGGGGTATGTTTGCCATGGTTATTTTGATAATCGTTCACTGCCTCGGCTCCCACCCACCACGGAGTCCAACAAGGGGTAGGGTTACTGCCATGCAGTGAACCCACCGGGTTGCCGGTATTCCCACATACCTGGTATGAGGCAGTATACTCAGTCAGTGTTGATGCCAAGGCATACCACTGACTGATTGGCCCGTGTGTGGAAGTGCCAGGTCTTCAGATGGCGATCATCCAACCAATCACTTTATAAAAAACACTGCAATTAAGGTTGCCACGTGCAGCTGAAACAAACAGTGCAGCAAAACTAAGTATTTGGTTAAAATATGTGTTTAAAAACAGTACACAATGGCAATTGTGATAAATGATTAAAAGAAATGACTGATTGAATGACCACCAAAGGCCCCCCGACGTGACACCCAATACTTTTTGGGGTGGGGGCTCCCGATTGGCCAGAACGGACCATCATTCTACTCCCGAAGTTGGGGCCAAAACAGTGTATTGAAACAGGTAATCTCCACGATGAGGATCAGGGCCAAAGCAGTGTTTACGACCTGATCTCCATCCTGGAGACCTGTCCTAACCGGGACCCAGTCTGTTCTCAACTGTCAGGATTCCTTCCTCCGAGGCCTTCAGATCGCACCTCACGGGAGAACAAGGTGCCTGCAAGATGGCATAAGCAGGATTGACCATTTTGGTCCGGGGCTGCGTATTCATATATTCCGCAGCAAACCAGCTCAATTGAGCAAACCTGCTAATTAAAAAACCAGCAAACCTGCCCAACTGAGCAGGCCGTCCTCTATCCGCCACCTGAGGACCCGCCTAGTAGGGGATGGTCAAACCCCCCTAGGTTGTAAGTGACATATCTATATTGGTCGAGAGAGGAAACATTTTTACTCCCGTATAAGATCAGGAGAAGTTGTTCCCCGGCAGCGGCTACTGCACTTGGTGTACTGTCATCCGCCAAAATTGTGTTGACATACTGTTGTGAGTCGCTAGTAACATCGGAGACAATTGTACTGAATACTTTCTTCTTACCAACTCGAAAGAGTGCAGAAGTAGTGTCACAACCACTTATAGAATGTGCTACAAGGAGGTTGCTTCTATGGTCACCCATTTTGGTTGCTATTTCACTAACTGAAACTAGTAAGTTTGGGGTAATGGAATACATCATGTGAATATTACATCCCGGTTGAACTCGAGAGGTAAGAATGACTAACAAGTCTGTGTCTGTTCCCACAACGACAACATTGTTGTCATCTTGAGCGATGTCAAGTGCAGTTTCGGCTATCAGTACATCAGCATCAGCCTCGGCCTGCTTGGACTGAATATTGATAGCAGATAGCCCCCGCATTAGAAGATCGATCAGTTGGGTTTTGTTCTTGGCATTTGCAAGGAAATCGGATTGGGGTGTGGTGGCTGGTAACTCGGGTGAGATATTGATATCAATGGAATACCTGTCTTTAGATCTACGGGCTTGTTCCATGCCCTTTGTCGACATTGTTCAAGCATAACCATCAGAAACAACCACGACGTTCGCCCCAAAATGTCTCACTAGATAATCGGAATATGATGTACATATGTCCTTATATGACGACTGTTTAGGCCATACAACTACCCTCAATAAAAATCCACCATCTACAACAAACAGAGAATGTTCTGGGATTTTAGTTTGCTCGGAACCGTATGTTTTGAGGATCTTACTGAGCGTGCTTTTCTGTGTCTTCCTCATTCCAGCAGAATCAAACAATGCTGGTGGTTTCGGGGCGAGTTCATATTCGAGATACTCTTCCATCTCTGCTTGTGACTGAATAACACATGTCATGCGGTTGAACAGAATTGTGGGGTCAATCACTACCTTACTTCCACGGACTTTGATGCTATTTGCCATCGATGCGAAAGACTTCACAGTGTCAACACGTCGTAGTTTGATGCTGTTGTACGTTTTGCTTACAACATTCGATACGTAACATTCACCAATTTTGCGAACTTGGTCACAGATCACAGTTTCGTCGGCCACAAGCCCGGTCGCTATAGAGACTAATTGTAGTGGATCTCTATTCTGAAAGGGGGAATGCACTCTGAGCCAGTTCAATAATTTGGTGATATCATTGGCATCAGTCAATTGTGAACTTTGACGAAGATCCCGATGTTGTTCGCCATGACCAGTGTGAACATGAACAAAATTTTCGAGAGCATTATATATCGGAAGGCAAAGAGGTAGTCCATGTACCCATTTCGCAACAGTGCTATCGGTTATTCCCCTGCCATGTGTGAGACCACCAGGGAGCTTGAACATTCTCATTAAACACTGCTCTATGGTCTGATCAGAATATATCCCGTCCCAGAATTTATCTGAGCGCCTTATGGTAAAGTAACCTTTCTCAGTGAACAACTTCAAATCATCCTGTTGCATTATTTCTGTTAGCTCATTCATCTGCTGCAAATAGAGATGAGAACTTTTTGCGTATGCAAAATGACCACCTGCGTGAAATACTGGAATCATATTGCGAACACAATATGTGTGGAGTTCCCAGTCGCCTGTGCGCTCTGCTCTCAAGAACAACTGGAGAAGACCTATTTGCTCGTAGTATTGTATCCAAAGCTTTCCTGTGCGTCCTACGGACGCATTCTGGAGCAGTTCGTGTAATTTTGACAGTAGATGGTTGACACTTTCTTGATTGACAGCGTCAGCTGTTGTACCGTCACCTCTGGCAAGTCCACAGAATATTTCATTGACTTATGTGCAGTCTATGTTATCTAGTGTTCGGCATTCTTCAAACACAAGTTTTGTAATGGCAATTTGTGTTAGCAAATGGGCACGAACTGCTCTTGAATATGCATGACCACTGATCAAATGATGGATTGACCCACCAGCATAAACAGTCCCCCAAAGTTCATCCAATCCGCTACCAGCCATGATCGAACCAATTGCTCCTAAATATGACATAATCATATGGAAGCCGCCGCCACATTACATGCCAATGCATCTTGAGTGTTGGCGAACTCCACATTATGTGATTTAATCGAACATGGAAATTGAAACAATGATGCTATAGTACGGTATTTGAATGAGAAAAGTCGATGCCGTTTGAATTTGAGTTTAGGGGGTATGGTTAATATTTCACACGTTTCACCAGTTCATTATGGAATAAATGACTATTGTTATATATCATTATAAGGCCACTGCTTTTCTGCAATTTTTGATATATAATTTAACTCCCAAAGTAGTCGTAGATTTGATTTAATGGACGTTGTGTACCGTTGTGTGTATGAAAACAATAAAAAATTTTTCGTAATTTTGTACATTTTCGTGAATATTTCACCATTGAGTGTGAGGATTGGTACAAAGTTGGCATTTTCTGTTGGGGATATGTATTCTCAATATAATTCAGCACGATATTTATGATTCTCACCCTACTAAGGCGAATAAGAATGAGAAATATGGAGCTGGTTCGAATTTTTTTTTAATTTTTTTTTTCATCAAAAAAACGCTATAACTAAAAAAGCTCAACTCGGATTCGCGGGGACTTTTCACACTTTATCCGCAATGTGTGTGCCGGAAACATATAAAAAAATCAGCTTTCTCCGATTTTTTTCCTTACTTTCTCATTTTTATGTCTAATGTGCCTGGACTACCTCCTATGCATGTAGCATTGGACCGGCATGTGACAGAGGTGGAGAGGAGACTGGGACCGATAAGAAGGCGTCGCCAAGCAGCAGAGGCGGGGAATGCTAGGCGCCAACGAGATACGACGGATGTGATGTGGTCGGCATTCATGGAGATGGACGAAGCCCACTTCCGTGCTCTCGAACGAGACGAAAGCGGCATCGGGACTTCTACGATGAGATGCCAGCTGGAGGAAGTCCTGGTGGCCCATGCAGAGGATCCGAGAGCCAGGGAAGTGAGTGCCTTCCCGGATTCACTGTACAGGCCGGCTACCCCGATGGAGACGTGCGTTGTCTGCATGGAGGATAAGGCTGTGCAGTATTTTATACAAATACCGTGTTGCCACAGACTATGTAAACTTTGTTCCATAAAGATTTATCGCGAGGACTATCTGCACAGCAAATGTCCTCTTTGCAGACAAGGATTCATACTGAAATGGAATAAAGACGGGGACAGGCCTATTACGCAGGCTGAAGAGCCTTCAGAGCTGAACAGTTTTGTAAATTTATTTTAATTATATAATACCATCAACATTTCACAAATTCGTTTTTCTTATTCTATAATTTATTGTGTGACATCCTTTTCAGTTTTTTTCTCACTAAGATCAAGACATATTTTATTTTGCTCGAACTGAACAAAATGTTGTATGACTATATATGTGTAAGAAAAAAACCTCATCCAGTTCTTTATTTATTAGTGTTTAAGGTCACATGCACAGTGGCTAATCATTGTACAGGAGCATCGACTGTCAGCTCTTTAAAATTCTAACTCTGTTCAAGACGTGCAGTATCCACCCCTATGTAGGCAACCGGGATAAAGTGCCACAACGCGGGTCGACCTCTAGTATAGAAGTTCAAACAGTCTACCACCGCGATCTCATCTATTACATTCATTATATTTTGTTTTGTTTTCCATTAAGCCGGACTTTCAGCTCTTCAACATTCTCTGTTCAAGACGTGCAGTACGCCTTAGTACATCGTGCCCCCCCCCCCCCCCCCTGTAGGCAACCGGGATAAACCTCCTTTTGGAAGTTTTCACACGGAACTTCATTAGCCACAAGTTCCCCTTAGAAGTCAAAATCCATCAGTTCTCCTTTCAAAAAGCCAAAGAACATGTGAAGCCAAGTCCTGAAGCCAAGCAAAAGTCCCAAGCCAAGACCCCCAGAAAACCAAGAAATCCTCGGAAGCCAACCGTCCATAATATCGGTCTTGCCTTTCCTTACATTACTCTCCCTCAGTTTTTCCTCAGTCCCAGAAACAAATTCGTTTCCAGTCAAAATCCACCAGAAACCGAGTTCATCTTACGCGCCAATTCGTTTCAAGAAGTTCATTTGAGACCAAGCCATGAAGAAGTTAAGTGGTCCCTTGATCAGAAGACAAGACCTTCGGCAGCCAAATCTCCTACCAGAAGTCAAGATTCGCGGCAGCCAAATCCCTGACCAGAAGTCAAGATTCCCGGAAGCCAAACCCTTGACCAGAAGTCAAGATCCCTGGAAGACAAACGTCCATTAGTGTACAATTAAAAAAATATATACACAAATTCTACATCAGAATGAAAGTATAAAAAATATGTGAAAATCGACTCGTGTAGTTGACAGCACGCACCATTGGAAGTCTGCTACAGTACCAGATCTGATAATACAATACTTTTCCCCAACTTGTGGCCAAAATGTACTTCAGTTGTTCTTATGGAAATATTATGTTATTATCAGTTCTGGTTATGGTAGAAGACTTCCAGTGGTGCCTGCCGTTATGAGTTTTATGTCATGTATTTTCCATCCCGTCCTTCATTTGGATGTATAATTTGTGCATATTCAATTCAAGGAATATAGGCGGTGGGAAAATAAACAAAATTCCATTACACCTCAGTGTATTGAAAAGGTAAAATAGAGAGTTATTATTTAGCAGAAGTTGGTGAAAATAGATAGAACAAGAATTTTGTACTCGTCAGTTTACCCAAATTCCGCACACTTGAAAGGCCTTTTGAAAACACTTTTTTTTGTTTTAAAAAAGCTGATTAAGCCAATATATTATTGTTGTTTTAAAGGTGGGGAGGGGGTCTAAACTACCCCCCCCCCCCCCCCATATGATGTATTGTGAGAATTTGGACGTGATGAAGTAAAAAAAAAATGTGAAGGTATTTATTCATTACTGTATGGACAGCAAAGTTTGTTTTGAATCGGAAAAGTATTACAGTTTTTTTCCTAAGCTCAGCAAAAAATGTTCTTCAAAACGCAGTCCAGGGAAAAATTGTGTTACACGATAAATATATTTGATGGTATTATTTTCAAAAGTTCTCTTAAACAAAACATTCGTGGTTGTCAGTGATCGTAGATGAACTTTTTCACCCGTTAAACGCAGTCGGCGATAAATGAGTCAAACTTGATCGATAGCTGCTTTAAATAAAGAATCCATGGGGCGATTTGGCATTGGCCAGAGAATATAAAACGTCATGCCTTGGCCGATTCTAGTCAAGTACGTTCACAAATTTTACACGTCTTGATCCAAAAAATTCCTAAACTATGAATACCAGGATCTACCTTTCCGACGAGGAGGGAAGCATGCCGGCACCAGGGGTGTTGTCTTTTTCGTCGGACGACGAGTCCCTGCCTCCTATGCATGTAGCATTGGACCGGCATGTGACAGAGGTGGAGAGGAGACTGAGACCGATAAGAAGGCGTCGCCAAGCAGCAGAGTCGGGGAATGCTAGGCGCCAACGAGATACGACGGATGTGATGTGGTCGGCATTCATGGATATGGACGAGGCCCGCTTCCGTGCTCTCGAACGAGACGAAAGCGGCACCGGGACTTCTACGATGAGATGCCAGCTGGAGGAAGTCCTGGTGGCCCACGCAGAGGATCCGAGAACCAGGGAAGTGATTGCCTTCCCGGATTCACTGTACAGGCCGGCCACACCGATAGAGACGTGCGTTGTCTGCATGGAGGATAAGGCTGTGCAGTATTTTATACAATTACCGTGTTGCCACAGACTATGTAAACTTTGTTCCATAAAGATTTATCGCGAGGACTATCTGCACAGCAAATGTCCTCTTTGCAAACAAGGATTCATACTGAAATGGAATAAAGACGTGGACAGGCCGATTACGCAGGCCGAAGAGCCTTTAGAGCTCAACAGTTTTGTAAATTTATTTTAATTATATAATACCATCTACATTTTACAAATTCGTTTTTCTTATTCTATAATTATTGTGTGACATCCTTTTCAGTTTTTTCTCACTAAGATCAAGACATATTTTATTTTGCTCGAACTGAACAAAATATTGTATGACTATATATGTGTAAGAAAAAAACCTCATCCAGTTCTTTATTTATTAGTGTTTAAGGCCACATGCACAGTGGCTAATCATTGTACAGGAGCATCGACTGTCAGCTCTTTGAAATTCTAACTCTGTTCAAGACGTGCAGTACCCACCCATATGTAGGCAACCGGGATAAAGTGCCACAACGCGGGTCGACCTCTAGTATAGAAGTTCAAACAGTCTACCACCGCGATCTCATCTATTACATTCATAATATTTTGTTTTGTTTTCCATTAAGCCGGACTGTCAGCTCTTCAACATTCTCTGTTCAAGACGTGCAGTACGCCTTAGTGCATCGTGCCCCCCGCACCCCTGTAGGCAACCGGGATAAACCTCCTTTTGGAAGTTTTCAAACGGAACTTCATTAGCCACAACTTCCCCTTAGAAGTCAAAATCCATCAGTTCTCCTTTCAAAAAGCCAAAGAACATGTGAAGCCAAGTCCTGAAGCCAAGCAAAAGTCCCAAGCCAAGACACCCAAAAACCAAGAAATCCTCGGAAGCCAACCGTCCATAATATCGGTCTTGCCTTTCCTTACATTACTCTCCCTCAGTCTTTCCTCAGTCCCAGAAACAAATTCGTTCCCAGTCAAAATCCACCAGAAACCGAGTTCATCTTATGAGCCAATTCGTTTCAAGAAGTTCATTTGAGACAAGCCATAAAGAAGTCAAGTGGTCCCATGATCAGCAGACACGACCTTCGGCAGCCAAATCCCCTACCAGAAGTCAAGATTCGCGGGAGCCTAATCCCTGACCAGAAGTCAAGATCCCCGGAAGGCAAACCCCTGACCAGAAGTCAAGATCCCCGGAAGACAAACGTCCATTAGTGTACAATTAAAAAAAAATATACACAAATTCTACATCAGAATGAAAGTATAAAAAAATATGTGAAAATCGACTCGTGGAGTTGACAGCACGCACCATTGGAAGTCTGCTACAGTACCAGATCTGATAATGCAATACTTTTTCCCAACTTGTGGCCAAAATGTACTTCAGTTGTTCTTATGGAAATAGTATATTATTATCAGTTCTGGTTACGGTAGAAGACTTCCAGTGGTGCCTGCCGTTATGAGTTTTAGGTCATGTATTTTCCCTCCCGTCCTTCATTTGGATGTATAATTTGTGCATATTTAATTCAAGGAATATAGGCGGTGGGAAAATAAACAAAATTCCATTACACCTCAGTGTATTGAAAAGGTAAAATACAGTGTTATTATTTCGCAGAAGTTGGTGAAAATAGATAGAACAAGAATTTTGTACTCGTCAGTTTACCCAAATTCCGCACACGTGAAAGCCCTTTTGAAAACACTTTTTTTTGTTTCAAAAAAGCTGATTTAGCCAATATATTATTGTCGTTTTAAAGGTGGGGAGGGGGGGGGATGGTCTAAACTACCCCCCCCCCCCCCACTATGAATTATTGTGAGAATTTGGACGTGATGAAGTAAAAAAAAATGTGAAGGTATTTATTCATTACTGTGTGGACAGCAAAGTTTGTTTTGAATCGGAAAAGTATTACAGTTTTTTTCCAAAGATCAGCAAAAAATGTTCTTCAAAACACAGTCCAGGGAAAAATTGTGTTACACGATAAATATATTTGATGGTATTATTTTCAAAAGTTCTCGTGAACAAAACATTCGTGGTTGTCAGTGATCGTAGATGAACTTTTGACACCCGTTAAACGCAGTCGGTGATAAATGAGTCAAACTTGATCGATAGCTGCTTTAAATAAAGAATCCATGGGGCGATTTGGCATTGGCCAGAGACTATAAAACGTCATGCCTTGGCCGATTCTAGTCAAGTACGTTCACAAATTTTACACGTCTTGATCCAAAAAAATTCCTAAACTATGAATACCAGGATCTACCTTTCCGACGAGGAGGGAAGCATGCCGGCACCAGGGGTGTTGTCTTCTTCGTCGGACGACGAGTCCCTGCCTCCTATGCATGTAGCATTGGACCAGCATGTGGCAGATGTGGAGAGGAGACTGGGACCGATAAGAAGGCGTCGCCAAGCAGCAGTGTCGGGGAATGCTAGGCGCCAACGAGATACGACTAATGTGATCTGGTCGGCATTCATGGAGATTTATTTATTTGTGCTTAACGCCACATCAGCAGCTAGGGCTATATCGTGGCGAGAAAACAGTGGTATATAAAAAGTCGTTAGCAATAATGAAGCAAAAACTGAATAAAAATAAAATTAACCACAAAAGACATGTCAAAGACAAAAATGATTAGAATAACAATGAGTAATGAAATACGGGAATACATTATAAATCAACCTGAGGAATGGAGACTTGATGAGTCGAGATTAAAAGAATAAAAACAATTTTAAAATTTTGTAAAAAGGTTGATTACTTTCAGAAATGACACAATTTTGTGTGGGCTCGTATTATAAAAGAGATCTCTAAGAGATCCAGCTGTAAAGTACTGCCCTCTAACAAGATTAAAATCAGTGCAATGTAAAAGAATGTGTTCCACTGACAACACCTGCTGACATGGAACACACTCTGGTCGCAAATTACACTCCAACAGAAAGGAATGTGTAAGTCTGGTATGACCAATATGACATCGTGTCACAATAACATGATCTTTTCTACAAAGGTTACTGGATGGGTAGTGATCAGTAATAGTTGGTCGGAAGCGATGGAGCTTGTTATTTGTCGCCCCATCCCATTCCGCCTGCCACATAGTTTTGATGTAGTTACTAATATGTGGTTTGAAATCACTGAAAGGGATCTTAAAATCAGTGAGAGGCTTGGATAAAGCCTGTTTTGCTGCACTGTCTGCTTTGGTGTTACCAGTGATACCTACATGTCCGGGTAACCAGCAAAACACGATATCATATTGGTCAGACATGAGAGTTGTTAACTTCTCACGAAGTTCCAAAATGAGAGGGTTCTTCAACTTGGGATTGAGCAAAGCAAGCAAAGAGGAAAGAGAGTCAGAAAAAATAATCGACTTCTTTTCCTGTACATTTTCAATATGTTCGAGTGCGAGTTGTAAAGCCTTAACTTCAGCTTGAAGATAGAACTTTGATTCGGTATTCTGATTGAAGTGACATGATCATCAGTGACAACAGCTGATGCTACTCTGTCACCATCTTTTGATCCGTCTGTATAGATCCTTGCATATGTACTGTACTTGGACTTAATTTCAGCATATTTCTGCTTAAACTGCAGAGAATTTGTTTCAGACTTTTTAGTAGATGCTAAGTCCAAAATAACTGTTGGCTTTTTAAGATGCCAAGGAGGAGTTTGTGGTTCACGGTTCTCTTTTATTGTAACTGGTTCAATTTTGGCAGACTCCATATGAGGTTTTATTCTAATTCCCAATGGAGGAATACGTTTCTGATGACGGTTAAAAAAATCAGTATTTTGAGGTTCTGAGACACAATTGTATGCAGGGTTGGACGGATTAGAAAGAAGTTTTGAAACATATTGGAGTGAAAGTTTAATTCTGCGCTTCTCAAGAGAAGGCTCCTCTGCCTCAACAAGCATTGAATCTATTGGTGATGTTCGAAATTATTATTATTATTATTTATTGGTGCTTAACGCCACATCAGCAGCTAAGGCCATATCGTGGCGAGAAAACATTAAAAGAAAACCATGGCAGAAACGATATTCAAAGATGAGTAAAAAACAATTATAATAAAAATGATACTCAATGTAATATGAACAGTGATGCGTGAGAAACAAGAAAGATGAATAATTCACAAATCAACCTGATGAATTTAAGTCTTAAAGACTCTAGTTAAGATAATAAAAACAGTTTTAAAATTTATTAAAAAGGTTGATTGATTTCAAAAATGAGAGAATCATATTCGGGCTAGTACGATAAAAAAGATCTCTCAGAGATCCTACAGAGAAAAACTGCCCTCTGACATGATTAAAATCTGTACAATGTAAAAGAATGTGCTCCACTGACAACACCTGCTGGCAGGGAACACATTCTGGTCGCACAGTACCCTCCAACAAAAAGGAATGTGTAAGTCTTGTATGACCAATATGACATCGCGTCAATACTGCAAGATCCTTTCTAGAAAGGTTACTAGACGGGTAGTGATCACAGATATCTGGTCGGAATCGATGGAGCTTGTTATTTGTCGCTCCATCCCAATCCGCCTGCCACACAGATTTGATGTACTTATTGATATGTGGTTTCAAATCACTGGAAGGGATGTTAAAATCAGTGAGAGGCTTGGATAAAGCCTGTTTTGCTGCACTGTCTGCCCTGGTGTTACCAGCGATACCTACATGTCCGGGTAACCAGCAAAACACGATATCATATTGGTCAGACATGAGAGTTGTCAACTTCTCACGAAGTTCCAAAATGAGAGGGTTCTTCAACTTGGGGTTGAGTAAAGCAAGTAAAGTGGAAAGAGAGTCAGAAAAAATAATCGACTTCTTTTCCTGCACATTTTCTATGTGTTCAAGCGCAAGTTGTATAGCTTTAACTTCAGCTGTGAAAATAGAACTCTGATTCGGTATTCTAATTGAGGTGATACCATCACTAGTAACAGCAGCTGATGATACTTTGTCACCATCTTTAGATCCATCTGTATAGATCCTTGTATATGCACTATACTTGGACTTTATTTCGGCATATTTTTGTTTGAACTGCAAGGAATTGGTATCAGATTTTTTGGTAGAAGCAAGGTCCAAAATAACTGTAGGTTTTTTAAGATGCCAAGGAGGAATGTGTGATTTACGGTTTTCTTTTATAGATTCAGAATCAATTTTTGCAGACTCCATGTGGGGTTTAACTCTAATTCCCAATGGAGGAATATGTTTCGGATGTCGGTTAAAAAAGTCAACATTTTGAGGTTCTGAAATACAATTAAAAGCAGGATTTGAAGGATTGGCCAAAAGTTTAGACACATATTGGAGAGACAATTTAATTCTGCGCTTCTCGAGAGAGGGCTCCTCTGCTTCAACAAGCATCGAATCTACCGGGGATGTTCGAAAAGCACCAAGGCTGATTCTTATGCCACTATTATGAATGGCATCAAGAGGTTTGAGATATGACTTTCTTGCTGAACCGTAAACCACAGAGCCGTAATCTAATTTTGATCTGACAAGTGATCTATACAGACGGAGTAATGTTTTTTGGTCAGCACCCCAATCAGTGCTACCAACTACTTTCAAAAGGTTCAGTGCCCTTTTACACTTTACCTTTAGTTGTTTTATATGAGAAGTGAAATTCAGTTTGCTGTCAAACAACAAACCCAAGAATTTCACTTCTTTAACAACATTAATTCGACTCCCGTCTATTTTCAATTCCGGATCAAGGTGGTGTTTCCGGAGCTTACAGAAATGAACGCAATTAGTTTTCGTTTTAGAGAATTTGAAGCCATTTTCTGTAGCCCACTTCTGGATTCTATTCAAACACAGCTGGAGTTTGCGCTCTATAGCATTCATTTTTTTGCTGCTATAGCAGATTAAAAAGTCATCTACATACAATGACGAATCCACCATATTCTCAATTGCACCAATAATACTATTGATTTTCACTGAAAAAAGGGTTACAGATAAAATACTTCCTTGAGGAACCCCCAACTCCTGCCAATGAGGATCAGATAACGTTGACCCAACACGAACCTGAAATTGGCGGTCCCTCAAAAAGTTTTCAATAAAAAGAGGCATACGCCCCCTCAACCGCATGTTAAAAAGATCTTTTAAAATCCCATACGTCCACGTTGTGTCATATGCCTTTTCCACGTCAAATTATTATTATTTATTGGTGCTTAACGCCACATCAGCAGCTAAGGCTATATCGTGGCGAGAAATCAGAGAAAAGTAAAAAGTCAATATTATGAAGTAAAAGATTGAATAAAAACAAAGGATCATCACAACAGACATGTCAAAGACAAGAATAATTTAAATAGCAATGAGCAATGAGATAAGTGAAAGATGTCTACTTCTAAATCAACCTAATGAACTGAGCTTGATGAGTCTAGATTAAAGGAATAAAAACAATTTTAAAATTTGTTAAAAAGGTTGATTACTTTCAAAAATGATACAATTTTGTGTGGGCTCGTATTGTAAAATAGATCTCTAAGGGATCCAACTGTGAAGTACTGCCCTCTAACAAGATTAAAATCAGTACAATTTAAGAGAATGTGCTCCACTGACAACACCTGCTGACATGGAACACATTCTGGTCGCATATTACCCTCCAACAGAAAGGAATGTGTAAGTCGTGTGTGACCAACATGACATCGTGTCAGAATAACATGATCTTTTCTACAGAGGTTACTAGATGGGTAGTGATCAAATATGTTTGGTCGGAAGCGATGGAGCTTGTTATTTGTCGCCCCATCCCATTCCGCCTGCCACATAGATTTGATGTAACAACTAATATGAGGCTTAAAATCACTGAAAGGGATCTTAAAATCAGTGAGAGGCTTGGTTAAAGCCTGTTTTGCTGCACTGTCTGCTCTGGTGTTACCAGCGATACCTACATGTCCGGGTAACCAGCAAAACACGATATCATATTGGTCAGACATGAGAGTTGTTAACTTCTCACGAAGTTCCAAAATGAGAGGGTTCTTCAACCTGGGGTTGAGCAAAGCAAGCAAAGAGGAAAGAGAGCCAGAAAAAATAATCGTCTTCTTTTCCTGTACATTTTCGATATGTTCAAGTGCAAGTTGTATAGCTTTAACTTCAGCTGTGAAAATAGAACTCTGATTCGGTATTCTGATTGAGGTGATACCATCACCAGTAACAGCAGCTGATGATACTTTGTCACCATCTTTAGATCCATCTGTATAGATCCTTGTATATGTACTATACTTGGACTTTATTTCGGCATATTTTTGTTTGAACTGCAAGGAATTGGTATCAGATTTTTTGGAAGAAGCAAGGTCCAAAATAACTGTAGGTTTTTTAAGATGCCAAGGAGGAATGTGTGATTTACGGTTTTCTTTTATAGATTCAGAATCAATTTTTGCAGACTCCATGTGGGGTTTAACTCTAATTCCCAATGGAGGAATATGTTTCGGATGTCGGTTAAAAAAGTCAACATTTTGAGGTTCTGAAATACAATTAAAAGCAGGATTTGAAGGATTGGCCAAAAGTTTAGACACATATTGGAGAGACAATTTAATTCTGCGCTTCTCGAGAGAGGGCTCCTCTGCTTCAACAAGCATCGAGTCTATTGGGGATGTTCGAAAAGCCCCTAGACTAATTCTAATACCACCATTGTGAATAGCATCAAGTGGTTTTAGGTATGACTTCCTTGCAGAACCATAAACTATAGAACCGTAGTCTAATTTTGATCGAACGAGTGACCTATACAGATGGAGCAAAGTTTTCTGGTCAGCACCCCAATCAGTGCTACCAACGACCTTCAGTAGGTTCAGAGCTTTCTTACACTTAACTTTTAGTTGTTTTATGTGGGAAGTGAAATTCAGTTTGCTGTCAAACAACAAACCTAAGAATTTCACTTCCTTAACAACTTTAATAGGACTCCCATCAAGTTTTAACTCCGGATCGAGGTGATGTTTCCGAAGCTTACAAAAATGAACACAATTTGTTTTCATCTTTGAAAATTTGAAACCGTTCTCCGTGGCCCATTTTTGAATTTTGTTTAGGCACAGCTGAAGTTTGCGCTCTATAGCATTCATTTTCTTGCTGCTGTAGCAGATTAAAAAATCATCTACATACAACGAAGAATCTACCATATTCTTAATTGTCTCGATGATGCTATTAATTTTCACCGAAAAAAGGGTAACCGATAAGATACTACCCTGAGGAACCCCCAATTCCTGCTCGTGAGGATCAGATAACGTTGACCCAACACGAACCTGAAATTGGCGGTCCTTTAAAAAGTTTTCAATAAAAATAGGCATACGCCCTCTCAACCCCATGTTAAAAAGATCTTTTAAAATCCCATACGTCCACGTTGTATCATATGCCTCCTCTGGATCAAAGAAGATGGCGACCACATGTTCTTTTCTAGCAAAGGCATTTCTAACAAACGTTTCAAGTCTGACCAAATGATCCACAGTACTTCTCTGGTTTCTGAAACCACACTGAACATCCGCAAGCAGATTGTTCGATTCCAGAAACCAGACAAGTCGGTCATTGATCATCCTCTCCATGGTTTTGCACAGACAACTGGTTAAGGCAATAGGCCTGTAATTGCTTGGGTTGCTGTGATCTTTATCAGGCTTTGGAATAGGAATTATAATTGCTTTACGCCAGGATGGTGGGAACTGGCCAGTCACCCAAATGCGATTAAAAATTGACAATAAAAGTTCCAGAGATGTTTGTGGCAGATGCTTTAAAATTTGGTAGTGAATTTCATCGGGACCAGTGGCAGTATCCTTTGCTCTATGCAAAGAGTTACGTAACTCTTCCATAGAGAATGGTTCATTGTAATCCTCTAAATTGTTGGAGGTAAATTTGATCTTTTGTTTTTCTTGCTGTTTTTTAATTTTGATAAATTCTGGATTACAATTTTTAGACGACGAATGTTTTGAAAATGTAGAGGCCAAAGTATTTGAAATTTCTGTTTTAGATGTAATTGAGGTGTTGTTTTCCTTCAGGTGTTGTACAGTTGATTTTGTTTCTTTTCCTTTAATCTTTTTAATCATTTTCCAAATTTTAGTGATAGGGGTGTTTTGGTTAATCTTAGAAATGTAAGTTTCCCAAGAACTTTTCTTTTTTTGTTTTATATGTCGTCTTGTTTTTGCCCGATTTATACGAAGTTTGTCTAAATTATGTGTAGTTGGTGACTTGTTAAATTCCCTTTCAGCTTTCTTACGATCCTTTATAGCCTGTTTACATTCAATATCAAACCATGGTTTGGTGAAACGTTTTGGATTTGCCGAGGTTTTAGGGATGACTGTGTTTGCAATGTTAAGCAGCTCGTTTGTAAAATGTTCTATTTGGTCAGCACTATCTTGAAATTTCTCCCGTGTGAGGCGTTCAGAACAAAGCGATGAAAAAGTGTCCCAGTCAGCTTTTTTCAAGTTCCACTGGGGCACTCTCTCATCGTCCGCCGGAACTACACTCTCCAATACAATTGGAAAGTGATCACTCCCGCACAAGTCATCTTCTACCTTCCACGAAAAATCGAGGAAGATAGAAGGGCATGCAATTGAAAGATCAATCGATGTATACGAACCAGATGCGGGGTGCAGATAAGTGTCTGAACCATCATTAAACAAACACAAGTCATATTTGGTAATGAACTCTTCTACACTTTTACCTTTTACGTCTTCTTGACTGCAGGAAGCTCCCCAAAGAGGGTTATGTGCATTAAAATCACCCAACAAAATGTACGGAGTTGGGAGTTGTTGGACCAGTAACTCAAGATCATTCAGCTGTAGCGTTTTACTCGGTGAAACGTAAATAGAACATAAGGTGATTGTCTTATCTAAGGTTAGGCGTACCGCTACAGCCTGTAAATTTGATTGCAAAGATACAGTACTGTGAATAATGTCGTTTCTAACGAAGACGGACGTTCCACGAATATGAAGATCAGTTTCATCTGCCCAGGCATTATACGATGTATAATGCTTAAAGGCTGAAGGATCCTGAGCCTCGGTTTTTTTTAAAAGAGTCTCCTGCAGGCAAAAAGCAGCAGGTTTATATTTTTGGCTTAGAAGACCAAGTTCATTGAAATTAGCTCTAAAACCTCGACAATTCCACTGTATGATATTATTTCTCTGTGTATTATCCATATTTGGTTGAAGTTTGGGATGGTGGACGTATGGGCGATATTGCCCCAGTGTGTTTCTTTGGTGATTTTGTTTTGGGGGACTTATTCTGAGATGTTGAGCGCAGTTGCTCGAACATTTCGTCAATGCCCTCACCGACATCCATCTTCTCAAAACCTTCAAACCTGTTACGTGTAACAGGGTCTTGAAGGGCCTTTGGTGTTCTGTCTGATAACTGTTTTTGTTTTTTTTCTTTCTCTAATTTCTTTTTTTCCAAATTTTCCTGTTTTTTTCTCTGACTCTGACTTAGATTTTGCTGCTGAGATTTCTGTATATGATCTGTTTTGGAATTTGTGTTGTCGTTTCTAGTTGATTTATTGTTGTCCTGTCTTATTTCCGCTGGTGTAGATTTTTGTTGTGAATGTTCCTTTATGTGTTGTGTCTTAATAATTTCCTGATCAGTGGTGTTTGTTTGTGTAGATCTCACTTGAGCTGAATTGTTATTTCCTATGGTAAAAGCCTGTGATGAGGTTGGTATTGCACCCTTGAGCCAAGTGTATTCAGTTTGGCATGCAATTGATTCAGTTGATTTCTTTTGCTTCAAGGTTGCTTCATGCCAGGCATTGATGTTACGATGTCTCTGGCCTCCTCAAAACTAATCTGTTTTTCACACTTTACTTTTTGTATCAACTTCTCCTTCTTCCATACAGGGCAATCCTTAGATGATGACATATGATTGCCCTGACAGTTGATACATTTAAATATTGTTGTTTCACATGGCCCATCATGAGTTAAGCTGCATTTAAAACATACTTCTTTGCCTCGGCAGGAACTCTGCCCATGCCCAAACTTTTGGCACCTGAAGCATCGAAGTGGATTTGGAACATACAAATCCACTCCGACATTCAAGTAACCAATTTTGATAGCTTTTGGTGGTTTAGTGCTATCAAAGGTGCAAATATAAGTATTGGTCTTAATTTGTTTACCCTCTTTTTTAATTTCTACCCGTCTTACAGCTGTTATTCCTTGCGGTTTCAGTTCAAGTGTAATATCTATTTCCTGCATGCCAGCCAGTTCCCGTGTTCTTATGACACCTTTGCTAGTGTTTAAGGTTTTATGATAGTCAGCTTTAATATTAAAATCCATAATTTTAGTAGTGTGTAGAAGATTTTGAACTTGAGCTTGTTTAATACACTGTATTAATATATCTCCTGATCTTAATTTTTTGATATCCTGAACAGTTCCTGCAATGCCCTTTATAGCTTTATCAAGAGCAAAGGGATTAATAGTACTAAATTTTGTAGTTTCGTCCGTTGAGTGCAGCAGAATAAATTTAGGTATGTTATCTTCAGGTGGTAATAAAGATGCGATCAAATCCTCGTCAAAGTCAGAGTTTCCTAAATCAGTAGCAGAGAAAAGTCTTTTGTTTTTGTTTGGTTTAGATGCCATGGTAGTATTATAAGTTGTTCACTGCCCCGGCTCCCACCCACCACGGAGTCCAACAAGGGGTAGGGTTACTGCCCTGCAGTGAACCCACCGGGTTGCCGGTATTCCCACATACCTGGTATGGGGCAGTATACTCAGCCAGTGTTGATACCGAAGTATGCCACTGGCTGATTGGCCCGTGTGTGGAAGTGCCAGGTCTTCAGATGGCGACCATCCAACCAATCACTTTATAAAACACTGTAATTACGGTTGCCACGTGAAACTGAAACAAACAGTGCAGCAGAAATAAGTATTTGGTTAAAAAATTAGTTTAAAAACATCACAAAATGGCAATTATGATAAATGATTAAAAGAAATGACTGATTGAATGGCCACCAAATGCCCCTCGACGTGGCACCCAGTACTTTTTGGGGTGGGGGCTCCCGATTGGCCAGAACGGACCATCCGACCATCCTTCTACTCCCGAAATTGGGGCCAAAGCAGTGTGTTGAACAAGATTATCTCCGAAATGGAGACCAAGGCTCTATCCCGGAGACTGCCCTAACCGGGGCCACGAGTCCTCAACTGCCAGGATTCCTTCTTCCGGGGCCTTCGGAATGCACCTCACGGGAGAACAAGGTGCCTGCCAGATGGTATTAGCAGGATTGATCATTTTGGTCCGGGGCTGCGTATTTATGTATTTCGCAGCGAACCAACTCAATTGAGCAAACCTGCCAATTAGAAATTAGCAAACCCGCCCAATTGAGCAGGCCGTCCCTATCCGCCACCTGAGGACCCGCCTAGTAGGGGATGATCAAACCCCCCTAGGTTCCAGGTCAAAGAAGATGGCGACCACATGTTCTTTTCTGGCAAAGGCATTTCTTATAAACGTTTCAAGTCTGACCAAATGATCCACAGTACTTCTCTGGTTTCTGAAACCACACTGAACATCCGCAAGCAGATTGTTCGATTCCAGAAACCAGACAAGTCGATCATTGATCATCCTCTCCATGGTTTTGCACAGACAACTTGTTAAGGCAATAGGCCTATAATTACTAGGGTTGCTGTGATCCTTTTCAGGCTTAGGAATGGGAATTACTATTGCTTTGCGCCAAGACGGTGGAAACTGGCCAGTCACCCAAATGTCATTAAAAATAGATAGTAAAAGTTCAAGAGATGATTGCGGCAGATGTTTTAAAAGTTGATAATGTATTTCATCGGGTCCAGTGGCAGTGTCCTTTGCTCTATGTAAAGAGGTATTTAACTCTTCCATAGAGAAATGTTCATTGTAATCCTCTAAATTATTGGAGGTAAATTTGAGCTTTTGTTTTTCTTGTTGTTTTTTTAATTTTGAGAAATTCAGGATTACAATTTTCAGAAGACGAATGTTTCGAAAATGTGGAGGCCAATTTATTTGAAATTTCTTTTTTTGATGTGATTAGTGTGTTGTTATCTTTCAGATGTTGAACCGTTGATTTTGTGTCTTTTCCATTAATTTTCCTTATCATTTTCCAAATTTTATTGATGGGGGTGTTTTGATTAAGTTTAGACACATATGTTTTCCAAGAACTTTTCTTTTTTTGTTTAATCAGTAGTCTTGTTTTTGCCCGATTTAAACGAAGTTTGTCCAAGTTACGTGTGGTTGGCGACTTATTAAATTCCCGTTCAGTCTTTTTGCGATCTTTAATAGCCTGTTTGCAATCAGCAGCAAACCATGGTTTGGTGAAACGTTTAGGATTTGCCGAGGTTTTAGGAATGACCTTGCTTGCAATGCCAAGCAACTCTGTGGTGAAATGTTCTATTTGGTCAGCACTTTTGCCAAATTTCTCCCGTGTTAGGCGTTCAGGCGACGAGAAAGTCTCCCAGTCAGCCTTTTTCAAGTTCCACTGGGGTACCTTCCCATCATCCGCCGGAACTGCACTCTCCAAAACAATTGGAAAGTGGTCACTCCCGCACAAGTCATCTTCTACCTTCCACGAAAAATCAAGGAAGATAGAAGGGCATGCAATTGAAAGATCAATTGATGTATACGAACCAGATGCGGGGTGCAAATAAGTGTCTGAACCATCATTAAACAAGCACAAGTCATATTTGGTAATGAACTCTTCTGCAGTTTTACCTTTTACATCTTCTTGACTGCAGGAATTACCACAAAGAGGGCTATGTGCGTTAAAATCACCCATCAAAATGATTGGAGTTGGGAGCTGTTTGACCAGTAACTCAAGATCATTCAGCTGTAGGGCTTTACTTGGTGAAACATAAATCGAACAAAGTGTAACTGTTTTGTTTAATGTTAGGCGTACCGCCACAGCCTGTAAATTTGTCTGTAATGGAACAGGACTCTGAATGATGTCGTTCCTAACTAAAACAGATGTTCCACGAATATGAAGATCATTTTCATCTGCCCGGGCATTATACGATGTATAATGCCTGAAAGCTGAACGATCCTGAGCCTCGGGTTTCTTTAGAAGAGTTTCCTGCAGGCAAAAGGCAGCAGGTGTATATTTTTGGCTTAGAAGGCCCAGTTCATTAAAATTCGCGCTAAAACCTCGACAATTCCACTGTATTATATTGTGTTTAGGTGTGTTGGCCATGTTTGAGTGGCGATTTTGCTGGTGGACGTATGGGAGATATTGCCCCCGTTTTTTTTGGTGAAGTCTTACGTGGGGACTTCCCCTGTAATGAAGACAGGCGTGGCTTAGACGAGAACGTGTCATCAATGCACTCATCGACTGACATTGCCTCGATGCCGTCAAACATGTTTCTCGTCACAATATTTTGAAGGCGTTTTGTGATTCTGTCTGATTCTAATATTTGTTTTTCTTTATCTTTACGGGATTTTTCTTGTCTCCTCTGACTCTGGCTCAAATTTTGCTGCTGGCTGTCTCGTTGATTTTGTTTTGACTTGTCTGACCCATTGTTCTGTACGGGTTTCAAACCTTGATTTTTACTCTTCTGTGCCGAGATGTTTGCTTGTTGATGTGTGTTTTTTGTTTTTGTTTCATTCGATGTGGAGGGAGCAGTTGAATTTGTTTGTGTGGACTTTGGTTCTGTGTGTTCAATTTGTTCTATTGTAAAGGCTTGTAAAGGGGTTGGTATACCGCCTTTAAGCCATGTATATAGTGTTTGACATTCTACTGATTTTGTTGGAATCTTTTGTTTCAGTGTTGTAGCATTTGATGGTGTTGTCATATTCATGCCAGGCATGGATGCTACAATGTCTCTGGCCTCTTTAAAGCTGACTTGTTTCTCGCATTTAATTTTTTGAATTGATTTTTCCTTCTTCCAGATAGGGCAATCTTTAGAAGATGACATGTGATTGTCCTGACAGTTTGCGCATTTTATATGTTCACTAGTACATGGCTCGTCATGTTTTAAACCACATCGAATGCAGATTGATTGGCCTCGGCAGGCGTCTTTACTGTGGCCGAATTTCTGACACCTGAAACATCGAAGCGGATTTGGAATGAACAAATCCACTTTGACATTCACATATCCTATTTTCACTGATTTGGGTGGTTGGGTTGTATTGAAGGTAAAAATGTAGGTATTGGTTTTAATAATATTCCCATCTTTTTTAATTTCAATTCTTTTAACTGTCTTAACTCCCTGAGATGCCATTTCGTTAACAATTTCAACTTCGTTAATATCAGCCAGCTCTCGAGTTCGAACTACACCTTTGCTATTATTAAGGGTCCTGTGAGGGCATGCATTTACATCTGTATCATGAATTTTTGTAACTTTTAATAAGGCCATTGACTGTTTCTCATGGACACATTCTATTAAAATACCTCCTGTTCTCATTTTTTTAACATCTTTCACCGAGCCTGCGATACTTTGTATTGATTTCTGTAAAATAAAAGGATTCATCTTATTGCTAGGTTTACTGTCATCTGCTGAGAAAATGTTGATAAATTTTGCCCATGTATTTGTTTTAGGTTGTTTTCTGTCAGGATCCAAATCTGAGTCAGAATCTAATTCCGCTGATTCATACCGTCTTTTAAATTTTGGTGTATTTTTATCCATTGTGTTGTAAATAGTTGTTCTGCCCATGACTTCCACCCTTACTCCGAGCCCAACCTAGGGGGTTAATGTCGCGGATGTCCAGCGAACAGCACCAGAAGTACACAAGCAGCATACTCCCCCAGCGTTGATGCTAATGCATACCGCTGGAGGATTGACCCGTTGAACGTCTATGGGAAGTGCCAGGCCGTGACGGCCATTCAACCAATCATTTCAGTAAAAACCAGTACAACAAAAACTACTTCTGACAAACAACGCAGACAGTGTAACAAAATGGAAGATGTCAAAAAGATATAAAAATCATTAAAAGTCAGTTTGGGTAGCAATTGTAAAACAAAACTAAAAGAAATGACCGATTGAATAACCACCCAATGCCCCCCGACGTGACACTCGATATTTTTGGGGTTGGGGGCTCCCGATTGGTCAGACCGGGCCTTCCGACCATCTGTCTACTCCCGAAATTGGGGGCAAAGCAGTGTGTTGGACATTATCTCCGAAATGGAGACAAGGGCTCCATCCCGGAGACTGCCCTAACCGGGGCCCGAGTCCTCAACTACCAGGATTCCTTCTTCCGGGGCCTTCATAACGCACCTCACGGGAGAACAAGGTGCCTGCCAGATGGTATTAGCAGGGTTGATCATTTTGGTCCGGGGCTGCGTATTCGTGTATTTCGCAGCGAACCAGCTCCATTGAGCAAACCTGCCAATCAAAAATTAGCAAACCTGCTCAATTGAGCAGGCCGTCCTCTATCCGCCACCCGAGGACCCGCCTAGTAGGGGACGATCAAACCCCCCTAGGATTCATGGAGATGGACGAGGCCCATTTCCGTGCTCTCGAACGAGACGAAAGCGGCACCGGGACTTCTACGATGAGATGCCAGCTGGAGGAAGTCCTGGTGGCCCATGCAGAGGATCCGAGAGCCAGGGAAGTGAGTGCCTTCCCGGATTCACTGTACAGGCCGGCTACCCCGATGGAGACGTGCGTTGTCTGCATGGAGGATAAGGCTGTGCAGTATTTTATACAATTACCGTGTTGCCACAGACTATGTAAACTTTGTTCCATAAAGATTTATCGCGAGGACTATCTGAACAGCAAATGTCCTCTTTGCAGACAAGGATTCATACTGAAATGGAATAAAGACGGGGGAGGCCTATTACGCAGGCCGAAGAGCCTTTAGAGCTGAACAGTTTTGTAAATTTATTTTAATTATATAATACCATCTACATTTCACAAATTCGTTTTTCTTATTCTATAATTTATTGTGTGACATCCTTTTCAGTTTTTTCTCACTAAGATCAAGACATATTTTATTTTGCTCGAACTGAACAAAATGTTGTTTGACTATATATGTGTAAGAAAAAAAACACTCATCCAGTTCTTTATTTATTAGTGGTTAAGGTCACATGCACAGTGGCTAATCATTGTACAGGAGCATCGACTGTCAGCTCTTTAAAATTCTAACTCTGTTCAAGACGTGCAGTACCCACCCCTATGTAGGCAACCGGGATAAAGTGCCACAACGCGGGTCGACCTCTAGTATAGAAGTCCAAACAGTCTACCACCGTCATCTCATCTATAACATTCATAATATTTTGTTTTGTTTTCCATTACACGTCTTGATCCAAAAAAAATTTCCTAAACTATGAATACCAGGATCTACCTTTCCGACGAGGAGGCAAGCATTCCGGCACCAGAGGTGTTGTCTTCTTCGTCGGACGACGAGTCCCTGCCTCCTATGCATGTAGCATTGGACCAGCATGTGGCAGAGGTGGAGAGGAGACTGGGACCGATAAGAAGGCGTCGCCAAGCAGCAGAGGCGGGGAATGCTAGGCGCCAACGAGACATGACGAATGTGGTGTGGTCGGCATTCATGGAGACAGACGAGGCCCACTTCCGTGCTCTCGAACGAGACGAAAGCGGCACCGGGACTTCTACGATGAGATGCCAACTGGAGGAAGTCCTGGTGGCCCACGCAGAGGATCCGAGAGCCAGGGAAGTGAGTGCCTTCCCGGATTCACTGTACAGGCCGGCCACACCGATGGAGACGTGCGTTGTCTGCATGGAGGATAAGGCTGTGCAGTATTTTATACAATTACCGTGTTGCCACAGACTATGTAAACTTTGTTCCATAAAGATTTATCGCGAGGACCATCTGCACAGCAAATGTCCTCTTTGCAGACAAGGATTCATACTGAAATGGAATAAAGACGGGGACAGGCCTATTACGCAGGCCGAAGAGCCTTTAGAGCTGAACAGTTTTGTAAATTTATTTTAATTATATAATACCATCTACATTTCACAAATTCGTTTTTCTTATTCTATAATTATTGTGTGACATCCTTTTCCGTTTTTTTCTCACTAAGATCAAGACATATTTTATTTTGCTCGAACTGAACAAAATATTGTATGACTCTATATGTGTAAGAAAAAAACCTCATCCAGTTCTTTATTTATTAGTGTTTAAGGTCACATGCACAGTGGCTAATCATTGTACAGGAGCATCGACTGTCAGCTCTTTAAATTTCTAACTCTGTTCAAGACGTGCAGTACCCACCCCTATGTAGGCAACCGGGATAAAGTGCCACAACGCGGGTCGACCTCTAGTATAGAAGTTCAAACAGTCTACCACCGCGATCTCATCTATTACATTCATAATATTTTGTTTTGTTTTCCATTAAGCCGGACTGTCAGCTCTTCAACATTCTCTGTTCAAGACGTGCAGTACGCCTTAGTGCATCGTGCCCCCCCCCCCCCCCCCCTGTAGGCAACCGGGATAAACCTCCTTTTGGAAGTTTTCAAACGAAACTTCATTGGACACAAGTTCCCCTTAGAAGTCAAAATCCATCAGTTCTCCTTTCAAAAAGCCAAAGAACATGTCTAGCCAAGTCCTGAAGCCAAGCAAAAGTCCCAAGCCAAGACACCCAGAAAACCAAGAAATCCTCGGAAGCCAACCGTCCATAATATCGGTCTTGCCTTTCCTTACATTACTCTCCCTCAGTTTTTCCTCAGTCTCAGAAACAAATTCGTTCCCAGTTAAAATCCACCAGAAACCGAGTTCATCTTACGCGCCAATTCGTTTCAAGAAGTTCATTTGAGACAAGCCATGAAGAAGTCAAGTGGTCCCATGATCAGAAGACAAGACCTTCGGCAGCCAAATCCCCTACCAGAAGTCAAGATTCGCGGCAGCCAAATCCCTGACCAGAAGTCAAGATCCCCGGAAGCCAAACCCCTGACCAGAAGTCAAGATCCCCGAAAGAGAAACGTCCATTAGTGTACAATTAAAAAAAATATACACAAATTCTACATCAGAATGAAAGTAAAAATGAAAGTGTCAATGACACTGTAGCTCAACTTGTCAAGACAAAGACATGTACATGTATAGTATGTGACACAGCAATGACAAACATCTAGGTAATGACCTGATAACAAAGGTACATATAAAGTATTGTAACGGTCTGTACATGAATACTGACCGTTGCCTGTAACAAATGTATAGGTAAAGTATTGTAAAGGTGGGTGACAGTCAGATGCTGAACTAGAAAAAATCTTTGAGTCCCAGAGTGGGTCTGACTGAACCCCAAAATATTTGTTCTCATAGCACAGTGATAACAAAGGCACCCCAAAACACACTCGTTCCTGTCCCAAGGTGAAAACAAAAGTACTCAAGAAGTTTTGTGAAGATCAGTTTATAAATACGAGCTGTATAGAACTTGTGACAAAAAACTGATTGGACCTAATTTCGGTACAAAATGGCCACTGGCAGCCATCTTGAATTTTGGACCGTACCCAGAAACACTCATTCTCATCCCAAGGAGATAACAAAGGTACCCAAGAAGTTTTGTGAAGATCGGTTCATAAATACAGCCTCTACCCTGAGCCATATTGACATGTGTGCTTACATTGTGTAAGTAGCACTGAATAAATCAAAGTTTATCTAATTTGCATAATTTCGGTACGAAAAAAAACCCCTTACAATATGTGATGTATTCCATGTTACTAAACATTCATACAAAAATTTATTCAAATCAGAACTTTCATACAGAAGTTCTATACAAAAGACTGATTGCACTAATTTTGGTACAAAATGGCTGCTGGTGGCCATCTTGAATTTCGGACCACACCCAAAAACACTCGCTCTCATCCCACGGTGTTAACAAAGGTACACAAGAAGTTTCGTAAAGATTGGTTCATAAATATGGCCTCTAGTCTGAGCTGTATAGAAGATGTGTACAAAAAACTGATTAGACCTAATTTCGGTACAAAATGGCCACTGGCAGCCATCTTGAATTTTAGACCGCACCCAGAAACACTCGTTCTCGTCCCAAGGTGATAACAAAGGTACCCAAGACATTTCGTGAAGATCAGTTCATAAATACAGACTCTAGTCTGAGCCGTATTGACATGTGTACTTACTGTGTATAAGTCACACTGAAAAAATCAAAGTTCATCTAATTTGCATAATTTCTGCATGAGAAAAAAACCCGTATTATATGTGATGCATCCCATGGTACTAAACATTCACACAAAATAATTATTCAAATCAGGGCTTTCATATGGAAGTTCTGTGCAAAAATCTGATTGCACCTAATTTTGTACAAAATGGCTGCCATCGGCCATCTTGAATTTTGGACCGGACCCAAAAACACTCGTTCTCGTCCCACGGTGATACCAAAGGTACCCAAGAAGTTTCGTAAAGATTGGTTCATAAATATGGCCTCTAGTCTGAGCTGTATAGAAGATGTGTACAAAAAACTGATTAGACCTAATTTCGGTACAAAATGGCCACTGGCAGCCATCTTGAATTTTAGACCGCACCCAGAAACACTCGTTCTCGTCCCAAGGTGATAACAAAGGTACCCAAGACATTTCGTGAAGATCAGTTCATAAATACAGACTCTAGTCTGAGCCGTATTGACATGTGTACTTACTGTGTATAAGTCGCACTGAAAAAATCAAAGTTCATCTAATTTGCATAATTTCATATGGAAGTTCTGTACAAAAAACAGATTTCTGCATCGTCGGTACAAAATGGCGGCTGGCAGCCATCTTGAATTTCGGACCGCACCCAAAAACACTCGTTCTCGTCCCACGGTCATAACAAAGGTACCCAAGAAGTTTCGTAAAGATCGGTTCATAAATACGGCCTCTAGCCCGAGCCATAGCAGCTTGGCACTTACAGCTCTGAAAGTAACACTAAATAAATCAAAGTCAGTCTAATTTGCATAATTTACGCACGAGAAAAAAACCCGTATTATATGTGATGTATCCCATGGTACTAAACATTTATACAAAACTTTATTCAAATCAGAACTTTCATACAGAAGTTCTGTACAAAAAACTGATTTTTGCATCATCGGTACAAAATGGCCACTGGCAGCCATCTTGAATTTCGGACCACACCTAAAAACACTCGTTCCCGTCCCAGGGTCATAACAAAGGTACACAAGAAGTTTCGTAAAGATCGGTTCATAAATACGACCTCTAGCCCGAGCCATAGCCAATTGTTGACGTACGGACAGACGGACAGACGGACAGACGGCCAGACGGACGGACGGACGGACAGACGGACGACGGACGACGGGCCATGACAATAGCTCAAGTTTGACTTCGTCAAAGTTGAGCTAAAAATATGTGAAAATCGACTCGTGGAGTTGACAGCACGCACCATTGGAAGTCTGCTACAGTACCAGATCTGATAATGCAATACTTTTTCCCAACTTGTGACCAAAATGTACTTCAGCTGTTCTTATGGAAATAGTATATTATTATCAGTTCTGGTTACGGTAGAAGACTTCCAGTGGTGCCTGCCGTTATGAGTTTTATGTCATGTATTTTCCCTCCCGTCCTTCATTTGGATGTATAATTTGTGCATACTTAATTCAAGGAATATAGGCGGTGGGAAAATAAACAAAATTCCATTACACCTCAGTGTATTGAAAAGGTAAAATACAGTGTTATTATTTCGCAGAAGTTGGTGAAAATAGATAGAACAAGAATTTTGTACTCGTCAGTTTACCCAAATTCCGCACACGTGAAAGCCCTTTTGAAAACACTTTTTTTTGTTTCAAAAAAGCTGATTTAGCCAATATATTATTGTCGTTTTAAAGGTGGGGGGGGGGAGGGTCTAAACTACCCCCCCCCCCCCCCCCTATGAATTATTGTGAGAATTTGAACGTGATGAAGTAAAAAAAAAAATGTGAAGGTATTTATTCATTACTGTATGGACAGCAAAGTTTGTTTTGAATAGGAAAAGTATTACAGTTTTTTTTTCCAAAGCCCAGCAAAAAATGTTCTTCAAAACACAGTCCAGGGAAAAATTGTGTTACACGATAAATATATTTGATGGCATTATTTTCAAAAGTTCTCGTAAACAAAACATTCGTGGTTGTCAGTGATCGTAGATGAAATTTTGACACCCGTTAAACGCAGTCGGTGATAAATGAGTCAAACTTGATCGATAGCTGCTTTAAATAAAGAATCCATGGGGCGATTTTGCATTGGCCAGAGACTATAAAAAGTCATGCCTTGGCCGATTCTAGTCTAGTACGTTCACAAATTTTACACGTCTTGATCCAAAAAAATTCCTAAACTATGAATACCAGGATCTACCTTTCCGACGGGGAGGGAAGCATGCCGGCACCAGGGGTGTTGTCTTCTTCGTCGGACGACGAGTCCCTGCCTCCTATGCATGTAGCATTGGACCGGCATGTGACAGATGTGGAGAGGAGACTGGGACCGACAAGAAGGCGTCGCCAAGCAGCAGAGTCGGGGAATGCTAGGCGCCAACGAGATGCGACGAATGTGATGTGGTCGGCATTCATGGAGATGGACGAGGCCCACTTCCGTGCTCTCGAACGAGACGAAAGCGGCACCGGGACTTCTACGATGAGATGCCATCTGGAGGAAG
Organism: Pictodentalium vernedei; assembly: GCA_031216915.1. NCBI lineage: Eukaryota > Metazoa > Mollusca > Scaphopoda > Dentaliida > Dentaliidae > Pictodentalium > Pictodentalium vernedei. The sequence continues at coordinate 406,200,356 of CM062291.1, forward strand.
TCCTGGTGGCCCACGCAGAGGATCCGATAGCCAGGGAAGTGAGTGCCTTCCCGGATTCACTGTACAGGCCGGCCACACCGATGGAGACGTGCGTTGTCTGCATGGAGGATAAGGCTGTGCAGTATTTTATACAATTACCGTGTTGCCACAGACTATGTAAACTTTGTTCCATAAAGATTTATCGCGAGGACTATCTGCACAGCAAATGTCCTCTTTGCAGACAAGGATTCATACTGAAATGGAATAAAGACGGGGCAGGCCTATTACGCAGGCCGAAGAGCCTTTAGAGCTGAACAGTTTTGTAAATTTATTTTAATTATATAATACCATCAACATTTCACAAATTCGTTTTTCTTATTCTATAATTTATTGTGTGACATCCTTTTCAGTTTTTTTCTCACTAAGACATATTTTATTTTGCTCGAAATGAACAAAATGTTGTATGACTATATATGTGTAAGAAAAAAAACACTCATCCAGTTCTTTATTATTTATTTATTTATTTATTGATGCTTAACGCCACATCAGCAGCTAAGGCCATATCGTGGCGAGAAGTTCTTTATTAGTGGTTAAGGTCACATGCACAGTGGCTAATCATTGTACAGGAGCATCGACTGTCAGCTCTTTAAAATTCTAACTCTGTTCAAGACGTGCAGTACCCACCCTATGTAGGCAACCGGGATAAAGTGCCACAACGCGGGTCGACCTCTAGTATAGAAGTCCAAACAGTCTACCACCGCGATCTCATCTATTACATTCATAATATTTTGTTTTGTTTTCCATTAAGCCGGACTGTCAGCTCTTCAACATTCTCTGTTCAAGACGTGCAGTACGCCTTAGTACATCGTGCCCCCCCCCCCCCCCCCCCCCCTGTAGGCAACCGGGATAAACCTCCTTTTGGAAGTTTTCAAACGAAACTTCATTGGACACAAGTTCCCCTTAGAAGTCAAAATCCATCAGTTCTCCTTTCAAAAAGCCAAAGAACATGTCTAGCCAAGTCCTGAAGCCAAGCAAAAGTCCCAAGCCAAGACACCCAGAAAACCAAGAAATCCTCGGAAGCCAACCGTCCATAATATCGGTCTTGCCTTTCCTTACATTACTCTCCCTCAGTTTTTCCTCAGTCCCAGAAGGAAATTCGTTCCCTGTCAAAATCCACCAGACACCGAGTTCAACTTACGCGCCAATTCGTTTCAATAATAAATTCGTTCCCAGTCAAAATCCACCAGAAACCGAGTTCATCTTACGCGCGAATTCGGTTCAAGAAGTTCATTTGAGACCAAGCCATGAAGAAGTCATGTGGTCCCATGATCAGAAGACAAGACCTTCGGCAGCCAAATCCCCTACCAGAAGTCAAGATTCGAGGCAGCCAAATCCCTGACCAGAAGTCAAGATCCCCGGAAGACAAACACCTGACCAGAAGTCAAGATCCCCGAAAGACAAACGTCCATTAGTGTACAATTAAAAAAAATATACACAAATTCTACATCAGAATGAAAGAATAAAAAATAAGTGAAAATCGACTGGTGGAGTTGACAGCACGCACCACTGGAAGTCTGCTACAGTACCAGATCTGAAAATACAATACTTTTTCCCAACTTGTGGCCAAAATGTACTTCAGTTGTTCTTATGGAAATAGTATATTATTATCAGTTCTGGTTACGGTAGAAGACTTCCAGTGGTGCCTGCCGTTATGAGTTTGATGTCATGTATTTTCCCTCCCGTCCTTCATTTGCATGTATAATTTGTGCATATTTAATTCAAGGAATATAGGCGGTGGGAAAATAAACAGAATTCCATTACACCTCAGTGTATTGAAAAGGTAAAATAGAGTGTTATTATTTCGCAGAATTTGGTGAAAATAGATAGAACAAGAATTTTGTACTCGTCAGTTTACCCAAATTCCGCACACTTGTAAGCCCTTTTGAAAACACTTTTTTTGTTTCAAAAAAGCTGATTTAGCCAATATATTATTGTCGTTTTAAAGGTGGGGGAGGGTCTAAACTACCCTCCCCCCCCCCCCTATGAATTATTGTGAGAATTTGGAAGTGATGAAGTAAAAAAAAATGTGAAGGTATTTATTCATTACTGTATGGACAAGCAAAGTTTGTTTTGAATCGGAAAAGTATTACAGTTTTTTTCCAAAGCTCAGCAAAAAATGTTCTTCAAAACGCATTCCAGGGAAAAATTGTGTTACACGATAAATATATTTGATGGTATTATTTTCAAAAGTTCTCGTAAACAAAACATTCGTGGTTGTCAGTGATCGTAGATGAACTTTTGACACCCGTTAAACGCAGTCGGTGATAAATGAGTCAAACTTGATCGATAGCTGCTTTACATAAAGAATCCATGGGGCGATTTGGAATTGGCCAGAGACTATAAAACGTCATGCCTTGGCCGATTCTAGTCAAGTACGTTCACAAATTTTACACGTCTTGATCCGAAAAAATTCCTAAACTATGAATACCAGGATCTACCTTTCCGACGAGGAGGGAAGCATGCCGGCACCAGGGGTGTTGTCTTCTTCGTCGGACGACGAGTCCCTGCCTCCTATACATGTAGCATTGGGCCAGCATGTGGCAGAGGTGGAGAGGAGACTGGGACCGATAAGAAGGCGTCGCCAAGCAGCAGAGTCGGGGAATGCTAGGCGCCAACGAGATACGACGAATGTGATGTGGTCGGCATTCATGGAGATGGACGAGGCCCACTTCCGTGTTCTCGAACGAGACGAAAGCGGCACCGGGACTTCTACGATGAGATGCCAGCTGGAGGAAGTCCTGGTGGCCCATGCAGAGGATCCGAGAGCCAGGGAAGTGAGTGCCTTCCCGGATTCACTGTACAGGCCGGCCACCCCGATGGAGACGTGCGTTGTCTGCATGGAGGATAAGGCTGTGCAGTATTTTATACAATTACCGTGTTGCCACAGACTATGTAAACTTTGTTCCATAAAGATTTATCGCGAGGACTATCTGCACAGCAAATGTCCTCTTCGCAGACAAGGATTCATTTATTTATTTATTGTTGCTTAACGCCACATCAGCAGCTAAGGCTATATCGTGGCGAGAAAACTACTTAAACAGCAAGTGTCAAGTATGAATTAAAATTAATTGGATAAAATATGAAACAATCACAACAAAACCTAAAATCAGGTGCAATTGAAACAGTAGTAACTAAGGTTATAAAAACCAGAATACTTATAAAATCAACCTGTTGACATTTAGACTTGTAGAATCTACGTTAAAAGAATAAAAACAAGTTTAAAATTTATTAAAAAGGTTGATTTCTTTCAAAAATGAGATTATTTTATGTGGGCACATGTGGTAAAATAAATCTCGTAGAGATTGAACTGTAAAATATTGCCCTCTAACAAGATTAAAATCAGGACAATTTAAGAGAATGTGCTCCACTGACAACACCTGCTGAGATGGAACACATTCTGGTCGCATATTACCCTCTAGCAGAAAGGAATGTGTAAGTCGTGTGTGACCAATATGACACCGTGTCAAAATAACATGATTCTTTCTACAAAGGTTACTAGATGGGTAGTGATCAGAAATAGTTGGTCGGAAGCGATGGAGCTTGTTATTAGTTGCCCCATCCCATTCCGCCTGCCACATAGATTTGATGTAGCTACTAATATGAGGCTTAAAATCACAGAAAGGAATCTTAAAATCAGTGAGAGGCTTTGTTAAAGCCTGTTTTGCCGCACGGTCTGCTTTGGTGTTACCAGCGATACCTACATGTCCAGGTAACCAGCAAAACACGATATCATATTGGTCAGACATGAGAGTCGTTAACTTCTCACGAAGTTCCAAAATGAGAGGGTTCTTCAACTTGGGGTTGAGTAAAGCAAGTAAAGAGGAAAGAGAGTCGGAGAAGATGATCGACTTTCTTTCCTGTGCATTCTCGATGTGCGCAAGTGCGAGTTGAATAGCTTTAACTTCAGCTGTGAAAATTGAACTCTGATTCGGTATTCTGATTGAGGCGACATGATCACCAGCAACAGCAGCTGATGATACCCTGTCACCATCTTTAGATCCATCTGTATAGATCCTTGTATATGCACTATACCTGGACTTTATTTCGGCATATTTTTGTTTGAACTGTAAGGAATTGGTATCAGATTTTTTGGAAGAAGCAAGGTCCAAAATAATTGTAGGTTTTTTAAGATGCCAGGGAGGAATATGTGATTTACGGTTTTCTTTTATAGAATCAGAATCAATTTTGGCAGACTCAATATGGGGTTTAATTCTAATTCCCAATGGAGGAATGTGTTTCTGGTGGCGGTTATAAAATTCAGCATTTTGAGGGTCTGAAACACAATTATAAGCAGGATTTGAAGGAGTGGCCAAAAGTTTAGACACATACTGGAGAGATAATTTAATTCTACGCTTCTCAAGAGAAGGCTCCTCTGCTTCAACAAGCATCGAGTCTATCGGGGATGTTCGAAAGACCCCTAGACTAATTCTAATACCACTATTATGAATTGCATCAAGGGGTTTGAGATATGATTTCCTTGCAGAACCATAAACTATACATCCGTAATCTAACTTTGATCGAACAAGTGATCTATACAGATGAAGCAATGTTTTTTGGTCAGCACCCCAATCAGTGCTACCAACAACCTTCAGTAGGTTCAGTGCTCTCTTCCTAGGGGGGGGTTGATCGTCCCCTACTAGGCGGGTCCTCAGGTGGCGGATAGAGGACGGCCTGCTCAATTGGGCAGGTTTGCTAATTTTTGATTGGCAGGTTTGCTCAATTGAGCTGGTTCGCTGCGAAATACACGAATACGCAGCCCCGGACCAAAATGATCAACCCTGCTAATACCATCTGGCAGGCACCTTGTTCTCCCGTGAGGTGCGTTCCGAAGGCCCCGGAAGAAGGAATCCTGGCAGTTGAGGACTCGTAGCCCCGGTTAGGGCAGTCTCCGGGATGGAGCCCTGGTCTCCATTTCGGAGATAATGTTGTTCAACACACTGCTTTGGCCCCAATTTCGGGAGTAGAAGGATGGTCGGATGGTCCGTTCTGGCCAATCGGGAGCCCCCACCCCAAAAAGTACTGGGTGTCACGTCGGGGGGCATTTGGTGGCCATTCAATCAGTCATTTCTTTTAATCATTTATCATAATTGCCATTGTGTGCTGTTTTTAAACTCATTTTTTAACCAAATACTTAGTTTTGCTGCACTGTTTGTTTCAGTTCCACGTGGCAACCGTAATTACAGTGTTTTATAAAGTGATTGGTTGGATGGTCGCCATCTGAAGACCTGGCACTTCCACACACGGGCCAATCAGCCAGTGGCATACTTCGGTATCAACACTGGCTGAGTATACTGCCCCATACCAGGTATGTGGGAATACCGGCAACCCGGTGGGTTCACTGCATGGCAGTAACCCTACCCCTTGTTGGACTCCGTGGTGGGTGGGAGCCGGGGCAGTGAACGCTTTACTACATTAACATGGATAACACAAATAAAAAACAAAAACGTGCTAGGGACTTACTCTCTACTGACTCTGACTCTGACTCGGATATAGAATGCTCAAAAAAGAATTGGCCAAAATTTATTATTATGTATGCAGCTGATGAAAATAAAAGACTCTCAGATTTGAACCCATTTTTAATAGAAAAATCGATCAAAGGGATTGCTGGTACAGTTAAAGACGCCAAGAAACTAAGATCTGGCGCTCTACTGATAGAATGTCAAAGGGAAGCTCAAGCGGTAAATTTATTGAAAACAGAAAAACTTGCAGACATTGAGGTAAACACTTTTCCGCATAAAATATTAAATAGCAGCAGGGGTGTAATAAGAACCAGAGAGTTAAATGGCATTGATGAAATGGAAATAAAAATGGAATTAAAAGCCCAAGGAGTGACCGATGTTAAAAATATACAGATTAAAAAAGATAACACACAGATTAAAACAAATACTTACATTTTAACATTCAGTTCCACTCGACCGCCAAAAGCTATCAAGGTTGGATATATGAACATCAAAGTGGATTTGTATATTCCAAATCCACTTCGATGCTTCAAATGTCAGAAGTACGGACATGGACAGAACAATTGTAGAGGTCAACAAATATGTTATCGATGTGGCCAACAACATCAGGATCCATGCAGCAATCCCATCAAGTGTGTTAACTGCCAGGGCAATCACATGTCATCGTCCAAAGATTGCCCTGTCTGGAAAAAGGAGAAAACTATTCAAAAGGTGAAATGTGAACAACAGATAAGTTTTAAAGAGGCCAGAGAAATCGTGTCATCAATGCCAGGAATGTGTGCATCATCACCATCATATGCCACAAAATTATCTCAAAAACCACCAACTCAATCAGTAGCATGCCAAACACAATACACATGGCTCAAAGGTACAATACCATCTTCAGTGCAGTCATTTACAATAGACCAATTAGAATCACCATCCACCCAAAAGAATACAGCTGACCAAACAACAGAAAAAATAACTACCGACCAAAAAGAACAACACCCTAGAAATCTATCTAAAACAGAACAAAATAAAGTACCAAAACCTAAACCTGAAAAGAATAAGCCAAATAAACCAAACCAAGACATACAACATAGCTCTCAACAAAATCTGAGTCAGAGAAGGAAACAGTCACAACAAGATAAGAGTAAAGAAAAGGAAAAGCAGAAACTAGATTCAAATAGAATATCTAAACGTCTTCAAAATGTTGTCACGAGCAACATGTTTGAAGGCATTGAGGCAATGTCAGTCGATGAGTGCATCGATGACACGTTCTCAAACAAACCGCCCCTGAGTTCGTCTCATGGAAACTCCCCACGTAAAGCATCACCTAGAAGAAACACTGGGGCAATTTCGCCCATACGTCCACCTTCTAAATCACCACTCAAAAATGGATAATACATCCAACCAAAATATTATACAGTGGAATTGTCGAGGTTTTAGAGCGAATTTTAATGAACTAGGCCTTTTGAGCCAAAAGTATAAACCTGCTGCTTTTTGCCTGCAGGAAACTCTTTTAAAGAAACCTGAGGCTCAGGATCGTTCAGCTTTTAAGCATTACACTTCGTATAATGCCTGGGCAGACGATAATGATCTTCATATTCGTGGAACGAGTGTCTTGGTTAGGAACGACATCATTCACAGTTCTGTACCATTACAGACAAATTTACAGGCTGTGGCGGTACGCCTAACTTTAGATAAAACTGTTACACTTTGTTCTATTTACGTTTCGCCAAGTAAAGCCTTACAATTGAATGACCTTGAGCAGCTGGTCCGACAACTCCCAACTCCATACATTTTGTTGGGTGATTTTAATGCACATAACCCCCTTTGGGGTAATTCTTGCAGACAGGAAGACGCAAAGGGTAAAACTGTAGAAGAGTTCATTACAAAATATGACTTGTGCTTGTTCAATGATGGGTCAGATACTTATCTGCACCCCGCATCTGGCTCTTACACTTCAATTGATCTAACAATTGCATGCCCTTCTGTCTTCCTTGATTTTTCTTGGAAGGTAGAAGGTGACTTGTGCGGGAGTGACCACTTTCCGATTGTGCTGCAGAGTGTAGTTCCGGCGGATGATGAGAGGGTGCCCCAGTGGAACTTTAAAAAGGCTGACTGGGACACTTTCTCATCGCTTTGTTCTGAACGCCTCACACGGGAGAAATTTCAGGACAGTACTGACCAGATTGAGCACTTCACCACAGAGTTGATTGACATTGCAAGCCAAGTCATTCCTAAAACCTCGGCAAATCCAAAACGTTTCCATAAACCATGGTTCGACACGGATTGCAAACAGGCTATTCATCTACGCAAAAAGGCTGAACGGGATTTTAATAAGTCACCAACGACGAATAATTTAGATAAATTACGTATTGGTCGAGCACAAGCCCGACGGCTCATCAAACAAAAGAAGAAAACGTCCTGGCAAAATTATGTTTCAAGATTGAATCAAAATACCCCCATCAAAAAGGTCTGGAAAATGATCAAGAAAATTAAAGGTAAAGAATCAAAATCTACAGTACAGCACCTCGAACATAATAATAATAAAATAACCTCTAAAAAAGATATTTCGAACACCCTAGCTTCTACGTTTTCCAAAAATTCCTCTTCTGAAAATTGCACTCCGCAATTTATCCCTGTTAAAAAGCAACAGGAGAAACAAAAACTAAAATTCCAATCTGATAATGAGGAAAATTATAATGAACCATTTTCTATTGATGAGCTACTAGCGTCATTGAGTAAAGCAAAAGATACAGCAACTGGTCCTGATAAAATACATTATCAGATTTTAAAACATTTGCCAAATTCATCGCTCAAGCTTTTACTTTCTATTTTTAATGATATATGGGTGACTGGCCAGTTTCCATCTTCCTGGCGCAAAGCAACAATCATTCCTATTCCCAAGCCTGATAAGGACCACAGCAATCCAAGCAACTATAGACCAATATATATTTATTTATTTATTGGTGCTTAACGCCACATCGACAACAAAGGTCATATCGTGGCGAGAAAGTCATGAAAATGAGTTAAAAGGTAATGGTCAGGACTGCTTTTAAAAAGAAAAAATTGTGATAGATGAACGATAATACAATGAAAATGTGAAAATGAATATTCATAATGAAAGAAGAACAACAAATATAATACAAATCAACCTATTGATACCAAATCATGATGGGAAGATTAAAAGACAAAGCTCTAAAACTTGCTAAAAAGGTTGATTTCTTTTAGAAAAGACAAAAGCTTGCGCGGACTGGTAGTGTAAAAAAGGTCTCTAAGACTCCACAGTGAAAAACCGCCGCCTAACGTGATCGAAATCTGTACAATCTAAAAGAATGTGTTCCACTGTCAGCCCCTGCTGACAAGGAACACATTCAGGTCGCAGAGTGCCCTCTAATAAGAAACTATGAGTGAGTCTGGTATGACCAATATGACATCTTGTAAGGATAACGTGATCTTTTCGACAAAGATGAGAAAGAGGATAATAATCAGACACAGTTGGTCGGAAACGGTGGAGCTTGTTATTGGTAGCTCCATCCCATTCCGACTGCCACAAAGACCGGATGTATTTAGAAATAAGTGGCTTGTAATCACTGTAAGGAATTGGAAAATCAGTGATTGGCTTACTCAGAGCCTTTTTCGCTGCACTGTCTGCCCTGGTGTTACCAGCAATACCAACGTGTCCAGGTAACCAGCAAAACACAATATCATATTGGTCAGACTTCATTACAGTAAGTCGTTCACGAAGTGACAAGATTAGAGGGTTCTTCAACCTGGGGTTGAGAAGAGCCTGTAAACAAGAAAGAGAATCGGAGAAGATAATGGACTTCCATTCCTCTTCAGCCTCAATCTCATCGAGCGCAAGGTCAATAGCTTTTACCTCAGCTGTAAAAATGGAACTCGTATCAGGTATCCTGGTTGAGGTGGTCTGATCACCACTAACGACAGCAGATGATACTCTATCATTATCCTTGGATCCATCTGTATAGAACATAGTGTATGCTCTATAGTGAGACTTAATCTCGGCATACGCTTGCTTAAATTGCAAAGAATTTGTGTTTGCCTTTTTAGAAGAGGCCAGATCTAAAATAACCTTGGGTTTTGACAGACGCCAAGGGGGTATATTTGGTTTACGATTTTCTGCCACAGAATCTGGAGCAACACCAGTAGCCTCCACGTGGGTTTTGATTCTGAGTCCCAGTGGAGGAATCTGTTTTGGATTTTTATCAAAAAAAACTTTATTTAGAGGTTCAAAAACATAGCAGTAAGCAGGATTCGATGGATTTGCAGATAATTTTGAGACATATTGCAAAGAGAGTTTAATTCGACGCTTCTCAAGAGAAGGCTCGCCTGCTTCGATAAGAAGAGAATCTATAGGTGACGTACGAAACGCACCAAGGCTAATTCTGATACCACTATAATGGACGGCATCAAGAGGTTTCAGATAGGACTTCCTAACCGAACCGTAAACCACACAACCATAATCCAACTTTGACCGTACAAGAGCTCTATACAGATGGAGCAGAGTTTCTTGGTCGGCACCCCAATCAGTGCTGCCAACAACTTTTAGCAGATTAAGTGCTTTCTTGCATTTAATTTTTAGTTGTTTGATGTGAGACCTAAAACTTAGTTTCTCATCAAACAACAAGCCAAGGAATTTCACTTCCTTTACAACTTTAAGTGGAGTTCCATCTAAAAATAACTCCGGATCCAGGTGGTGTTTCCGGAGTTTACAGAAATGAACACAATTTGTTTTACTTTTTGAAAACTTGAAACCATTTTCAGTAGCCCAGCGCTGAACCTTGTTTAAGGATAGCTGAAGTTTGCGCTCAATAGCAGGCATTTTCTTGCCACTGTAGCAGATGAGGAAATCATCTACATACAATGAAGAATCAACATTTGTTTCAATAGCTGTCACAATGCTGTTGATTTTTATTGAAAAAAGAGTAACAGATAGAATACTACCCTGAGGTACTCCCAATTCCTGGTCGTGAGGGTCAGATAATGTTGACCCAAGACGAACCTGGAAATTGCGGTCCTTTAAAAAATTTTCAATAAAAAGTGGCATTCTGCCTCTCAACCCCATGTTGAAGAGGTCTATTAAAATCCCATACGTCCACGTAGTGTCATATGCCTTCTCCAGATCAAAGAACACGGCGACCACGTGCTCTTTTCTGGCAAAGGCATTTCTGATAAACGTTTCAAGGCGGACTAGATGATCAACCGTGCTTCTCTGGTTTCTGAAGCCACATTGAACATCTGCCAGCAGATTGTTCGATTCCAGAAACCAAACAAGCCGATCGTTGATCATTCGTTCCATGGTTTTGCAAAGGCAACTAGTGAGTGCTATTGGTCTATAGTTGCTTGGATTGCTGTGGTCCTTATCAGGCTTGGGAATAGGAATGATTGTTGCTTTGCGCCAGGAAGATGGAAACTGGCCAGTCACCCATATATCATTAAAAATAGAAAGTAAAAGCTTGAGCGATGAATTTGGCAAATGTTTTAAAATCTGATAATGTATTTCATCAGGACCAGTTGCTGTATCTTTTGCTTTACTCAACGACGCTAGTAGCTCATCAATAGAAAATGGTTCATTATAATTTTCATCATTATCAGTTTGGAATTTTAGTTTTTGTTTCTCCTGTTGCTTTTTAACAGGGATAAATTGCGGAGTGCAATTTTCAGAAGAGGAATTTTTGGAAAACGTAGAAGCTAGGGTGTTCGAAATATCTTTTTTAGATGTTATTTTATTATTATTATGTTCGAGGTGCTGTACTGTAGATTTTGATTCTTTACCTTTAATTTTCTTGATCATTTTCCAGACCTTTTTGATGGGGGTATTTTGATTCAATCTTGAAACATAATTTTGCCAGGACGTTTTCTTCTTTTGTTTGATGAGCCGTCGGGCTTGTGCTCGACCAATACGTAATTTATCTAAATTATTCGTCGTTGGTGACTTATTAAAATCCCGTTCAGCCTTTTTGCGTAGATGAATAGCCTGTTTGCAATCCGTGTCGAACCATGGTTTATGGAAACGTTTTGGATTTGCCGAGGTTTTAGGAATGACTTGGCTTGCAATGTCAATCAACTCTGTGGTGAAGTGCTCAATCTGGTCAGTACTGTCCTGAAATTTCTCCCGTGTCAGGCGTTCAGAACAAAGCGATGAGAAAGTGTCCCAGTCAGCCTTTTTAAAGTTCCACTGGGGCACCCTCTCATCATCCGCCGGAACTACACTCTCCAGCACAATCGGAAAGTGGTCACTCCCGCACAAGTCACCTTCTACCTTCCAAGAAAAATCAAGGAAGACAGAAGGGCATGCAATTGTTAGATCAATTGAAGTGTAAGAGCCAGATGCGGGGTGCAGATAAGTATCTGACCCATCATTGAACAAGCACAAGTCATATTTTGTAATGAACTCTTCTACAGTTTTACCCTTTGCGTCTTCTTGTCTGCAAGAATTACCCCAAAGGGGGTTATGTGCATTAAAATCACCCAACAAAATGTATGGAGTTGGGAGTTGTCGGACCAGCTGCTCAAGGTCATTCAGTTGTAAGGCTTTACTTGGCGAAACGTAAATAGAACAAAGTGTAACAGTTTTGTCTAAAGTTAGGCGTACCGCCACAGCCTGTAAATTTGTCTGTAATGGTACAGAACTGTGAATGATGTCGTTCCTAACCAAGACACTCGTTCCACGAATATGAAGATCATTATCGTCTGCCCAGGCATTATACGAAGTGTAATGCTTAAAAGCTGAATGATCCTGAGCCTCAGGTTTCTTTAAAAGAGTTTCCTGCAGGCAAAAAGCAGCAGGTTTATACTTTTGGCTCAAAAGGCCTAGTTCATTAAAATTCGCTCTAAAACCTCGACAATTCCACTGTATAATATTTTGTTTGGATGTATTATCCATTTTTGAGTGGTGATTTAGAAGGTGGACGTATGGGCGAAATTGCCCCAGTGTTTCTTCTAGGTGATGTTTTACGTGGGGATTTTCCATGAGACGAACTCAGGGGCGGTTTGTTTGAGAACGTGTCATCGATGCACTCATCGACTGACATTGCCTCAATGCCTTCAAACATGTTGCTCGTGACAACATTTTGAAGACGTTTAGATATTCTATTTGAATCTAGTTTCTGCTTTTCCTTTTCTTTACTCTTATCTTGTTGTGACTGTTTCCTTCTCTGACTCAGATTTTGTTGAGAGCTATGTTGTATGTCTTGGTTTGGTTTATTTGGCTTATTCTTTTCAGGTTTAGGTTTTGGTACTTTATTTTGTTCTGTTTTAGGTAGATTTCTAGGGTGTTGTTCTTTTTGGTCGGTAGTTATTTTTTCTGTTGTTTGGGCAGCTGTATTCTTTTGGGTGGATGGTGATTCTAATTGGTCTATTGTAAATGACTGCACTGAAGATGGTATTGTACCTTTGAGCCATGTGTATTGTGTTTGGCATGCTACTGATTGAGTTGGTGGTTTTTGAGATAATTTTGTGGCATATGATGGTGATGATGCACACATTCCTGGCATTGATGACACGATTTCTCTGGCTTCTTTAAAACTTATCTGTTGTTCACATTTCACCTTTTGAATAGTTTTCTCTTTTTTCCAGACAGGGCAATCTTTGGACGATGACATGTGATTGCCCTGGCAGTTAACACACTTGATGGGATTGCTGCATGGATCCTGATGTTGTTGGCCACATCGATAACATATTTGTTGACCTCTACAATTGTTCTGTCCATGTCCGTACTTCTGACATTTGAAGCATCGAAGTGGATTTGGAATATACAAATCCACTTTGATGTTCATATATCCAACCTTGATAGCTTTTGGCGGTCGAGTGGAACTGAATGTTAAAATGTAAGTATTTGTTTTAATCTGTGTGTTATCTTTTTTAATCTGTATATTTTTAACATCGGTCACTCCTTGGGCTTTCAATTCCATTTTTATTTCCATTTCATCAATGCCATTTAACTCTCTGGTTCTTATTACACCCCTGCTGCTATTTAATATTTTATGCGGAAAAGTGTTTACCTCAATGTCTGCAAGTTTTTCTGTTTTCAATAAATTTACCGCTTGAGTTTCCCTTTGACATTCTATCAGTAGAGCGCCAGATCTTAGTTTCTTGGCGTCTTTAACTGTACCAGCAATCCCTTTGATCGATTTTTCTATTAAAAATGGGTTCAAATCTGAGAGTCTTTTATTTTCATCAGCTGCATACATGATAATAAATTTTGGCCAATTCTTTTTTGAGCATTCTATATCCGAGTCAGAGTCAGAGTCAGTAGAGAGTAAGTCCCTAGCACGTTTTTGTTTTTTATTTGTGTTATCCATGTTAATGTAGTAAAGCGTTCACTGCCCCGGCTCCCACCCACCACGGAGTCCAACAAGGGGTAGGGTTACTGCCATGCAGTGAACCCACCGGGTTGCCGGTATTCCCACATACCTGGTATGGGGCAGTATACTCAGCCAGTGTTGATACCGAAGTATGCCACTGGCTGATTGGCCCGTGTGTGGAAGTGCCAGGTCTTCAGATGGCGACCATCCAACCAATCACTTTATAAAACACTGTAATTACGGTTGCCACGTGGAACTGAAACAAACAGTGCAGCAAAACTAAGTATTTGGTTAAAAAATGAGTTTAAAAACAGCACACAATGGCAATTATGATAAATGATTAAAAGAAATGACTGATTGAATGACCACCAAATGCCCCCCGACGTGACACCCAGTACTTTTGGGGTGGGGGCTCCCGATTGGCCAGAACGGACCATCCGACCATCCTTCTACTCCCGAAATTGGGGCCAAAGCAGTGTGTTGAACAACATTATCTCCGAAATGGAGACCAGGGCTCCATCCCGGAGACTGCCCTAACCGGGGCTACGAGTCCTCAACTGCCAGGATTCCTTCTTCCGGGGCCTTCGGAACGCACCTCACGGGAGAACAAGGTGCCTGCCAGATGGTATTAGCAGGGTTGATCATTTTGGTCCGGGGCTGCGTATTCGTGTATTTCGCAGCGAACCAGCTCAATTGAGCAAACCTGCCAATTAGAAATTAGCAAACCTGCCCAATTGAGCAGGCCGTCCTCTATCCGCCACCTGAGGACCCGCCTAGTAGGGGATGATCAAACCCCCCTAGGCTATAGACCAATAGCACTCACTAGTTGCCTTTGCAAAACCATGGAAAGAATGATCAACGATCGGCTTGTTTGGTTTCTGGAATCGACCAATCTGCTGGCAGATGTTCAATGTGGCTTCAGAAACCAGAGAAGCACGGTTGATCATCTAGTCCGCCTTGAAACGTTTATCAGAAATGCCTTTGCCAGAAAAGAGCACGTGGTCGCCGTGTTCTTTGATCTGGAGAAGGCATATGACACTACGTGGCCGTATGGGATTTTAAAAGACCTCTTCAACATGGGGTTGAGAGGCAGAATGCCACTTTTTATTGAAATTTTTTTAAAGGACCGCAATTTCCAGGTTCGTCTTGGGTCAACATTATCTGACCCTCACGACCAGGAATTGGGAGTACCTCAGGGTAGTATTCTATCTGTTACTCTTTTTTCAATAAAAATCAACAGCATTGTGACAGCTATTGAAACAAATGTTGATTCTTCATTGTATGTAGATGATTTCCTCATCTGCTACAGTGGCAAGAAAATGCCTGCTATTGAGCGCAAACTTCAGCTATCCTTAAACAAGGTTCAGCGCTGGGCTACTGAAAATGGTTTCAAGTTTTCAAAAAGTAAAACAAATTGTGTTCATTTCTGTAAACTCCGGAAACACCACCTGGATCCGGAGTTATTTTTAGATGGAACTCCACTTAAAGTTGTAAAGGAAGTGAAATTCCTTGGCTTGTTGTTTGATGAGAAACTAAGTTTTAGGTCTCACATCAAACAACTAAAAATTAAATGCAAGGAAGCACTTAATCTGCTAAAAGTTGTTGGCAGCACTGATTGGGGTGCCGACCAAAAAACTCTGCTCCATCTGTATAGAGCTCTTGTACGGTCAAAGTTGGATTATGGTTGTGTGGTTTACGGTTCGGCTAGGAAATCCTATCTGAAACCTCTTGATGCCATCCATCATAGTGGTATCAGAATTAGCCTTGGTGCGTTTCGTACGTCACCTATAGATTCTCTTCTTATCGAAGCAGGCGAGCCTTCTCTTGAGAAGCGTCGAATTAAACTCTCTTTGCAATATGTCTCAAAATTATCTGCAAATCCATCGAATCCTGCTTACTGCTATGTTTTTAAACCTCTAAATAAAGTTTTTTTTGATAAAAATCCAAAACAGATTCCTCCACTGGGACTCCGAATCAAAACCCACATGGAGGCTACTGGTGTTGCTCCAGATTCTGTGGCAGAAAATCGTAAACCAAATATACCCCCTTGGCGTCTGTCACAACCCAAGGTTATTTTAGATCTGGCCTCTTCTAAAAAGGCAAACACAAATTCTTTGCAATTTAAGCAAGCGTATGCCGAGATTAAGTCTCACTATAGAGCATACACTATGTTCTATACAGATGGATCCAAGGATAATGATAGAGTATCATCTGCTGTTGTTAGTGGTGATCAGACCACCTCAACCAGGATACCTGATACGAGTTCCATTTTTACAGCTGAGGTAAAAGCTATTGACCTTGCGCTCGATGAGATTGAGGCTGAAGAGGAATGGAAGTCCATTATCTTCTCCGATTCTCTTTCTTGTTTACAGGCTCTTCTCAACCCCAGGTTGAAGAACCCTCTAATCTTGTCACTTCGTGAACGACTTACTGTAATGAAGTCTGACCAATATGATATTGTGTTTTGCTGGTTACCTGGACACGTTGGTATTGCTGGTAACACCAGGGCAGACAGTGCAGCGAAAAAGGCTCTGAGTAAGCCAATCACTGATTTTCCAATTCCTTACAGTGATTACAAGCCACTTATTTCTAAATACATCCGGTTTTTGTGGCAGTCGGAATGGGATGGAGCTACCAATAACAAGCTCCACCGTTTCCGACCAACTGTGTCTGATTATTATCCTCTTTCTCATCTTTGTCGAAAAGATCACGTTATCCTTACAAGATGTCATATTGGTCATACCAGACTCACTCATAGTTTCTTCTTAGAGGGCACTCTGCGACCTGAATGTGTTCCTTGTCAGCAGGGGCTGACAGTGGAACACATTCTTTTAGATTGTACAGATTTCGATCACGTTAGGCGGCGGTTTTTCACTGTGGAGTCTCTTAGAGACCTTTTTTACACTACCAGTCCGCGCAAGCTTTTGTCTTTTCTAAAAGAAATCAACCTTTTTAGCAAGTTTTAGAGCTTTGTCTGTTAATCTTCCCATCATGATTTGGTATCAATAGGTTGATTTGTATTATATTTGTTGTTCTTCTTTCATTATGAATATTCAATTTCACATTTTCATTGTATTATCGTTCATCTATCACAATTTTTTTCTTTTTAAAAGCAGTCCTGACCGTTACCTTTTAACTCATTTTCATTACTTTCTCGCCACGATATGACCTTTGTTGTCGATGTGGCGTTAAGCACCAATAAATAAATAATAAATAAATACAGTGCTCTCTTACATTTAACTTTTAGTTGTTTTATGTGGGAAGTGAAATTCAGTTTGTTGTCAAACAACAAACCTAAGAATTTCACTTCCTTAACAACTTTAATAGGACTGCCATCAATTTTCAGCTTATAGCAGCTCAAAAAGTCATCGACATACAATGACGAATCTACCATATTCTCAATTGCATCGATGATGCTATTAATTTTAATTGAAAAGAGGGTAACGGACAAAATACTACCCTGAGGAACCCCCAATTCCTGCTCGAGAGGATCAGATAACGTTGACCCAACACGAACCTGAAATTGGTGGTCCTTTAAAAAGTTTTCAATAAAAAGAGGCATACGCCCTCTCAACCCCATCTTAAAAAGATCTTTTAAAATCCCATACCTCCACGTTGTATCGTATGCCTTCTCCAGATCAAAGAAGATGGCGACCACATGTTCTTTTCTGGCGAAGGCATTTCTTATAAACGTTTCAAATCTAGCCAAATGATCCACAGTACTTCTCTGGTTTCTGAAACCACACTGAACATCTGCAAGCAGATTGTTCAATTCCAGAAACCAGACAAGTCGATCATTGATCATCCTCTCCATGGTTTTGCACAGACAACTTGTTAATGCAATAGGCCTATAATTACTCGGGTTGCTGTGATCCTTATCAGGCTTAGGAATGGGAATTACTATTGCTTTGCGCCAAGACGGTGGAAACTGGCCAGTCACCCAAATGTCATTGAAAATAGATAGTAAAAGTTCAAGAGATGATTGCGGCAGATGTTTTAAAATTTGATAATGTATTTCATCGGGTCCAGTGGCAGTATCCTTTGCTCTATGTAAAGAGTTGTTGAACTCTTCCACAGAGAAAGGTTCGTTGTAATCCTCTAAATTATTGGAGGTAAATTTGAGCTTTTGTTTTTCTTGTTGTTTTTTAACTTTGAGAAATTCAGGATTACAATTTTCAGACGACGAATGTTTCGAAAATGTGGAGGCCAATTTATTTGAAATTTCTTTTTTTGATGTGATTAATGTGTTGTTATCTTTCAGATGTTGAACCGTTGATTTTGTGTCTTTTCCGTTAATTTTCCTTATCATTTTCCAAATTTTATTGATGGGGGTGTTTTGATTAAGTTTAGACACATATGTTTCCCAAGAACTTCTCTTTTTTTGTTTAATCAGTCATCTTGTTTTTGCCCGATTTATACGAAGTTTGTCCAAGTTACGTGTGGTTGGTGACTTATTAAATTCCCGTTCAGTCTTTTTGCGATCTTTAATAGCCTGTTTGCAATCAGTATCAAACCATGGTTTGGTGAAACGTTTTGGATTTGTCGGGGTTTTAGGAATGACCTTGCTTGCAATGTCAAACAGTTCTGTGGTGAAATGTTCTATTTGGTCAGCACTTTTGCCAAATTTCTCCCGTGTTAGGCGTTCAGAACAGAGCGACGAGAAAGTCTCCCAGTCAGTCTTTTTCAAGCTCCACTGGGGCACCCTCTCATCATCCGCCGGAACTACACTCTCCAACACAATTGGAAAGTGGTCACTCCCGCACAAGTTATCTTCTACCTTCCAAGAAAAATCAAGGAAGATAGAAGGGCATGCAATTGAAAGATCAATTGATGTGTACGAACCAGATGCGGTGTGCAAATAAGTGTCTGAACCATCATTAAACAAGCACAAGTCATATTTGGTAATGAACTCTTCTGCAGTTTTACCTTTTACATCTTCTTGACTGCAGGAATTACCCCAAAGAGGGCTATGTGCGTTAAAATCACCCAACAAAATGTATGGAGTCGGGAGCAGTTTGACCAGTAACTCAAGATCATTCAGCTGTAGGGCTTTACTTGGTGAAACATAAATCGAACAAAGTGTTACTGTTTTGCTTAATGTTAGGCGTACTGCCACAGCCTGTAAATTTGTCTGTAATGGAACAGAACTGTGAATGATGTCGTTCCTAACTAAAACAGATGTTCCACGAATATGAAGATCATTATCATCTGCCCAGGCATTATACGATGTATAATGCTTGAAAGCTGAATGATCCTGAGCCTCGGGTTTCTTTAGAAGAGTTTCCTGCAGGCAGAAGGCAGCAGGTTTATATTTTTGGCTTAGAAAGCCCAGTTCATTAAAATTCGCTCTAAAACTTCGACAATTCCACTGTATTATATTGTGGTTAGGTGTGTTGGCCATGTTTGAGTGCCGATTTTGCAGGTGGACGTATGGGAGATATTGCCCCCGTATTCTTTTTTGGTGATGCTTTACGTGGAGATCTATTCTGAGAGGAAGTCGAGCGTAAGTGCTCGAATGTTTCGTCGATGCACTCACCAACTTCCATGTCTTCAAGACCCTCAAACCTGTTGCGGGTAATTGGGTCTTGAAGAGCTTTTGGTAATCTGTCTGATGCTTGTTTTGTTTTCTCCAGTTTCTTTTTTAGTTTTTCTTTGTTTTTTCTTTGACTCTGACTCAGAGGTTGGGGTTCTGGTTTTGATTTACTTTGGTCAATTTTCAGTTCAAATGTTGCTTCCCTCTCTTTTTTCTCTTCCGTTTTAGTTCCAATTTTATCCTTCTTCTGATTTGGTTTCGATTTCTTTTCTTCTGTTGCTGTGCGAGTGGTTGGCGGAGTTTGAGTTGACTTTGGTTCAACTTGATCACTGTGATCTATAGTGGAGGCCCGAAGCAAAGATGGCACTGTACCTTTGAGCCATGTGAGTTCTGTTTGGCATTCCGAAGATTTTGTTGTTATTTTTTTTTTTGAACTACTGTAGCATATGATGGAATAGATGCATTCATGCCAGGCATTGATGCAACAATTGCTCTGGCCTCCTGGAAACTAATTTGTTTTTCACTTTTTATTTTCTGGATGGTTTTCCCTTTTTGCCAGACAGGGCAATCTTTTGAAAATGATACGTGATTGCCCTGACAATTTATACACTTGACTGGATTATTACATGGCTCTTGGTGTTGTTGGCCGCACCTGAAACATATCGTTTGTCCTCTACAGTTATTTTGACTGTGACCAAAGTTTTGGCACCTGAAACATCGGAGTGGATTTGGAACGTACAAATCCAGTCTGACGTTCAAGTAACCAACTTTAATTGATTTTGGAGGCCTTGTGCTATCGAAGGTACAAATATATGTATTTGTTTTAATTGCTTTACCATCTTTTTTAATTTCTACCCGTTTTACAGTTGTTACTCCTTGGGGTTCAAGTTCTGTTGTAATTTCATTTTCTGTCATATCATATAGTTCACGAGTTCTGATAACACCTTTGCTAGAATTTAGGGTTTTATGATAGTTGGCCTTAACACTTATATCAATCAGTTTTGTTGTGTGCAGAAGGTTATGGACCTGAATTTGTTTTATGCACTGAATGAGTAGATCCCCAGATCGTAACTTTTTAACATCCTTAACAGTTCCTGCAATACCCTTGATAGCTTTTTCAAGGGCAAAGGGGTTGATGTTACTAAGTTTTTTATTTTCTTCCACAGACGTTAGTAAAATAAATTTTGGTATGTTATCTTCTGGTGGAATCAAAGACGCAATCAATTCTTCTTCTGAGTCAGAGTCACCAAGTCCTGTTGCCAAAAAGGTCATTTTGTTTTGGGTTGTGATGCCATATTGAATAGTATAAATGATTCATTGCCCCGGCTCCCACCCACCGCGGAGTCAACAAGGGGTAGAGTTACTGTCGTGCAGTGAACCCTCCGGGCTGCCAGTATTCCCACATACTTATACTAGGGCAGTATACTCAGCCAGTGTTGATGCCGAAGCATGCCACTGGCTGATTGACCCGTGTGTGGAGGTGCCATGTCTTCAGATGGCGATCATCCAACCAATCACTTAACAAAGCATTAAAATAATAGTTGCCACGAAGAACTGAAACAGACAGTGCAGCAAAATTTAATAGTTGTTAAAAATAGAATGTTTAAAAACAGTATACAATGGCATTTATGGTATGTGATTAAAAGAAATGACTGATTGAATGACCCCCAAATGCCCCCCGACGTGACACCCAGTACTTTTTGGGGTGGGGGCTCCCGATTGGCCAGAACGGGCCATCCGACCATCCTTCTACTCCCGAAATTGGGGCCTAAGCAGTGTGTTGGACATTATCTCCGAAATGGAGACCAGGGCTCCATCCCGGAGACTGCCCTAACCGGGGCCACTAGTCCTCAACTGCCAGGATTCCTTCTTCCGGGGCCTTCGGAATGCACCTCACGGGAGAACAAGATGCCTGCAAGATGGAATTAGCAGGATTGACCATTTTGGTCCGGGGCTGCGTATTTTTATATTTCGCAGCAAACCAGCTCAATTGAGCAAACCAGCTAATTAAAAACCAGCACACCTGCCCAACTGAGCAGGCCAACCTCTATCAGCCACCTGAGGACCCGCCTAGTAGGGGACGGTCAACCCCCCCTCCCCCCCCCCCTACAAAAATGGGACGAAACTATGCCTTGAGCCGAAAAATCGCTCTTACGCGGATTCAAACTTGTAAATTATAACTGCAGAGCTTTCGGTGAAATTAAAACAATTCTCAACTGGTCTCAATGTGATAGTGTTAAAAAGAGCGCTGTTCAATAATTTTATCCCCGGAATTGTTTAAACTTAAACAGTTCGTGACCTTTCGGAACACAATCTCTTGGATGTTGCTCTGCACAACTGGTTATCGCACAATACAGCCTTGATTCTGATTTGAAGCTAAGGACCAATATTTTTATAAATAAATTCCGTACAGATAAAACATATGGTTGGAATGGTATCGCCTTTCTGTATACATACAGTGAGGTGGATTAGTCCTATATCAATATATATAAAGCGAATAAAATAATAACTGCAGTTAGTTGCAGACTGCAGTTAGTTGCAGACTGCAGTTATTATTTTATAATCAATGCCGCGCGTATAGACCTCCTATAACTCCTATAATAAGACAAAAATGGACGAAATTATGCCATTAGCCGAAAACATCGGTCTTATGGTTTCCAACTCAGTAAATTATAACTGTAGTTCTTTCGGTGAAATTAAAACAAGGCTCAACTGGTCTCTAATGTGAGTGTTAAAAAGAGCGTTGTTAAACTCCCCCCACCATATTGTAAAAGGGAAAGTAAAAATAAATTCGTGATCTCTCAGAATACCGTCTGATGGATATCACACAGTGCGTAACTTGTTATCGCCACGACAGAGTAATGTTGCTGATTGAAGGTAAGGACCCATAATTTTTAAAAAATTCTCTACAGTTACAAAATATAATCCCAGTTTTACAGTATCTCCACGATACAGCCCAATATGGTTATGTGCATTAAACACAGATAAATAAATTAAATATTAGCAGCTCCCTGCTTACAAAAGGAATGTTCGGAAACAAACTATGGGCACACAAAATCGAAATCGGAGTCCTTATTAGCGCTTTTGCAAGTTCCTGAAAGCTTGGCGGGAAAATACTAGGGTCACGGTGGGACCGTGTGCTGAAGCGTAAAGAACGGCGATGATGCATTTCTCTTCAACCAAAGCCAAATCTGCTCGTGAGTAACCCAGTTTCTCGTTGCTTCTCTCCGGAAACTGCAGCGTTCTCCACCCCTAAAACTGCCCAACACGATGTGACTGGCTGTTGAAGATGTTAAAAGACCCCAATTAAAAAACGGAAGCCCAACAGAAAACTAGTCGGCTGTCCAGCAAAAATGTTTTCTGTATGAAACCAACAACGCTCTTTTTATGGTGTTTTTTACAACGACGATTATTATGCCCCCACAGAAGGATGCGGGGGTATCCAGTAGAGACATCCGTCGTCTGTCGTTTCCGTCCGCCTGTCCGTACAAACATTTTGGATTGTAATTGCAAAGCCATTTGTCGGATTTGGATCTCCTTTGGAATGCCGATAGATCCGCATGGGAGGGCGGATAGTAGTGCACCCCTCACTTTGTGTATTTTGACTTGTGACACCACGCCCCCGCATGTCTTTATAGCCATATAAGGAAAGGAATGTCTCCCCTCGCATGACGTCATAGCCATATAAGGAAAGGAATGTCTCCCCTCGCATGACGTCATAGCCATATAAGGAAAGGAATGTCTCCCCTCGCATGACGTCATACCCAAATCCCCCGACAGACCTCATAGCCGTATCAGGAAAGGAATGTCGCCCCCGTGGGAAGGTTGGTTTCCCATAATAGCCCTACCCGTCACGCGGGAAGGTACGTTTCCTATAATAGCGCATGACATCACAGCCGTATAAGGAAAGGAATGTCACCCCCGTGGGAAAGTAGGCTTCCCATAATAGCCCTCCACATCACGCGGCAAGGTACGTTTCTATAATAGCGCATGACGTCACAGCCGTATAAGGAAAGGAATGTCATCCCCGTGGGAAAGTAGGCTTCCCATAATAGCCCTCCACATCACGCGGGAAGGTACGTTTCTATAATAGCGCATGACGTCACAGCCGAATAAGGAAAGGAATGTCGCCCCCGTGGGAAGGTAGGTTTCCCATAATAGCCCTCCACCTCACGCGGAAAGGAATGTTTTGTAGCATCCATGGTATAAATACACGTGGTCAGCCCCACAACACGCCCCCAGTAAATTTCCGCCGAGTAATCATAGGCACAGTAATTTTCCAATGACAAAGGCCTTAATAAATTACTGCTAACATCACGTCCTCAGTAAATTTCCACTGAGTAATCATTCGCCCCTTTGTATGTAATAACAAATTACTGGTTACGACACGCCCCCCAGTAAATTTCCACTGAATAATCGTAGGTACGGTAATTTTACAATGACAGATGTAACAAAATGGAGCAAAAGAATTCCTTGAGGCAACAGTCACCCAAGATATTCCCTCTGTTACGTACAGTTTCGATGGATTTGGAGTTTACCAACAGATTGGAAAAACAAAAGATAAATGATTTACGTGGTTATTTTAAACAAAACAAAAAAATATGAATTGATGAATTTAACAAAATATTATGAGATTTAATCTGAACATAAGTACCACGGACCCCTCTGTTTTGAGCATTGCCAGATCTGTGTCACTTAACATTATTGTGGGCAAAGACCTTAACTGAACTGCACAGTTTTATGGGAGAATGGGCAAATTTTGATAGTAACCAATTTAAGGGTACACATTCTTCGGGACGTTTACACGGTAACATAAAAATGTCTGTTAAAAAGAACCCTGCAGGGAGCGCCTCCGATGGGAGGAACACGCCAAGAACGTTTCCCTCACCAGCGGATGCACTACATGCAGTGGAACACGCCACAACAGGAGTAACTTCCCGAAGCAGGAGTACACCTACAAATACATGGATTGCCCCCTCTCAACCAACCTGCAAAGGCTAGTACAATAGGCGCAGCAAGATTAATGCTTTGATGCCCAGTTGTGGAAGGGTGACTTTTTGGACAGAACTCTGTCTTATATAGCCAACCGAAGGCAGAAATACTGAGCTACAATTGATCCCTAGTTATGAAAATGACCAACCAGTGGCCGCCAAATGGATAAATGAAACAATCAATGAAATAGATTGGTTTATAAGCACTACAGGCCCAGTATGGGAGAAACAGGAAGTAGGAGAAAAACCAAAATAAACAACATCGGAATTACCGGTACGTAATGAATTTACAAATTTAAAATGACAACTATTACACAGACAAAGGTCATAATAAAATTACTGGGGGTCCTTACAATTCGTCTCCTCTACAATTCCACAGGCCCACTTTTTGCCTGCCCAAAAATATTGCCATCCTTAAAATATCGCTTGCCCGTCGTGAAGAAAACGCGTTCTGCAACGGTGATACTGACACAACCGGTAAATAGAAAAAAGAAATATTTTTAAAACGCACTTTTCATCAATTAATCGAGTATGGTACTGAAACGCGTTGATAATTAAAAACCCTTAATCCGTTAAAGGTCAGTGGAGTGCTGTAAGTTGCAAAATATATTGGAGGCGGGATTCACAGTGTGCGGGAGTAACATTTTTCAAAAGCTAATTGAAACCAATAAGGCGTTAAATGTCAGTGATGTGAAGTGTGTTAGAAATGTACAGGAGGCGTGTCTAACTGCACGAGGTTGAAACGTCATCAAAAGCTAATTGAGACTGTAACGGTGTGAAGACGCCGATCAATGATTTTAGGAAGGCATGTTCTGTGTATAACGCTCGCGCCGTGTTGTTTTGAATTCTGTAGTAACATTGTCCTGTGTACTACTTGCATCGCTCGATTTTAAAAAGCAAACGGATTTCTCCACTTCCAAATCTCAAGTATAAAATACGATACAATCCCAAATACTTTTCAGATCAATAAGAATAAAATGAATCCCCAGAGAAACCAATCGATTAAAAACATTCGATTTCATGCTACCCGAAGAATGCAAAAAATCCTCCCAAGAGTTGGCCAGGGGTCTATTCTTTTACAACGGGACCAGCGATAAAACGACATGATTCCATTGCGGAATCGGCATCTACAAATGGGAAGAGACCGGTATTGTAGAGTTGGAGCATAGAACAAGTTGGAGCATAGAACATATTCACCCAATTGCGACTATTTGCATCATCAACCACCTACACTTCCAGATTGTAGCAACGAGACATCCATACGCGATTTAATGTGTTGTGCAGCCCCTAAAAATAGACGCGACTCGGAGTCGAAAGAGACCCCAACTGCATGCCAAGAGAATGAATTAAATCAGACACTTGTAGTAAGATATTTAAGCTGTTGTGTGTGTGTGCAGAAAAGTTAAAAAAATATAGTTTATATATTTTTTATACTTACCAATGACCCAGACTTAGCTGGTGCTAACTCTAAAATATCTAGGGCCAAACACAAATTTTGCCCCCCCCCCCCAATCCCCAAAATTTGCATCAAAAACCGAAAAATAGATGTCCTATATGGTCCTCCATACTTTTACTCCACTGCGCATGCGCAGTGTCAAGGAGGTCTCGAAATTGGCGTCAATTGTCATTCTTACAACCAGTGCCTGGTAAGCGTTATGTACTCAGCGGGGAGGTATGAGTTCCCAACTCATGGGAGGGCCATCCCCGTCTGGGTCATTGGTAAGTATAAAAAATATATAAATTACTATAAATGTTTTAACATTTTTATACTGAACCAATGACTCAGACTTAGCTGAATAGTGAAAAGGTTGGAGGGCCTAGGACATAAAGGAAAATCCAATAGGCTCAATTACATATAACAAAATTATCCCCTCAAGGAGAAAAGGAGAGATAGGCTTTACATGTATCTTTCTTATTCGTACCAAAGAAGAAAGACACAACACCATTCTGTAATTAAGCACAATAACATCAATGATCTCTATTAACATCCAGTATAACCCTTTGTACTAATTATTTTTAAAGGAAAGCCAATAAATAAAGGAAGTCCAGAAAAATGAGCCTCTTTATACTCATTAAAAGTGTCCAAGGATTGTATATTAACGCCCGTTTGACACGTGACATATACAAATGCTTCACACCGAGCTACACTTTAAAAATATTGCATGGATGAGGAAACATTAGCTTTACACTTTAAAACCATCCCGGTACTGCACTATAAAGCAGGTGACCTAAGGGAACACCCCCCCCCCCACCCACCCCCTTCCCCTTGCCCTGGATCAAATACTCCAGAGCGAAGAGGGCAGCAGGACAGACTCACTGCCGGAACAGAAAGCCTACATAACTATAGTTGCAACTGTTTAGTGGACGACATTCTGAGCAACTGATAACGGATCTAAACAATGCAGATCTCCAGAAATGGACTCAATATTTCTAAGATAAAAATTCGTGAAAGTGGAAGGCTGAGACCAATATGCAGCCTTCATTAGATCTGTAATGGCAATACTATTAGCGTAAGCCCAAGATGTCAACAGAGCCCTTACTTAATGAGCTGAAATCTCAAGCGCGGACTGCTGAGTTGAAGATAATGTTTCATAAGCAGTATGGATAGTTAATTTAATCCACCTAGCAATAGACTGGACCATAATGTCCTTTCTGTTAGGCATCAGAGACAGAAAGAGAAGCTTACGTCCCTTTCTGATGAACTCAGATCTACGTTTGTAAATACGTATAGCTCTAACAGGACAGAGTAAAGGCCTACGCCCATTTGAAGACGGAAGGGCCTTAATAACAAGAGGTTCCGGATACTTATTAGGAGCCTGATTCTTAGCCAAAAATCCAACATTAGTAGTAAAGGTAATAGTGTTCCCGACACTACGATAGTGAGAATCGTCCACAGATAGTGCATGAAGTTCACTGACTCTTCTAGCAGAAGAGAAAGCTAAGAGAAATGCTGTCTTATAAGATAAGAATTTGAAGTCTACCGTGTCAAGAGGCTCAAATGGCGCTTCTTTTAGCTTAAGAAGAACCCAAGCTAAATTCCACTTAGGAATTAATCTAAGGGTCTAGGTCTATTTATCGAAAAGTTTCTAACTAACTTAGATAAAGAGACATTAGATCCAATCATTAAGCTATCATAGTGTGCATAAGTATCGGATAGCATAGACCTTTTACCCTTAATGGTAACAGGCTGCAGTTTGATCTCATCAAACAAGTAGACTAGAAAATTTGCAATGTCTGGAATGGAGGGATCATAAATATCTACAGAATGATCCCTACACCACCAACCAAAGACCTTCCACTTAGCAGCATAATTTAGCGAAGAGCAGGTCCTCCTACAGTTAGAAATCGCGTCCACTGCTCGTCATGTAAAATGCTTGCCGTACAAGAAGGACCGCACAATGGAAATAAGTGAAGGTTGAGACCTTGCGGGTTGTGATGCAGTCTGCGCGATTTCCCATGCGAAAGAAGATCCTCCCGTGGAGGAAGCTTCCGCGGCATGTCCCACAACAGACACCTGAGTAGATTAATCCACGGTCTCTGTGGAGACAGAGATGCTAATAACAGAATTTTGCATTGAGATTGTTTTAACTTGAGCAATATCTGCTGAATCAACGGCGCTGGAGGATACGCATATCCTATCATTCCGTCCCACGAGATCGATGCAAACACCCGAGGATCCGGACATGGCGACACATACGTCTGCAACTGATTGTTGAGATGCGTCGCAAATAAATCTATCATTGGCCGCTCCCATTGGTAGCAAATCTGATTGAATACTCGTTTGTTGAGAGTCCATTCTGACGGCAACAGGCGATCCCTCCGTGAAAGGGAGTCTACTAAAACGTTCAGACGACCCGGAATATGACGGACCGATAGGAGAACCTGATGTTCTAGTACAAAGAGAAGGATTCTTTCCGTTAACTTGAACAACGGAATGGAATGAGTGCCTCCCTGTTTCCGAATATACGTTACTACCGTCGTATTGTCGGATAGAATTTGCACATGTGCATTCTGAATAACGTCCACCCAATGACGTAGCGCAAGCCAAATTGACATCATTTCTTTGATGTTTATGTGCTTGCTTCGGAACTGCGGATCCCAAAGACCCTGGCACTTCGAATCCGGTGGGCTCAGTGTCGCGCCCCAACCTGTTTGACTGGCATCCGTCATAATTGTAAAACTCGGATCCGCCAATTGCAGTGGAACTCCCCGAGTTAACCACTGAATGTCTGCCCAAGTCTGAATCTCTTGTTTCACTTGATTTGACAAGAGGAGTAGTGAAGGCTGACACTATAGGTACAAGCACTTAACACTGATTTCCCCATACCCCAATGCTGACACTATAGGTACAAAATTAACATAGGAATCTCCATAGGGGAGTTGTACCTATAGTGTCATTTTTTAAATTTTAAATTTTTTTTCCTGCCTCCAATGTTGACACTATAGGTACAAAAATGACACTATAGGTACAACTTCCCTATGGAGATTCCTATGTTAATTTTGTACCTATTGTGTCAGCATTGGGGTATGGGGAAATCAGTGTTAAGTGCTTGTACCTATAGTGTTAGCATTTGGGTATGGGGAAATCAGTGTTAAGTGCTTGTACCCATAGAGCCAGCCACGGGCAAAAATGACACTATAGGGACAAAACCCCATGGGGAATCCTATGTTAATTTTGTCCCTATAGTGTCAGCTTTGGGTTATGGAGGGATTCAGTGTTAAAGGCTTTGGCCTATAGTGTCAGCTATGGGGTAGAGTTCTAATTACTTTATACTGGCAAAATATATGTTTATTAATCAATCTCTCCATACAGTAAAGTGTTATATGGTTGAAAGTATGGAAGGATTGATTGATAAACATACAGTCTCTTACCCACAGTAGAAAAGAGAAGTATCTCTTAACTCTTTTTCACTTATGGGATAGAATGGTGGAAAAAGAGAAGTATCTCTTCTCTTTTTTTACTGCTATGGAGAACTAGTGGCCACTGCTACATTTTTAAACAGACAATAGGAAGTGGTTTAGGTACCAGTGTTTAATATATGAAGCGAGAAGCATATGTACAACGATATCTGAGTTTGTCTATCTATACACAACCTTTTACATCGAGATTTTTTGTGTGATACCACTTTATTTCAAGATTCCATTTTGCTGAGAAAATATGTGTAGCCAGAATTGTGTCTTGAAATAAAGCATTATCGCTTAAGATTTTTGGAAAAAATGCTAAAATATCCTATCTGTGATACATAATAAATTTATACAATAGAAAAAATGTTTTTATAAAAAACTCTGTGGGTTGTTTTGACACCTGATCATGATTACATAAAATAATGTCTATAAGTTTGTGCAAACCATCGACGGACTTCTCTGTCATTCTGTTGGAAATTTCTTGGATCGAATTTGATAGTAAGAACTGTCTTCAAATCATATCCTCTTGCAAGATGATCTAAAACAAATATATTGTACATACCACACACCACAGTACGAGCACGTTGCACCCTCATTGTGTTTATAGTCCACAAATCTGTGTTTTTCACTATGAAATTGTATATGTCTTTATGTAATGGTGGTAAGCCATAAGAATCAAAGTAGATGGCTGAATGATTGTCTTTGAAATATATCACCACCCAATGTTCTCCTGGTTCTTTTGATGAATCTGTGTTCACAATATAAGCTTTTCTGTGTTTATGCTTTTGTTTTGGTAATAAGTCTCTTGAACACACTTTTCCATTCAATGATGATAACCTTGGAGAATTATCAAGAACATATTGTAGTTGAGTGGTGTCCATCTCTTCTTACCCCTAAAAAGGGGTGTTGTACTTTTTTTAATCAACTTCTTCTTCTTTAACAGGTAGTGTGTAATATCCCCACTCTTTTTCTACTAAATCTGCCCAATTTTGAATGTCTTCTTGTGTGTTAATTTTAAAGTTCACATTCATATATGTAAAACATCCTTCAATGTTCCATTTTTTTGCTTGTTCGAGCAGTTTATATAGTACACTTGATATACACACTTTTTCCATACAGTCTTTCAAATACATTTCAATCCATATTCTTACATCCTTTCTTATACAAAAGTCATGTTTTGCTCCAGGTATTCCTTGACATCCATAACACAGTTTATTCACTTCTTCTTTTATCAAAGGTGTCACTTCATTAACAACAATTTCTTTAAATAATCTAAGGAACAGTTTTTCAATTTTTGTCTTCACTCGCCTCATTATTTGTATTCTTCTTCTCATTTCTCTGTGCATCTTGCTATGTTCACATTTACTCATTGTTAATAGTCAAATATCACTTCTCTGAACTTATTGATTTGTATTTCACTATCAAATTCTGCATATACGACAACGTTAATCACCTGTGCCAGAGCTTCAGCAAACTGAAGATCTATTCGAAGGTTGGCAGACTTTATAGGATGAGCTATTGGTCCACTGCTTGATTGATCAGGTGTCAAATCAATTCCCCAGAGGGTATATCCTTTTGCATAATCCTGCATTGATATATTAAATGTTTCATTTTGTCCAAAATACCCCATTGCTTCAAACAATGATAAATATGAATTTAGATAAAGTCCACGTTCGAAATTTGGTTCAAAGGGATGTGATTTAATGGAATGTCCATCCACTGTGATTTCCAACTTGTTCAAATTGAAATGTTGAAAATTAAATGGAGATGTACCAATATCTCTATTTAAATCTTTATTCAAAACTAAGCCAAGAATTGTTCATTTTGGCATCTGTTTATGAAACAGATGGTCTTCTATTTTTGATCGAAGACCGTTTCCAATGGTAAATGTTTTAATTTCAGTACGTCTAATGGGGATTTTATAATTTTTTCGATCTATTTGTGCATTCAGATCATTTGCAAATTTGGGAATCAAATCCAAGGTCGGTATTCTGAATATGGCTTTTTGAATTTCTATTTTTCCATCTACACCACCAATCAGACAAAATTTAGTCGGAGCATGATGAATTTTAACTCTCATTTCCACACCATTTGGTAAATATTTCTCTTGCACAAACAGATCTAAATGCAATTTTCCTCTTAGTTGTACAGATTTACTGTTTGCAATTAATTTGTGATGTTCAATCAAACCTTTGTTTGCGGAATCTTTAGCAATTGCATGATGAGGGCAAAATGGAATTGGATAGTGATCACAATTTGATTACAGTGACGATCAGGGTCAAAAAGGAATCTTCAAGGAGGTTTGGAAACTCAAAAAAGGATGTTGACTCATGCAGGCCTGGTTTTTTGGAAAATCCAGGGTGGCAGAAAATCGCTCACCTGTGCCCTGCTTAGGGGGGCAAAATGCTCGCCTGGAAATATTTTTTGCTATTTTCAATCGAAAAGCCCCAAATGCCAAGTTAAGTGAATGTCCAGTTAGCAAGTTTCAAATTCAGCAAGAAACTTGCTGACTGGACATTGTCATTTACTTGCCATTTGGGGCTTTTCGATTCAGATTGAAAATAAATTCCAACTTTTATGCCTTGCTCACTTCTGAGTTCTTACCTGAGCATGTGTCATTACAATACATTTGGATTCTCATTTGCTTTGCTGTGTTGGCGTTGCTGTTCCAGTTTCGTTTTGCACCGTTGTCATTGCACTGACATCATTCGTTTTTTCACTCACTGCGCATAAAGTTTAGTCTGGGCTGGCACAGAGTAATAACACTTCGGTAACAATACATTTTGTACTTTCTGCGAGACAATTCGCTGGCAATTTCCAGGAACGAAATAAGGAAGTATTTCAAGAGCACATTGACTGACCAATAGAAACTACGCTATTATGAAGTGATTGGGCCAGACTTTGTAACACGGAAAAATACTCAGAGCCTGAGAGGTCACTGCGTGTCAACAATTGGTACGGGTCCAAATAGATATCGATAAGTGTACCTCCGAGTCGGACACTGGGGGTTAATACGGGTGGTCATTCCATCATGATATCGTGTATGGCTCTCCCTCTTGTTTAGAACGGTAAATTAATTTATTGAGAGGCAAGGTATCGTTTTAACCCATCAAATGATGTAATTTAACGTCCAAACCGACCCGAGGATAACAAGAAAGTCCCCATTCG
This sequence comes from Pictodentalium vernedei, assembly GCA_031216915.1. NCBI lineage: Eukaryota > Metazoa > Mollusca > Scaphopoda > Dentaliida > Dentaliidae > Pictodentalium > Pictodentalium vernedei. Next base: position 406,232,763 of record CM062291.1, read on the forward strand.
AAATTTTTATTTTATTTTTTTGCTTCAAAAACATATCTTATGGCCCTTCATTGGAACGAGGTCGTTTCAATGATTGATCATAAGCTATGTTTCTGAAGCAAAAAAATGAAATTATAAAATTTTATGCTAATTACTTCAGTGGCAAATCTACCTGGCCATTCATGTTGTAACACTACCGCCCCCCCCCCCCTTTCCCCAAACCACAAGTTCTTAGAAATCACAGTGATTCTCACTCCATTACCAAATATTCCTGACGAAAATGAAGTTTATCTCTCGTTTGAAGTATTTGGTGGTGGAATATGAAATCACGATGATTTCAAAAAATGAAGGGGGTGGTGGGTGGGGGGGGGGGGGTTGGTGAAGGGGACTGACTCTCGGACTGTTATATATACTGCTTGATAGAGGGCCTACCAATGGTCACTCGCCAGTCACACATCAACAGCAGTTTACACAATTTGATTTGCCCTCTCAATGAATCATTGAGGGGCAAATCAAATTGTGTTAACTTCTGTTGATACGTGACTGCCACTGGTGAGTGACCATTGGTAGGCACCAGTCACGTATAAACTGCAGTCAACTTAACACAATTTTGAGGGGCAAATCAAATTGTGTTAACTGCTGTTGATACGTGACTGCCACTGGTGAGTGAACATTGGTAGGCCCTGGGCCTCATTTATGATTGATGCATGATGTGCACATTGGTACAAGACTTAATTTAAAAATTATATGAGTTCTATCACAATGATCTAAATTGGAGTTGTAAATAATTTATAAATTATAATGCATCAACCAATGTGGGGGCAGAAGGAATCGTTTCTCAACTGACTGTGACCACTGACTGTTGGTAATTGGAGTGGATTCCATTTTTGAGAAGAGAGATTTAGATGAAAACGTTTTAATTTGCCATTTTGAACATGTGATCTTAACCATTCGAAGTCAGATAAGTAAATTTAAAGTTCTCCAGGACCACTTCACTAGTAGTATATACTGTCCGACAACAAAGGTCCTTGCGGTAGAAAACTCAAAGCGTTCCTGTCATCAGTCAGTCACCTATTATCATATCCGTTTCTCTGTCATCAGCTGAGTCATCACCATTATCATATCCACTGGAGTCGTCTGATTCTGAGCTCGATTCAGATACATCGTCAGGTTCGTCATCGCTTGTTTCAGAATACTTCCTTTTCTTTGGAATGTAATGTAGTGGATTAATGCCGCATGTGGCTTCAATTTTCGTTTTTCTTCTCGATGCTCCACTTATATAAAGTTCCACAGCAGAATCTATCAACTCCTCCCGCTCAGAGTCTGTCCAAACAGGATTGTTCCCTTTAATGAGAAGAAGATTTTCCATCGTGCTATGGTTCATAGACAGCCGTCGGTCAGTCAGCATTCCTGTTAAGATACTGAAACCGCGCTCAACTTCACAATTGGATACCCCTATGCAGAGTAAGACTTCAATGACCATGCAAATATTTGGCAACTCCGACCTTCTGTATAAAAATATTTTCTCCCACAATTTCAACGACTTTACTCCTTTGTAGTTGCGATTCACGAGAACTTTCAGATCTTTCCATTCTCTCTCTATTCGCGATCGGTCAAATCCTTGTCTAGCTGAAGATAATGTCTCTCCAAACCTATCACAAATACGATCCATTGCGCTTAGTTCCGATTTTGTTGATACCCAATTCGCAGGGTTTGTAAGCAGTCTCATGTCCGCATGCAACTCGATATTCTCATCCAATTCGACAGCAAACCTAGTGCTCAGGCACTTAGTAACTTCGGGTATGATCCGTTGCTTCAACAAATCAATGTCTTTTAGAACCTCGCTGCTCACAGTGACATTGTGAAGATTAGCTGCGCTGTATTCCAGGTCAGTATACTCTCGGGTTTTCTCCTTCCGTCGTGTGTGTCCGTGCTTCGGGAGGCGCACTGTCAGCATCCCCTTGTACTTAATGACCGTATCAGCTTGTGCTCCGCGACGTCCGGAACACAACTCTGTTTCACAAACTTGTTCCACGTTGAGCTTCATATTGGCCTTACCTAAAATACTGGCGAGATCGGAAGGCGATTGTTTCACATCTTCCAAGTCGGCAAAACATTTTTCCTTAGCTGGCTTGACATCACACACTAGAACGAGTTGTCTTTCGAATCGCTTAGAAAGAAAGGCAAGTGACTGAACTACTTGCCGGTATATGATGCAGGTCGTAAGGAAGCTTATGTTCGTCAACTTCTTCTGAAATCCAACTAATTTGGCATTAACCTTGGAGTCCTTTTCAGAAGCGATGGAATTTTCAATTGTTTGAAGAAGTGGTAGCCAGTTTTTTAAAAGGTGATCAATAGCTCTTAGCTGATGAGAAATGAAACGCGTACCAAATGCTTTTGGGGAATTGTAAACTTGCACATTTAGAATTGTAGCCGTTTTCTTAAAGTGAGACTTAAATTTACCGCTCTGTTTGAAAAATTTATACAAAGCTTCCAAGATTTCGGTGACGGGTGCGAAAGATTTCTCTTGGGACACGCTGTTTTTTATCGCCAGCTCTGCTCTGTGGGACACGCAGTGTATTTTCAAAAGCCATGTCCTTGAGTCATTTTTGAGTTGTGTGAGAGTTCCATTGTAGATACCCATGTTCACGTTAGCCCCATCGGCCGTAGCTGCTACCATCAGCGAAATGTACTCTTGTCTTGGCAAACCTAATTTTTTAACAAAGGCATCATCAAGGGCCTGTTTAATGTTTTCAGCATTTGCATTCCCATACTCATCTATATCTTGAAGGGCAACGATATAGTACGTTGGGAGTCCATCCTTCATAACTCGCGCCAATACCAATTCCTTCTCGCTACCCGTTTTTCGAGCTTGCGATCCGTCGCTCAACATACTGAACGCATTAACTGTCATGACAATCTTTTTAATTTTCTCCCTTATCGCAGTTGCAATCGCCGCGATGAAATCTCTAGCTGATCTGTGACTTTCTGTGCCTTTGATTAAACGTGTACCTGTAGCTTTCTGTGAACGAACGATTGTTCTGAAAAAGGTCAGGGGTGCTCCATCGACTGCCAGGATGTACGCATCGGTAACTAGCTTTTTGTAAGCTTCTTTAGACACACCTATCATAGCTGTTTTAATATTTGTGTAGGTTTTTGCAGTTTCAATCGTACTGCTTGTCCCTGCTCCAATTTCAATGCTTTCGACGGCGGTTTCACCATGAGAGCTGCTTGCAGTGGCCGCTACCTCATCGTGATCATATTTAACGGCGAATGAGTGAGATTTTGATTTCAAATGACGGTCAACACTGTCCTTTTTGACGAAATTTGTCCCCACACAGTAACATTCGAGGTCTTTTAAAGCCTTGCCTCGGAGTCCAAGTTTGAGCCGTTCTCCGTGTTTAGTACAAATAACGCACCAAACCCTGTTAACATATTCGCATCCATCGACTTTCAAGGTCTGGTAACCTATCCGGCCTCCCGTATTCCATTTTTGGAATGTGCTTAATTTGACTGTATTTCCTTTTTGAGTATTGGCGTCCATTATTAATAATATTATGAAAAGCTTGGAAGTCTCCAGTTGAACCGAAACTGATCAATGAATCTACTTCCTTAGAGATTTTATATCTCTCGAGAAAGTGAAACCAAAAGTGTGTTGAGCGCGTGCCGCCAGACCTTGTTACAGTAATACACAGAAAACGCAAACTCAGCGATGATGCGTCGCAGCTGATTGATGTCTACATATCAAAGGCCCAGTGCCGCGCTCAGTTAACCCCATCATGCAGAAACGATCTCATATCAAACACATCAGTGACTTGAAAGTCAGAAACGATTTGTCATTCATATTATATATCTCAGCAGGGTTACACACAGTGACAGTCTGAACAACACTCGAGTTAGGCACGCGAAAAAACGCTCACGCGGAATTAAAATTAGGCAAGCGATACGCGCGCGATGAAATCGCGCGCCTAATAACGCCAGGCCTGCTCATGGGTGTACAAACTTCATCCAAACACACAAAGATTGGAGAGGAAGGGAGATGGATTTGAATTGATAGCAGCGGTGGTCACCCCCCCCCCCCCCCAATATAACCGTATCAAAGCTGGACGAGCCTTCATTTCATCTGGTGAGAGGAGCTCAGCCTTATCGGTTAAGGCTCGGAAAAAAATGGGGATCGTCGGACACTGAAAAAAGATGTCCAGAAGATGACCGATGCCATAGTTTGCGAGCCTACTGGAGGATGGGAGGGGAAGTGTAGGAAAGATTAGGGTGCCAACACGGGGACATGGGTACAGAGTGAACGAAGAACTGAAAAGGGCCATAAAAGGTAGAAAAGCTAAATGTGCTGCATACAGAAGTAAAAAAGAACTTAAGGGGTGAAAACCAATGAGGCCATGGTAGCAAAGGAAGAATACCAACAAGCACGAAATAAAGTAAATAAGATTAAAGACGACAACCGGAGACTGCGAAATAGCAGTCTTATTAGGACGATAAGAAAGACAGGGGAGTCGAATTCGAACGTATTTTTAGTCTGGAGGAAATCTGGCCAAAATTGACCTTACCGTGAATGGAATGACCCACATGAGATTTTTAGTGTTTTTGATTCCTTAGATGGTGTATTTTTAGAAATCAGTGAGTACCACTGGTGTACCCGTGGGCAAACTGGGTTATTCAAGATGGCGTCCAAAATGGCCGCCACACGCCCCAAATTTTCTAACTTTGTCACTTTTTGTCCAATATCGTCATGTAATACATCGTTTTATAGGTTTTTGGGCACGAGGAATTCAATGAAAATGATATTTTTACATTATCTAATGTATTTATCATAATAAATTAATATTTTTCTTAGTAATTTGACTTTTTTTATTAAAAAAAACACCATGTGTACATCAGCAAGTAGTCACATTATTGTAATAATTATCATCACAATGTACAAATAGAAATATAAAATAATTGATTATTATTTGGATGCAATGGATTGTTGCATCCAAATAATAATCAAAAATTTCATGATTCTGTTTGCACATTGCTCTTATCCTAATCACGAACAACTAAACTATCGCCAAATTGCGGACAAAACAGAAATGTTGCTTATATATATATTAGTTTATCAATATCGCATCATGTGGTAACATGTTTGGATGTGTTCATCAATTACCTATGTAACTGACATGCAAGGAATCTTACACAATAAAACCGCGTAAATATGTAAGTCATTGGAACTGGCTCTAAGAGCCAGTTCTAAAAACTTACATATTTACACAGTTTTGTTGTGAAATAATTACAAATCATTCCAGAAAGTATCTGTTATAAAAATAATTAGGTGTTTCTGGGGCCTAATGAGTTAAAGTTCAAGTAAATTGTTTATTCGTCTTCATCGGACGAGTTGTCATCGCTTTCAGAATCAGACAGGCTTTGGGAGAAAGGATTTTGACAGTCTTTCCCACCCTCCACACACTTGCAAAATGTATTGCAGCCTGAATTGTTGTGGTGACACGAACAGTGTCTGCTTTTGCATGGCTCATTGGAACTACAATTACAACACAAGAATTTCAAAAGACTTTGTGGTGCAATTCCAGTTCCAGGAGGAAGCTGGGTTGGCACAAATGTTTGGGCGATGAGATCCTTTTCCCATCCATACTGTGATGGGTCGATGTCTGGAGGATCTGCTAATTTGGCACTTAGCCACACAGCAGCCTGGTAATTTGCTCTTTGTATGTGTAAAGCAAATGCTTCTGATGTTGGTGGTAAGTTTTCGAGTCTGAACCTTCTGCCTTTGCCCTTGGTCATATTTTTCCATTTTAGAAACCGGTGCTCCGACATAGTCATTACCGACGGTGAGTTTCCATAACAAACCCCAATAAAAGAGGTGGCCTGCTTAACAAGCTGTTCCTGCGAAACACTAAGATTCCCAAGTGGTGGAGGGACATGTCCACTTTTCAAAACTCCAAGAGCTGTTTTTTTCCCAATGCCGTGGATTTTGCTGACAGTGTCACAGCCCGATATCACATGAAGGGACAGCAAGTGAGGCACAACATCACTATGATCGAGTACAGTTTGGCCAATATCAGTTGGTTTCATTTTCTGTGAGAGAGGAACCATCATGATATCAGCAGAGATACCAAGAGAATACTTGAAGTGACAGAGTAAAATAAATACATCTGTGTCATTACATCGTACATGAATCACAGAATCAGGGTTTTTTGTTGCACATTCAACAACATGTTGGATCATAATTGTATCTGCTTCCTCTTGGCGATTCCTGAGAGTTGCATACTTCTCAGGCTCTGAGTCGATTGTACTCATTTTGAGTGGTTCATCGTCTAAGCCTGAGACTATAATGTATTGTTCTCCATATAAGAGTTGTCTTGTTGGTTCCCACAGGTTGGCAGTTATGAGGTTTATGAGCTGCACTTTGTTCTGATTTACCTTCAGGGATACTGACTGTGGTGGGAGTGGAGAATCCAGACTGAGCACAAAATCGGCAGCATTCTTCTTTGCCTTGGCATCTAATAAATCTTGAGCACGTGCTGCCCTTGCGCCCCCTTTGATGCTGAACTCTCTGTAACGATCAAAAATCAGATGGATGCCATGAACTGATGACGTAAGCTGGCAAGCAAGGTATTTGGCCACGCCACCCACTAAGTCACGCACTTTCCCTTCAGTGGGCCAGTATATGGACCAAAGCATGGCCACACCATCAATGACTATATAGTCTGCCTTTGGAATCGCCCTGTGTGACCTGAAACTGGCAAGTTGTTGCATGAGTTTGGACTTGTCTGTGGCGAGTCTAATTTCACCATTAGCTTGGAATAAAGATGTTACCACCTCTGATAATTCTGTAGCAAAGACTGCAGAGAGATCTATGTCGCCAGAACTCAAAAGTGGCAAAGCACGGTTGATGATAGCATTTGGGTTGATGACAGACTTTGTGGCCGTTTTCTTTTGAGATTCTTTGTAGGCCATTGTTTTCACCCCTGCATTGATACTCTCATGAAATCCTGCTGGAAGTTTGCTTTCATAACTCTTCCTAGAAGTCTTTCCCAACTGAAGAGATTCATGCACATTGACTGAAGGGTGTGCAACTTTGCCTGAAACTATGTTAATCGCAGCATCTTTGGGGTGACCAGTTGGGTCCAGTGGATCAATTATGTCAGCAACATACATCTTGAGCTTCTCGCGATCCACTGCATCAGATTGAATGCGGCCAGCTGATTCTTCCTTGTGTTTACTCTCTCCAGAAGTACAGTCGTGCTCAGTATCAGTCATCTGTTGTAAATCCTGTTTCAGTCGGAGTTCGGTTGGAAGAGACAACGCCCAACGTGCCTCAGCCTTTGGACTAGTTATGTTTCCTGTGCGACAAGGACCTCCTGTGTTATGACCTTTCTGCATAGTTGTGGATTCAATGGCTTGGTCAGTCCAGATTCTATTAGTTCTGCCTGGAGTTAAGCCCACAGTGTGTTCCCCTTTGAGAAAATGTGATTTTACATCTTCAGGTAGGCAAATCATTGTGTGCAAGTAGTGAGTTCCGTAGCGTGCATAATTTACATGACCAGCGGCATGAAAATAGTCAATCATCTTGTCCGTAGCGTACAAATGAAGGTACCAATCTGATTCCCTTTCAGCTCGCGTAAACATCATCATCAAGAGAACTGGATGGATGAGGTTTTCTGCCCAGAGTTTTGAAGTAGGTGATTTCTCTGATATTGATTGGAGAAAATACTCTAGATCTTGATGTGTATATTGAGCATTAATGTATTTGGCAAGTAGTAGTTCTGCAACCATCCTCAGAGCACGAACATTCTGTGGATAGAGTTTACCTGACATCATTTTCTGTACGGAACCAAAAGCACTCCCCAAAATCTCATAGAGACCAGTCTCTTGCATGAGCTTGCCCACTGCACCAGCAAAATTCATTAGCATGTGCATGCCTCCAAGTCTAGCATAAAACCCTTTGAAGATTTCATCAGGGTCCATCCATAAATTGTCTACAATGAGTTTGTAAATTGCCTGGTCAGCTGTCATCACAGTGAATTGTTGACCTGAAGTCAAAGACAGCCGTTGTCCTTCAACCATAGCTGTTCTTATTGTTGAATAGTCAGATGGGTTCATGTTAATGAGTGGCTGGTACACAACTTTTGATTGTGGTTGGATGCTTTGGCCTTTTTCACGAGCAACCTTTGTGATAAACCCTCCATATTCGATTGGTGTCTTTTTAACGGCACTTTTTAAAAATTCAAAATCTAAAATCTTGGCTTGTGCTACACTCACTGCTGCAAGTTCTTCGATGTGACCAGTAGTATTCGTTTGAGGTTCATACCAGGCAATCATATCAGGTTTCTTAGGTCCTGAATAGCAGTGCACCGGAAGTGCTAGATCAATCGGTAGTCGCATCTCTGCTTTGGAAATTCGACGGATGACTTTCTCATCCTGAACTAAGTCATATGCATTAGTTTGATTTGGGGATTGACACACAATCATTGCTAATTTGTGAACCATTGCAAGGTTGTTCTGAGTGGACACCTCAGCATCAAAATTGTCAATAACAACTTGAATGAGTCCATTCAGATTGTCCAACGCCTTCTGATCATTGTCATAATTTTGGACACAATCGCGAGCAACAGATGTTCTAAATCGTAAGAGTTCATCATAGTTACAGGTGACCATAAATTTGCTGAGCAGTGAAACTAGGTTCTTTTCTCTAACAAGAACTCCAAGTGCAAGAAGCAAGCTTGTGCACTGATTTCGAACAACATAGGAGATGATGTTGCCGATCAAGTAGCCAGGAAGTCCATTGAATTTGGGTGAAATCAGCACAAGAAGATCAAGAAGAGTCTGACTGCAATCAGCCATTGCTGTGTTCGTATCAATGTGGGTGCTGTAGGTTTCTTTACACGTTTCGTTTTGAATATTTTTTGATTCATCCACTATCTGTTTGGCCACTGGATTCAAGTTACCACAATCCGATTTCTCCTCAACAAGTTTTATCACCTCTGTTGCCTTGGAACGAAACATAAGGATGCTGGCTAGACCGGGACTATGTAAAACAATCAGTGTGTTACCCAGAACATCACAGAGCTGATCCACAAATGTTCTCTTGCACATCACATTGCCATCTGTACAGAGCTCTGTATATATGCCATACAGTTCAGTTGATGTCCACACCCGGTCGATGTCAGATTTCATTATTTGCACTATGTTGTCAACTGCCTCCTGGTTTTTGCTTGCTGAATTTTGATGTTCATTGACATTAACTTTTGTGAGAACTGAAGGAATCATAAATTTGTCTCGGCAATCTTTGTGGTAGCGTGCGTCAGCTGCATGCAAATCACTTGTCGCAGATAAGACGCGTAACTTAACATCTTCTGAATACTGGTCTTGCCGTTTGCCACATACCTCTAGGATAGCTTCTTTGAAACCTCCAGCTTCCTTACCATAGTTGGCGGTTTGACAAATCACTACACGCCTCCTATTGGGGTGTTTCTTATCGACACAACAATCCTTACCACAAAAAATACAGTGTTGTTTGAACAAAAAAGAATCACTGGAATGACGAGTGCGCTTGCTAGTTGATGGTTCAGTCACAGTCTCTGTGGAGTTGCGTTTGAGAGCTCGCTTGATTTTACTTTTGTCAACATATTCGCTGGTGCAAAGGTGGTGTGCTGTAATGTTAGAACCACTGCCATTTTTTATGTGGTTCTCAAGGTGAGATTCAATGTCATCTCCACGCTGCTTGCTGGCATTTCGGACTGTGTCAACCCTTTTCTCAGTCCAAGTTGAAAGTTTGACACCTTTCTCTTGTCTTTGGCACCATGGGAAAAAACACTTTTCCATTTTTATCTGCAAATAGAAAAATCACATTGTCAATAACAGAGGCAGAGATGGGAAAACAATAAAGGAACTAGTATTAGTATCAATAATACAAAAAACTTTACTATATTTGCTAAAACTAAGTTGGAAATTTTGAAAATGAATTAATACCAGCTTGTCAAGATTCGTGTGATTTCTCAGTCCTGCTGTTATCATGGCTTCTATAGTTTAAGACATTCAACTGATAAACAGAATCTTGCAAGAAGCTAATTAGAAAATTATGTTGCTAATTGTTCTGATATAATTGATGATATAAATAAAAAGGGTTTGGCTGCTGTGAATGACATTTTGGGATGACGCTGATGCTGTTTGTTAATTTTGACTGTCAATTGAACAAAAAAAAGATAATATCTGGGGAGAAAGGTGATATGTAAGATGTAAAATGGCAGAAAGTTGGAACAGTAATTACATTGGAATAAAATTACCACACATTGATGTTTTACTTATGTGACTTTATTATTATAAAAAGTTTAAATTTGCACAAAAAAGTTAACAGGATGCTATTTTTCACGCTAAATACACCAGAAAACGTGAAAATAACATTTCCATTAAGTTCCTCATGTCGAAAAACCTAGGAAACGATATATTACATGATGATATTGGACAAAAAATGATAAAGTTAGAAAATTTGGGGCGTGTGGCGGCCATTTTGGACGCCATCTTGAATTACAAAGTTTGCCCAACAGTACACCGGTGGTACTCACTGGATTCTAAAAATACACCATCTGAGGAATCAAAAACACTAATAATCTCATGTGGGTCATTCCATTCACGGTTGGGGTCCATTTCCTCCAGACTATTTGGAAATGGGTGAACAAACGTAATAAAGGGAGTAACCCACAGAGTATTTAAAGTAGATGGCAGAGTTACAGAAGAGCGAGCCCAAATCGCATTAGAACTAGTCAAGCAATGGGAAAAGGTGAACGATAATCGATAGGGCATGGGCAAACCCACCAGACTGTCCATACCAGGTCGAGGAAAATTATCGATCTTCGTGTGCAGCGAAATCAAAACTGGGGAGGTGCGAAGGGTGATCTCAAAATTAAGGAATGGAAAAGCGGGAGAGGGTGAACGAAATTCCTAACGAGTTTATCAAAAAAGGGGAGAGGAACTCTTGGATAGCCTAACAATGGGGAAGTGGGATGGGAGAATGAAGGGGATGTGGCTAGTGGGAGACTCAAAGGAGAGAGTTAATATGCTAATCGGAGAGATTGGGAAGAATGGGGCAAGGGATGTCATCAAGCAGTCTGTCTCCAAGTGTTGGGAGGTGAGAAGAGGCATAGGAATAGGGAGGCCTTCTCATAAGAGAACCGCGACACATCAGCGCCCGGCCAAAGTGTTATTATTATTAGTTAGATTCATTTTACTATTTCCACAGATGTTTTTTTTGCTACACAATGTCAGTCTTTCCCTACAAATTATTTTTTGTGTGGGAAATTGTGACATTCCGGCGGTGAAAACTAATACATTGAGTATTTCATCACCCATCATCTGACCAGCGGGGGCAAGGCGCGTGAATTACTCAGTGCATTATTTTCTTCCGCCTTTTGCTTTCCCCTAAATGACTGAAAATACACTTCGGCGGGGTCATAAACACAATTTTCTTATGGTTATGAAACTTGAAACATCTATCGAAATAGAATTTCCACCACAAGACTGCAGGTGTAAGGGGATCAAGCATTCCCGTGGTTAGAATTATCTGAGAAATAATTCATGATTTCTTCATTATAAATTATAGAATCCCCACAGGACTCTAAATGCAGTTAGCTGATGGAATATCGCAATGTGAAGCCAACAGGTGTTGTCAGTGGAACACATTCTTTTACATTGTACTGATTTTAATCTTAGTAGACGACAGTATTTTAATGTAGTGTCTCTTCGAGACCTATTTTACAGAACAAATCCTCATAAAGTTCTGTCGTTCTTGAAGGAAATCGACCTTTTTAATAAATTTTAAAATTGTTTTTAATCTTTTAATCAAGACTCTTCAAGTCTCAATTCATCAGGTTGATTTAGAAGTTATTAACTTCTCTCCTTCCATTACCCTCTGTTGTCTTAATCACTTTGGTCTTTGACAGATCTCTTGTAGTTATTTTCTATTGTTATTTGATCTTTATACTTCATAATTGAAAATGAGTTTTTACTTTCCACTGTTTTCTCGCCACGATATGGCCTTAGCTGCTGATGTGGCGTTAAGCACCAATAAATAAATAAATAAATAAATCGCAGTGTGAAAAATAGACCTGCTTATAATTTCCCCAATTGGTCTCTTCTGTGTGGAAGGGTGTGAATTTTATATATTATACATGTGGACAAAATGTAATTACACATGAATCACTCTCTTTGTAATGTGGAATTCAGTATTTAAAAAAAACCTAATAAACTGAGTGACATTTTTTCTCTCTCTCTCTAAGTGTTGAGATGCGATTTTGTTTCCGCGCACACGTGGCCCCGAGTGAGTGAACTTGGCAGATGTCTGACCTGAGTGTAGATTTTTGAGATAAAAAATATTATGTACCTGTTACTGGTAGAAAAAATGAGAGTTTTTTCCCTTGCAGTGGAGTTTGGTAATTCCATCTAACTTTTCAACGCCAGAGACCTATTTTTCTTCCCACACTGTGGATTTTGAGTTGGCGGTAAATTTTTTGATTCAAGATAATTAATCGCGCGAGAGGGGGGGGGGGGGGATGGTTGAGTTTGCTTTTCTTTTTGTAATGGACATATTCCTGCCATCACCACCCAAAGAGATGTTTCTCCCTCCCAAGATTTGACTGATACATTGCGTATTTCATCACCCATCATCTGACCAGCAGCGGCAAGGCGCGTGAATTACTCAGTGCATTATTTTCTGCCGCCTTTTGCTTTCCCCTAAATGACTGAAAATACACTTTGGCGGGGTCATAAGCACAATTTTCTTATGGTTATGAAACTTGAAACATCTGTCGAAATAGAATGTCCACCACAAGACTGCGGGTGTAAGGGAGAAAAAACAATGATCACGCTGTTATCAAAAATAATCTGTGGAAAATAAGCAAGACGGCCCGAGGGTTGAGACGTCTTTGAGTTATTTCTCAAAAGCTTAATATTTGGTAATTGCTGTTATACCGTTTCCAGATGTGGTGAATAACAAAATATCCCCTTTTCAGACACACCATGGTGTCAAAACTTTCGCTCTGAAAAACTGACAGATCTTAACCACATTGAAACAATTACCAACAACTTGCCTTAGAGAAGGAATAATTCCCCCCCCCCCCTGCATTTTCGCTTGATGAATCAATACGCATGAGACAACACGCATTTTTACCCTCCCTATTAATAGAGCTGAGATGTTTTTTCAGGATTGGAGGCATTATTAGAGGTGTTTTTTTACAATGAATGGTGGTAGGGGATGGTGGCCTGGGGGGTTTGATCATCCCCTACTAGGCGGGTCCTCAGGTGGCGGATAGAGGACGGCCTGCTCAATTGGGCAGGTTTGCTAATTTCTAATTGGCAGGTTTGCTCAATTGAGTTGGTTCGCTGCGAAATACATAAATACGCAGCCCCGGACCAAAATGATCAACCCTGCTAATACCATCTGGCAGGCACCTTGTTCTCCCGTGAGGTGCGTTCCAAAGGCCCCGGAAGAAGGAATCCTGGCAGTTGAGGACTCGTGGCCCCGGTTAGGGCAGTCTCCGGGATGGAGACCTGGTCTCCATTTCGGAGATAATCTTGTTCAACACACTGCTTTGGCCCCAATTTCGGGAGTAGAAGGATGGTCGGATGGTCCGTTCTGGCCAATCGGGAGCCCCCACCCCAAAAAGTACTGGGTGTCACGTCGGGGGGCATTTGGTGGCCATTCAGTCAGTCATTTCTTTTAATCATTTATCATAATTGCCATTGTGTGATGTTTTTAAACTAATTTTTAACCAAATACTTATTTCTGCTGCACTGTTTGTTTCAGTTTCACGTGGCAACCGTAATTACAGTGTTTTATAAAGTGATTGGTTGGATGGTCACCATCTGAAGACCTGGCACTTCCACACACGGGCCAATCAGCCAGTGGCATACTTCGGTATCAACACTGGCTGAGTATACTGCCCCATACCAGGTATGTGGGAATACCGGCAACCCGGTGGGTTCACTGCGTGGCAGTAACCCTACCCCTTGTTGGACTCCGCGGTGGGTGGAAGCCGGGGCAATGAACGATTTACTTCATTAACATGGATCACATACCAAATAAAAAAAAGAAACGAGGTCGAGAAATACAACTCACTTCATCAGACTCTGACTCGGATAAGGATACAGACAATCATAACATTTCAAAGAATTGGCCAAGGTTTGTAATCATATATGCGGAAGACGAAGATAAAAAGGCATCATCAGTTAACCCATTCGTGTTGGAAAAAACTATTAAAGGAATAGCAGGGACAGTGAAGGATGTTAAAAAATTAAGATCAGGGGGAATATTGGTTGAATGTAAAACAGAATTTCAGGCGGTAAATTTATTGAAAATTGAACAGATTATGGATATGAGAGTTGTGGCCTTTCCGCACAAAACCCTAAATTCCAGCAAGGGTGTGCTTAGAACAAGAGAACTTGCAGGCATGGATGTAATGGATATCAGGAAGGAACTAACATCACAATACATCACTGATGTCAAAAGAATTGAGATTAAAAAAGATGGTAAACTGATACAGACCAACACATACATTTTAACTTTTGGCTCATCTCAACCGCCAAAATCGATTAAAGTGGGTTACATGAACATCAAAGTGGATTTGTATATACCAAATCCACTTCGATGCTTCAAATGTCAAAAATTTGGACATAGTCAAAACAACTGTAGAGGCCAAACAATATGCTTTAGATGCGGTCAACAACATGAAGAGCCATGTAACAACCCAATCAAGTGTGTAAACTGCCAGGGCAATCATATGTCATCCTCTAAAGATTGCCCTATCTGGCAAAAAGAAAAAAACATCCAAAAGGTGAAGTGTGAAAAACAAGTAAGCTTTCAGGAAGCCAGAGCAATTGTAACATCTACGCTTGGCTTCAATACATCAGCACCATCGTATGCCACAACAGTAAAACAAAAGGTACCCACAAAGTCAGTAGAATGCCAGACACAGTATACATGGCTCAACAGCACAATTCCTTCCTTATTACAGGCATTTACTATGGATCATCCTAATCAAACAGAAACCAAATCAACTGTTCCCTCAACAAACGACCAAATAACAAAAACAATTCACACGCAAGACCGCACAAACGATTTATCACAAAAAAATAAAAATTCTAATCCAAAACCTGAACAAAAGAATGAGTCAAATAAATTGAAATCAAATCAGCAACAAAGATCCCAGCAAGAAAATCTGAGTCAGAGTCAGAGGAGAAAACAACAAAAAGAGCAAAAAGAAAAGGATAAAAAGAAATTAGAATCAGACAGACTCCCAAAACGCCTTCAAAATGTTGTGACGAACAACATGTTTGATGGCATCGAGGCAATGTCAGTCGATGAGTGCATCGATGACACGTTCTCGTCTAAGCCACGCCTGTCTTCATCACAGGTTAAGTCCCCACGTAAGACTTCACCAAAAAAACGGGGGCAATATCTCCCATACGTCCACCAGCAAAATCGCCACTCAAACATGGCCAACACACCTAAACACAATATAATACAGTGGAATTGTCGAGGTTTTAGAGCGAATTTTAATGAACTGGGCCTTCTAAGTCAAAAATATAAACCTGCTGCCCTTTGCCTGCAGGAAACTCTACTCAAGAAACCCTAGGCTCAGGATCATTCAGCTTTCAAGCATTATACATTGTATAATGCCTGGGCAGATGACAATGATCTTCATATTCGTGGAACATCTGTTTTAGTTAGGAATGACATCATTCACAGTTCTGTTCCATTACAGACAAATTTACAGGCTGTGGCGGTACGCCTAACATTAAACAAAACAGTTACACTTTGTTCGATTTATGTTTCACCAAGTAAAGCCCTACAGCTGAATGATCTTGAGTTACTGGTCCAACAGCTCCCAACTCCATACATTTTGTTGGGTGATTTTAACGCACATAGCCCTCTTTGGGGTAATTCCTGCAGTCAAGAAGATACAAAAGGTAAAACTGTAGAAGAGTTCATTACAAAATATGACTTGTGCTTGTTCAATGATGGGTCAGATACTTACCTGCACCCCGCATCTGGTTCTTACACTTCAATTGATTTAACAATTGCATGCCCTTCTGTCTTCCTTGATTTTTCATGGAAGGCAGAAGATGACTTGTGCGGGAGTGACCACTTTCCGATTGTGTTGGAGAGTGTAGTTCCGGCGGATGATGAGAGGGTGCCCCAGTGGAACTTTAAAAAGGCTGACTGGGACACTTTCTCATCGCTTTGTTCTGAACGCCTCACACGGGAGAAATTTCGGGACAGTACTGACCAGATTGAACACTTCACCACAGAGTTGATTGACATTGCAAGCCAAGTCATTCCTAAAACCTCGGCAAATCCAAAACGTTTCACTAAACCATGGTTTGATACTGAGTGCAAACAGGCTATAAAAGATCGCAAGAAATTTGAGAGGGAATTTAATAAGTCACCAACTACACAAAATTTGGATAGATTACGTATAAATCGGGCAAAAACAAGACGACTTTTAAAACATAAAAAGAAAAGTTCATGGGAAACTTACGTTTCGAAACTAAATCAAAACACCCCCATCACTAAAATTTGGAAAATGATTAAAAAAATTAAAGGAAAAGAAACAAAATCAGCTGTTCAACACCTAAAAGATAACAACACACTCATAACATCAAAACAGGAAATTTCAAACAAGTTGGCCTCTACATTTTCTAAACATTCGTCGTCTGAAAATAGTAACCCAGAGTTCCTCAAACTTAAAAAACAACAAGAAAAACAAAAGATTAAATTTACATCAAATAACTTAGAGGACTACAACGAACCTTTCTCTATGGAAGAGTTAAGTAACTCTTTGCATAGAGCAAAGGATTCTGCCACTGGACCTGATCAAATACACTATCAACTTTTAAAGCATCTGCCTCAAACTTCACTTGCACTTTTATTGTCTATTTTTAATGACATTTGGGTGACTGGCCAGTTTCCACCTTCCTGGCGAAACGCTACTATAATTCCTATTCTTAAGCCTGATAAAGATCACAGCAACCCAAGCAATTATAGGCCTATTGCCTTAACAAGTTGTCTGTGTAAAACCATGGAGAGGATGATCAATGATCGACTTGTCTGGTTTCTGGAATCGAACAATCTGCTTGCAGATGTTCAGTGTGGTTTCAGAAACCAGAGAAGTACTGTGGATCATTTGGTTAGATTAGAAACGTTTATAAGAAATGCCTTTGCCAGAAAAGAACATGTGGTCGCCATCTTCTTTGACCTGGAAAAGGCATATGACACAACGTGGACGTATGGGATTTTAAAAGATCTTTTTAACATGGGGTTGAGGGGGCGTATGCCTCTTTTTATTGAAAACTTTTTGAGGGACCGCCGATTTCAGGTTCGTGTTGGGTCAACGTTATCTGATCCTTACGGGCAGGAATTGGGGGTTCCTCAAGGAAGTATTTTATCTGTTACCCTTTTCTCAGTGAAAATCAATAGTATTATTGATGCAATAGAGATTATGGTTGATTCGTCATTGTATGTAGATGACTTTTTAATCTGCTATAGCAGCAAAAAAATGAATGCTATAGAGCGCAAACTTCAGCTGTGTTTGAACAGAATCCAGAAATGGGCTACAGAAAACGGCTTCAAATTCTCAAAAACGGAAACTAATTGTGTTCATTTCTGTAAGCTACGGAAGCACCACCTTGATCCGGAATTGAAAATAGACGGGAGTCGTATTAATGTTGTTAAGGAAGTGAAATTCTTGGGTTTGTTGTTTGACAGCAAACTGAATTTCACTTCTCATATAAAACAACTAAAGGTAAAATGTAAAAGGGCACTGAACATTTTGAAGGTAGTTGGTAGCACTGATTGGGGTGCTGACCTAAAAACATTGCTCCATCTGTATAGATCACTTGTCAGAACAAAATTAGATTACGGCTCTGTGGTTTACGGTTCTGCTAGAAAGTCATATCTCAAACCTCTTGATGCCATTCATAATAGTGGCATAAGAATCAGCCTTGGTGCTTTTAGAACATCACCGGTAAATTCGATGCTTGTTGAGGCAGAGGAGCCTTCTCTTGAGAAGCGCAGAATTAAACTTTCACTTCAATATGTTTCAAAACTTTTTTCTAATCCGTCTAACCCCGCATACAATTGTGTCTCAGAACCTCAAAATACTTAATTTTTTAACCGTCATCAGAAACATATCCCTCCATTGGGAATTAGAATAAAACCTCATTTGGAGTCTGCCAAAATTGAACCAGTTGCAGTAAAAGAGAATCGTGAACCACAAACTCCTCCTTGGCATCTTAAAAAGCCAACAGTTATTTTGGACCTAGCATCTACTAAAAAGTCTGAAACAAATTCTCTGCAGTTTAAGCAGAAATATGCTGAAATTAAGTCAAAGTATAGTACATATACAAGGATCTATACGGATGGATCAAAAGATGGTGACAAAGTAGCATCAGCTATTGTCACTGATGATCATGTCACTTCAATCAGAATACCGAATCAAAGTTTTCACAGCTGAAGTTAAAGCTTTACAACTCGCCCTCGAACATATTGAAAATGTACCGGAAAAGAAGTCGATTATTTTTTCTGACTCTCTTTCCTCTTTGCTTGCTTTGCTCAACCCCAGGTTGAAGAACCCTCTCATTTTGGAACTTCGTGAGAAGTTATCAACTCTCATGTCTGACCAATATGACATCGTGTTTTGCTGGTTACCCGGACATGTAGGTATCGCTGGTAACACCAGGGCAGACAGTGCAGCAAAACAGGCTTTATCCAAGCCTCTCACTGATTTTAAGATTCCGTTCAGTGACTTCAAACCACATATCAGTAGTTACATCAAATCCATGTGGCAGGCGGAATGGGATGAAGCGACAAATAACAAGCTCCATCGCTTCCGACCCACTATTTCTGATCACTACCCACCCAGTAACCTTTGTAGAAAGGATCATGTTATTCTGACACGGTGTCGTGTTGGTCATACACGACTTACACATTCCTTTTTGTTAGAGGGTAATATGCGACCAGAGTGTGTTCCCTGCCAGCAGGTGTTGACAGTGGAGCACATTCTTTTGCACTGTACAGATTTTAATCTTGTTAGACGACAGTATTTTAATGTTGCGTCTCTCAGAGACCTGTTTTACAAGACAAACTCTCATAAAGTTTTATCGTTCCTGAAGGAAATCAACCTTTTTAATAAATTTTAAATAGTCTGGTTTTATTATTTTAAATTCCCATCTATCATTTATATCTGTTTCACGGGTTGATTTGTACAGCTGTTTTGATGAACTGCACTCATTTTTTTAATTCCATTGTTCGCTTGTCAGGTGTACTTAACGTTTTTCATGTGTTGTCATCTCTTTTTTAACTTCTGCGTTGAAAATAATGATCTTTTTTAACATTTCATACTTTCATCGCCACGATATAGCCTTAGTTGCTGATGAGGCGTAAAGCACCAATAAATAAATAAATAAATAGGGGATGGTGGAAGGATTTGTGTTTTGGTTCCTGCATTGTGCATGTGTGATCGAGAATCTTTTGACTTCTTCCCCCAGATTTTTCTTAGGGTGTAGTGTTATTTCCTTTCAGAATTTTTTCTGCCGAAATAAAAAAATGTTTTTTGTTTCGACAAAAAAATTAAGACTTGGTTCTTTCTAAAAAATAAAAGTATATATAATATGGTGATGTGCAATATATAAAGAAGCTCTTTCTAATAATATGGGTAGCCTTGAAAAAGGCTGTTTTTTGTTCTCTTCTGGACATCATCGTCCACCTCTGATACGGTTATATTGGGGGATGTGACCCCTGCTGCTATCAGTTCAAATCCAGCTCCCTTCCTCTCCAATCTTTGTGTGTCTGGATGAAGATTGTACACCCACGAGCCGGCCTTGAAAAAGGCTGTTTTTTTGTTCTCTTCTGGACATCTTCTTTTCAGTGTCCGACGATCCCCATTTTTCCGAGCCTTAACCGATAAGGCTGTGCTCCTCTCACCAGATGAAATGAAGGCTCGTCCACCTCTGATACGGTTATATTGGGGAATGTGACCCCCGCTGCTATCAGTTCAAATCCAGCTCCCTTCCTCTCCAATCTTTGTGTGTCTGGATGAAGATTGTACACCCACGAGCCGGCATCCATTTTCAGCAAATCTTCGAAATTAATGGTTTCAATATCCATTGCTCTGTTTTTCTCTTTTTCCTCCGATCGATCAGATGTTTGAAAATGTAAGCGAAAAACCTTATCTCATGTTCTTTTTATCTGACATGCGAGGTTACACTTGCAGCGAAGAAGTGATTTCCGCGCCTTCTCCCCGCATTGGTTAGATTTACCCGGGTGAAATGCTCATTGGATGTAAGGGGAGAATAATAGAGAGGAATTTTAGCATTGAGAATATAGACTGCTTTTTTAAAAAAAAATCAGAAAAATAAAAAAATAAAAATAAAAAATAATTCAATTGTATTCTATTATATTGGTTGAGTGTGCATAAAGTTTCTCTTTTTAAGATGTTGTTGGCCTTTAAAAAGGCCGTTTTTATGTTTTTAAAATAAACAATATATGTTTATTTTGGCAAGATTATCCCATGTCTCTTCCTAGCAGCTCGTTGAACATCGGCTCTTGTAATATTGTGGTTTGGGTGTCCGACTCTGTCTGTGGCATAGCAGAAACTTTCTGTCATCAACCTTCTAAGAAATAGTTTGAGTGCTTTCCGAGCTTCATCCACGCCATGGCTTGAAATCGATTCTGCACCACCTTTCTTCGCCAATTCTTGTAGATCTTTCCTTGGAATGACTGTGTGCACTGATTGGGGTGCTGACCAAAAAACTTTGCACCATCTGTATAGATCACTTGTTTGATCAAAGTTAGATTACGGTTGTATAGTTTACGGTTCTGCAAGGAAATCATATCTCAAACCACTTGATGCAATTCATAATAGTGGTATTAGAATTAGTCTAGGGGCTTTTCGAACATCCCCAATAGACTCGATGCTTGTTGAAGCAGAGGAGCCTTCTCTGGAGAAGCGTGGAATTAAATTATCTCTCCAGTATGTATCTAAACTTTTGGCCAATCCTTCAAATCCTGCTTATAATTGTGTTTCAGAACCTCCAAATGTTGACTTGTTTAACCGCCACCAGAAACACATTCCTTCATTGGGAATTAGAATCAAACCCCACATAGAGTCTGCCAAAATTGATTCTGATTCTATAAAAGAAAACCGAAAATCACATCTTCCTCCTTGGCATCTTAAAAAACCTACAATTATTTTGGACCTTGCTTCTACCAAAAAATCTGATACCAATTCCTTGCAGTTTAAACAGAAATATGCCGAAATAAAGTCCAAGTATAGTACATATACAGGGATCTATACAGATGGATTTAAAGATGGTGACAAGGTATCATCAGCTGCTGTTACTGGTGATCATATCACCTCAATCAGAATATCGAATCAGAGTTCTATTTTCACAGCTGAAGTTAAAGCTATACAACTCGCGCTTGAACACATCGAGAATGTGCAGGAAAAGAAGTCAATTATTTTTTCCGACTCTCTTTCTTCTTTACTTGCTTTACTCAACCCCAAGTTGAAGAACCCTCTCATTTTGGAACTTCGTGAGAAATTAACAACTCACATGTCTGACCAATATGATATCGTGTTTTGCTGGTTACCTGGACATGTAGGTATCGCTGGTAACACCAAAGCAGACAGTGCAGCAAAACAGGCCTCAACAAAGCCTCTCACTGATTTTAACATCCCTTTCAGTGATTTCAAACCACATATTGGTAACCACATCAAATCTCTGTGGCAGGCGGAATGGGATGGATCAACAAATAACAAGCTTCATCGCTTCCGACCAACTTTTTCAGATCACTACCCATCTAGTAACCTTTGTAGAAAGGATTTTGCAGTTTTGACGCGATGTCGTATTGGTCATACACGACATACACATTCCTTTTTGTTAGAGGGTAACTTGCGACCAGAGCAGAGTGTGTTCCCTGCCAGCAGGTGCTGTCAGTGGAACACATTCTTTTGAATTGTACCGATTTTAATTATCTTAGAGGGCAGTATTTTACAGTCAGATCTTTGAGAGATTTATTTTATCTTACAAGCCCGCAAAAAATAATCTCATTCTTGAAAGTTATCAACCTTTTTAATAAATTTTAAATTATTTTTACCTTTTTAAAGTTCATCTATCCATATTTAATTCATAGGTTGATTTACACAGCATTTTTTGTACACGTGATCTCACTTTCTCATTATGTTTCACACTCATCACTTTTAAACCCCTTATTCCTTTCATTTCATATTTCAGGCAATGGTCTTTTTGAAATTCATACTTTCATCGCCACGATATAGCCTAAGCTGCTGATGTGGCGTAGAGCACCAATAAATAATAATAAGAAATGCCTTTGCCAGTAAAGAACATGTGGTCGCCCTCTTCTTTGATCTGGAAGAGGCATATGACACAACGTGGATGCATGGGATTTTAAAACATCTTTTTTAACATGGGGTTGAGGGGGGTGTATGCCTCTTTCTATTGAAAACTTTTTGAGGGACCGCCAATTTCAGGTTCGTGTTAGGTCAACGTTATCTGATCCTCACGGGCAGGAATTGGGGGTTCCTCAAGGAAGTATTTTATCTTTTACCCTTTTCTCAGTGAAAATCAATAGTATTATTGATGCAATTGAGAATATGGTTGATTCGTCATTGTATGTAGATGACTTTTTAATCTGCTATAGCCCTAGGGGTGTTTGACCATCCCCTACTAGGCGGGTCCTCAGGTGGTGGATAGAGGACGGCCTGCTCAATTGGGCAGGTTCGCTGGTTAATAATTAGCAGGTTTGCTCAATTGGGCTGGTTCGCTGCGGAATATACGAATACGCAGCCCCGGACCAAAATGGTTAACCCTGCTAATGCCATCTTGCAGGCACCTTGTTCTCCTGTGAGGTGCATTCCGAAGGCCCTGGAAGAAGGAATCCTGAAGTTGAGGACTCGGGCCCCGGTTAGGGCAGTGTCCGGGATGGAGCCCTGGTCTCCATTTCGGAGATAATCTTGTCCAACACACTGCTTTGGCCCCAATTTCGGGAGTAGAAGGATGGTCCGTTCTGGCCAATCGGGAGCCCCCACCCCAAAAAGTACTGGGTGTCACGTCGGGGGGCATTTGGTGGCCATTCAATCAGTCATTTCTTTTAATCATTTATCTTAATTGCTGGGGGCGCGGTGGCTCAGTTGGTAGCGGTGCAGGCTGCAAGCCGAGAGGTCCTCGGATCGAATCCCACCTGCGGTAACCGCGTTGTGTCCTTGGGCAAGACACTTCACCCCCATTGCCCACGTGGGGGCACGGTGACGCTGTGTACTAAGGCGTACTGCACGTCGATGGTGCACCTGTCTTCAACCAATGCTAACCCTGCTTGTGTGGAGTTGGTATGTTGGGGAGCTGACAGTTGCTCGCCGTTGCTCGCTCGTTCTTCCCGGGTACTCTGGCTTCCTCCACCCGTAAAACTGTCACGGTCATGGTTAGCCATTGTGCAGAAATATGTGACCTTAAACACCAATAAATAAATAAATAATCTTAATTGCCATTGTGTGCTGTTTTTAAACACATTTTTTAACCAAATACTTAGTTTTGCTGCACTGTTTGTTTCTGTTTCATGTGGCAACCGTAATTTCAGTGTTTTATAGAGTGACTGGTTTGGATGGTCGCCATCTGAAGACCTGGCCCTTCCACACACGGGCCAATCAGTCGGTGGTATGCCTCGGCATCAACACCAACTGAGTATACTGCCCCATACCAGGTATGTGGGAATACCGGCAACCCGGTGGGTTCACTGCATGGCAGTAACCCTACCCCTTGTTGGACTCCATGGTGGGTGGGAGCCGGGGCACTGAATCATTTTTCAGTATACCATGGCACATCATACAACACCCAAACGACGACATGTGATTACAGATCTAAGTGACTCGGATCCAGATATAGCTCAAACCTCAGGTTTTACTGCAACAACCTCAAACCACTTGATGCAATTCCATAATAGTGGTATTAGAATTAGTCTCGGGGCTTTTCGAACATCCCCTATAGACTCGATGCTCGTTGAAGCAGAGGAACCTTCTCTTGAGAAGCGCCGAATTAAATTGTCTCTCCAATATGTGTCTAAACTTTTGTCCAATCCTTCAAACCCTGCTTAAAATTGTGTTATAGACCCTCAAAATGTTGATTTCTTTAACCGCCACCAGAAACATATTCCTCCATTGGGAATTAGAATTAAACCCCACATGGATTATTTATTTATTTATTTATTTATTTATTGGTGCTTTACGCCACATCAGCAGCTTAGGCTATATCGTGGCGATGAAAGTGTATATTCCAAAAAGACCATTAATTAAAATATGAAACAAATTGAATAAGAGGTTTAAAAATGATGAGTGTGAAACATAATGAGAAAGTGAGACCAGTAGTACAATAAATACTGTGAAAATCAACCTGTGAAATAAATACAGATAGATGAAAATTAAAATGGTAAAAACAATTTAAAATTTATTAAAAAGGTTGATTACTTTCAAGAATGAGATGACTTTTTGCGGGCTCGAATGATAAAATAAATCTCTCAAAGATCCAACTGTAAAATACTGCCCTCTAACATGATTAAAATCAGTACAATTCAAAAGAATGTGCTCCACTGACAACACCTGCTGGCAGGGAACACATTCTGGTCGCAAATTACCCTCCAACAAAAAGGAATGTGTAAGTCGTGTATGACCAATATGACACCGCGTCAAAATTGCAAGATCCTTTCTACAAAGGTTACTAGACGGGTAGTGATCTAAAATAGTTGGTCGGAAGCGATGAAGCTTGTTATTTGTCGCTCCATCCCATTCCGCCTGCCACAAAGATTTAATGTAACTACTAATATGAGGCTTAAAATCACTGAACGGGATCTTAAAATCAGTGAGAGGCTTTGTTAAAGCCTGTTTTGCTGCACTGTCTGCTTTGGTGTTACCAGCGATACCTACATGTCCGGGTAACCAGCAAAACACGATATCATATTGGTCAGACATGAGAGTTGTTAACTTCTCACGAAGTTCCAAAACTAGAGGGTTCTCCAACCTGGGGTTGAGTAAAGCAAGTAAAGAGGAAAGAGAGTCGGAAAAAATAATCGACTTCTTTTCCTGAGCATTCTCGATATGTTCAAGAGCGAGTTGTAAAGCTTTAACTTCAGCTGTGAAAATAGAACTCTGATTCGGTATTCTGATTGAGGTGACATGATCACCAGTAACAGCAGCTGATGATACTTTGTCACCATCCTTAGATCCATCCGTATAGATCCTTGTATATGTAGTATACTTGGACTTTATTTCGGCATATTTCTGTTTGAACTGCAAGGAATTGGTATCAGATTTTTTGGTAGAAGCAAGGTCCAAAATAACTGTAGGTTTTTTAAGATGCCAAGGAGGAATATGTGTTTTACGATTTTCTCTTATTGTATGTGGTTCAGTTATGGTGGACTCCATGTGGGGTTTAATTCTAATTCCCAATGGAGGAATATGTTTCTGGTGGCGGTTAAAGAAATCAACATTTTGAGGGTCTGTAACACAATTATAAGCAGGATTTGAAGGATTGGCCAAAAGTTTAGACACATATTGGAGAGATAATTTAATTCTGCGCTTCTCAAGAGAAGGTTCCTCTGCTTCAACAAGCATCGAGTCTATAGGGGATGTTCGAAAAGCACCCAGACTAATTCTAATACCACTATTATGAATTGCATCAAGTGGTTTGAGATATGATTTCCTTGCAGAACCGTAAACTACACAACCGTAATCTAATTTTGACCGAACAAGTGATCTATACAGATGGAGCAAAGTTTTTTGGTCAGCACCCCAATCGGCGCTACCAACAACTTTCAGCAGGTTCAGAGCTTTCTTACATTTAACTTTTAGTTGTTTTATGTGGGAAGTGAAATTCAGTTATTTTGGACCTTGCTTCTACCAAAAAATCAGATACCAATTCCTTACAGTTCAAACAAAAATATGCTGAAATAAAGTCCAAGTATAGTACATATACAAGGATCTATACGGATGGATCTAAGGATGGTGATAAAGTATCATCAGCTGCTGTTACTGGTGGTCATGTCACCTCAATCAGAATACCGAATCACAGATCTGTTTTCACAGCTGAAGTTAAAGCTTTACAACTCGCTCTTGAACATATCGAGAATTTTCAGGAAAAGAAGTTGATTATTTTTTCCGACTCTCTTTCCTCTTTACTTGCTTTACTCAACCCCAAGTTGAAGAACCCTCTAGTTTTGGAACTTCGTGAGAAGTTAACAACTCTCATGTCTGACCAATGTGATATCGTGTTTTGCTGGTTACCCGGACATGTAGGTATCGCTGGTAACAACAGAGCAGACAGTGCAGCAAAACAGGCTTTAACGAAGTCTCTTACTGATTTTAACATCCCTTTCAGTAATTTCAAACCACATATTAGTAGCTACATCAAATCTATGTGGCAGGCGGAATGGGATGGGGCAACTAATAACAAGCTTCATCGCTTCCGACCAACTGTTTCTGATCACTACCCATCTAGTAACCTTTGTAGGAAAGATCATGTTAATCTGACATGATGTCATATTGGTCATACAAGACTAACACATTCCTTTCTGTTAGAGGGTAATTTGCGACCAGAGTGTGTTCCATGTCAGCAGGTGTTGTCAGTGGAACACATTCTTTTACATTGCACTAATTTTAATCTTGTTAGAGGGCAGTACTTCACAGCTGGATCCCTTAGAGATCAATTTTATAATACGAGCCCACACAAAATTGTGTCATTTCTAAAAGTAATCAACCTTTTTACAAAATTTTAAAATTGTTTTTATTCTTTTAATCTCTAATCATCAAGTCTCAGTTCTATAGGTTGATTTATAATGTATTTTCTTATCTCATTACTCATTGCTTTTCTAATCATTTTTGTCTTTGAAATGTCTTTTGTGGTTATTTTTATTTCATTCAATTTTTACTTCATTCTTGATGACTTTTTATATACCTCTGTTTTCTCGCCACGATATAGCCCTAGCTGCTGATGTGGCGTTAAACACCAATCAATCAATCAATTTTACTGCAACAAAGTGGCCCAAATTTATTGTTATACATGCGGCTGATCAAAAATCACAAATAAATAAACTAAATCCCTTTGTAATTCAAAAAACATTATCAGGCATTGCTGGAACATTTAAATCTGTTAAAAAAATGAGATCTGGCGGTTTACTTATAGAATGTTGTAAAGAAATTCAAGCTACCATCCTCTTAAAACTAGAAAGATTTGCACAGATAGAGGTCAGTGTCTTCCCTCACAAGACCCTCAATAGCAGCAGAGGAGTTGTAAGAACACGCGAGCTGGCAGACATGGAGGAAGCTGACATAGAGCAGGAACTTTCAAACTAAGGAATTACAGGGGTTAAACGAATTGAAATTCAGAAAACTGGACAGAAGATAAAGACAAACACATACATTTTCACATTTAACACACTGCAACCTCCTCAGTCAATTAAAATCGGTTACCTGAACGTTCGAGTGGATTTATACATTCCTAATCCACTTAGATGTTTCAGGTGCCAAAAGTTTGGACATAGCCAGAATGCCTGCAGGGAAAAAAGCACATGTTTTAAGTGCGGTGAAAACCACGATCAGCCATGTCATAGCACAATTATCCAATGCGTCAAATTTAAAGGCAATCATTTTTCATCATCACAAGATTGTCTTATATGGAAAACTGAAAAGGCTATTCAAAAAATTAAGTGTGAGAGGCAGATTAGTTTCAAAGAGTCCAGGGAGATTGTTTCCTCCCTGCCGGGCATGAATTCAACAGCACCATCGTATGCTTCAAAACTGACAAAAAGTCTCACCTAAAACATCAGTAGAATGCCAAACCGAGTATACATGGCTCGATGGCAACTTACCATCCTTAGTACGTGCCTTTACAGTTGAGAGCACTTATCAAACAGAACCAAAGTCAACCCAAACAAAGACACCGGCTTCATCAACAACTAACAAACGACCTAAAACAGAAAAACAAGAACAGGCAAAAGATAATTCCAAACCGGAACAAAACAAAAAACAAAACTTTGCACCAGAACAGAAAACTGAGACAAATAAATTGAAGACAGACCAAAATTATGGACAGCAGCAGCCAAATCTGAGTCAGAGTCAGAGACGGAAACTAAGTAGAGAGCAGAAAAACAAAGAAAAACAAAAACAACTTTCGGACAGAGTACCAAAACTTCTGAAGAACATTGTTACCAACAACATGTTTGAAGGTATAGAAGCCATGTCAGTTGATGATTGCATCGATGACACTTTCTCTCAGAAACATCTCCTGAACTCTTGTCGGGGAAGTCTCCAAAAAGAAATACGGGGGCAATATCTCCCAT
Source organism: Pictodentalium vernedei (assembly GCA_031216915.1). Taxonomy (NCBI): domain Eukaryota; kingdom Metazoa; phylum Mollusca; class Scaphopoda; order Dentaliida; family Dentaliidae; genus Pictodentalium; species Pictodentalium vernedei. The sequence continues at coordinate 406,261,150 of CM062291.1, forward strand.
ACGACCACCCGGAAAATCACCATCCAAACATGGATAAAACAATCAAACATAATATAATACAGTGGAATTGCCGGGGTTTTAGAGCAAATTTTAATGAACTGGGCTTATTGAGCCAGAAGTATAAACCTGCAGCTTTTTGCCTGTAGGAAACTCTTTTAAAGAAACCCAAGGCTCAGGATCATTCAGCCTTTAAGCATTATACATCGTATAATGCTTGGGCAGAGGAAACTGATCTTCATATTCGTGGAACGTCCGTCTTAGTTAGAAACGACATTATTCACAATACTGTATCTTTGCAATCAAATTTACAGGCTGTGGCGGTACGCCTAACTTTAGATAAGACAATTACATTATGCTCTATTTACGTTTCACCAAGTAAAACCCTACAGCTGAATGATCTTGAGCTGCTGGTACAAAAAAAATAATCTGTGGCAAATAAGCAAGACGGTCCGAGGGTAGACACGTCTTTGAGGTATTTCTCAAAAGCTTAATATTTGGTAGTTGCTGTTATACCGTTTCCAGATGTGGTGAATTACAAAATATCCCCTTTTCAGACACACCATGGTGTCAAAACTTTCACTCTGAAAAACTGACAAATCTTAACCACATTGAAACAATTACCAACAACTTGCCTTAGAGAAGGAATAATTACCCCCCTGCATTTTCGCTTGATGAATCAATACGCAAGAGACAACACGCATTTCTACCCTCACTATTAATAGAGCTGAGATGTTTTTTCAGGATTGGGGGCATTATTAGAGCTGTTTTTTTACAATGAATGGTGGTAGGGGATGGTGGAAGGATTTGTGTTTTGGTTCCTGCATTGTGCATGTGTGATCGAGAATCTTTTGACTTCTTCCCCCAGATTTTTCTTAGGGTGTAGTGTTATTTCCTTTCAGAATTTTTTCTGCCGAAATCAAAAAAATGTTTTTTGTTTCGACAAAAAAATTAAGACTTGGTTCTTTCTAAAAAATAAAAGTATATATAATATGGTGATGTGCAATATATAAAGAAGCTCTTTCTAATAATATGGGTAGCCTTGAAAAAGGCTGTTTTTTTGTTCTCTTCTGGACATCTTCTTTTCAGTGTCCGACAATCCCCATTTTTCCGAGCCTTAACCGATAAGGCTGTGCTCCTCTCACCAGATGAAATGAAGGCTCGTCCACCTCTGATACGGTTATATTGGGGGATGTGACCCCCGCTGCTATCAGTTCAAATCCAGCTCCCTTCCTCTCCAATCTTTGTGTGTCTGGATGAAGATTGTACACCTACGAGCCGGCCTTGAAAAAGGCTGTTTTTTTGTTCTCTTCTGGACATCTTCTTTTCAGTGTCCAACGATCCCCATTTTTCCAAGCCTTAACCGATAAGGCTGTGCTCCTCTCACCAGATGAAATGAAGGCTCATCCACCTCTGATACGGTTATATTGGGGAATGTGACCCCCGCTGCTATCAGTTCAAATCCAGCTCCCTTCCTCTCCAATCTTTGTGTGTCTGGATGAAGATTGTACACCCACGAGCCGGCATCCATTTTCAGCAAATCTTCGAAATTAATGGTTTCAATATCCATTGCTCTGTTTTTCTCTTTTTCCTCCGATCGATCAGATGTTTGAAAATGTAAGCGAAAAACCTTATCTCATGTTCTTTTTATCTGACATGCGAGGTTACACTTGCAGCGAAGAAGTGATTTCCGCGCCTTCTCCCCGCATTGGTTGATTTACCCGGGTGAAATGCTCATTGGATGTAAGGGAAGAATAATAGAGAGGAATTTTAGCATTGAGAATATAGACTGCTTTTTAAAAAAAAATTCAGAAAAATAAAAAAATAAAAATAAAAATAAAAAATAATTCAATTGTATTCTATTATATTGGTTGAGTGTACATAAAGTTTCTCTTTTTAAGATGTTGTTGGCCTTTAAAAAGGCCGTTTTTATGTTTTTAAAATAAACAATATATGTTTATTTTGGCAAAATTGTCCATGTCTCTTCCTAGCAGCTCGTAGAACATCGGCTCTTGTGATATTGTGGTTTGGGTGTCCGACTCTGTCTGTGGCATAGCAGAAACTTTCTGTCATCAACCTTCTAAGAAATAGTTTGAGTGCTTTCCGAGCTTCATCCACGCCATGGCTTGAAATCGACTCTGCACCACCTTTCTTCGCCAATTCTTGTAGATTTTTCCTTGGAATGACTGTGTGCACTGATTGGGGTGCTGACCAAAAAACTTTGCGCCATCTGTATAGATCACTTGTTCGATCAAAGTTAGATTACGGTTGTATAGTTTACAGTTCTGCAAGGAAATCATATCTCAAACCACTTGATGCAATTCATAATAGTGGTATTAGAATTAGTCTAGGGGCTTTTCGAACATCCCCAATAGACTCGATGCTTGTTGAAGCAGAGGAGCCTTCTCTGGAGAAGCGTAGAATTAAATTATCTCTCCAGTATGTATCTAAACTTTTGGCCAATCCTTCAAATCCTGCTTATAATTGTGTTTCAGAACCTCCAAATGTTGACTTTTTTAACCGCCACCAGAAACACATTCCTTCATTGGGAATTAGAATCAAACCCCACATAGAGTCTGCCAAAATTGATTCTGATTCTATAAAAGAAAACCGTAAATCACATATTCCTCCTTGGCATCTTAAAAAACCTACAATTATTTTGGACCTTGCTTCTACCAAAAAATCTGATACCAATTCCTTGCAGTTTAAACAGAAATATGCCAAAATAAAGTCCAAGTATAGTACATATACAGGGATCTATACAGATGGATTTAAAGATGGTGACAAGGTATCATCAGCTGCTGTTACTGGTGATCATATCACCTCAATCAGAATACCGAATCAGAGTTCTATTTTCACAGCTGAAGTTAAAGCTATACAACTCGCGCTTGAACACATCGAGAATGTGCAGGAAAAGAAGTCGAATATTTTTTCCGACTCTCTTTCCTCTTTACTTGCTTTACTCAACCCCAAGTTGAAGAACCCTCTCATTTTGGAACTTCGTGAGAAATTAACAACTCTCATGTCTGACCAATGTGATATCGTGTTTTGGTGGTTACCCGGACATGTAGGTATCACTAGTAACAACAGAGCAGACAGTGCAGCAAAACAGGCTTTAACGAAGTCTCTTACTGATTTTAACATCCCTTTCAGTGATTTCAAACCACATATTAGTAGCTACATCAAATCTATGTGGCAGGCGGAATGGGATGGGGCAACTAATAACAAGCTTCATCGCTTCCGACCAACTGTTTCTGATCACTACCCATCTAGTAACCTTTGTAGGAAAGATCATGTTATTCTGACACGATGTCATATTGGTCATACAAGACTAACACATTCCTTTCTGTTAGAGGGTAATTTGCGACCAGAGTGTGTTCCATGTCAGCAGGTGTTGTCAGTGGAACACATTCTTTTACATTGCACTGATTTTAATCTTGTTAGAGGGCAGTACTTCACAGCTGGATCCCTTAGAGATCTATTTTATAATACGAGCCCACACACAATTTTGTCATTTCTAAAAGTAATCAACCTTTTTACAAAATTTTAAAATTGTTTTTATTCTTTTAATCTCGAATCATCAAGTCTCAGTTCTATAGCTTGATTTATAATGTATTTTCTTATCTCATTACTCATTGCTTTTCTAATCATTTTTGTCTTTGAAATGTCTTTTGTGGTTATTTTTATTTCATTCAATTTTTACTTCATTCTTGATGACTTTTTATATACCTCTGTTTTCTCGCCACGATATAGCCCTAGCTGCTGATGTGGCGTTAAACACCAATCAATCAATCAATTTTACTGCAACAAAGTGGCCCAAATTTATTGTTATACATGCAGCTGATCAAAAATCACAAATAAATAAACTAAATCCCTTTGTAATTCAAAAAACATTATCAGGCATTGCTGGAACATTTAAATCTGTTAAAAAAATGAGATCTGGCGGTTTACTTATAGAATGTTGTAAAGACATTCAAGCTACCATCCTCTTAAAACTAGAAAGATTTGCACAGATAGTGGTCAGTGTCTTCCCTCACAAGACCCTTAATAGCAGCAGAGGAGTTGTTAAAACACGCGAGCTGGCAGACATGGAGGAAGCTGACATAGAGCAGGAACTTTCAAACCAAGGAATTACAGGGGTTAAACGAATTGAAATTCAGAAAACTGGACAGAAGATAAAGACAAACACATACATTTTCAGATTTAACACACCGCAACCTCCTAAGTCAATTAAAATCGGTTACCTGAACGTTCGAGTGGATTTATACATTCCTGATCCACTGAGATGTTTCAGGTGCCAAAAGTTTGGACATAGCCAGAATGCCTGCAGGGGAAAAGGCACATGTTTTAAGTGCGGTGAAAACCACGATCAGCCTTGTGATAGCACAATTATCCAATGCTTCAACTGTAAAGGCAATCATTTTTCATCATCAAAAGATTGTCCTATATGGAAAACTGAAAAGGCTATTCAAAAAATTAAGTGTGAGAGGCAGATTATTTTCAAAGAGGCCAGGGAGATTGTTTCCTCCCTGCCGGCATGAATTCAACAGCACCATCGTATGCCTAGGGGGGTTTGATCGTCCCCTACTAGGCGGGTCCTCGGGTGGCGGATAGAGGACGGCCTGCTCAATTGGGCAGGTTTGCTAATTTTTGATTGGCAGGTTTGCTCAATTGAGCTGGTTCGCTGCGAAATACACGAATACGCAGCCCCGAATCAAAATGATCAATCCTGCTAATACCATCTGGCAGGCACCTTGTTCTCCCGTGAGGTGCGTTCTGAAGGCCCCGGAAGAAGGAATCCTGGTAGTTGAGGACTCGGGCCCCGGTTAGGGCAGTCTCCAAGGATGGGGATCAGGTCGTAAACTCTGTTTGACCCTTGTCTCCATTTTTTCAGATAATGTCCAAGACACTGCTTTGGCCCCAATTTCGGGAGTAGAAGGATGGTCGGATGGCCCGGTCTGACCAATCGGGAGCCCCCAACCCCCAAAATATCGGGTGTCACGTCGGGGGGCATTGGGTGGTCATTCAGACAGTCATTTCTTTTATTTAGATTTTATCACTACTACCCTGTATCGAGTTTTAATGATCTTAATACTTGTTTAACAGCTTTCGTTTTGTTGCGCTGTCTGCGTTGGTCATCAATCAGTAGTGGTTCTTGATGTACTCGTTTTTAATGAAATGGTTGGTTGAATGGCTGTCACGACCTGGCACTTCCCATAAACATTTGACGGGTCAATCCTTCAGCGGTATGCATTAGCATCAACGCTCCTAGGGGGGTTTGATCATCCCCTACTAGGCGGGTCCTCAGGTGGCGGATAGAGGACGGCCTGCTCAATTGGGCGGGTGTGCTAATTTCTAATTGGCAGGTTTGCTCAATTGAGTTGGTTCGCTGCGAAATACATAAATACGCAACCCCGGACCAAAATGATCAATCCTGCTAATACCATCTGGCAGGCACCTTGTTCTCCCGTGAGGTGCATTCCGAAGGCCCCGGAAGAAGGAATCCTGGCAGTTGAGGACTTGTGGCCCCGGTTAGGGCAGTCTCCGGGATGGAGCCCTGGTCTCCATTTCGGAGATAATGTTGTTCAACACACTGCTTTGGCCCCAATTTCGGGAGTAGAAGGATGGTCGGATGGTCCGTTCTGGCCAATCGGGAGCCCCCACCCCAAAAAGTACTGGGTGTCACGTCGGGGGGCATTTGGTGACCATTCATTCAATCATTTCTTTTATTCACATAACATAATTGCCATTGTGTACTGTTTTTAAACACTTTATATTTTAATAGCCACTTAGTTTTGCTGCGCTGTCTGTTTCGGTTATGCATGGCAACCTTTTATTACGGTGTTTTATACAGTGATTGATTGGATGGCCGCCATCTGAAGACCTGGCACTTCCACACACGGGCCAATCAGCCAGTGGCATACTTCTGTATCAACACTGGCTGAGTATACTGCCCCATACCAGGTATGTGGGAATACCGGCAACCCGGTGGGTTCACTGCATGGCAGTAACCCTACCCCTTGTTGGACTCCGTGGTGGGTGGGAGCCGGGGCAGTGAACGCCTTAAAAATCAAATATGGACTCCACAAATAAAAAACAAAAACGAGGTCGGGAATTACTTTCTACTGACTCGGATTCTGACTCAGATTTTGAACCTACGACACATACTTGGCCAAAATTCATTATAATGTATACAGGTGACGAAAATAAAAGACTATCAGATATGAACCCATTTCTAATAGAAAAATCAATTAAAGGGATTGCTGGAACAGTTAAAGACGCCAAGAAATTAAGATCTGGCGCTTTACTGATAGAATGTCAAAGGGAAGTTCAAGCGACAAATTTACTTAAAACACAAAAACTAGCAGATATTGAGGTGAATACTTTTCCACATAAAATTTTAAACAGCAGCAGAGGTGTAATAAGAACCAGAGAATTAAATGGCATTGATATAATGGAAATAAAAAAGGAATTAGAACCCCAAGGAGTGACCGATGTTAAAAATATACAGATTAAAAAGGATAACACAATAATTAAAACAAATACTTACATTTTGACTTTCAATTCTACTCAACCGCCTAAAGCTATTAAAGTTGGATATATGAACGTCAAAGTGGATTTGTATATTCCAAATCCACTTCAATGCTTCAAATGTCAGAAATATGGACATGGACAGAACAATTGTAGAGGTCAACAAATATGTTTCCGATGTGGCCTGCAACATCAAGAGCCATGCAGCAATCCCATCAAGTGTGTTAACTGTCAGGGCAATAACATGTCATCGTCCAAAGATTGCCCTGTCTGGAAACGGGAGAAAACTATTCAAAAAGTCAAATGTGAAAAACAAATAAGTTTTAAAGAAGCCAGGGAAATCGTGTCATCAATGCCAGGTATGTGTGCATCATCACCATCATATGCCACAAAATTATCCCAAAAATTACCAACTCAATCAGTAGCATGCCAAACACAATATACATGGCTCAAAGGTACAATACCATCTTCAGTACAGTCATTTACAATAGAACCTCCATCCACTCAAAAGAATACAGCTGCCCAAACAACAGAAAAAATAACAACAGACAAAAAGGAACACCACCCTAAAAATCCACCTCAAGCAGAACAAAATAAAGAACCAAAACACAAACCTGAAAAAAATAAGTCAATTAAACCAAACCAAGACATACAACATAGCTCTCAACAAAATCTGAGTCAGAGAAGGAAACAGTCACAACAAGATAAGAATAAAGAAAAGGAAAAACAGAAACTAGAATCCAACAGAATATCTAAACGTCTTCAAAATGTTGTCACAAGCAACATGTTTGAAGGCATTGAGGCAATGTCAGTTGATGAGTGCATCGATGACACGTTCTCAAACAAACCACCCCTGAGTTCGTCTCAGGGAAAATCCCCACGTAAACCATCACCTAGAAGAAACACTGGGGCAATTTCGCCCATACGTCCACCTTCTAATTCACCACTCAAACATGGATAATACATCCAAACAAAATATTATACAGTGGAATTGTCGAGGTTTTAGAGCGAATTTTAATGAACTGGGCCTTTTGAGCCAAAAGTATAAACCTGCTGCTTTTTGCCTGCAGGAAACTCTTTTAAAGAAACCCGAGTCTCAAGATTATTCAGTCTTTAAGCATTATACTTCGTATAATGCCTGGGCAGATGAAACTGATCTTCATATTCGTGGAACATCCGTCTTAGTTAGAAACGACATTATTCACAGTTCTGTATCTTTGCAATCAAATTTACAGGCTGTAGCGGTACGCCTAACTTTAGACAAGACAATTACATTATGTTCTGTATACGTTTCACCAAGTAAACCCCTACAACTGAATGAGCTTGAGCTGCTAGTCCAACAGCTCCCAACCCCATACATTTTGTTGGGTGATTTTAATGCACATAGCCCCCTTTGGGGTAATTCCTGCAGTCAAGAGGATGCAAAAGGTAAAACTGTAGAAGAGTTCATGACAAAATATTATTTGTGTTTGTTTAATGATGGTTCAGACACTTATCTGCACCCCGCATCTGGTTCGTATACATCGATTGATCTTTCAATTGCATGCCCTTCTACCTTCCTCGATTTTTCTTGGAAGGTAGAAGATGACTTGTGCGGGAGTGACCACTTTCCAATTGTGTTGGAAAGCGTTGTTCCGGCAGATGATGAGAGGGTGCCCCAGTGGAACTTTAAAAAGGCTGACTGGGACACTTTCTCGTCGCTTTGTTCTGAACGCCTCACACGGGAGAAATTTCAGGACAGTACTGACCAGATTGAACACTTCACCACAGAGTTGATTGACATTGCAAGTCAAATCATTCCTAAAACCTCGGCAAATCCAAAACGTTTCACTAAACCATGGTTTGATACTGAGTGCAAACAGGCTATAAAAGATCGCAAGAAATTTGAGAGGGAATTTAATAAGTCACCAACTACACAAAATTTGGATAGATTACGTATAAATCGGGCAAAAACAAGACGACTTTTAAAACATAAAAAGAAAAGTTCATGGGAAACTTACGTTTCGAAACTAAATCAAAACACCCCCATCACTAAAATTTGGAAAATGATTAAAAAATTAAAGGAAAAGAAACAAAATCAGTTGTACAACACCTAAAAGATAACAACACACTCATAACATCAAAACAGGAAATTTCAAACAAGTTGGCCTCTACATTTTCTAAACATTCGTCGTCTGAAAATAGTAACCCAGAGTTCCTCAAACTTAAAAAACAACAAGAAAAACAAAAGATTAAATTTACATCCAATAACTTAGAGGACTACAACGAACCTTTCTCTATGGACGAGTTAAGTAACTCTTTGCATAGAGCAAAGGATTCTGCCACTGGACCTGATCAAATACACTATCAACTTTTAAAACATCTGCCTCAAACTTCACTTGCACTTTTATTATCTATTTTTAATAACATTTGGGTGACTGGCCAGTTTCCACCTTCCTGGCGAAACGCTACTATAATTCCTATTCCTAAGCCTGATAAAGATCACAGCAACCCAAGCAATTACAGGCCTATTGCCTTAACCAGTTGTCTGTGTAAAACCATGGAGAGGATGATCAATGATCGACTTGTCTGGTTTCTGGAATCGAACAATCTGCTTGCAGATGTTCAGTGTGGTTTCCGAAACCAGAGAAGTACTGTGGATCATTTGGTCAGACTTGAAACGTTTATAAGAAATGCCTTTGCTAGAAAAGAACATGTGGTCGCCATCTTCTTTGATCTAGAGAAGGCATATGATACAACGTGGACGTATGGGATTTTAAAAGATCTTTTTAACATGGGGTTGAGAGGGCGTATGCCTCTTTTTATTGAAAACTTTTTGAGGGACCGCCAGTTTCAGGTTCGTGTTGGGTCAACGTTATCTGATCCTCACGGGCAGGAATTGGGGGTTCCTCAGGGTAGTATTTTATCCGTTACCCTGTTTTCGGTAAAAATTAACAGTATCATCGATGCAATTGAAAATATGGTAGACTCTTCATTGTATGTCGATGATTTTTTAATCTGTTATAGCAGTAAAAATATGAATGCTATCGAGCGCAAACTTCAGCTGTGTTTGAATAGGATTCAAAAATGGGCCACAGAAAATGGTTTTAAATTTTCAAAGTCAAAAACGAACTGTGTTCATTTTTGTAAACTTCGGAAACATCACCTCGATCCGGAGTTAAAAATCGATGGGAGTCCTATTAAAGTTGTTAAGGAAGTGAAATTCTTAGGTTTGTTGTTTGACAACAAACTGAATTTCACTTCTCACATAAAACAACTAAAAGTTAAATGTAAGAAAGCTCTGAACCTGCTGAAAGTTGTTGGTAGCGCCGATTGGGGTGCTGACCAAAAAACTTTGCTCCATCTGTATAGATCACTTGTTCGGTCAAAATTTGATTACGGTTGTGTAGTTTACGGTTCTGCAAGGAAATCATATCTGAAATCACTTGATGCAATTCATAATAGTGGTATTAGAATTAGTCTAGGGGCTTTTCGAACATCCCCAATAGACTCGATGCTTGTTGAAGCAGAGGAACCTTCTCTTGAGAAGCGTAGAATTAAATTGTCTCTTCAATATGTGTCTAAACTTTTGGCCAATCCTTCAAATCCTGCTTATAATTGTGTTACAGACCCTCAAAATGTTGATTTCTTTAACCGCCACCAGAAACATATTCCTCCATTGGGAATTAGAATTAAACCCCACATGGAGTCCACCAAAATTGAACCACACACAATAAAGGAAAATCGTAAAACACATATTCCTCCTTGGCATCTTAAAAAACCTACAGTCATTTTGGACCTTGCTTCTACCAAAAAATCTGATACCAATTCCTTACATTTCAAACAAAAATATGCCGAAATAAAGTCCAAGTATAGTACATATACAAGGATCTATACGGATGGATCTAAGGATGGTGATAAAGTATCATCAGCTGCTGTTACTGGTGGTCATGTCACCTCAATCAGAATACCGAATCAGGGTTCTATTTTCACAGCTGAAGTTAAAGCTTTACAACTCGCTCTTGAACATATCGAGAATTTTCAGGAAAAGAAGTCGATTATTTTTTCCGACTCTCTTTCCTCTTTACTTGCTTTACTCAACCCTAAGTTGAAGAACCCTCTAGTTTTGGAACTTCGTGAGAAGTTAACAACTCTCATGTCTGACCAATGTGATATCGTGTTTTGCTGGTTACCCGGACATGTAGGTATCGCTGGTAACACCAGGGCAGACAGTGCAGCAAAACAGGCTTTAACAAAGCCTCTTACTGATTTTAACATCCCTTTCAGTTATTTCAAACCACATATTAGTAGCTACATCAAATCTATGTGGCAGGCGGAATGGAATGGGGCAACTAATAACAAGCTTCATCGCTTCCGACCAACTGTTTTTGATCACTACCCATCTAGTAACCTTTGTAGGAAAGATCATGTTATTCTGACACGATGTCATATTGGTCATACAAGACTAACACATTCCTTTCTGTTAGAGGGTAATTTGCGACCAGAGTGTGTTCCATGTCAGCAGGTGTTGTCAGTGGAACACATTCTTTTACATTGCACTGATTTTAATCTTGTTAGAGGGCAGTACTTCACAGCTGGATCCCTTAGAGATCTATTTTATAATACGAGCCCACACAAAATTGTGTCATTTCTAAAAGTAATCAACCTTTTTACAAAATTTTAAAATTGTTTTTATTCTTTTAATCTCGAATCATCAAGTCTCAGTTCTATAGGTTGATTTATAATGTTTTTTCTCATCTCATTACTCTTTGCTTTTCTAATCATTTTTGTCTCTGAAATGATTTTTTTGGTTATTTTCATTTCATTCAATTTTTACTTCATTCTTGATAATGACTTTTTATATACCTCTGTTTTCTCGCCACGATATAGCCCTAGCTGCTGATGTGGCGTTAAGCACCAATAAATAAATAAATAGCATCAACGCTGGGGGAGTATGTTACCTTCAAAGTGTACTTCTGGTGATGATCACTGGATATCCGCGACAGAACCCCCCAGGTTGGGCTCAAAGTAAGGGTGGAAGGCACGGGTAACGAGACACATAAATACAAACCATGGCTCAAACCACAAAACACAAACGACGGTTTTTAGATATTGATTTTAATGACTCAGACTCTGATATAGACAATTCAAGGTATACTCAAGATAAAGTCAACTGGCCAAGATTTCTATTAATCAACAGCATTAAGGAACAAACAGATATTCACAGGATAAACCCATTCATACTGGAAAAAACAATAAAAGGCATTGCTGGTACTGTAAAATCTGTCAAAAAATTAAGATCAGGGGGTTTGCTTATTGAATGTACAAAAGAACAACAAGTTAATAACTTACTTAAAATGACGAAGATAGCTGATATTGAAGTGGAAGTCTGCCCTCACAAAACCCTCAACTACAGCCGAGGTGTTATTCGAACGCGTGAGCTAGCAGATATGCTAGAAATAGAGATTGCTCACGAATTAACCAACCAAGGGGTAACAGGGGTCAAAAGGATTGAAATTAAGAAGAATGGCTCTATTATTAAAACAAATACTTATATTGTTACATTTGGTTCATCACATCCTCCACAGTCACTCAAAATTGGTTACTTGAACGTCAAGGTGGATTTGTATATCCCAAATCCACTGAGATGCTTCAAGTCCCAAAAGTTTGGACACGGCCAGAATGCCTGTAAAGGTCAAAATATTTGTTACAAGTGCGGCGAAATTCATGATCAGCCATGTACATCTCAAACAAGTAAATGTATAAACTGTAAGGGCAATCACTATTCATCATCTAAGGATTGCCCTATATGGAAAAAAGAAAAGTTAATTCAAAAAACAAAATGTGAAAAACATATTAGTTTCAAAGAGGCCAGAGATATTGTATCAACCATGCCTGGCATGAACATAACACTCCCATCTTATGCAACAATTTCTAAACAGAAAGCACCGACAACGTCAATCGAATGCCAAACGGAATATACTTGGCTCGATGGCGTTTTACCAAAGTTGATAGACCCTTTTGCATTTGGTTCCATTGAACCAAAAACTACTCAAACTGAATTTACTTCACAAGAAATAAAGAGAATAGAAGAGAAAAAAGATAATCCTAAACCTAAACCTGAAAACAAAAAAAACAACCCAAATCTGATCACAAAAATGAACACAATAGACCAAAACCGAAGCCAAACACAAAACTAGAACAAAAATCGAAACAAGAACAATCTCAGAGCCAGAAATCGAAAAAAGAAAAACAGAAATCACAATCAGACAGAACACCTAAAATGTTACAGAACATTGTTACCAAAAACATGTTTGATACATTTGAATCCATGGATTTTCAGGATGACATAGAGGATGCATCCCCCAATGTATTCCGTCGGAATTCATCCCAATGCAAATCTCCACGGAAAAATTCACCAAAGAAAAATACGGGGGTAATCTCTCCCATACGTCCACCATCAAAATCACCACCCAAACATGGATAGTACACAAAAGCACAATATAATTCAGTGGAATTGTCGAGGTTTTAGAGCTAATTTTAATGAACTGGGCCTTTTGAGTCAAAAGTATAAACCTGCTGCTTTTTGCCTGCAGGAAACTCTCTTAAGGAAATCCGAGGCTCAAGATCATTCAGCTTTTAAGCATTATACACCGTATAATGCCTGGGCAGATGATAATGATCTTCATATTCGTGGAACGAGTGTCTTGGTCAGGGACGACATCATTCACAGTTCTGTACCACTACAGACAAATTTACAGGCTGTGGCGGTACGCCTAACTTTGGACAAAACAGTTACACTTTGTTCTATTTACGTTTCACCTAGTAAAGCCTTACAGCTGAATGACCTTGAGCTGCTGGTCCGACAACTCCCAACCCCATACATTTTGTTGGGCGATTTTAACGCACATAGTCCCCTTTGGGGTAATTCCTGCAGTCAAGAAGATGCAAAAGGTAAAACTGTAGAAGAGTTCATTACAAAATATGACTTGTGCTTGTTCAATGATGGGTCAGATACTTACCTGCACCCCGCATCTGGTTCTTACACTTCAATTGATTTAGCAATTGCATGCCCTTCTGTCTTCCTTGATTTTTCATGGAAGGCAGAAGATGACTTGTGCGGGAGTGACCACTTTCCGATTGTGTTGGTGAGTGTAGTTCCGGCGGATGATGGGAGGGTGCCCCAGTGGAACTTTAAAAAGGCTGACTGGGACACTTTCTCATCGCTTTGTTCTGAACGCCTCACACGGGAGAACTTTCAGGACAGTACTGACCAGATTGAACACTTCACCACAGAGTTGATTGACATTGCAAGCCAAGTCATTCCTAAAACCTCGGCAAATCCAAAACGTTTCCATAAACCATGGTTCGACACGGATTGCAAACAGGCTATTCATCAACGCAAAAAGGCTGAACGGGATTTTAATAAGTCACCAACGACGAATAATTTAGATAAATTACGTATTGGTCGAGCACAAGCCCGACGGCTCATCAAACAAAAGAAGAAAACGTCCTGGCAAAATTATGTTTCAAGATTGAATCAAAATACCCCCATCAAAAAGGTCTGGAAAATGATCAAGAAAATTAAAGGTAAAGAATCAAAATCTACAGTACAGCACCTCGAACATAATAATAATAAAATAACATCTAAAAAAGATATTTCGAACACCCTAGCTTCTACCTTTTCCAAAAATTCCTCTTCTGAAAATTGCACTCCGCAATTTATTCCTGTTAAAAAGCAACAGGAGAAACAAAAACTAAAATTCCAATCTGATAATGATGAAAATTATAATGAACCATTTTCTATTGATGAGCTACTAGCGTCATTGAGTAAAGCAAAAGATACAGCAACTGGTCCTGATGAAATACATTATCAGATTTTAAAACATTTGCCAAATTCATCGCTCAAGCTTTTACTTTCTATTTTTAATGATATATGGGTGACTGGCCAGTTTCCATCTTCCTGGCGCAAAGCAACAATCATTCCTATTCCCAAGCCTGATAAGGACCACAGCAATCCAAGCAACTATAGACCAATAGCACTCACTAGTTGCCTTTGCAAAACCATGGAAAGAATGATCAACGATCGGCTTGTTTGGTTTCTGGAATCGAACAATCTGCTGGCAGATGTTCAATGTGGCTTCAGAAACCAGAGAAGCACGGTTGATCATCTAGTCCGCCTTGAAACGTTTATCAGAAATGCCTTTGCCAGAAAAGAACACGTGGTCGCCGTGTTCTTTGATCTGGAGAAGGCATATGACACTACGTGGACGTATGGGATTTTAAAAGACCTCTTCAACATGGGGTTGAGAGGCAGAATGACACTTTTTATTGAAAATTTTTTAAAGGACCGCAATTTCCAGGTTCGTCTTGGGTCAACATTATCTGACCCTCACGACCAGGAATTGGGAGTACCTCAGGGTAGTATTCTATCTGTTACTCTTTTTTCAATAAAAATCAACAGCATTGTGACAGCTATTGAAACAAATGTTGATTCTTCATTGTATGTAGATGATTTCCTCATCTGCTACAGTGGCAAGAAAATGCCTGCTATTGAGCGCAAACTTCAGCTATCCTTAAACAAGGTTCAGCGCTGGGCTACCGAAAATGGTTTCAAGTTTTCAAAAAGTAAAACAAATTGTGTTCATTTCTGTAAACTCCGGAAACACCACCTGGATCCGGAGTTATTTTTAGATGGAACTCCACTTAAAGTTGTAAAGGAAGTGAAATTCCTTGGCTTGTTGTTTGATGAGAAACTAAGTTTTAGGTCTCACATCAAACCACTAAAAATTAAATGCAAGAAAGCACTTAATCTGCTAAAAGTTGTTGGCAGCACTGATTGGGGTGCCGACCAAAAAACTCTGCTCCATCTGTATAGAGCTCTTGTACGGTCAAAGTTGGATTATGGTTGTGTGGTTTACGGTTCGGCTAGGAAATCCTATCTGAAACCTCTTGATGCCATCCATCATAGTGGTATCAGAATTAGCCTTGGTGCGTTTCGTACGTCACCTATAGATTCTCTTCTTATCGAAGCAGGTGAGCCTTCTCTTGAGAAGCGTCGAATTAAACTCTCTTTGCAATATGTCTCAAAATTATCTGCAAATCCATCAAATCCTGCTTACTGCTATGTTTTTAAACCTCTAAATAAAGTTTTTTTTGATAAAAATCCAAAACAGATTCCTCCACTGGGACTCCGAATCAAAACCCACATGGAGGCTACTGGTGTTGCTCCAGATTCTGTGGCAGAAAATCGTAAACCAAATATACCCCCTTGGCGTCTGTCAAAACCCAAGGTTATTTTAGATCTGGCCTCTTCTAAAAAGGCAAACACAAATTCTTTGCAATTTAAGCAAGCGTATGCCGAGATTAAGTCTCACTATAGAGCATACACTATGTTCTATACAGATGGATCCAAGGATAATGATAGAGTATCATCTGCTGTCGTTAGTGGTGATCAGACCACCTCAACCAGGATACCTGATACGAGTTCCATTTTTACAGCTGAGGTAAAAGCTATTGACCTTGCGCTCGATGAGATTGAGGCTGAAGAGGAATGGAAGTCCATTATCTTCTCCGATTCTCTTTCTTGTTTACAGGCTCTTCTCAACCCCAGGTTGAAGAACCCTCTAATCTTGTCACTTCGTGAACGACTTACTGTAATGAAGTCTGACCAATATGATATTGTGTTTTGCTGGTTACCTGGACACGTTGGTATTGCTGGTAACACCAGGGCAGACAGTGCAGCGAAAAAGGCTCTGAGTAAGCCAATCACTGATTTTCCAATTCCTTACAGTGATTACAAGCCACTTATTTCTAAATACATCCGGTCTTTGTGGCAGTCGGAATGGGATGGAGCTACCAATAACAAGCTCCACCGTTTCCGACCAACTGTGTCTGATTATTATCCTCTTTCTCATCTTTGTCGAAAAGATCACGTTATCCTTACAAGATGTCATATTGGTCATACCAGACTCACTCATAGTTTCTTATTAGAGGGCACTCTGCGACCTGAATGTGTTCCTTGTCAGCAGGGGCTGACAGTGGAACACATTCTTTTAGATTGTACAGATTTCGATCACGTTAGGCGGCGGTTTTTCACTGTGGAGTCTCTTAGAGACCTTTTTTACACTACCAGTCCGCGCAAGCTTTTGTCTTTTCTAAAAGAAATCAACCTTTTTAGCAAGTTTTAGAGCTTTGTCTTTTAATCTTCCCATCATGATTTGGTATCAATAGGTTGATTTGTATTATATTTGTTGTTCTTCTTTCATTATGAATATTCATTTTTACATTTTCATTGTATTATCGTTCATCTATCACAATTTTTTTTCTTTTTAAAAGCAGTCCTGACCATTACCTTTTAACTCATTTTCATGACTTTCTCGCCACGATATGACCTTTGTTGTCGATGTGGCGTTAAGCACCAATAAATAAATAAATAATAAGAACCCTCTCATTCTGGAACTTCGTGAGAAGTTATCAACTCTCATGTCTGACCAATATGATATCGTGTTTTGCTGGTTACCCGGACATGTAGATATCGCTACTCTCTTTCCTCTTTACTTGCTTTACTCAACCCCAGGTTGAAGAACCCTCTAGTTTTGAAACTTCGTGAGAAGTTAACAACTCTCATGTCTGACCAATATGATATCGTGTTTTGCTGGTTACCCGGACATGTAGGTATCGCTGGTAACACCAAAGCAGACCGTGCAGCAAAACAGGCTTTAACAAAGCCTCTCACTGATTTTAAGATCCCTTTCAGTGATTTTAAGCCTCATATTAGTAGTTACATCAAATCTATATGGCAGGCGGAATGGGATGGAGCGACAAATAACAAGCTTCATCGCTTCTGACCAACTATTTCAGATCACTACCCGTCCAGTAACCTTTGTAGAAAGGATCTTGCAATTTTGACGCGGTGTCATATTGGTCATACACGACTTACACATTCCTTTTTGTTGGAGGGTAATTTGCGACCAGAATGTGTTCCCTGCCAGCAGGTGTTGTCAGTGGAACACATTCTTTTGAATTGTACTGATTTTAATCATGTTAGAGGGCAGTATTTTACAGTTGGATCTTTGAGAGATTTATTTTATCATACGAGCCCGCAAAAAGTCATCTCATTCTTGAAAGTAATCAACCTTTTTAATAAATTTTAAATTGTTTTTACCATTTTAATTTTCATCTATCTATATTTATTTCACAGGTTGATTTACATTTTTTGTACTACTAGTCTCATTTTCTCATTATGTTTCACACTCATCTTTTTTTAAACCTCTTATTAAATTTCTTTCATATTTTAATGCATGGTCTTTTTTAAATATACACTTTCATCGCCACGATATAGCCTAAGCTGCTGATGTGGCGTAAAGCACCAATAAATAAATAAGTAGATATCGCTGGTAACACCAAAGCAGACAGTGCAGCAAAACAGGCTTTAACAAAGCCTCTCACTGATTTTAACATCCCTTTCAGTGATTTTAAACCACATATTAGTAACTACATCAAATCTCTGTGGCAGGCGGAATGGGATGGGGCGACAAATAATAAGCTCCATCGATTCCGACCAGATATTTGTGATCACTACCCGCCTAGTAACCTTTGTAGAAAGGATCTTGCAGTGTTGACGCGGTGTCATATTGGTCATACAAGACTAACACATTCCTTTTTGTTGGAGGGTACTGTGCGACCAGAGTGTGTTCCCTGCCAGCAGGTGTTGTCAGTGGAACACATTCTTTTACATTGTTCTGATTTTAATCATGTCAGAGGGCAGTATTTTTCTGTAGGATCTCTGAGAGATCTTTTTTATCGTACGAGCCCGAATATGATTCTCGCATTTTTGAAATCAATCAACCTTTTTAATAAATTTTAAAATTGTTTTTATTATCTTAAACTAGAGTCTTTAAGACTTACATTCACCTGGTTGATTTGTGAGCTATTCATATTTCTTGTTTCTTCACGCATCACTATTCATACTACATTGTCTTTATCATTTTGATTATAGTTGTTTTTACTCATCTTTGTATTTCATTGGTGTCATGTTTCCCTTTTATCGTTTTCTCGCCACGATATAGCCTTAGCTGCTGATGTGACGTTAAGCACCAATAAATAAATAAATAAATTACTCAACCCCAAGTTGAAGAACCCTCTAGTTTTGGAACTTCGTGAGAAGTTAACAACTCTCATGTCTGACCAATATGATATCGTATTTTGCTGGTTACCCGGACATGTAGGTATCGCTGGTAACACCAAAGCAGACAGTGCAGCAAAACAGGCTTTAACAAAGCCTCTCACTGATTTTAAGATCCCTTTCAGTGATTTTAAGCCTCATATTACTAGTTACATCAAATCTATGTGGCAGGCGGAATGGGATGGAGCGACAAATAACAAGCTTCATCGCTTCCGACCAACTATTTCAGATCACTACCCGTCTAGTAACCTTTGTAGAAAGGATCTTGCAATTTTGACGCGGTGTCATATTGGTCGTACACGACTTATACATTCCTTTTTGTTGGAGGGTAATTTGCAACCAGAATGTGTTCCCTGCCAGCAGGTGTTGTCAGTGGAACACATTCTTTTGAATTGTGCTGATTTTAATCATGTCAGAGGGCAGTATTTTACAGTTGGATCTTTGAGAGATTTATTTTATCATACGAGCCCGCAAAGAGTCATCTCATTCTTGAAAGTAATCAACCTTTTTAATAAATTTTAACCTAGGGGGGTTTGATCGTCCCCTACTAGGCGGGTCCTCGGGTGGCGGATAGAGGACGGCCTGCTCAATTGTGCAGGTTTGCTAATTTTTGATTGGCAGGTTTGCTCAATTGATCTGGTTCGCCGCGAAATACACGAATACGCAGCCCCGGACCAAAATGATCAACCCTGCTAATACCATCTGGCAGGCACCTTGTTCTCCCGTGAGGTGCGTTCTGAAGGCCCCGGAAGAAGGAATCCTGGTAGTTCAGGACTCGGGCTCCGGTTAGGGCAGTCTCCGGGATGGAGCCCTGGTCTCCATTTCGGAGATAATGTCCAACACACTGCTTTGGCCCCAATTTCGGGAGTAGACAGATGGTCGGATGGCCCGTTCTGACCAATCGGGAGCCCCCAACCCCAAAAATATCGAGTGTCACGTCGGGGGGCATTGGGTGGTTATTCAATCGGTCATTTCTTTTAGTTTTGTTTTACCATTGCTACCCAAACTGACTTTTAATGATTTTTATATCTTTTTGACATCTTCCGTTTTGTTGCACTGTCTGCGTCGGTTGTCAGAAGTAGTGTTTATTGTACTGTTTTTTACTGAAATGATTGGTTGAATGGCTGCCACGGCCTGGCACTTCCCATAGACATTCAACGGGTCAATCCTCCAGCGGTATGCATTAGTATCAACGCTGGGGGAGTATGCTTTCCGTGTACTCTTGGTGCTGTTTGCTGGATATCCGCAACGTAACCCCCTAAGTTGGGCTCAGAGTAAGGGTGGGAGTCATGGAATGATGAATAACTTTAAAAATAAATATGGATTCTTCCAAAAACAAAAAGCAGAAACGTGATAGAGAATTTTCTTCAGGCTCTGATTCTGACTCAGAACAAGATATTCAAAAACCTAAAAACTGGCCAAAATTCATAATTATTTATGCAGCTGATGAGAACAAGAAGGCTTCCAACATCAATCCATTTTTGTTGGAAAAGGCTATCAAAGGTATCGCTGGCACTGTTACAGATGTTAAAAAGCTTAGATCTGGCGCTTTACTTGTGGAATGTAAAAAGGAATCACAGGCACTAAATTTATTAAATACTACAAAACTGGCAGATATGGATGTTAATACATTTCCACACAGAACACTGAATAACAGCAAGGGTGTAGTAAGAACAAAAGAATTAGTTGGCATTGATGTTTTAGAAATAAAGAAAGAACTGCAGTCACAAGGTGTAAGCGATGTCAAACGAATACAAATTAGAAAAGATGACTCAATAATACAAACAAATACATACATTTTAACCTTTGAATCTTCTCGGCCGCCTAAATCTATCAAAGTTGGTTATATGAACATCAGAGTGGATCTGTATATTCCAAATCCACTCCGATGCTTCAGTTGTCAAAAATATGGTCATAGTCAAACCAATTGCAGAGGACAAACGATATGCTTCAGATGTGGCCAGCAACATCAAGAGCCATGTAATAATCCAATCAAGTGTGTGAACTGTCAGGGCAATCATATGTCATCTTCAAAGGATTGCCCTGTATGGAAAAAAGAAAAAACGATACAAAAAATTAAATGTGAAAAAAACATTAGTTTCAAAGAGGCCAGAGAAATTGTGACATCAATGCCTGGCATGAAAGCATCAATTCCATCATATGCAACAATAATAAATAAGACAATATCAACAAAATCTGCAGAATGCCAGACACAATACACGTGGCTCAAAGGCACAATACCATCTTTACTACAGGCCTTCACTATAGAACACAATATTCCACCAGAAGTTAAGTCAACTCAGACACCGCCAGTCACTCAAACAACTACAGAAGAACATTTTAAAACAAATCAGAAGAAAAACCCAGTGAAACCTAAACCAGAAAAGAAAAAAGCGACAGAAGCAAAATCAGAACAGAAAAATAACCAAAATAAACCGAAATCAAAACAAGAAACCCAACCTCTAAGTCAGAATCAAAGAAGAAACCAAGAAAAAACCAAGAAAAAGCAAAAACGAAATAAGAAAAAACAAAACAGCTCTCAGACAGAACTCCAAAGGCTCTTCAAGACCATGTGACTCGAAACAGGTTTGAAGGCCTTGAAGACATGGAAGTCGGTGATTGCATTGATGAGACGTTCGAGCTCTTACGCTCGAAACCTTCTCAGAGTAAGTCTCCAAAGAACAAATCACCGAAGAAACATACTGGGGCTATATCGCCCATACGTCCACCATCCCAATCTCCAAACAAATATGGATAAAACACAGCAAAATAATATAATCCAGTGGAATTGTCGAGGTTTTAGAGCTAATTTTAATGAACTGGGTCTTCTTAGCCAAAAATACAAACCTGCTGCTTTTTGCCTGCAGGAAACACTTTTAAAGAAACCCGAGGCTCAGGATCATTCAGTCTTTAGGCATTATACACCGTATAATGCCTGGGCAGATGATAATGATCTTCATATTCGTGGAACGAGTGTCTTGGTTAGGAACGACATCATTCACAGTTCTATACCACTACTGACAAATTTACAGGCTGTGGCGGTACGCCTTGTAGCATAGGGGTTAATACCTGGGCCACAACGTTTTTGTAAGCTATGGTCTAGTTACCCGAAGGAGGACTGTTGTGTACCCCAAGACAAGAGTCTTAGAGCCGCGACTTTTCTTACCAGGTTCTTCTCTACAGGAACAGAAAAATAAGACAATAAGATATGTTTAAATTTCTTTTATATACTTTAAGATATGCAAATGAAAATTAATTACAAAGAATTTCTCAATTACAAGACTTTCTTAATTACAAAGACTTTCTCGTCAATAACAATACCGAGAATAAGAGATAAATCTTAAGTTTATATGTAAGATAAGATTAACACTGACCTTTACTTGTCTAACTGGCACAGCCCCTTGTTACCCATGGACGCGGCGAGAAGGACCCATACCTAAGTTTCCATTAAGAAATAAGTCTTACCTTCTATATAGTCTAATAGTCTAAGAGTATTGGACTGGAATAAGTACGCTACTTAGTTGCGTTAGTTATCGCTGCTTGGCTGCGAATGAGGTGCCGCGTCCGCTGCACACTGCCTGATCTGGTCCAAAACTCCTGCTTATATACAATTTCAGAGAGTATTTCAACCAATAGAAAAATTCCAATTAATTTACCTCCAAAACACCATACTCAGTGTTCTGACCGCTTGAACTAACACTCAGTTACAATAAAACAAAACAATGGAGGAATTAACACTGATGTTTATAGATATAATTTATAAACACCAGTGTCACTGTAGTGCACTTCTAAACTATGCACAATTTATTGCTTAATTTTATACATTAAAATGTTCTCTCTGATTTCTCTTCAATTCAAATTCAATAATTCACTAAATTATTTTCTCTATTTTCTCTATTAAGTAAAAGTAGGTATCCAAGTCTGTCCTTCCATCTAGCCGCTTGTTGTTTCACTATTCAGTGTTCAACTTTACTAATTTCCTTAGCTCAAAAGTGAGTTACTAATTTCAAGCCTGGTTTTCCATGCCTTAGCTCAAAAGTGAGCAACACAAGTCAATAGAAGTCAGTAGGGGACATTTCGCTACACTCGTCCCTCACCCAAAAGATTTTCCACAAGGAAAATCTCATGAGAAAAGGAGGATGCAAGCAAAATGTCCACTGACTTTAAACAGATTTAAAATCGCATGGAAGGCAAAATCAAAATCGCAAGTCGGAAGCTGTGCCGTAAAAAAAAAATCGAATCGATTCCCACGCCCCACAACACAAGAAATTTAACGAAGGAAAATTTCAAAAACAAAAGAATATACACAAATATACAAGGAAGGAGAAATAAGTGTCCACAAGAGAACGTGGTCAATGTCAATCATTGGTGACCGTGCCACGAGGAACATCAGCATGGGAGTCAGGAGGGGATGCAAGAATGTCGGAAACAATCGGTCCACGAGAATGAGCGGCCCCAGTAGGCTGTTCAATATCAATCGACTGCGTAAGCGGATTAAAAGAAACACGCGGATAAAGAGAAGGTCGGGAAGTAGAGGTAAACGACGGTACGGAGAAATCAACAGGACTGGCAGGAGGGGAATGATCGGTAAGTTGCTCATGTTTACGTGACCGAAGTTTCCGTAGCACAAAATTGCGAAAAACAATATGTTTTTGCTTTCGAAAACAACGGATAACATATAGGAGAAAAACAATTAAAATGATAGCACCAAAAGCATAAAGCCATTTAGGAATAGTAAAAGACATAGGTGGACCATCCATCCGATCAAGTTCGGCCACAAGGGAATCCATAGGAAGGCGCGCAACTTCCCGTAGATTCGAAGGCAGTGTTTGATCATGAAGGATATGTATTTTATGAAGAACGGGTTGCCAAAGTGCTCGAGATATATTCGGAAAAGGTATTAAAAGATTGGAATTTAAGATATGATGATAATTTGAGTCGACACCGTGATAATAACTATTAAGTTGCAAACTGCCACTGGATGCGATACACAGGGGTCGTAAAGAGAGAAACCCAATGGGCGGACGAACACGCTTGGTAAAAGAATTCCTACGATTAGGACATGTCACAGTAAAACGAAGAGGCTTTGTAGTACTAACATACCAGATGCCGTGCCCAATATACGTCGCATGAGGCAACGTTAGCTGGGTCAAGACTTCTCGTTGACATACATCAGGTAGGTGAGCTCGATCGCGAACAAATAACGCAATTAGGCAGTTATCATTTGGGTGTATAGTTCGAATGGCACCTACAAGAGGGCAAAACAAACGAGGATCATCAACACACTGTGTGTGTCCAACACTCGGTACAAATTTAGTACGATCTTTTGTTATGATCAGCACATCGGACTCCAATTTATATGTAACCATGAGATGATGAGAATGGGTAGTAGCATTCATAAGCGGAACCGGTAATGACAAAACGGTATATATCTCGAACTGCAATTGAACATTTACTAATGGTACCTTAACCAAAATAACAAGAGCATGTGTACTTAGAATAGCTGTAGTATTTAACAAATGATAATACTGCCAAATATCTTCCCGAGGATCCAATGGTAACCTCGTAAAGTGATCAAGATGATCACCTAACTCAAGCAAAATCGAAGTTAACTGTTTGGGTCCAACTATATCGGGTGTTAAACGTAAATCAGATAGAGTATTGATTTGAGAATGAAGTTGCAATAAATAACGTTGAGCATCATGTAGCATTAAACGCACCTGAGTTAATAATAAATCAATCGCACTATAGAGAGATACATACAATTCAAGATAGGTGATACGTTTTTCATGATTATTCAATACTGTATCAAGTCATTTCGCCAATTGAGACACTGTCTCAATTAGGGAAAGGATTGAATGTCTATTTTCTTGTACATGAGTCTGTGTAATATTAATAATAGTAAAACTCTCTTTAAGCACATGCTGTAATTTAGCTTGGTTGCGAAAAAGCCTTCCAACATTACTACGGATAGTTTCCAAATCAGACTCAGAGACTGTACCAAAAAGAAAGACCTTCTCCAATAAAAGGTAGCACAGACCGACGTGCTCGGATACCATTTAAGTGTTTATAATCAACATAATCCGCAAATATACTATGAGTAGTATTCAGAACAAAGTCGATTTCTGTGGATAATTTGTCCAAAATGGTCATCACATTCCATTGTATACTATTATGTTGGGTGGGTGCGGCTGCACCATCAAGAAGCAAGTCTTGCATCACACCAAGATCAGATTTTAAAAACTGAATTTGATCAAAAATATATTGGAGGTATGTATCAAAGGGTTGCAAGTCAATCACAAAACTAATGGTCCAGTCGGATTTGACCATATAAATATCTTTGACTTTTGTAAAGATCACATTATCATTTATGGTAACTTTCCCAGCGGGTGCACCGCTCACCAGGAACAAGATAACTAGCATGGTGAAAATCATGGTTCCTGAAAAAGAAAAATGAATCGGGTGTGAGTGATATATTCAAATAATTTTGAATGTTTTGCATGGCAGAGCCTGGCCAGAGCCTCCCAAACAAATAGACATATGCATCCAGGGATTCCAGTGTTAGTCGTGTTAAGGAAAATCCGGAATCCATGGAGACAAACAACACTAATAAAATCGTAGGTATCCTACAGAAAAGCATCACTCCACATCACTCGACCCAAATTTCAAACAGGAGTCAATTATCTTGGGGTTCAAGCAATTTTGGAAAACGTACTAATCGTTCGGGTTACTAAAACCACAACCCAAGAGAAAATTAAAAATTTTGCCCTACAACCCACACTAACAAAAAAAACAAGGAGAGACCATTAATTAATCGAAACATTTAAAGTGTGAAAAATCCTGATTTTGTACTCTGTATTCTCTAGCCGGTCCGGCACTTCCCGGCAACCACGTAGCTTCAGTGTGAGTTACTACTCTGACATCATCGTTATCCACCATGACTGTCATAACTTCATCACGTGGATTGGTGATACCCGGCCTCTCTGGTATGGGATTAATGGCTCTCCTTTTGGCTTGAGCTTCCTCTCGAGCCCTCAAGCGACCTCCAGCAACCTCCTTGGTGGGTAACATAGCCCCACCAGGGTGGATAAATTTGGTATTAACCACCCTTTGAGTGGTCAATTGTGAGCGTTGTGACTCAGCAGTATGACCATGACGCTCCCGCTGATGTCTGTACGCCACTGTACGCCTAGTAAATCGGCGTTTACAGTGTATACAGCAATACAAATCGATATGCTGTTCATGGAACTTATTCCAATGCTCTTTAAGGTGGCTATGGCCTGAAAACTTCTTTGAGGACGGACATGTGGTAACAGGACAGGTCATGCCACCTTGTATCCACCTTAAATCCACCGCATCCGACTCCAAATTACCTTCTCCTGTACTGAGCCCAGATGTCGAGGGCTGTGGCCTCTCCACTGCACTTGGCTGTGGTTGATCCACCGGTTCCTCTGCTGGACCCAAGTCTAACATCTCCATCTCTGAATCGGATACGGTTAGTGTAATCTCTGCCATATTCCTGAGATTAAAGTAATCATTGTGAGCTGGACGAATGTCATATAGCTACTTAAAAAGTTGCTTTTTAACAATTCCTGCTATGTGATTACTTAGTCTGTGTCATTGGCATTAAGAGTGGTTCTGATAGTAGCAAGTAGCCTCATTATGTCCTGTTTAGCAGTGGATTGCGGATGCTGGACTACAGAATCCACATGCATCTCCTCATCAGATTCAACTGTTTTATCTAACCGCTCCGCCTCCCGAAGACGACCTCTTAGTTCAGCCAAGGGTATATCGTCTTCCGAGGAGGAGTTCAAGCGGACATGGCGTTTACTTTTGATGAAAGTTGCAAGTGGCTCGTCATCCTCCGAGTCCCAACTTGAACTTTCACTACTGCCGTCATGTGTCTCATTAGGCACTGCAAGCACAGTATTTCTCAATTGTCTATCAATCTCTGGCACCTCCCAATCTTGGGGTGCCAACCTCAAATTTTCAGCATGAGCTTTAATTAACCTGCCTGTTAATTGGTCACGAATTTTGTAACTAACGGGACCCGTCTTTTCAAATATTTTGTAAGGGTATTCCCATTTTCTTTCTAATTTACCCTTCTTTGTTCCATCCTTATAAAAGACTGTGTCTCCTACCTTATAGTCTGTCTGTTTGCACTTTTTATCATTTAGACGCTGCTGTTTAGCTGCTCTTTTTGCCTGTTTTGCTTGTTGGGCCCGAAAGGCCTTATGCATCTCTTGAAGTGCAATCTTATGTGGTTCTTCCCCAAGATACTTTCTCCTTGGTCTTAGGATGTTGTCCAAGGGAAGAACTGCTTCTCTGGCATGCACAAGATAATATGGCGAGAATCCTGTGGATTCATTACCATGAAACCTTATGGCAGCCAGGGCCTGATTTATAAATAAATCCCATGTGTCTAAATCTTTGCCCGATAATTTAGATAGAATGTCGTGGAGTGTTCTATGAAAACGTTCTACTTTACCATTTGCTTGAGGATGGTAGTATGATGTTGTGATGTGCTGAATGTTCAGTTCTTTCAACAAATCCTTCATTACTGCCATTATCAGTTAATAAGGCTAAGGGACATCCAAAACGGGTAATAATTTGATCAAGCAACAGGTTTGCTACAGTTTGGGCTGATTTATCACTAGTTGGAAATGCTTCAGGCCAGCCACTGTACATGTCGATAAAAGTAATAATGTATTTATTTCCTGACAGACTAGTTGGATAGGGACCACTTACATCAAGAGCAACCTTAGCAAAAGGATAGGGAGGCATATCCATCTCTTGAACTGGCAGGTGTAATTTCTTTAAATTTCTGGATTTACAATCTAAACATTTATCAATGTATGCATATATATCCTTATACAAATTACTCCAAAAGTACTTTCAACTTATGCTATTGTATACTTTATCAATCCCCATGTGACCTAATTTATCATGATATTGTTTTAATACTTCTGTTTTTAAGTGTTCGGGGATATACAATCTGACACGAGGTTCACCATTTGAGTCACTTATATAATACAATATCTCATTTATCATTAAATATTTACTACTAATGCTCACTGGCGTATCTTTTCCCTTATATTTCTTTATAATATCTTGTATTTTGGTATCTTTCTTTTGTTCCTCTATCACATTAAACCCAGGTAACCCAATCGCCTGTATCTCAGAGTTCTTTTCCTTGAATTTTCGAACATCCACAAACTCTCTGGGACTAAATTTATTACTATTTAAGACTCCAACTTGGTAGGTCTTATCTGTAATATCTACTTCCGACTCACTATCTTGGTGGGTCATGCAGTGCTCGGAGTGAGGCAATCTTGACAGTAAGTCAGCACAGGTATTACTAGTGCCAGGAAGGTATTCAATTTTACAATTATAACCTGACATATTTAAAGCCCATCTTTGGACCTTTTTGTTTTGCATAGGAGCATCAAAAATATATTGCAATGGTTTATGGTCAGTTTTAATTTTGAAATTTGCTCCCTGCAAATAATGATTCAACTTTTCCAGAGAGTAATTAATGGCATATGCTTCTTTTTCAATTACAGACCATCTTGTCTGTGTGTCACTCAATTTATGGGATAAGAACATAATGGGTTTTTCATCAGGGATGCCTTCTAATTGACCTTCCCCTCTACATGGTTGTACCAAAACGGCACCTATACATGAGTTACTGGCATCTGTGTATAATATGTACTCCTCGTTTGGGTTTGGATATGAAAGATGAGCGACCACTGCAAGGCTTTCCTTGAGATACTCAAAACTCCTTTGGCACTCATCTGACCAAATAAACCTTGAGTATTTTCTTGTTAGATTTACAATCGGTTCAGCTATTTCACTGAAATTTGGTATGAAGCGTCGATAGTACGAGATCATGCCTACAAAGCTTCGGACTTCTTTGACAGAGGTTGGTGGCTCAATTTGTCTGATTGTTTCCACCTTTTGAGAATCTGGCTTTATTCCATCTTTTGAAATAGTGAAACCAAGATAGTTGGTTTCATTTTGAAAGAAAGAGCACTTCTTCAGCTTCAACTTCAAACGATGCTCTCTTAGACGATTAAAAATATTTTCAAGATGTTGTTTATGTTCTGCTTCACTTTTACTAAAAATCAAAATATCGTCTAAATATGCCAGGGAGTAGTCGCTCATGCCTTCTAAGACTATATTCATGAGGTTTTGAAAATGAGAAGGCGCATTTACCAAACCAAACGGCATTACATTGAACTCAAACAATCCCTTATGACAGGTAAAAGCTGTCTTAGGTTTGTCTGCTTCATCAATGGGCACTTGCCAGTAACCACTCTTAAGATCTAAGGTTGTAAAGTATCTTGCCCCATTCAGCAACGTAAACACATCATCTATCAAAGGTAACGGAAAAGATACTAGCTTGGTTACCTGGTTTAATTTACGAAAATCGACACAGAAGCGTTTCGAACCGTCTTTCTTATCGACAAGAAGGCACGGAAAGCTCCAAGATGACTGAGATTTTCGAATAATGCCTGCCTTGAGCATATCATCAATTGCATCGTCCATTATTTTACGTTTCAACAATGGAACCCTATAGCCTCTCATTTTAATTGGCTTACTATTTCCAGTATCTATATTCATCTTAGTTGTATTTGTTGATGTTAAATCTTTATCGGTTGTAGCAAATAAGTCTTTATGTTTAGTCAATATCTTTTTAACTACATCTAATTTATCATCAGGAACATCAATATTTTCAGTGTTTAAATCAATTCTATCTTTATCTGTTTTTGAACTTTTAAACACTTCTTCCACAGAAGTGACTCTGTTATCCATCAATGGTTCAACTTTTCCAATCACACAACCTCTTTTTAGTGTGTGGTGTTTATCAGTATTGTTGACTATCATGACAGGTATCATGTCAACACCATTATTTACCACTGCATTGCTAACAAGAAGGCCAGGTTGCTCAGCGATAAAACCATCCTGTATACCTTGATGCTGCAAATATTTTGTTTTAAATACACCTTTTGAATTTGCTGTTTTAGTATTGCAGACACAAACACTTTGTGGTTTCAGGTGAACCTCATTAATCAACCTAGTTAAGGATGACACATGAATGTCTCTTACCATAGGTATTAATCTATCCTGCAATCTTAACTTTTGCAGATCATAATAAAGTCTAACACTATTTTTATTAATCCAATCAACTCCCAAAATCATACTACAGTGCATCTGATCAAGCACGTAGAATTGTTGCATCAATTTAATACCAGAAATTTCAATTTCCAATTTTACAAAACCACGGGGCTTAGCAATATCTCCAGTTACACCCATGATTTCTCCAAGGGATTTCTTTTCACCCATTAACCTTGGTCTACGTTTAAAGTTTTTCCAGAACTTTGTGCTTATGCAAGAGACCTGGGCTCCAGTATCAATGAGAGCCCTCACTTTTTGTTTTTCAACATTGAGCAGTACACTATTGAGACATGAAATATTATTTGAGAAACTACCCACAACTTTAGTTTTTACTCCTTTATTTTGTTTATTTCTTATTCCTTTACTTTGGGTGGTTTCAGTCTGGATCTTTCTTCCAGGATCCTTTTGAGACAATTGACTACGGACATCCTTCCTTACGAATCCTTCTTTA
Organism: Pictodentalium vernedei; assembly: GCA_031216915.1. Classification (NCBI taxonomy): domain Eukaryota; kingdom Metazoa; phylum Mollusca; class Scaphopoda; order Dentaliida; family Dentaliidae; genus Pictodentalium; species Pictodentalium vernedei. Next base: position 406,291,473 of record CM062291.1, read on the forward strand.
TTCTTTGACCTTGACCCACAATCACCATTTTTACAAGTATTCTTTTTAACTTGTCTACTAGGTGTATTATTTTTATTATTTCTACTAAACTTACAAGTGTTTTTTTTAACTTGTCTATTGGTCAAGGGAATAATTTGTGACTTAACCCTGCAGTCACGTATTCTATGGTGGGGGCTACCACAATTAAAACAACATTTTTTTATTTGTTTTTCAGGGGTCACCTTTTTATTTCTCTCTCCAAATGAGACCCCATTCATCTGGAGGCTTTGGAGTTTAAATTCACTCTACAGTATTTCTGAATGTGGCCTACCTTACCACATCGGTGACAAGTCTTAGACGTTTTTATTCCGCTAGACCTATTTGAATTTCTACCCGGTGTAGCAGCGGGCTGTGCCAAGTTTATTTGATTTGTGTGACCTTTACGTTTATGAGTGTCTATCTCCATTGGTTCTTCACCATTATCGTTATCAAAACCGACACCACCATCAGGTAATGACTGTTCTGATAAAGGTCCACTCCCGAACCTAACTTTGTAACGATGAGCCAAGGTGTCTTCGAACATAGCCCAAGTACAGGCTTCATCCAGGGTAGGAGGATGTTTTCTTAACAATTTCATTTTTATCTCCTTTTTATGGATGCCATCACAGAAATAATCCACCAACTGCTGTTGGACATCAGGATTATTCAACCTACTTTGATATGCATCACGGGCCAGATCTAGGAGACGATTGGCAAAAAGGGCTATCGTCTCTCCCCGGCCTTGTTTAATCTGCCTTAAATGGGCAGCAGCCATTGCTGTATCTGTTATCTCCGCATATCTTTTCCTTAGCTCTCCCTTAAATTCTTCCCAACTTTCATCAGGTTTTTCCTCCAGACGCCTCAAAATGTAGTCAGATACCACAGGAATTGATGTTTGAGCGGCCATTAATTTGACCTTTTTGCCAGATTGATTAGTTATTTTAGCATATTTTTCTATGCTCTTTATCCATGTTTTAAAATTCCGTCTGACTCTGTCAAACATGACTACGGAAGCATTCAGTGCCTGGGTACTGGATGCTGCCACGTTCTGTTTGGCAATTTGATTAGCCTTTTCCTGTGACTGGCCCAACAGTTGCAGAGCCTGGAGCTCTTGACTGCCTTGCATTTGGGGGCTGTCCTTTTGAGCTCTTCCAGCTCTATTATATATTGGGCCTGTTTTGCACCGAACTCATTCTGAGCCGTAGAGGCTTCAGTTTTCAGCTCTTGGAGCTTGCCTTCATAGTAGCCCTTTTGAGCCGAAAACTCCCCTAAGAAGTGTTCATTTGCTTCTTTAAGCTCATGGTTTAGGCGTTCAATTATGGCCTGGTATTCTTCTCTTGACTTTTGATCCATAATTTTTTTAACCCAATCTTAAGACAGTAATAAGAAGTAGGCAAACTTTCTAAGAGTATCTTAAGAAATGGTCAAAATGTCTTAAGATTTTCTATCCTGGTCACGGCACCAATAAAACTGATGTAGCATAGGGGTTAATACCTGGGCCACAACGTTTTTGTAAGCTATGGTCTAGTTACCAAAAGGAGGACTGTTGTGTACCCCAAGACAAGAGTCTTAGAGCCGTGACTTTTCTTACCAGGTTCTTCTCTACAGGAACAGAAAAATAAGACAATAAGATATGTTTAAATTTCTTTTATATACTTTAAGATATGCAAATGAAAATTAATTACAAAGAATTTCTCAATTACAAGACTTTCTTAATTACAAAGACTTTCTCGTCAATAACAATACCGAGAATAAGAGATAAATCTTAAGTTTATATGTAAGATAAGATTAACACTGACCTTTACTTGTCTAACTGGCACAGCCCCTTGTTACCCATGGACGCGGCGAGAAGGACCCATACCTAAGTTTCCATTAAGAAATAAGTCTTACCTTCTATATAGTCTAATAGTCTAAGAGTATTGGACTGGAATAAGTACGCTACTTAGTTGCGTTAGTTATTATCGCTGCTTGGCTGCGAATGAGGTGCCGCGTCCGCTGCACACTGCCTGATCTGGTCCAAAACTCCTGCTTATATACAATTTCAGAGAGTATTTCAACCAATAGAAAAATTCCAATTAATTTACCTCCAAAACACCATACTCAGTGTTCTGACCACTTGAACTAACACTCAGTTACAATAAAACAAAACAATGGAGGAATTAACACTGATGTTTATAGATATAATTTATAAACACCAGTGTCACTGTAGTGCACTTCTAAACTATGCACAATTTATTGCTTAATTTTATACATTAAAATGTTCTCTCCCTAGGGGGGTTTGATCATCCCCTACTAGGCGGGTCCTCAGGTGGCGGATAGAGGACGGCCTGCTCAATTGGGCAGGTTTGCTAATTTCTAATTGGCAGGTTTGCTCAATTGAGTTGGTTCGCTGCGAAATACATAAATACGCAGCCCCGGACCAAAATGATCAATCCTGCTAATACCATCTGGCAGGCACCTTGTTCTCCCGTGAGGTGCGTTCCGAAGGCCCCGGAAGAAGGAATCCTGGCAGTTGAGGACTCGTAGCCCCGGTTAGGGCAGTCTCCGGGATGGAGCCCTGGTCTCCATTTCGGAGATAATGTTGTTCAACACACTGCTTTGGCCCCAATTTCGGCAGTAGAAGGATGGTCCGTTCTGGCCAATCGGGAGCCCCCACCCCAAAAAGTACTGGGTGTCACGTCGGGGGGGGGGGGGGGGGGGGCATTTGGTGACCATTCAGTCAATCATTTCTTTTATTCACATAACATAATTGCCATTGTGTACTGTTTTTAAACACTTTATATTTTAATAGCCACTTAATTTTGCTGCACTGTCTGTTTCGGTTATGCATGGCAACCTTTTATTTCGGTGGTTTATACAGTGATTGATTGGATGGCCGCCATCTGAAGACCTGGCACTTCCACACACGGGCCAATCAGTCAGTGGTATGCCTTGGCATCAACACTGGCTGAGTATACTGCCCCATACCAGGTATGTGGGAATACCGGCAACCCGGTGGGTTCACTGCATGGCAGTAACCCTACCCCTTGTTGGACTCCGTGGTGGGTGGGAGCCGGGGCAGTGAACAATTTATAACATACAATATGGCAAATCAACCAACAAAAAACAAAAGACCTTTTTTAGTTACTGATATAAGGGACTCTGACTCTGACGACGATTTAATAGCATCTCTGATTCCACCAGAGGATAATACTCCAAAATTTATTTTACTGAAATCAACAGATGAAAATAGGAAATTAGGCACCATTAACCCCTTTGCTCTTGAAAAGGCCATCAAGGGTATTGCGGGAACTGTTAAGAACATCAAAAAGATAAGATCTGGGGATATTTTAATAGAATGTATGAAACAAATTCAAGTTCATAACCTCTTGCACACAACAAAAATAATTGATTTTAATGTAAAAGCAAATTACCATAAAACTCTCAATTCAAGCAAAGGTGTTATACGAACTCGGGAACTAGCTGACATGAAAGAAACTGAAATCACACTAGAACTGAAACCTCAAGGAATTACTGCAGTGAAAAGAATTGAAATTAAAAAAGAAGGAAAAATTATACCAACAAATACATACATCTGTACTTTTGATGGCACAAGACCACACAGAAATATTAAAATTGGTTACTTGAACGTCAAAGTGGATTTATATATTCCAAATCCACTTCGTTGTTTCAGGTGCCAAAAGTTTGGTCATGGACAGAATACTTGTCGAGGCAAGCAAACATGTCATAAATGCAGCAATATTCATGAAGGACCATGCGAAACTGAAACATTCAAGTGTATTAACTGTCGGGGCAGTCATATGTCATCTTCGAAGGATTGCCCTGTCTGGAAAAAGGAAAAGACAATACAAAAAATCAAGTGTGAAAAGCAAATCAGTTTCAAGGAGGCCAGAGACATTGTGTCATCCATGCCTGGCATGAATATATCAACATCATCCTATGCTGCCACATTGAAACAAAAATTACCAACACGATCGGTCGAATGTCAGACACCGTGGACATGGCTCAGCAATAGCGCCATTCCATCTTTATTACAGGCCTTTACAATACAGCATTCAGACAAAGTAGAACCTAAATCAACACAGACACCATCAGCAACTCAAATATCAACACCACAGGAAAAGTCAACAACAAATCTGCAGAAAAAACAGGAAAAAATTAACACAGAAGACAAAGTAAAGGAAACAAAATCCGAACAAAAAAATGACCAAACTAAACCAAAACCGAAACCAGAATCACAAAATCTAAGTCAGAGTCAGAGACGAAAGCTGGAAAGAAACAAAAATAAAAATGAAAAACAAAAACAGTTCTCAGAGAGAACACCTAAAGCTCTTCAAGACCCTGTGACCCGCAACAGGTTTGAGGGTCTTGAAGAGATGGAGGTCGGTGAATGTATTGATGAAACGTTCGAGCTCTTACGCTCGAACCACTCTCAGAAAAAGTCCCCAAGGAAAAACTCACCGAAGAAACATACTGGGGCTATATCGCCCATACGTCCACCCTCAAAATCACCTTCCAAACATGCATAGTACACCAAAACAAAATATAATACAGTGGAATTGTCGAGGTTTTAGAGCTAATTTTAATGAACTTGGTCTTCTCAGTCAAAAGTATAAACCTGCTGCTTTTTGCCTGCAGGAAACTCTTTTAAAGAAACCCGAGGCTCAAGATCATTCGGCTTTCAAGCATTATACATCGTATAATGCATGGGCAGATGATAAAGATCTTCATATTCGTGGAACGACTGTCTTGGTTAGGAACGACATCATTCACAGTTCTGTGCCATTACAGACAAATTTACAAGCTGTGGCGGTACGCCTAACTTTAGGCAAAACAGTTACACTTTGTTCTATTTACGTTTCACCAAGTAAAGCCGTACAGCTGAATGACCTTGAGCTGCTGGTCCGACAACTCCCAACTCCATACATTTTGTTGGGTGATTTTAACGCTCACAGCCCCCTTTGGGGTAATTCCTGCAGTCAAGAAGATGCAAAAGGTAAAACTGTAGAAGAGTTCATTACAAAATATGACTTGTGCTTGTTCAATGATGGGTCAGATACTTACCTGCACCCCGCATCTGGTTCTTACACTTCAATTGATTTAACAATTGCATGCCCTTCTGTCTTCCTTGATTTTTCATGGAAGGCAGAAGATGACTTGTGCGGGAGTGACCACTTTCCGATTGTGTTGGAGAGTGTAGTTCCGGCGGATGATGAGAGGGTGCCCCAGTGGAATTTTAAAAAGGCTGACTGGGGCACTTTCTCATCACTTTGTTCTGAACGCCTCACACGGGAGAAATTTCAGGACAGTGCAGACCAGATTGAACACTTTACCACAGAGTTGATTGACATTGCAAGCCAAGTCATTCCTAAAACCTCGGCAAATCCAAAACGTTTCACTAAACCATGGTTTGATACTGAGTGCAAACAGGCTATAAAAGATCGCAAGAAATTTGAGAGGGAATTTAATAAGTCACCAACTACACACAATTTGGATAGATTACGTATAAATCGGGCAAAAACTAGACGACTTTTAAAACATAAAAAGAAAGGTTCATGGGAAACTTACGTTTCGAAACTAAATCAAAACTCCCCCATCACTAAAATTTGGAAAATGATTAAAAAAATTAAAGGAAAAGAAACAAAATCAGCTGTACAACACCTAAACGATAACAACACACTCATAACATCAAAACAAGAAATTTCAAACAAATTGGCCTCCACATTTTCTAAACATTCGTCGTCTGAAAATAGTAACCCAGAATTCCTCAAACTTAAAAAACAACAAGAAAAACAAAAGATTAAATTTGCATCCAATAACTTAGAGGACTACAACGAACCTTTCTCTATGGAAGAGTTAAGTAACTCTTTGCATAGAGCAAAGGATTCTGCCACTGGACCTGATCAGATACACTATCAACTTTTAAAACATCTGCCTCAAACTTCACTTGCACTATTATTATCTATTTTTAATGACATATGGGTGACTGGCCAGTTTCCACCTTCCTGGCGAAAAGCTACAATAATTCCTGTTCCCAAGCCTGATAAAGATCACAGCAACCCTAGTAATTATAGGCCTATTGCTTTAACAAGTTGTCTGTGCAAAACCATGGAGAGGATGATCAATGATCGACTTGTCTGGTTTCTGGAATCGAACAATCTGCTTGCAGATGTTCAGTGTGGTTTCAGAAACCAGAGAAGTACTGTGGATCATTTGGTTAGATTAGAAACGTTTATAAGAAATGCCTTTGCCAGAAAAGAACATGTGGTCGCCATCTTCTTTGATCTGGAGAAGGCATATGATACAACGTGGACGTATGGGATTTTAAAAGATCTTTTTAACATGGGGTTGAGGGGGCGTATGCCTCTTTTTATTGAAAACTTTTTGAGGGACCGCCGGTTTCAGGTTCGTGTTGGGTCAACGTTATCTGATCCTCACGGGCAGGAATTGGGGGTTCCTCAAGGAAGTATTTTATCTGTTACCCTTTTCTCAGTGAAAATCAATAGTATTATTGATGCAATTGAGAATATGGTTGATTCGTCATTGTATGTAGATGACTTTTTAATCTGCTATAGCAGCAAAAAAATGAATGCTATAGAGCGCAAACTTCAGCTGTGTTTGAATAGAATCCAGAAATGGGCTACAGAAAACGGCTTCAAATTTTCTAAGACGAAAACTAATTGTGTTCATTTCTGTAAGCTCCGGAAGCACCACCTTGATCCGGAATTGAAACTAGACGGAAGTCGCATTAATGTTGTTAAGGAAGTGAAATTCTTGGGTTTGTTGTTTGACAGCAAACTGAATTTCACTTCTCATATAAAACAACTAAAGGTAAAGTGTAAAATGGCACTGAACCTTTTGAAGGTAGTTGGTAGCACTGATTGGGGTGCTGACCAAAAAACATTGCTCCATCTGTATAGATCACTTGTCAGATCAAAATTAGATTACGGCTGTGTGGTTTACGGTTCAGCAAGAAAGTCATATCTCAGACCTCTTGATGCCATTCATAATAGTGGCATAAGAATCAGCCTTGGTGCTTTTCGAACATCACCGGTAGATTCGATGCTTGTTGAGGCAGAGGAGCCTTCTCTTGAGAAGCGTAGAATTAAACTTTCACTCCAATATGTTTCAAAACTTCTTTCTAATCCGTCCAACCCTGCATACAATTGTGTCTCAGAACCTCAAAATACTGAATTTTTTAACCGTCATCAGAAACATATCCCTCCATTGGGAATTAGAATTAAACCTCACATGGAGTCTGCCAAAATTGAACCAGTTACAATAAAAGAGAACCGTGAACCACAAACTCCTCCTTGGCATCTTAAAAAGCCAACAGTTATTTTGGACCTAGCATCTACTAAAAAGTCTGAAACAAATTCTCTGCAGTTTAAGCAGAAATATGCTGAAATTAAGTCCAAGTACAGTACATATACAAGGATCTATACAGATGGATCAAAAGATGGTGACAAAGTAGCATCAGCTGTTGTCACTGATGATCATGTCACTTCAATCAGAATACCGAATCAAAGTTCTATCTTCACAGCTGAAGTTAAAGCTTTACAACTCGCACTCGAACATATCGAAAATGTACAGGAAAAGAAGTCGATTATTTTTTCTGACTCTCTTTCCTCTTTGCTTGCTTTGCTCAACCCCAGGTTGAAGAACCCTCTCATTTTGGAACTTCGTGAGAAGTTGACAACTCTCATGTCTGACCAATGTGATATCGTGTTTTGCTGGTTACCCGGACATGTAGGTATCGCTGGTAACACCAAAGCAGACAGTGCAGCAAAACAGGCTTTAACAAAGCCTCTTACTGATTTTAACATCCCTTTCAGTGATTTTAAGCCTCATATTAGTAGTTACATCAAGTCTATGTGGCAGGCGGAATAGGATGGGGCAACTAATAACAAGCTCCATCGCTTCCGACCAACTATTTCTGATCACTACCCATCCAGTAACCTTTGTAGAAAAGATCATGTTATTTTGACACGATGTCATATTGGTCATACACGACTTACACATTACTTTCTGTTAGAGGGTAATATGCGACCAGAATGTGTTCCATGTCAGCAGGTGTTGTCAGTGGAGCACATTCTCTTAAATTGTACTGATTTTAATCTTGTTAGAGGGCAATATTTTACAGTTCAATCTCTACGAGATTTATTTTACCACATCTGCCCACATAAAATAATCTCATTTTTGAAAGAAATCAACCTTTTTAATAAATTTTAAACTTGTTTTTATTTTTTTAACGTAGACTCTACAAGTCTAAATGTCAACAGGTTGATTTTATAAGTATTCTGGTTTTTATAACCTTAGTTATTACTGTTTCAACTGCACCTGATTTTAGGTTTTGTTATGATTGTTTCATATTTTATCCAATTAATTTTAATTCATACTTGACACTTGTTGTTTAAGTAGTTTTCCCGCCACGATATAGCCTTGGCTGCTGATGTGGCGTTAAGCAACAATAAATAAATAAATAAATAAATAAATATTCTGACACGGTGTCGTGTTGGTCATACACGACTTACACATTCCTTTTTGTTAGAGGGTAATATGCGACCAGAGTGTGTTCCCTGCCAGCAGGTGTTGACAGTGGAGCACATTCTTTTGCACTGTACAGATTTTAATCTTGTTAGACGACAGTATTTTAATGTTGCGTCTCTCAGAGACCTGTTTTACAAGACAAACTCTCATAAAGTTTTATCGTTCCTGAAGGAAATCAACCTTTTTAATAAATTTTAAATAGTCTGGTTTTATTATTTTAAATTCCCATCTATCATATATATCTGTTTCACGGGTTGATTTTCACAGCTGTTTTGATGAACTGCACTCTTTTTTTAAATTCCATTGTTCGCTTGTCAGGTGTACTTTACGTTTTTCATGTGTTGTCATCTCTTTTTTAACTTCTGCGTTGAAAATAATGATCTTTTTTAACATTTCATACTTTCATCGCCACGATATAGCCTTAGTTGGTGATGTGGCGTAAAGCACCAATAAATAAATAAATAAATTACGGTTCTATAGTTTACGGTTCTGCAAGGAAGTCATACCTAAAACCACTTGATGCTATTCACAATAGTGGTATTAGAATTAGTCTAGGGGCTTTTCGAACATCCCCAATAGACTCGATGCTTGTTGAAGCAGAGGAGCCCTCTTTCGAGAAGCGCAGAATTAAATTGTCTCTCCAATATGTGTCTAAACTTTTGGCCAATCCTTCAAATCCTGCTTTTAATTGTATTTCAGAACCTCAAAATGTTGACTTTTTTAACCGACATCCAAAACATATTCCTCCATTGGGAATTAGAGTTAAACCCCACATGGAGTCTGCAAAAATTGTTTCTGAATCTATAAAAGAAAACCGTAAATCACACATTCCTCCTTGGCATCTTAAAAAACCTACAGTTATTTTGGACCTTGCTTCTACCAAAAAATCTGATACCAATTCCTTGCAGTTCAAACAAAAATATGCCGAAATAAAGTCCAAGCATAGTACATATACAAGGATCTATACAGATGGGTCTAAAGATGGTGACAAAGTATCATCAGCTGCTGTTACTGGTGACGGTATCACCTCAATCAGAATACCGAATCAGAGTTCTATTTTCACAGCTGAAGTTAAAGCTATACAACTTGCACTTGAACATATCGAAAATATACAGGAAAAGAAGACGATTATTTTTTCTGACTCTGTTTCCTCTTTGCTTGCTTTGCTCAACCCCAGGTTGAAGAACCCTCTCATTTTGGATCTTCGTGAGAAGTTAACAACTCTCATGTCTGACCAATATGATATCGTGTTTTGCTGGTTACCTGGACATGTAGGTATCGCTGGTAACACCAGAGCAGACAGTGCAGCAAAACAGGCTTTAACAAAGCCTCTCACTGATTTTAAGATCCCTTTCAGTGATTTTAAGCCTCATATTAGTAGTTACATCAAATCTATGTGGCAGTCGGAATGGGATGGGGCGACAAATAACAAGCTTCATCGCTTCCGACCAACTATTTCAGATCCCTACCCGTCTGTAACCTTTGTAGAAAGGATCTTGCAGTTTTGACGCGATGTCATATTGGTCATACAAGACTAACACATTCCTTTTTGTTGGAGGGTACTGTGCGACCAGAGTGTGTTCCCTGCCAGCAGGTGTTGTCTGTGGAACACATTATTTTATATTGTACTGATTTTAATCATGTCAGAGGGCAGTATTTTTCTGTAGGATCTCTGAGAGATGTTTTTTATCGTACGAGCCCGAATATGATTCTCGCATTTTTGAAATCAATCAACCTTTTTAATAAATTTTAAAATTGTTTTTATTATCTTAAACTAGAGTCTTTAAGACTTACATTCACCTGGTTGATTTGTGAGCTATTCATATTTCTTGTTTCTTCACGCATCACTGTTCATACTACATTGTCTTTATCATTTTTATTATAGTTGTTTTTACTCATCTTTGTATTTCATTAGTGTCATGTTTCCCTTTTATCGTTTTCTCGCCACGATATAGCCTTAGCTGCTGATGTGGCGTTAAGCACCAATAAATAAATAAATATTTGTTTGTAAAAAATTGGAAAAAAAAGTTTACAAGTTTAATAGATTAGCAAAAGTCTTTTCAGTTAGTCTGGGAGCTAGCCAAGGTTTAATTAACATGGAAGCCACAAAAGGTTTGGGGTGTTCGGGGTGTATCAGTGGCCTAGCCTAACACAAAACTGCCATTCTTATGTTCCGCAAGTGGTGGGTGTGGTAGGGGGCGCCACTTGAAACTCCCCCCTAAATGGATTTAATTAACATGAGAGCAGAAATGCAATTTCAGATACAAACGGTTGAGGGTGTTCCTAAAAATGGGAATCTGTAACGTAAGAACAGAATTTCCGGTGGAAAGGTCACTTAAGAACAACACTAATTAGTGCTAATTAACAGTTTAATCAACATAAGGACACAAGTATGAAACAAAATCCGGAATGTAGAGGGTGGTCGAATGATTCAGAATCACCAACTTACCTAGGGGGGTTTGATCGTCCCCTACTAGGCAGGTCCTCGGGTGGCGGATAGAGGACGGCCTGCTCAATTGGGCAGGTTTGCTAATTTTTGATTGGCAGGTTTGCTCAATTGAGCTGGTTCGCTGCGAAATACACGAATACGCAGCCCCGGACCAAAATGATCAACCCTGCTAATACCATCTGGCAGGCACCTTGTTCTCCCGTGAGGTGCGTTCCGAAGGCCCCGGAAGAAGGAATCCTGGCAGTTGAGGACTCGTAGCCCCGGTTAGGGCAGTCTCCGGGATGGAGCCCTGGTCTCCATTTCGGAGATAATCTTGTTCAACACACTGCTTTGGCCCCAATTTCGGGAGTAGAAGGATGGTCGGATGGTCCGTTCTGGCCAATCGGGAGCCCCCACCCCAAAAGTACTGGGTGTCACGTTGGGGGGCATTTGGTGGCCATTCAATCAGTCATTTCTTTTAATCATTTATCATAATTGCCATTGTGTGCTGTTTTTAAACTCATTTTTTAACCAAATACTTAGTTTTGCTGCACTGTTTGTTTCAGTTCCACGTGGCAACCGTAATTACAGTGTTTTATAAAGTGATTGGTTGGATGGTCGCCATCTGAAGACCTGGCACTTCCACACACGGGCCAATCAGCCAGTGGCATACTTCGGTATCAACACTGGCTGAGTATACTGCCCCATGCCAGGTATGTGGGAATACCGGCAACCGGGAGGGTTCACTGCATGGCAGTAACCCTACCCCTTGTTGGACTCCGTGGTGGGTGGGAGCCGGGGCAGTGAACGCTTTACTACATTAACATGGATAACACAAATAAAAAACAAAAACGTGCTAGGGACTTACTCTCTACTGACTCTGACTCTGACTCGGATATAGAATGCTCAAAAAAGAATTGGCCAAAATTTATTATTATGTATGCAGCTGATGAAAATAAAAGACTCTTAGATTTGAACCCATTTTTAATAGAAAAATCGATCAAAGGGATTGCTGGTACAGTTAAAGACGCCAAGAAACTAAGATCTGGCGCTCTACTGATAGAATGTCAAAGGGAAGCTCAAGCAGTAAATTTATTGAAAACAGAAAAACTTGCAGACATTGAGGTAAACACTTTTCCGCATAAAATATTAAATAGCAGCAGGGGTGTAATAAGAACCAGAGAGTTAAATGGCATTGATGAAATGGAAATAAAAATGGAATTAAAAGCCCAAGGAGTGACCGATGTTAAAAATATACAGATTAAAAAAGATAACACACAGATTAAAACAAATACTTACATTTTAACATTCAGTTCCACTCGACCGCCAAAAGCTATCAAGGTTGGATATATGAACATCAAAGTGGATTTGTATATTCCAAATCCACTTCGATGCTTCAAATGTCAGAAGTACGGACATGGACAGAACAATTGTAGAGGTCAACAAATATGTTATCGATGTGGCCAACAACATCAGGATCCATGCAGCAATCCCATCAAGTGTGTTAACTGCCAGGGCAATCACATGTCATCGTCCAAAGATTGCCCTGTCTGGGAAAAGGACAAAAATATTCAAAAGGTGAAATGTGAACAACAGATAAGTTTTAAAGAAGCCAGAGAAATCGTGTCATCTATGCCAGGAATGTGTGCATCATCACCATCATATGCCACAAAATTATCTCAAAAACCACCAACTCAATCAGTAGCATGCCAAACACAATACACATGGCTCAAAGGTACAATACCATCTTCAGTGCAGTCATTTACAATAGACCAATTAGAATCACCATCCACCCAAAAGAATACAGCTGCCCAAACAACAGAAAAAATAACTACCGACCAAAAAGAACAACACCCTAGAAATCTATCTAAAACAGAACAAAATAAAGTACCAAAACCTAAACCTGAAAAGAATAAGCCAAATAAACCAAACCAAGACATACAACATAGCTCTCAACAAAATCTGAGTCAGAGAAGGAAACAGTCACAACAAGATAAGAGTAAAGAAAAGGAAAAGCAGAAACTAGATTCAAATAGAATATCTAAACGTCTTCAAAATGTTGTGACGAGCAACATGTTTGAAGGCATTGAGGCAATGTCAGTCGATGAGTGCATCGATGACACGTTCTCAAACAAACCGCCCCTGAGTTCGTCTCATGGAAAATCCCCACGTAAAACATCACCTAGAAGAAACACTGGGGCAATTTCGCCCATACGTCCACCTTCTAAATCACCACTCAAAAATGGATAATACATCCAAACAAAATATTATACAGTGGAATTGTCGAGGTTTTAGAGCGAATTTTAATGAACTAGGCCTTTTGAGCCAAAAGTATAAACCTGCTGCTTTTTGCCTGCAGGAAACTCTTTTAAAGAAACCTGAGGCTCAGGATCATTTAGCTTTTAAGCATTACACTTCGTATAATGCCTGGGCAGACGATAATGATCTTCATATTCGTGGAACGAGTGTCTTGGTTAGGAACGACATCATTCACAGTTCTGTACCATTACAGACAAATTTACAGGCTGTGGCGGTACGCCTAACTTTAGACAAAACTGTTACACTTTGTTCTATTTACGTTTCGCCAAGTAAAGCCTTACAACTGAATGACCTTGAGCAGCTGGTCCGACAACTCCCAACTCCATACATTTTGTTGGGTGATTTTAATGCACATAACCCCCTTTGGGGTAATTCTTGCAGACAAGAAGACGCAAAGGGTAAAACTGTAGAAGAGTTCATTACAAAATATGACTTGTGCTTGTTCAATGATGGGTCAGATACTTATCTGCACCCCGCATCTGGCTCTTACACTTCAATTGATCTAACAATTGCATGCCCTTCTGTCTTCCTTGATTTTTCTTGGAAGGTAGAAGGTGACTTGTGCGGGAGTGACCACTTTCCGATTGTGCTGGAGAGTGTAGTTCCGGCGGATGATGAGAGGGTGCCCCAGTGGAACTTTAAAAAGGCTGACTGGGACACTTTCTCATCGCTTTGTTCTGAACGCCTCACACGGGAGAAATTTCAGGACAGTACTGACCAGATTGAACACTTCACCACAGAGTTGATTGACATTGCAAGCCAAGTCATTCCTAAAACCTCGGCAAATCCAAAACGTTTCCATAAACCATGGTTCGACACGGATTGCAAACAGGCTATTTTCATCTACGCAAAAAGGCTGAACGGGATTTTAGTAAGTCACCAACGACGAATAATTTAGATAAATTACGTATTGGTCGAGCACAAGCCCGACGGCTCATCAAACAAAAGAAGAAAACGTCCTGGCAAAATTATGTTTCAAGATTGAATCAAAATACCCCCATCAAAAAGGTCTGGAAAATGATCAAGAAAATTAAAGGTAAAGAATCAAAATCTACAGTACAGCACCTCGAACATAATAATAATAAAATAACATCTAAAAAAGATATTTCGAACACCCTAGCTTCTACCTTTTCCAAAAATTCCTCTTCTGAAAATTGCACTCCGCAATTTATCCCTGTTAAAAAGCAACAGGAGAAACAAAAACTAAAATTCCAAACTGATAATGATGAAAATTATAATGAACCATTTTCTATTGATGAGCTACTAGCGTCGTTGAGTAAAGCAAAAGATACAGCAACTGGTCCTGATGAAATACATTATCAGATTTTAAAACATTTGCCAAATTCATCGCTCAAGCTTTTACTTTCTATTTTTAATGATATATGGGTGACTGGCCAGTTTCCATCTTCCTGGCGCAAAGCAACAATCATTCCTATTCCCAAGCCTGATAAGGACCACAGCAATCCAAGCAACTATAGACCAATAGCACTCACTAGTTGCCTTTGCAAAACCATGGAAAGAATGATCAACGATCGGCTTGTTTGGTTTCTGGAATCGAACAATCTGCTGGCAGATGTTCAATGTGGCTTCAGAGACCAGAGAAGCACGGTTGATCATCTAGTCCGCCTTGAAACGTTTATCAGAAATGCCTTTGCCAGAAAAGAGCACGTGGTCGCCGTGTTCTTTGATCTGGAGAAGGCATATGACACTACGTGGACGTATGGGATTTTAAAAGACCTCTTCAACATGGGGTTGAGAGGCAGAATGCCACTTTTTATTGAAAATTTTTTAAAGGACCGCAATTTCCAGGTTCGTCTTGGGTCAACATTATCTGACCCTCACGACCAGGAATTGGGAGTACCTCAGGGTAGTATTCTATCTGTTACTCTTTTTTCAATAAAAATCAACAGCATTGTGACAGCTATTGAAACAAATGTTGATTCTTCATTGTATGTAGATGATTTCCTCATCTGCTACAGTGGCAAGAAAATGCCTGCTATTGAGCGCAAACTTCAGCTTTCCTTAAACAAGGTTCAGCGCTGGGCTTCTGAAAATGGTTTCAAGTTTTCAAAAAGTAAAACAAATTGTGTTCATTTCTGTAAACTCCAGAAACACCACCTGGATCCGGAGTTATTTTTAGATGGAACTCCACTTAAAGTTGTAAAGGAAGTGAAATTCCTTGGCTTGTTGTTTGATGAGAAACTAAGTTTTAGGTCTCACATCAAACAACTAAAAAATAAATGCAAGAAAGCACTTAATCTGCTAAAAGTTGTTGGCAGCACTGATTGGGGTGCCGACCAAGAAACTCTGCTCCATCTGTATAGAGCTCTTGTATGGTCAAAGTTGGATTATGGTTGTGTGGTTTACGGTTCGGCTAGGAAATCCTATCTGAAACCTCTTGATGCCATCCATCATAGTGGTATCAGAATTAGCCTTGGTGACTTTCGTACGTCACCTATAGATTCTCTTCTTATCGAAGCAGGCGAGCCTTCTCTTGAGAAGCGTCGAATTAAACTCTCTTTGCAATATGTCTCAAAATTATCTGCAAATCCATCGAATCCTGCTTACTGCTATGTTTTTAAACCTCTAAATAAAGTTTTTTTTGATAAAAATCCAAAACAGATTCCTCCACTGGGACCCAGAATCAAAACCCACATGGAGGCTACTGGTGTTGCTCCAGATTCTGTGGCAGAAAATCGTAAACCAAATATACCCCCTTGGCGTCTGTCAAAACCCAAGGTTATTTTAGATCTGGCCTCTTCTAAAAAGGCAAACACAAATTCTTTGCAATTTAAGCAAGCGTATGCCGAGATTAAGTCTCACTATAGAGCATACACTGTGTTCTATACAGATGGATCCAAGGATAATGATATGGATAAACCAAACAAATTACAAAAACGAGGACATGACACAGATTCTGATTCTGACAATGACATACAAAACAATCTTCCAAATTCTTGGCCTAAATTCGTAATTGTTTATTCCGATGAAGATGGGAAACAAGTCACCGATATTAATCCTTTTGCATTGGAAAAAGCTATAAAGGGAATAGCTGGCACTGTCAATAGTGTAAAAAAATTAAGATCTGGTGGACTATTGATAGAATGTAGTAGACAAAAACAGGCATTAAATTTATTACAAACAACAAAAATAGTTGATATGAAGGTCAATGTTTCCCCCCACAAAACACTAAATAGCAGCAAGGGAGTCATAAGAACAAGGGAACTATCTGGAGTTGATGAACTAGAAATTAAAAATGAATTAAGACCACAAGGTGTAATTGATGTCAAAAGAATTGAAATACGCAAAGAAGGAAAATCTATTAAGACCAACACATATATATTTACTTTTGAAGCTACACAACCACCGAAATCGATCAAAGTTGGTTATCTGAACATCAAAGTGGATTTATATATCCCAAATCCACTTCGATGCTTCAGATGTCAAAAATATGGACATGGACAAAATAGCTGCAGGGGACAGGAAATATGTTATAAATGTGGCCAACAACATCAGGAGCCGTGTAATAATACCATCAAATGTTGTAACTGCCAGGGCACCCATACTTCATCTTCTAGGGATTGCCCTGTATGGAGAAAAGAAAAATACATCCAAAAAATAAAATGTGAGAGACAGATCACTTTTAAAGAGGCCAGGGAAATAGTTTCATCAATGCCTGGAATGAGTTCATCAACAACATATGCAACAAAAGTAAAACAAAAAGTTCCAACTGCTTCTGTTCAATGTCAGACACCATATACTTGGTTACATGACAGCGTGCTTCCGACATTGATAGAACCTTTTACTATCACACAAACCACAGAAAATGAAGCAAAATCAACTCAAACACAATCGGCTATACCTAATTCGACACAGACAAATTCAAAAACAATTGTAAATTCAAAACCAGCACAGAAATCAGAACAACAACAAAGGAAATCCAATAATACCAAACCAGAACAGAAAAGTCTACAAACGAAATCGAAACCAGAACCACAGAAGCTAAGTCAGAATCAGAGAAAGAATCAAGAAAAAAACAAAAAGAAAACGGAAAATCTGACATCAGACAGAACACCCAAGGCCCTTCAAAACCCCGTTACTCGTAACAGGTTTGAAGGTCTTGAAGATATGGAAGTCGGTGACTGCATTGATGAAACGTTCGGGCATTTACACCCGAATTCTTCTCAGAATAGGTCCCCTAGAAAAAGATCACCTAGGAAAGCTGGCGGGGCTATTTCACCCATACGTCCGCCATCTCAATCTCCGAACAAGTATGGATAATTCAAACCAACATAATATAGTACAATGGAATTGTCGAGGTTTTAGGGCGAATTTTAATGAACTGGGTCTTCTCAGTCAAAAATATAAACCTGCTGCATTTTGTCTGCAAGAAACTCTTCTAAAGAAACCTGAGGCTCAAGATCATTCAGCTTTTAAGCATTATACTTCGTATAATGCTTGGGCAGACGAAAATGACCTTCATGTACGTGGAACGTCTGTCTTGGTCCGAAACGACATTATTCACAGTTCTGTACCATTACAATCAAATTTACAGGCTGTAGCGATACGACTGACCTTAGACAAGACAGTTACGTTATGTTCAATTTATGTTTCACCAAATAAACCACTTCAGCTGATTGATCTTGAGCATCTGATTCACCAGCTCCCAACTCCATACATTCTGTTGGGTGATTTTAACGCTCATAATCCTCTTTGGGGTAATTCCTGCAACAAAGAGGACTTAAAAGGCAAAACGGTGGAAGACTTCATAACAAAATATGACTTGTGCTTGTTCAATGATGGGTCAGACACTTATCTGCACCCCGCATCTGGTTCTTATACTTCAATTGATCTTTCAATTGTATGTCCTTCCATCTTCCTTGATTTTTCATGGAAGGTGGAAGATGACTTGTGCGGGAGTGACCACTTTCCAATTGTGTTGGAGAGTGTAGTTCCGGCGGATGATGAGAGGGTGCCCCAGTGGAACTTGAAAAAGGCTGACTGGGAGACTTTCTCGTCGCTGTGTTCTGAACGCCTAACACGGGAGAAATTTGGCGAAAGTGCTGACCAAATAGAACATTTCACCACAGAGTTGCTTAACATTGCAAGCAAGGTCATCCCTAAAACCTCAGCAAATCCTAAACGTTTCACCAAACCATGGTTTGATACTGATTGCAAACAGGCTATTAAAGATCGCAAAAAGACTGAACGGGAATTTAATAAGTCACCAACCACATGTAACTTGGACAAACTTCGTATAAATCGGGCAAAAACAAGACGACTGATTAAACAAAAAAAGAAAAGTTCTTGGAAAACATATGTGTCTAAACTTAATCAAAACACCCCCATCAATAAAATTTGGAAAATGATAAGGAAAATTAACGGAAAAGACACAAAATCAATGGTTCAACATCTAAAAGATAACAACACACTAATCACATCAAAAAAAGAAATTTCAAATAAATTGGCCACCACATTTTCGAAACATTCGTCGTCTGAAAATTGTAATCCTGAATTTCTCAAAATTAAAAAACAACAAGAAAAACAAAAGCTCAAATTTACCTCCAATAATTTAGAGGATTACAACGAACCTTTCTCTATGGAAGAGTTAAATAACTCTTTACATAGAGCAAAGGATACTGCCACTGGACCCGATGAAATACATTATCAAATTTTAAAACATCTGCCGCAATCATCTCTTGAACTTTTACTCTCTATTTTTAATGACATTTGGGTGACTGGCCAGTTTCCACCTTCCTGGCGCAAAGCAATAGTAATTCCCATTCCTAAGCCTGATAAGGATCACAGCAACCCTGGTAATTATAGGCCTATTGCATTAACAAGTTGTCTGTGCAAAACCATGGAGAGGATGATCAATGATCGGCTTGTCTGGTTTCTGGAATCGAACAATCTGCTTGCAGATGTTCAGTGTGGTTTCAGAGGCCAGAGAAGTACTGTGGATCATTTGGTCAGACTTGAAACGTTTATAAGAAATGCCTTCGCCAGAAAAGAACATGTGGT
Organism: Pictodentalium vernedei; assembly: GCA_031216915.1. Lineage (NCBI taxonomy): Eukaryota > Metazoa > Mollusca > Scaphopoda > Dentaliida > Dentaliidae > Pictodentalium > Pictodentalium vernedei. The sequence goes on from CM062291.1 coordinate 406,310,809, forward strand.
CGCCATCTTCTTTGATCTGGAGAAGGCATATGATACAACGTGGACGTATGGGATTTTAAAAGATCTTTTTAATATGGGGTTGAGAGGGCGTATGCCTCTTTTTATTGAAAACTTTTTAAAGGACCGCCAATTTCAGGTTCGTGTTGGGTCAACGTTATCTGATCCTCACGAGCAGGAATTGGGGGTTCCTCAGGGTAGTATTTTATCTGTTACCCTTTTTTCAATTAAGATTAATAGCATCATCGACGCAATTGAGAATATGGTAGATTCTTCATTGTATGTTGATGATTTTTTGATCTGCTATAGCAGCAAAAAAATGAATGCTATAGAGCGCAAACTTCAGCTGTGCCTAAATAGAATTCAAAAATGGGCCACAGAAAATGGTTTTAAATTTTCGAAGATGAAAACAAATTGTGTTCATTTTTGTAAGCTTCGAAAGCATCATCTCGACCCGAAGTTAAAAATTGATGGGAGTCTTATTAAAGTTGTTAAGGAAGTGAAATTCTTAGGTTTGTTGTTTGACAACAAACTGAATTTCGCTTCCCACATAAAACAACTAAAAGTTAAATGTAAGAGAGCTCTGAACCTACTGAAGGTCGTTGGTAGCACTGATTGGGGTGCTGACCAAAAAACTTTGCTCCATCTGTATAGATCACTTGTTCGGTCAAAATTAGATTACGGTTGTGTAGTTTACGGTTCTGCAAGGAAATCATATCTCAAACCACTTGATGCAGTTCATAATAGTGGTATTAGAATTAGTTTAGGGGCTTTTCGAACATCCCCTATAGACTCGATGCTTGTTGAAGCAGAGGAACCTTCTCTTGAGAAGCGCAGAATTAAATTGTCTCTCCAATATGTGTCTAAACTTTTGGCCAATCCTTCAAATCCTGCTTATAATTGTGTTACAGACCCTCAAAATGTTGATTTCTTTAACCGCCACCAGAAACATATTCCTCCATTGGGAATTAGAGTTAAACCCCACATGGAGTCCACCAAAATTGAACCACATACAATAAAAGAAAATCGTAAAACACATATTCCTCCTTGGCATCTTAAAAAACCTACTGTTATTTTGGACCTTGCTTCTACTAAAAAATCTGATACCAATTCCTTGCAGTTCAAACAAAAATATGCAGAAATAAAGTCCAAGTATAGTGCATATACAAGGATCTATACGGATGGATCTAAGGGTGGTGACAAAGTATCATCAGCTGCAGTTACTGGTGATCATGTCACCTCAATCAGAATACCGAATCAGAGTTCTATTTTCACAGCTGAAGTTAAAGCTTTACAACTCGCTCTTGAAGATATTGAGAATGCACAGGAAAAGAAGTCGATTATTTTTTCCGACTCTCTTTCCTCTTTAATTGCTTTACTCAACCCCAAGTTGAAGAACCCTCTAGTTTTGGAGCTTCGTGAGAAGTTAACAACTCTCATGTCTGACCAATATGATGTCGTGTTTTGCTGGTTACCTGGACATGTAGGTATCGCTGGTAACACCAGGGCAGACAGTGCAGCAAAACAGGCTTTAACAAAGCCTCTCACTGATTTTAAGATCCCTTTCAGTGATTTTAAGCCTCATATTAGTAGTTACATCAAATCTATGTGGCAGGCGGAATGGGATGGAGCGACAAATAACAAGCTTCATCGCTTCCGACCAACTATTTCAGATCACTACCCGTCTAGTAACCTTTGTAGAAAGGATCTTGCAGTTTTGACGCGGTGTCATATTGGTCATACAAGACTAACACATTCCTTTTTGTTGGAGGGTAATTTGCGACCAGAATGTGTTCCCTGCCAGCAGGTGTTGTCAGTGGAACACATTCTTTTGAATTGTACTGATTTTAATCATGTTAGAGGGCAGTATTTTACAGTTGGATCTTTGAGAGATTTATTTTATCATACGAGCCCGAAAAAAGTCATATCATTCTTGAAAGTAATCAACCTTTTTAATAAATTTTAAATTGTTTTTACCATTTTAATTTTCATCTGTCTATATTTATTTCACGGGTTGATTTACATTTTTGTTCTATTGGTCTCACTTTCTCATTATGTTTCACACTCATCTTTCTTAAACCTCTTATTCAATTTGTTTCATTTTTTAATCCATGGTCTTTTTTAATATACACCTTCATCGCCACGATATAGCCTCAGCTGCTGATGTGGCGTAAAGCACCAATAAATAAATAAGGATAATGATAGAGTATCATCTGCTGTCGTTAGTGGTGATCAGACCACCTCAACCAGGATACCTGATACGAGTTCCATTTTTACAGCTGAGGTAAAAGCTATTGACCTTGCGCTCGATGAGATTGAGGCTGAAGAGGAATGGAAGTCCATTATCTTCTCCGATTCTCTTTCTTGTTTACAGGCTCTTCTCAACCCCAGGTTGAAGAACCCTCTAATCTTGTCACTTCGTGAACGACTTACTGAAATGAAGTCTGACCAATATGATATTGTGTTTTGCTGCTTACCTGGACACGTTGGTATTGCTGGTAACACCAGGGCAGACAGTGCAGCGAAAAAGGCTCTGAGTAAGCCAATCACTGATTTTCCAATTCCTTACAGTGATTACAAGCCACTTATTTCTAAATACATCCGGTCTTTGTGGCAGTCGGAATGGGATGGAGCTACCAATAACAAGCTCCACCGTTTCCGACCAACTGTGTCTGATTATTATCCTCTTTCTCATCTTTGTCGAAAAGATCACGTTATCCTTACAAGATGTCATATTGGTCATACCAGACTCACTCATAGTTTCTTATTAGAGGGCACTCTGCGACCTGAATGTGTTCCTTGTCAGCAGGGGCTGACAGTGGAACACTTTTTTTTAGATTGTACAGATTTCGATCACGTTGGGCGGCGGTTTTTCACTGTGGAGTCTCTTAGAGACCTTTTTTACACTACCAGTCCGCGCAAGCTTTTGTCTTTTCTAAAAGAAATCAACCTTTTTAGCAAGTTTTAGAGCTTTGTCTTTTAATCTTCCCATCATGATTTGGTATCAATAGGTTGATTTGTATTATATTTGTTGTTCTTCTTTCATTATGAATATTCATTTTCACATTTTCATTGTATTATCGTTCATCTATCACAATTTTTTCTTTTTAAAAGCAGTCCTGACCATTACCTTTTAACTCATTTTCATGACTTTCTCGCCACGATATGACCTTTGTTGTCGATGTGGCGTTAAGCACCAATAAATAAATAAATAAATAAATAAATCACCAACTTAAGAATAAAAATTGTGGTGGAAAGGTCACTTAAGAACGGATCAAAGGTCACTAATTAGTCCAGGAAGTAATTAATATGTCTATATTTAATGAGTTGTTACACCTACAGTGTGAAGCATAGCCTTCAAATACGGAGATGACATAAATGCATCAATCCTAAACAAGTGGCATCGTTCACCCACCTTCCTACTGGTTGGAATAGGGTGAAAATGGTCTTATTAGGTACCCAATTGACCCCATTGATAATTAATGTTTTAATTAACATAACAGCCACAAGTTCAAAACCACTTGGAGGAGGGAGGATGTGCCCCCATCATCGGAAATCGACAACTTGAGAATGGAAATTATGGTGGAAATGTCACTTAAGAACGGGTCAAAGGTCCGCCCGCACTTAATGACTCCTAATTAACATTTTAATTAAAACGAAAGCCACAAGTATGGAACCACTTGGAGAATGGAGCGTGTGGCCACCTTATTCAGAATCATCGACTTAAGAACGAAAATTGCGGTGGTAAGGTCATTTAAGAACAGGTCAAAGTGTCATACTGCACTTAATGACCCCCAGCTGACATTTCAGTTAGCGCAAAAAGGTACAACTTGTATGAAACAACATTAGAAATGTGGAGAATGACCACAGGATTCAAAATCACTAACTTTAACTTTATGCTGGGAAGGCGACTTTCCATTACAGTCAGCGTGAGTGGACACTTCTCGGCGAGTGTGCAGTTTGCCCACGACAGACTTTCAGAGATGACTAAGCTAGTAGGATTTCCATTAATGACGCATCATTTTAAACTGGTGCTTCGTTAATAAAAAAGCTGTTAGATACTTCGCCAGCGTAAGCAAAGGGCGCACGCGTGGAAAAGTGCTCGTCCACGCTGTCCGTAGGGTAGAAGAGATTGAAACTAAGTAATTACCGCATGCGTAGCGCTTCATTCCCATAACATTGTCTTTATTAGACATTTTATTTGGTTAGTTTTACATTGTCTTCTCATACATCCATCGCTATTGCAAATGAATGCATGAGAAGACAATATAAAACTCATACTTTAAAATGACAGACACTGCCAAATGTTGTAAGAAATACACGCTGCTGCAGTTTCAGCTGTGTCCAACAGAATATCCATTGCATTCAACATTATGTCCCCTGTGGGTTCAGTCTCTCCACACCCATTGGCCCTAATTTTCGTCCGACATACCTGAAGGCAAATTATGTGAAAACGTTTGGGCTTGTAGAAATTTGCCACATTGAGTCAATACGTTTGTTTACATGGAACCATATTTCCCAACAAGGGTTGTGAATGTTTGTCAGTTTAATAGTGGTAGTTTTATATTTCCTTCTCATACACCCATCTTTATTAGATATTTTACCTGGTTAGTTTTATATTGTCTTCACATACATCCATCTCTATTGGATGTTTGAGAAGGTAATATAAAACTAACACTGGATGTTTGAGAAGGTAATATAAAACTAACACTATTAAAGTGACAAACATTTTAAAAAAATGTTTCAGGGAAAATCCGCTCCCGCAGTTTTAGCTGTGCCCAACGTTTTAGCTGCGCGTCCAACATTGCGTGCCCCAACCCACCCACCTCCCCACACCCTAAATCTCTTCTGGTATCCATGGAGGCAAACGGTGTGAATATGTCTGGGCTTGTCCAGGTATTTCGTTGTGCAAAAGTGATTATGAGATGGTCTCAGTCTCATGTTTATGAAAGGCAATCATTCCTCCGACTAGTTATTATCATCTTCGTCAGGTGAAGACACTGCTTCCTCTTCATCAGAAGACGAAAGCTGGAAATCTTCGTCGTTGTTATCATCGTCACTGGTGTCATATGAGACCGTCTCATCGGGTATTAATGCCTCGGGCAGCTGAGGACCAGTGAACCATGCTAGATCATAGAGATCGTCGCGAAGTTCCCAACCATCGTCTGAAGTTGGATGTTGCTGAATCTCGGTGTTGTCAGCATTTGCCCACATTCTGGCAACAAACGATGCCTGGCGGATGTGTTGTGACAGCTCTGCTTCACACGGTGGAATCATAGTCGCATCTATGCCCTTTAACTTCTTCAGAGGATCTTTGTTCGCTGATCTTGGCCCAAAGCTTTTCTCAAATACCTGATGGCGGTGTGCATTTAGGGATGTTGTAGCTGTACGTGTTGCCTTTGCGCCATACATCCTTGCTGTAAAAAACATCACAGTTTGGGTAGCCTCCTCGTCGGGGTTTCCTTTTGCCATTGCTGCAAATGCCGTCTGTGCTCCTTGATCCTTTTCTAGCAAATCGAATGGACGCACTTTCCCTTTTCTGACAAAAGCTGAGGTGTAGTCAGACCATGTGAAAGAATGGAAACCCGGGAGAGCATCACAGATGTTTCTTCCAACAGTGTTCGCAATGGCAGTGATGTTGATGTACCGTCTACCATTTCTTGCTGCTGTCCCAACGTCCATCCAGATTGTCGCGCGCACTTTCAACGCGTGATGGATGAGAATGACGGCAATGTCTGTATCAGATCCTCTGACGACTCGGTTTTGAACAGTACCATCATCAAGATCTTTTATGTGGGTGCAGATCAGCGTATCAGCCTCTTCGTGGTTAGTTTTTAGATGTTCAACCTCTTCTCTGACCACTCGGTCTCCTTGGTCAAAGAAGTGAAAGCACGCTGAAATGTAGGAGAGGTAGACATGCTTTTGTTGGATTATGCGAGCGTAGTGTGGTGCCTCCCATTCTTTGGCTAGGAATTTTGGGAGCTGTTCCTTGAAGGATCTGGATTGCAGACAGTCTCCTATCTTGCTTGGGCGTCTTTGCTCAGGACCAGATATGATGTACTCCCGTTTCTCCTTCTCGACAAGCCCTCTTCTAGATCTCTCGCTCTCCTTGATCGATGGAATAGGGTATGCATCAAACACGATGTCAAGTCTTGTTCCCTTCATCATAGTCACCTTCTCGAGGATACCACACATTGAAAGAGGAACTGATGTCAGCGGATAGGAAAGGACATGCTTCAAGTCGAGTTTTTTCTTGCAAGCCAGTATAAGCAAGCGACCCATGAGATCTCGTGTGCACACAAGCGATGCTATCCGTTTGTCTTTACTACGCGTGTTGGACTTGCAGTTCTCTCTAAATGTCAGCAGTTTCTCCCTTTTGATTGGCCGTTCAAAGTTGTCAGGGTCGTCGGAACAGAACTTGATGAATTCCACATGTCGTTCTTTCCCTTCTCTCTGATTCCAAGTAGACAGGCTTTCACAGGGTCAGGGGTAGCCTTTCCTGTTCTGATGTTGTACAGCACTGGAGATGCTTCCGATGACGTCTGAAATGGATTGCAACATCCCTGTATCTGTTCCAAGACTTTCCGTAGATCACTGGAATCCCTCTTTATGCGGCATTTATGTAATTCAGCAGTTGTGTCTTCCCGACGTGACATCCCAGCCAATTCCTGAGCGGTGGAAATTACAGCAGCACGAGCAGACTTGGTGACCATCCATCTGAAGCGTGCACTGTAGTTGTTTGTGGCAGACGTCAGGCCCGTACGTCGTGATGCTGCATCTGCATTCACTGTCTGCTCTAATGTGAGATCCACAGGAGTCCTACTAAACGGTTTGCTCGTCCTCTTGACAGTAAAGGCACCACCCTGAAGGAGAGCCCGAAGGCCGGGGTGTGTGTTGTCCATGTTGATCAGGTCCAATTGGAAATTAGACAGCCATCGGCAGTAGCTGATATGATTCGTCGCGTAGAACAACTGGATGAATGGAGTGAGTGCATGGGTAAATAGGTCAACGTCATTTGTCCTGATTGCACGTTCCAAATTGTGGAAATCATGTATGAAGTCAACATATGTAATCCAGAATTGTGCTGTGGCCCCATGTGCTCCAGACCTGGTTTCATTTGTGTAGTCTTTGTACTGTGCCACGCATGAAGTAAATGTATCCGATGACTGAACCTCTTGCCATGTGTCATCATCTGGGTTCTTCCCAAAAGATCTCAACAAGGAAGAAAGTTCTTTATCTCCATCATATGTGCCAAGGAATGCGCGGAAATGGAGAATTTCAAAAGCCAGTGCAAGTATAGGATGCAGCCTTTTGCATCTGTTAAAATGTTTTCCACTTATAAATCCGTTCAGGGAACCAGGCGCCAGGACATCCGAGTCTGATAAAATTCTTGTTCCACCCGATTCATCAATCATCTTTCCTATCGCTTTAAAAAAGCCATCTCGATATGAAAGGGACCCAGCATAATGAAAACGTCATGGTAATTAGGTGACTCTGTCACCTGGATTTGCATTGCAGGCTTGGCCGCATTCAGATCATAAGTTACAACTCCATATTGTTGTCCACACTCACGTGCACACTTCTGGGTTGTGACTAGTGTTTCCTGTATTACATCCAGACTTGTGATTGGCTGATTCATATTTTTCATGTAGAGCACTTCTTGTTGAACGGTACTGTCAGACTGAATCAAAGCATTAAAGCCAATCCACATTGGTATGCTTTCGATTTCCATAGCATGGCACATCAACCAGGCTAAATCTCTGTCTATGGCTTCATTTCTTTCGTCATGACGACTGCCATCAACCTGCTTGATTGCATATTCAAACGCTTTCATTCGGGGTTTTTTTTCGGTACGGTTCAAGGGTATGTTGTCGCACCTCTAGCGTACGTTTACGGGTCATTGCAGTTGACTTTGGCTGATGTGGAATGGGCTCGTCTCTTGCCAGTTGCCTATTCGTCTCGCAGGGATCCACCTTGTTCTGGTATAAAATACCCATTGTGTCGTGTAGAGTGTCTGCCCCAGACAGTGTCTCGGTCAGTTCGTCAAAATTGTCGAAAGCTAGGCCCATTACCATCTTGGCAACAGTTCCTTCTGGACAAAGATTGTTCCTTACTCTGAATGGACTCCCCCAGCGAAGTTTCCAACTCCTCAATACAATGATAATCTATGATATGACCAAACCTGTTCAACATTTGTGTAAGCTTTTTGCTCCCTGTCATTGATTTGACTGCCATACCAAGAATTATTTGTTTTCCTGGTTTTACGTGACCATTTTGCGCTATGTATAGAGCATCTTGACTAGAGGACGAAGCCCGCCTTTCCACCCTGGGGCTGTGCAATTCAGAATTAGGGCCTCCATAGAGAACTCTAAAAAAACTAAGGAGGAGGTCAGGTGAAGATGCTTCTCCATCACGTAAGTGTTTTAGTGTTGGAGGGTCTGGAAGAGTATTCTTTCGCACATCTTTGATGCATTTTCTCAACACTAATGCGGCTTTCCGAATGACTGCCTCGGGAGAAGATGCATAATCAAATGCAACACGAACTACATCTTCAGCCACACCTTTTTAAACAATGCTCCCTGTTTTCTTTGCCAAGTTACATTTCACCTTCAAACGCCCTTCGAATTTTTTAAAGATGTTTTTCAACAGATTTTGGGCTGTTGTAATGGGTACTTCACCTGCATCTTCGCACATCTCTACATACTGAGCACAGATTGATGTAAGAAGCTCTGGCCTCTTGTTAAATATAACTGACTTTTCAACATATGAGTAGATACCTTCCAGGCCAAGGGTGGTATGCCTACTACAACTAGAGTCAGAGCTAGTGATTTTGGGCAATGTCACGTAAGCAGCTTCACAACTATGGTGATACATGGCTTCTTTAGCTATAATGTCAACACCTGATATTAAAGCAAGGAGTTTGTAGTCTTTTCGCATAGCAGCTGCTGCTTTAATAGTCTCTTCGGCTTGTTTTGTTTGGCAGGCACCAAGGTTTTCTTCTGACCCATTTTTTTTCTTCGTGCCTTGTTACAGAAGATGCATTTTCTTGGAAAAATGCCCGATGTGGATGCTGAGGACAGTTCCGGCCCAGTTGGAACTGCTTCAAACTGGTTGTGTCGTCAGAAGGCCCACTGCTGACAGAGGAACTCTTCTCAAGCGGGATGGCCGTGAAATTCTTGTAACAAGTGGTGTGATAGCCGTGGTTACTACTTGGCTCCTCTGGTAGCAAACGAACAACAAGGTGGTACTTAGATGTCTTGAAGTTTTTCATCAGCTTTCGCCGACTGGCAGCATTTTTAACTGATGTCCATTGTTCGGACTTGAATGGCAAAATGTCTGTTTGTATATGCTCATCTGCGTTCAAATGAAGAAGGCATGTTCTTCCTATGTCGATATTCGTTGGTGATTCAGGAGATTGTCTATGGTGCTCTGTTGACGCCATGGCAATGTTCAGTCTGAAAAAAAATCCAAAAATTGTTAAAAGTTGGTCTTATTTTAACACTTTACCTAACGTAACGACCAAAACCGGCCAGCGCCAGACACGAAAATCTCTATTCAATCTTTTTTATATTTTCATGTTTACTTTCAAAACATAGGTTATGACCCCTCATCCTAGGGGGGTTTGACCATCCCCTACTAGGCGGGTCCTCAGGTGGCGGATAGAGGACGGCCTGCTCAATTGGGCAGGTTTGCTGGTTAGTTAATAATTAGCAGGTTTGCTCAATTGGGCTGGTTCGCTGCGGAATATACGAATACGCAGCCCCGGACCAAAATGGTTAACCCTGCTAATGCCATCTTGCAGGCACCTTGTTCTCCCGTGAGGTGCATTCCGAAGGCCCCGGAAGAAGGAATCCTGGCAGTTGAGGACTCGGGCCCCGTTTAGGGCAATCTCCGGGATGGAGCCCTAGTCTCCATTTCGGAGATAATGTCCAACACACTGCTTTGGCCCCAATTTCGGGAGTAGAAGGATGGTCGGATGGTCCGTTCTGGCCAATCGGGAGCCCCCACCCCAAAAAGTACTGGGTGTCACGTCGGGGGGCATTTGGTGGCCATACAATCAGTCATTTCGTTTAATCAATTATCATAATTGCCATTGTGTGCTGTTTTTAAACACATTTTTTAACCAAATACTTAGTTTTGCTGCACTGTTTGTTTCAGTTTCATGTGGCAACCGTAATTACCGTGTTTTATAGAGTGACTGGTTGGATGGTCGCCATCTGAAGACCTGGCACTTCCACACACGGGCCAATCAGTCGGTGGTATGCCTCGGCATCAACACCGGCTGAGTATATTGCCCTAGTATAAGTATGTGGGAATACTGGCAGCCTGATGGGTTCACTGCTTGGCAGTAACTCAACCCCTTGTTGGACTCCGCGGTGGGTGGGAGCCAAGGCAAATGAAAAACTAAACAATAAACCATGGATTCAAACACCAACAAATTTAAACGAGGGCGAGACTCACTTTCTGATATCTTTGATTCTGATTCAGATACAAATGATTCACCTACATTGCCTAATTGGCCAAAATTTATAATTATATATGCAGCAGTAGAAGGTAAGAAGGCAAGTGACATTAACCCCTTTGCCTTAGAAAAAGCTGTTAAGGGAATTGCTGGCAGTGTTAAGCATGTTAAAAAACTAAGAAGTGGAGCAATATTAATAGAGTGTAGTAAGGAAGTCCAGGCAAAAAACTTAATGAAAATTGATAAATTAGCAGATATGGAGGCGAATGTGTTTCCACATACCTCATTAAACAGCAGCAGAGGAGTAATTAGAACAAGAGAATTGGCAGGAATTGATGTACTCGAAATACAGAAAGAGCTGGAATCACAAGGTGCAACTGCAGTTAAAAATATAGAAATTAAGAAAGGGGGTTCAGTAATAAAAACAAATACATATATTTTATCTTTTAATTCTTCTCAGCCACCAAAATCAATCAAAGTTGGCTATATGAACATCAAAGTGGATTTGTACATTCCAAATCCACTTCGATGTTTCAGATGCCAGAAATATGGCCACGGGCAAAACAACTGCAGGGGTCAAACGACATGTTACAAATGCGGCCAACAACACCAAGAGCCATGCACCAATTCCATTAAATGTGTAAACTGTCAGGGCAATCATATGTCATCATCCAAAGATTGACCTGTCTGGAAAAAAGAAAAGGCTATACAGAAAATAAAATGCGAAAAGCAAATTAGTTTTAAGGAGGCCAGAGATATTGTATCATCAATGCCTGGTATGAGTACATCATCACCTTCATATGCTGCAAAATTATCACTAAAATTACCTTCAGTGGCAGTAGGCTGCCAAACTCAATATACCTGGATCAAGGGCACATTACCATCTTTAGTGGAAGCTTTTACAATGGAACAGTCAAACGAAACAGAACCAAAATCCACACAAACACCATCAACTACTCACAGAACAATCGAAAACAAATCAACGCCAAATCCGAAAAAAGAAAAGGAACAACTAAAACCAGATGAAAAAAAAATAAAGGAAGCAAGATCAGAACAAAAGAAAGCCCAAACAAAACCGAAGCCACAAAATCAAATTCAAAATCTGAGTCAGAATCAGAGAAGGAATCAAGCCAAAAAGAATACAGAAACGCAGAAACAGTCAGAAAGAATCCCCAAGGCCCTTAAAGACCCTGTTACACGTAATAGGTTTGAGGGCCTTGAATCGATGGAAGTCGTTGAGTGCATCGATGAAACGTTCGGGCCCTTACGCCCGAACACCTCTCTGAATATGTCCCCAAGACACAAATCGCCTAAGAAAGCTATTGGGACAATTTCACCCATTCGTCCACCAGATAAATCTCCAACCAAATATGGATAAAACACACAACAATAATATAATACAGTGGAATTGCCGAGGTTTTCGAGCCAATTTTAATGAACTGGGTCTTCTGAGCCAAAAGTATAAACCTGCCGCTTTTTGTCTGCAGGAAACTCTTTTAAAGAAACCTGACTCGCAGGATCATTCAGCTTTTAAGCATTATACTTCGTATAATGCCTGGGCAGATGATAATGACCTTCACGTCCGTGGAACATCTGTTTTAGTTAGAGACGATATCATTCACAGATCTGTACCTTTGAATACAAATTTACAGGCTGTGGCGGTACGCCTAACATTAGACAAAACAATTACACTATGTTCGATTTATGTTTCACCAAGTAAGACCCTACAACTGAATGATCTCGAGATGCTGGTCCATCAACTCCCAACTCCATACATTTTGTTGGGTGATTTTAATGCACATAGTCCCACTTGGGGTAATTCCTGCAGTCAGGAAGACGTAAAAGGTAAAACTGTGGAAGAATTTATTTTAAAATACGACTTGTGTTTGTTTAATGATGGTTCAGACACTTACCTACACCCCGCATCTGGTTCGTATACATCAATTGATCTTACAATTGCTTGCCCTTCTATCTTGCTCGATTTTTCTTGGAAGGTAGAAGATGACTTGTGCGGGAGTGACCACTTTCCAATTGTGTTGGAGAGTGTAGTTCCGGCAGACGATGAGAGGGTGCCCCAGTGGAACTTTAAAAAGGCTGATTGGGACACTTTCTCATCGCTGTGTTCTGAACGACTCACACGGGAGAAATTTCAGGATAGTGCTGATCAAATAGAACATTTTACAAATGAGTTACTTGACATTGCAAACACAGTCATCCCTAAGACCTCGGCAAATCCAAAACGATTCACTAAACCATGGTTTGATAATGAATGTAAACAGGCTATAAAGGTGCGCAAGAAAACTGAACGGGAATTTAACAAGTCACCAACCACACATAATTTAGATAAACTACGTATCAATCGGGCAAAAACAAGACGACTTATAAAACAAAAAAAGAAAACTTCTTGGGAAACTTATGTTTCCAAACTTAACCAAAACACTCCTATCAACAAAATTTGGAAAATGATAAGAAAAATTAAGGAAACGAAACAAAATCAACTGTACAACACCTGGAAGATAACAACTCATTACTTACATCTAAAAAAGAAATTTCAAACAAATTGGCTTCCACATTTTCGAAACATTCGTCGTCTGTAAATTGTAATCCAGAATTTATCAAAATTAAAAAACAGCAAGAAAAACAAAAGATCAAATTTACCTCCAACAATCTTGAGGATTACAATGAACCTTTCTCTATGGAAGAGTTACGTAACTCTTTGCATAGAGCAAGGGATACTGCTACTGGTCCCGATGAAATTCACTACAAACTTTTAAAGCATCTACCACAAACATCACTACAACTTTTATTATCAATTTTTAATGGCATTTGGGTGACTGGTCAGTTTCCACCATCCTGGCGTAAAGCAACAATAATTCCTATTCCTAAGCCTGATAAAGATCACAGCAACCCAAGCAATTACAGGCCTATTGCCTTAACCAGTTGTCTGTGTAAAACCATGGAGAGGATGATCAATGACCGACTTGTCTGGTTTCTGGAATCGAACAATCTGCTTGCGGATGTTCAATGTGGTTTCAGAAAGCAGAGAAGTACTGTAGATCATTTGGTCAGACTGGAAACGTTTATTAGAAATGCCTTTGCCAGAAAAGAACATGTGGTCGCCATCTTCTTTGATTTGGAAAAGGCATATGATACAACGTGGACGTATGGGATTTTAAAAGATCTTTTTAACATGGGGTTGAGAGGGCGTATGCCTCTTTTTATTGAAAACTTTTTAAAGGACCGCCAATTTCAGGTTCGTGTGGGGTCAACGTTATCAGATCCCCACGAGCAGGAATTGGGGGTTCCTCAGGGTAGTATTTTATCTGTTACCCTCTTCTCAGTGAAAATCAATAGTATTATTGATGCAATTGAGAATATGGTTGACTCGTCATTGTATGTAGATGACTTTTTAATCTGCTATAGCAGCAAAAAAATGAATGCTATAGAGCGCAAACTTCAGCTGTGTTTGAATAGAATCCAGAAATGGGCTACAGAAAACGGCTTCAAATTCTCTAAGACGAAAACTAATTGTGTACATTTCTGTAAGCTCCGTAAGCACCACCTTGATCCGGAATTGAAAATAGACGGGAGTCGTATTAATGTTGTTAAGGAAGTGAAATTCTTAGGTTTGTTGTTTGACAACAAACTGAAGTTCACTTCTCACATAAAACAACTAAAGATAAAATGTAAAAGGGCACTGAACCTCTTGAAGGTAGTTGGTAGCACTGATTGGGGTGCTGACCAAAAAACATTGATCCATCTGTATAGATCACTTGTCAGATCTAAATTAGATTATGGCTGCGTGGTTTATGGTTCTGCAAGAAAATCATATCTGAAACCACTTGATGCAATTCATAATAGTGGTATTCGAATTAGCTTGGGTGCATTTAGAACTTCACCAATAGAATCAATGCTTGTTGAGGCGGAGGAGCCTTCTCTTGAGAAGCGCAGAATTAAACTCTCCCTTCAATATGTCTCTAAACTTCATTCTAATCCATCAAATCCTGCTTATACCTGTGTTGCAGAACCTCGAAATATCGAATTTTTTAACCGCCACCAGAAACATATTCCTCCATTGGGAATTAGAATTAAGCCCCATATGGAATCTGCCAAAATTGAACCAGATGCCATTAAAGAAAACCGTATATCACAGAATCCTCCCTGGCATCTTAAAAAACCGACGGTTATTTTAGATCTTGCTTCTACCAAAAAGTCTGAAACAAATTCTCTGCAATTTAAGCAGAAGTATGCTGAAATTAAGTCAAAGTATAGTGCATATACAAGGATCTATACAGATGGATCAAAAGATGGTGACAAAGTATCATCAGCTGCTGTTACTGGTGATCATATCACCTCAATCAGAATACCGAATCAAAGTTCTATTTTCACAGCTGAAGTTAAAGCTTTACAACTCGCTCTTGAACATATTGAAAATGATCAGGAAAGGAAGTCGATTGTTTTTTCCGACTCTCTTTCCTCTTTACTAGCTTTACTCAACCCCAGGTTGAAGAACCCTCTCATTTTGGATCTTCGTGAGAAGTTGACCACTCTGATGTCTGGCCAATATGATATCGTGTTTTGCTGGTTACCCGGACATGTAGGTATCACTGGTAACACCAAAGCGGACAGTGCAGCAAAACAGGCTTTAACCAAGCCTCTCACTGATTTTAACATCCCTTCTAGTGATTTCAAACCACATATTAATAACTACATCAAATCTCTGTGGCAGACGGGATGGGATGGAGCGACAAATAACAAGCTCCATCGCTTCCGACCAAACATATTTGATCACTACCCATCCAGTAACCTTTGTAGAAAAGACCATGTTATTCTGACTCGATGTCATATTGGTCACACACGACTTACACATTCCTTTTTGTTAGAGGGTAATATGCGACCAGAGTGTGTTCCCTGCCAGCAGGTGTTGTCAGTGGAGCACATTCTTTTACATTGTACTGATTTTGATCTTGTTAGACGACAGTATTTTAATGTTGTGTCTCTTCGAGACCTATTTTATCATACAAATTCACATAAAGTTTTGCTGTTCCTGAAGGAAATCAACCTTTTTAATAAATTTTAAATTGTTTGTTTTTATTATTTCACATTCTCATTCATTCAGGGCTGATTTACGCAGCATTTTCTGAACACTTGATTTCACTTTCACCTTACTGTGTTCTTTGATTAATTTTATTCCTCATACTTCATATTTCGTTGATTGGTTTTTAACTACCTCATGGCAAATGGTGATCTATTTTGAAATGCATACCTTTCATCGCCACGATATAGCCTTAGCTGCTGATGTGGCGTAAAGCAACAATAAATAATAATAATATAATAATAATAATGACCCCCCATTGGAACAAGCGCGCCATGCTCGTTCCAATGAGGGGTCATAACCTATGTTTTGAAAGCAAAACATTAAATATTTTAGTTACACGATAATTGTTTTACGCGTGTCATCTGCTACTAGCGTTAGGTAAAGGGTTAAAATGTTACGATTTCCCCCCTAAATGGCCTTTCCATCATCAAAAAAGTTATAAAGTTAAGGATTTTGAATCCCATGGACATTCTCCAAATTTACAATGTGGATTCATAGAAGTTGTACCATTCATGGGGATCAAACTGTTAATTCGGGGCTCATTAAGTGCAGTGTGACCTTTGACCTGTTCTTAAATGACCTTTCCACCACAATATTCCTTCTTAAGTTGGTTATTATGAGTGAGGGGGCGCAGCCCTCCACCGTTCAAGAGTGGATATCCGGCAACGATGTGCATCCCCTTGTTGGGCTCGAAGTCAGGGTGCCAGGCCCGAGTAGTGAACTATTAAAAAAAACAAAAAAACATGGAAAACCCCCCAAAAAATAATAAACGTGGTCGATTAGAAAATTCTAACCATTCGGATACAGAAGAACAGGATATGAACATAAATAGAAACTGGCCGAAATTCATTTTAATTACTGCTGCTGAGGAGGGTAAACACCCATCAAATTTAAACCCTTTTGCTGTAGAAAAAAACCATCAAAGGAATAGCTGGTTCAGTAAAAGACTGCAAAAAATTAAGATCAGGGGCTTTATTAGTTGAGTGTAGTTCAGAATTTCAGGCAATTAACCTATTGAAAATTGAAAAGATACTGGATATGAAAGTAAAAGCTACCCCTCATAAGACACTTAACACCAGTAAAGGGGTAGTCAGAACAAGAGAACTGTCTGGCATAGATGAAATGGATATCAAAAAAGAATTGAAATCTCAAGGTGTGACCGATGTAGACGGCTTAAGATTAAAAGAGATGATACCATCATCGAGACAAATACATATTTTATGACATTTGAGTCACCAAAACCACCTAAATCAATCAAGGTTGGTTACATGAACGTCCGGGTGGATTTATATATCCCAAATCCACTCCGGTGTTTTAAATGTCAAAGGTATGGACATGGCCAAAATACTTGCCGAGGACAAGCGGTATGTTTCAGGTGCGGCCAACAACACCAGGAGCCCTGTAACAACCCTGCAAAGTGTTACCATTGTCAGGGCAATCATGTAACATCCTCGAAAGATTGTCCTGTTTGGCAACGGGAGAAGGCTATTCAAAAGGTGAAATGCGAGAACCAGATTAGTTTCAAGGAAGCCAGGGAATTAGTCAGTTCTATGCCAGGCATGAGCTCCGGTACATCGTATGCATCAGCTTTAAAACAAAAAGTGCCAACTAAATCAATCGAATGTCAAACAGAATACTCATGGTTGAAAGGATCCATCCCTAAATTGATACGACCTTTCGCCATTGGTTATGCTAACGAAACTGAACCAAAATCTAGTCAAACTACACCATCTCAAGAACCAGCAACACATAAAAATAAAAATTCAAATCAGAAAAAACAGAAGAAAATAAAAGGCCTGAACAAAAACAGCAAACATCACAGCAAATGAGGAATCTCAATCAGAAGAAAGATAAGGAAAAAAAGCCAGTTACTGACCGGATACCCAAAGCTCTTCAGAATCCTGTTGCCAGCAACATTTCTGAAGAAGCTGAATGCATGGACTGCACGGATGAAGGGTTCTGGCAAACGGTTAGCCGACACAAGTCTCGGAGTAGGTCTCCGAGACAAAAATCACCAAGGAAAATGACCGGAGCTATATCGCCTATACGTCCACCATCAAAATCGCCAACCAAACATGGATAGTACATCCAAACATAAATTAATACAATGGAATTGCCGAAGTTTTAGGGCTAATTTTAATGAACTTGGACTGTTAAGTCAGCAACATCAACCTGCTGTTTTCTGTTTGCAGGAAACACTTTTACAAAGATCGAGTAACCAAGATGACTGTGCGTTCAAGGGTTATACAGGGTATAACTCGTGGGCAGATGAAGCTGATCTTCATGTTCGTGGGACGTCTGTCTTAGTTAGAAACGCCTAGGGGGGTTTGATCATCCCCTACTAGGCGGGTCCTCAGGTGGCGGATAGAGGACGGCCTGCTCAATTGGGCAGGTTTGCTAATTTCTAATTGGCAGGTTTGCTCAATTGAGTTGGTTCGCTGCGAAATACATAAATACGCAGCCCCGGACCAAAATGATCAATCCTGCTAATACCATCTGGCAGGCACCTTGTTCTCCCGTGAGGTGCGTTCCGAAGGCCCCGGAAGAAGGAATCCTGGCAGTTGAGAACTCGTGGCCCCGGTTAGGGCAGTCTCCGGGATGGAGCCCTGGTCTCCATTTCGGAGATAATCTTGTTCAACACACTGCTTTGGCCCCAATTTCGGGAGTAGAAGGATGGTCGGATGGTCCGTTCTGGCCAATCGGGAGCCCCCACCCCAAAAAGTACTGGGTGTCACGTCGGGGGGCATTTGGTGGTCATTCAATCAGTCATTTCTTTTTCTCACACATCATAATTGCCAATGTGTACTGTTTTAAACGTTCTAGTTTATGAAATACTTAGTTTTGCTGCGCTGTCTGTTTAATTTATACATGGCAACTGTAATTATAGTGTTTCGTGTAGTGATTGATTGGATGATCGCTATCTGAAGACCTGGCACTTCCACACACGGGCCAATCAGTCAGTGGTATGCCTTGGCATCAACACTGACTGAGTATACTGCCCCATACCAGGTATGTGGGAATACCGGCAACCCGGTGGGTTCACTGCAAAGCAGTAACCCTACCCCTTGTTGGACTCCGCGGTGGGTGGGAGCCGGGGCAATGAACCATTTATCAATACAAACATGGCTACCAAAAACACATCAAAAAGAATTCATTTAGATGTAACTAATTCTGATTCTGACTCGGATCATGACAACATAACACACGATTCTAAACACTGGCCAAAATTCATAGTGATTTATTCTGCAGAAGAAAACAGGAAAGCTACTGATATTAATCCTTTTGCATTAGAAAAGGCAATCAAGGGCATAGCAGGTACGGTTAAGGGGGTCAAAAAATTAAGATCTGGTGGACTATTGATTGACTGTGCTAATCATACACAAGCCTTCAATCTTCTGAAAACAGAAAAACTTTTCGACATGGAGGTTCATGCAAGTTCTCATAAGACCCTCAATACCAGCAGAGGTGTAGTTCGAACACGAGAACTTGCTGATATGGACGAATTAGACATTTTAGAAGAATTAAAACCACAAGGAGTAATCAATATAAAACGAATCAAAATCAAGAAGAATGGAAGTGAAATCAAAACAAACACATATATATTTGGCTTCAATACTCCTCAACCTCCTAAGTCCATCAAAATAGGCTATATGAATGTTAAAGTGGACATGTATATACCAAACCCACTGAGATGTTTCCAATGCCAGAAATTCGGTCATAGTAAAGATTCGTGCAGAGGACAAACTACCTGTTACAAATGCAGTGAGAAACATCAAGAGCCCTGTACAAACAATATTATCAAATGCGTAAACTGCCAGGGCAATCATATGTCATCTTCAAAGGATTGCCCCGTATGGAAAAAGGAAAAATTAATACAAAAAGTGAAATGTGAAAAACAAATTAACTTTAAGGAAGCCAGAGACATTGTTTCATCCATGCCTGGCATGAACACTTCCACCCCATCATATGCAACAACGTTAAAACAAAAAGTACAAACAAGATCAGTAGAATGTCAGACAACACATACATGGCTCAACGGCACAATACCAGACCCACTACAAGCTTTTACAATTGACCAATCAAATAAAACAACGCCACAATCAACCCAAACAGAATCAATTGTCTCAAAAACAACTGAGGATCAATTAGAACGGAAACACGGAAAGGATACGCCTAAACCTGCACACAATAAGGAAAATATCACTAAATCAGAGCAGAAGAATGAACAAAACAAAACAAAGCCTAAGCCACAGCAGGAACAAAGATCACAACAACAGACACTGAGTCAGAATCAAATGAAAAAATTAGAAAAAGAAGAAAAGAAAAAGGAAAAATTAAGACAAAAACAATTATCGGACAGAATACCCAAGGTTCTTCAAAACCCTGTTGTTCGCAACAGGTTTGAAGGTCTTGAGGATATGGAGGTAGTTGATTGTATCGATGAAACATTCGAACAATTACGTCCGATTTCTTCACAGAATAGATCCCCGAGGAAAAATTCACCGAAGAAAACTACAGGGGCCATTTCGCCCATACGTCCACCCTCTAAATCTCCATTGAAATATGGCTGACACAAACAAACATAACATAATACAGTGGAATTGTCGCGGTTTTAGAGCCAATTTTAATGAACTGGGTCTTCTCAGCCAAAAATATAAACCTGTTGCTTTTTGCCTGCAGGAGACTCTTTTAAGGAAACCCGAGGCTCAAGATCATTCAGCTTTTAAGCATTATACTTCGTATAATGCCTGGGCGGATGATAATGACCTTCATATTCGTGGAACATCTGTTTTGGTTAGAGACGATATCATTCACTGTTCTGTACCTTTGAATACAAATTTACAGGCTGTGGCGGTGCGCCTAACTTTAGACAAAACAGTTACACTTTGTTCAATTTACGTTTCACCAAGTAAAGCCCTACAACTGAATGATCTTGAGCTACTCGTCCAACAGCTCCCTACTCCATATATTTTGTTGGGTGATTTTAATGCACATAGCCCTCTTTGGGGAGCTTCCTGCAGTCAAGAAGACGTAAAAGGTAAAACTGTAGAAGAATTCATTACAAAATGTGACTTGTGTTTGTTTAATGATGGTTCAGATACTTATCTGCACCCCGCATCTGGTTCGTATACATCAATTGATCTTTCAATTGCATGCCCTTCTATCTTTCTCGATTTTTCTTGGAAGGTAGAAGATGACTTGTGCGGGAGTGATCACTTTCCAATTGTGTTGGAGAGTGTAGTTCCGGCGGACGATGAGAGAGTGCCCCAGTGGAACTTTAAAAAGGCTGACTGGGACACTTTTTCGTCGCTTTGTTCTGGACGCCTCACACGGGAGAAATTTCAAGATAGTGCTGACCAAATAGAACATTTTACTAACGAGCTGCTTGACATTGCAAACACAGTCATCCCTAAAACCTCGGCAAATCCAAAACGTTTCACCAAACCATGGTTTGATAATGAATGTAAAAAGGCTATAAAGGATCGTAAGAAAGCTGAAAGGGAATTTAACAAGTCACCAACAACATATAATTTAGACAAACTTCGTATAAATCGGGCAAAAACAAGACGACTTTTAAAACAAAAAAAGAAAAGTTCTTGGGAATCTTACGTTTCTAAGATTAACCAAAACACTCCCATCACAAAAATTTGGAAAATGATTAAAAAAATTAAAGGAAAAGAAACAAAATCAACTGTACAACACCTGAAGGAAAACAACACCTTAATTACATCTAAAACAGAAATTTCAAACACTTTGGCCTCCACATTTTCGAAACATTCGTCGTCTGAAAATTGTAATCCTGAATTTCTCAAAATTAAAAAACAACAAGAAAAACAAAAGCTCAAATTTACCTCCAATAATTTAGAGGATTACAATGAACCTTTCTCTATGGAAGAGTTACGTAACTCTTTGCATAGAGCAAAGGATACTGCCACTGGTCCCGATGACATACATTACAAACTTTTAAAGCATCTGCCACAAACATCGCTAGAACTTTTATTATCAATTTTTAATGGCATTTGGGTGACTGGCCAGTTTCCACCATCCTGGCGTAAAGCAACTATAATTCCTATTCCTAAGCCTGATAAAGCTCACAGCAACCCAAGCAATTACAGGCCTATTGCCTTAACCAGTTGTCTGTGCAAAACCATGGAAAGGATGATCAATGATCGACTTGTCTGGTTTCTGGAATCGAACAATCTGCTTGCAGATGTTCAGTGTGGTTTCAGAAACCAGAGAAGTACTGTGGATCATTTGGTCAGACTTGAAACGTTTATACGAAATGCCTTCGCCAGAAAAGAACATGTGGTCGCCATCTTCTTTGACCTGGAAAAGGCATATGACACAACGTGGACGTATGGGATTTTAAAAGATCTTTTCAACATGGGGTTGAGAGGGCGTATGCCTCTTTTTATTGAAAACTTTTTAAAGGACCGCCGGTTTCAGGTTCGTGTTGGATCGACGTTATCTGATCCTCACGAACAGGAATTGGGGGTCCCTCAGGGTAGTATTTTATCTGTTACCCTCTTTTCAATTAAAATTAATAGTATCATCGACGCAATTGAGAATATGGTAGATTCGTCATTGTATGTCGATGACTTTTTGATCTGCTATAGCAGCAAAAAGATGAATGCTATAGAGCACAAACTTCAGCTGTGTTTGAATAGGATTCAAAAATGGGCTATCGAAAATGGTTTTAAATTTTCAAAGACAAAAACGAATTGTGTACATTTTTGCAAACTTCGGAAACATCACCTCGATCCGGAGTTGAAAATTGATGGTAGTCCTATTAAAGTTGTTAAGGAAGTGAAATTCTTAGGTTTGTTGTTTGACAACAAACTGAATTTCACTTCCCACATAAAACATCTAAAAGTTAAATGTAAGAGAGCACTGAATCTACTGAAGGTTGTTGGTAGCACTGATTGGGGTGCTGACCAAAAAACTTTGCTCCATCTGTATAGATCACTTGTTCGATCAAAGTTAGATTACGGTTGTATAGTTTACGGTTCTGCAAGGAAATCATATCTCAAACCACTTGATGCAATTCATAATAGTGGTATTAGAATTAGTCTCGGGGTTTTTCGAACATCCCCAATAGACTCGATGCTTGTTGAAGCAGAAGAGCCTTCTCTTGAGAAGCGTAGAATTAAATTATCTCTCCAGTACGTGTCTAAACTTTTGGCTAATCCTTCAGATCCTGCTTATAATTGTGTTTCAGAACCTCAAAATGCTGAATTTTTTAACCGCCACCAGAAACACATTCCTCCATTGGGAATTAGAATCAAACCCCACATGGAGTCTGCCAAAATTGATTCAAATTCTATAAAAGGAAACCGTAAATCACATATTCCTCCTTGGCATCTTAAAAAACCTACAATACTTTTGGACCTTGCTTCTACCAAAAAATCTGATACCAATTCCTTGCAGTTTAAACAAAAATATGCCGAAATAAAGTCCAGGTATAGTGCATATACAAGGATCTATACAGATGGATCTAAGGATGGTGACAGGGTATCATCAGCTGCTGTTACTGGTGATCATATCACCTCAATCAGAATACCGAATCAGAGTTCTATTTTCACAGCTGAAGTTAAAGCTATTCAACTCGCACTTGAGCACATCGAGAATACACAGGAAAGAAAGTCGATCATCTTCTCCGACTCTCTTTCCTCTTTACTTGCTTTACTCAACCCCAAGTTGACGAACCCTCTCATTTTGGAGCTTCGTGAGAAGTTAACAACTCTCATGTCTGACCAATATGACATCGTGTTTTGCTGGTTACCCGGACATGTAGGTATCGCTGGTAACACCAAAGCAGACAGTGCAGCAAAACAGGCTTTAACAAAGCCTCTCACTGATTTTAAGATTCCGTTCAGTGACTTCAAACCACATATCAGTAGTTACATCAAATCCATGTGGCAGGCGGAATGGGATGGAGCGACAAATAACAAGCTTCATCGCTTTCGACCAACTATTTCAGATCATTACCCGTCTAGTAACCTTTGTAGAAAGGATCTTGCAATTTTGTCGCGGTGTCATGTTGGTCATACACGACTAACACATTCTTTCTTGTTGGAGGGTACGTTGCGACCAGAATGTGTTCCCTGCCAACAGGTGTTGTCAGTGGAACACATTCTTTTACATTGTACTGATTTTAATCTTAGTAGACGACAGTATTTTAATGTAGTGTCTCTTCGAGACCTATTTTACAGAACAAATCCTCATAAAGTTCTGTCGTTCTTGGAGGAAATCAACCTTTTTAATAAATTTTAAAATTGTTTTTAATCTTTTAATCAAGACTCTTCAAGTCTCAATTCATCAGGTTGATTTAGAAGTTATTAACTTCTCTCCTTCCATTACCTTCTGTTGTTTTAATCACTTTGGTCTTTGACAGATCTCTTGTAGTTATTTTCTATTGTTATTTAATCTTTTTACTTCATAATTGAAAATGAGTTTTTACTTTCCACTGTTGTCTCGCCACGATATGGCCTTAGCTGCTGATGTGGCGTTAAGCACCAATAAATAAATAAATAAATAAATATAAATAGTTAGAAACGATGTTATCCACAGTCATGTAAATTTAAATTCCAATTTACAGGCTGTGGCAGTACGCCTAACTTTAGACAAGACGATTACTGTGTGCTCAATTTATATATCCCCTAATAAGCCTCTATTATTACACGACCTAGAGCAACTCATAAATCAGCTTCCCACACCCTATGTTTTGATGGGTGATTTTAATGCCCATAATCCTCTTTGGGGCGATTCCTGCAACAAGGAGGATACAAGGGGCAAAACAGTCGAAGACTTCATTACAAAACATGACTTATGTTTGTTTAATGATGGGTCACACACATATTTACACCCTGCATCGGGATCGTACACTTCAATTGATCTACAATCACAAGCCCTTCACTTCTTGATTTTTCTTGGGAGGTGGAAGGTGACTTGTGTGGAAGTGACCACTTTCCAATAGTTTTGGAAAGCGTTGTTTCCGCTGAGGATGAGAGGGTGCCTCAGCGGAACTTCCAAAAAGCGGGCTGGGACACTTTCTCATCGCTTTGTTGTGAGCGACTTACTCCAGATTCATTTACCGCTGATTGTGACCCGGTGGAAGATTTTACTTCCACATTACTTAATATTGCAAACAAGGTCATCCCTAAAACTTCGGCAAATCCTAAACGTTTCCACAAGCCATGGTTCGATACGGATTGCAAACAG
Organism: Pictodentalium vernedei; assembly: GCA_031216915.1. Classification (NCBI taxonomy): domain Eukaryota; kingdom Metazoa; phylum Mollusca; class Scaphopoda; order Dentaliida; family Dentaliidae; genus Pictodentalium; species Pictodentalium vernedei. The sequence goes on from CM062291.1 coordinate 406,335,588, forward strand.
GCTATACATAAACGTAAAAATTCTGAACGGGATTTTAATAAATCACCAACGACCAACAATTTAGATCAATTACGTATTGGGCGAGCACAAGCCCGACGGCTCATCAAACAAAAGAAGAAAACATCTTGGCACAATTATGTATCTAAATTGAATCAAAATACCCCCATTAAAAAAGTTTGGAAAATGGTTAAAAAAAAATTAAAGGCAAAGTATCAAAATCTACAGTACAGCACCTGGAGCAAAATAATAACAAAATAACATCTAAAAAAGACATTTCTAACACTATAGCTTCTACCTTCTCTAAAAATTCTTCTTCAGAAAATTGTACTCCGCAGTTTCTCTCTGTTCAAAAACAACAGGAGAAACAGAAACTAAAATTCCACTCGGACAATAATGAAAATTATAACAAGCCATTTTCCATTGATGAGCTATTAGCGTCGTTGAGTAAAGCAAAAGATACAGCAACTGGTCCTGATGAAATACATTACCAAATTTTAAAACATTTACCAAATTCATCGCTCCAGCTTTTGCTTTCCATTTTTAATAATATATGGGTGACTGGCCAGTTCCCCTCTTCCTGGCGTAAAGCAACAGTCATTCCCATTCCCAAGCCTGATAAGGACCACAGCAATCCAAGCAACTACAGACCAATAGCACTCACTAGTTGCCTCTGTAAAACCATGGAAAGGATGATCAATGATCGGCTTGTTTGGTTTCTGGAATCGAACGATCTGCTGGCAGATGTTCAGTGTGGTTTCCGAGACCAAAGAAGTACGGTTGATCATTTGGTTCGTCTGGAAACGTTTATTAGAAATGCCTTTGCCAGAAAAGAACACGTGGTCGCAGTGTTCTTTGACCTGGAGAAGGCATATGACACTACGTGGACGCATGGGATTTTAAAAGACCTTTTCAACATGGGGTTGAGAGGAAGAATGCCACTTTTTATTGAAAATTTCTTAACGGACCGCAATTTCCAGGTTCGTCTTGGGTCAACATTATCTGGCCCTCACGACCAGGAATTGGGGGTTCCTCAGGGTATTATTCATTGTTACAGCTATTGAGCAAAATGTTGCCTCTTCATTATATGTGGATGATTTTTTAATCTGTTACAGTGGCAAGAAAATGCCTGCTATAGAGCGGAAACTTCAGCTGTCTTTGAATAAGGTTCAACGATGGGCAACTGAAAACGGTTTTAAGTTTTCTAAAAGTAAGACAAATTGTGTTCATTTCTGCAAACTCCGGAAACACCATCTAGATCCGGAGTTACTCTTGGATGGAACTCGAATTAAAGTTGTAAAAGAAGTAAAATTCCTTGGCTTACTGTTTGATGGGAAACTAACTTTTAGGTCTCACATCAAACAGCTAAGAATTAAATGTAAAAAGGCACTTAATCTACTTAAAGTTGTCGGCAGCACTGTTTGGGGTGGTGACCAAAGAACTCTACTCCATCTGTATAGAGCTCTTGTACGTTCAAAGTTAGATTATGGTTGTGTGGTGTACGGTTCAGCTAGGAAATCCTATCTGAAACGTCTTGATGCCATCCATCATAGTGGAATCAGAATTAGCCTTGGTGCATTTCGTACATCACCCATAGATTCTCTGCTTGTTGAAGCAGGCGAGCCTTCTCTTGAGAAGCGTCGCATCAAATTATCTTTGCAATATGTTTCAAAATTATCTGCTAATCCTTCAAATCCTGCTCATTCTTGTGTTTTTCAACCTCAAAATAAAGTTGTTTTTTTTTTATAAAAATCCGAAACAGATTCCTCCTTTGGGACTCAAAATCAAACCCCACATGGAGGCTGCTGGTGTTGCTTCTGATTCTGTGGCAGAGAACCGTAAACCAAATATACCCCCTTGGGAACTGTCAAAACCCAAGGTAATTTTGGATTTAGCCTCTACTAAAAAGGCAGAAACTAACTCTTTGCATTTTAAACAACGCTATGCTGAAATTAAATCCCACTTTACAGCATATACAAAGTTCTATACAGATGGCTCCAAGGATAATGATAAGGTATCGTCTGCAGTAGTTAGTGGAAATCAGACCACCTCAATCAGGATACCTGATAATAGTTCCATCTTTACAGCTGAAGTGAAAGCTATTGCCCTAGCACTTGACAAGATTGCAGATGGAGAAGAACGTAAGTCCATTATCTTCTCAGATTCTCTTTCTTGTTTGCAGGCTCTTCTCAACCCCAGGTTGAAGAACCCTCTAATTCTGTCACTCCGTGAACGTCTTACAAGACTGAAGTCTGACCAATATGATATCGTGTTTTGCTGGTTACCTGGGCATGTTGGTATTGTTGGTAACACTAATGCCGACAGTGCAGCAAAGCAAGCTCTTAATAAGCCAATCACTGGTTTTTCTACTCCACACAGTGATCACAAACCTCTCATTTCTAAATATATTAGATCTTTGTGGCAGTCGGAATGGGATGGGGCCACTAACAACAAGCTCCACCGTTTCAGACCAATTGTGTCCGATTACTATCCCCTTTCTCGTCTTTGTCGAAAAGATCACGTTATTCTCACACGATGTCATATTGGTCATACCAGATTCACCCACAGCTTTTTATTAGAGGGAACGTTGCGACCTGAATGTGTTCCCTGCCAGCAGGTACTGACAGTGGAGCACATTCTTTTAAATTGCATAGATTTTAATAATGTTAGGCGGCAGTATTTCACCGTGGGGTCTCTTAGAGACCTCTTTTATTCAACTTGTCCGCACAAAATTGTATCTTTTCTGAAAGAAATCAACCTTTTTAACAGTTTTTAAATCTAGTTTTTATACTTTTAATCATGATTTAACATCAACAGGTTGATTCTTATTGTATGTATTGTTAAACTATTGTTGTTTTTATCATTTCATTTTCATAGTTCATCGTTCATCTACCTTTTTTAAATACAGACTTTACAATGTTTTTTTTTTAGTTTCAAATACATGACTGTCTCGCCACGATATAGCCTTTGTTGCTGATGTGGCGTAAAGCACCAATAAATAAATAAATAAACACTAAAAGGTAACATACTCCCCGAACGTTGATGCTAAAGCATACCGCTCGAGGATTGACCCGTCGAATGTTTATGAGAAGTGCCATGTCGTGGTGGCCTTTCGACCAATCATTTCATTAAAAACCAGTACAACAAAAACTAATTCTGGCAACCGACGCAGACAATGCAACAAAACATAAGATGTTAAAAGGTATCAAAATCATTAAAAGTCAGTTTGGGTAGTAATGATAAAACAAAACTAAAAGGAATGACTGATTGAATGACCTCCCAATGCCCCCCGACGTGACACCCGATATTTTTGGGGTTGGGGGCTCCCGATTGATCAGAACGGGCCATCCGACCATCCGTCTACTCCCGAAATTGGGGCCAAAGCAGTGTGTTGAACATTATCTCCGAAATGGAGACCAGGGCTCCATCCCGGAGACTGCCCTAACCGGGGCCCGAGTCCTCAACTACCAGGATTCCTTCTTCCGGGGCCTCCGGAACGCACCTCACGGGAGAACAAGGTGCCTGCCAGATGGTATTAGCAGGGTTGATCATTTTGGTCCGGGGCTGCGTATTCGTGTATTTCGCAGCGAACCAGCACAATTCCTAGGGGGGTTTGATCGTCCCCTACTAGGCGGGTCCTCAGGTGGCGGATAGAGGACGGCCTGCTCAATTGGGCGGGTTTGCTAATTTCTAATTGGCAGGTTTGCTCAATTGAGTTGGTTCGCTGCGAAATACATAAATACGCAGCCCCGGACCAAAATGATCAATCCTGCTAATACCATCTGGCAGGCACCTTGTTCTCCCGTGAGGTGCATTCCGAAGGCCCCGGAAGAAGGAATCCTGGCAGTTGAGGACTCGTGGCCCCGGTTAGGGCAGTCTCCGGGATGGAGCCTTGGTCTCCATTTCGGAGATAATCTTGTTCAACACACTGCTTTGGCCCCAATTTCGGGAGTAGAAGGATGGTCGGATGGTCCGTTCTGGCCAATCGGGAGCCCCCACCCCAAAAAGTACTGGGTGTCACGTCGGGGGGCATTTGGTGGCCATTCAATCAGTCATTCCTTTTAATCATTTATCATAATTGCCATTGTGTGATGTTTTTAAACTAATTTTTTAACCAAATACTTATTTCTGCTGCACTGTTTGTTTCAGTTTCACGTGGCAACCGTAATTACAGTGTTTTATAAAGTGATTGGTTGGATGGTCGCCATCTGAAGACCTGGCACTTCCACACACGGGCCAATCAGCCAGTGGCATACTTCGGTATCAACACTGGCTGAGTATACTGCCCCATACCAGGTATGTGGGAATACCGGCAACCCGGTGGGTTCACTGCAGGGCAGTAACCCTACCCCTTGTTGGACTCCGTGGTGGGTGGGAGCCGGGGCAGTGAACAACTTATAATACTACCATGGCATCTAAACCAAACAAAACCAAAAGACTTTTCTCTGCTACTGATTTAGGAAACTCTGACTCTGACGAAGATTTGATCGCATCTTTATTACCACCTGAAGATAACATACCTAAATTTATTCTGCTGCACTCAACGGACGAAACTACAAAACTTAGCACTATTAATCCCTTTGCTCTTGATAAAGCTATAAAGGGCATTGCAGGAACTGTTCAGGATATCAAAAAATTAAGATCAGGAGATATATTAATACAGTGTATTAAACAAGCTCAAGTTCAAAATCTTCTACACACTACTAAAATTATGGATTTTAATATTAAAGCTGACTATCATAAAACCTTAAACACTAGCAAAGGTGTCATAAGAACACGGGAACTGGCTGGCATGCAGGAAATAGATATTACACTTGAACTGAAACCGCAAGGAATAAGAGCTGTAAGACGGGTAGAAATTGAAAAAGAGGGTAAACAAATTAAGACCAATACTTATATTTGCACCTTTGATAGCACTAAACCACCAAAAGCTATCAAAATTGGTTACTTGAATGTCGGAGTGGATTTGTATGTTCCAAATCCACTTCGATGCTTCAGGTGCCAAAAGTTTGGGCATGGGCAGAGTTCCTGCCGAGGCAAAGAAGTATGTTTTAAATGCAGCTTAACTCATGAAGGGCCATGTGAAACAACAATATTTAAATGTATCAACTGTCAGGGCAATCATATGTCATCATCTAAGGATTGCCCTGTATGGAAGAAGGAGAAGTTGATACAAAAAATAAAGTGTGAAAAACAGATTAGTTTTAAGGAGGCCAGAGACATCGTAACATCAATGCCTGGCATGAATATATCAATACCATCTTATGCCTCAACCTTGAAGCAAAAGAAATCAACTGAATCAATTGCATGCCAAACTGAATACACTTGGCTCAAGGGTGCAATACCAACCTCATCACAGGCTTTTACCATAGGAAATAACAATTCAGCTCAAGTGAGATCTACACAAACAAACACCACTGATCAGGAAATTATTAAGACACAACACATAAAGGAACATTCACAACAAAAATCTACACCAGCGGAAATAAGACAGGACAACAATAAATCAACTAGAAACGACAACACAAATTCCAAAACGGATCATATACAGAAATCTCAGCAGCAAAATCTAAGTCAGAGTCAGAGAAAAAAACAGGAAAATTTGGAAAAAAAGAAATTAGAGAAAGAAAAAAAACAAAAACAGTTATCAGACAGAACACCAAAGGCCCTTCAAGACCCTGTTACACGTAACAGGTTTGAAGGTTTTGAGAAGATGGATGTCGGTGACGGCATTGACGAAATGTTCGAGCAACTGCGCTCAACATCTCAGAATAAGTCCCCCAAAACAAAATCACCAAAGAAACACACTGGGGCAATATCGCCCATACGTCCACCATCCCAAACTTCAACCAAATATGGATAATACACAGAGAAATAATATCATACAGTGGAATTGTCGAGGTTTTAGAGCTAATTTCAATGAACTTGGTCTTCTAAGCCAAAAATATAAACCTGCTGCTTTTTGCCTGCAGGAGACTCTTTTAAAAAAACCCGAGGCTCAGGATCCTTCAGCCTTTAAGCATTATACATCGTATAATGCCTGGGCAGATGAAACTGATCTTCATATTCGTGGAACGTCCGTCTTGGTTAGAAACGACATTATTCACAGTCCTGTATCTTTGCAATCAAATTTACAGGCTGTAGCGGTACGCCTAACCTTAGATAAGACAATCACCTTATGTTCTATTTACGTTTCACCGAGTAAAACGCTACAGCTGAATGATCTTGAGTTACTGGTCCAACAACTCCCAACTCCGTACATTTTGTTGGGTGATTTTAATGCACATAACCCTCTTTGGGGAGCTTCCTGCAGTCAAGAAGACGTAAAAGGTAAAAGTGTAGAAGAGTTCATTACCAAATATGACTTGTGTTTGTTTAATGATGGTTCAGACACTTATCTGCACCCCGCATCTGGTTCGTATACATCGATTGATCTTTCAATTGCATGCCCTTCTATCTTCCTCGATTTTTCGTGGAAGGTAGAAGATGACTTGTGCGGGAGTGATCACTTTCCAATTGTATTGGAGAGTGTAGTTCCGGCGGACGATGAGAGAGTGCCCCAGTGGAACTTGAAAAAAGCTGACTGGGACACTTTTTCATCGCTTTGTTCTGAACGCCTCACACGGGAGAAATTTCAAGATAGTGCTGACCAAATAGAACATTTTACAAACGAGCTGCTTAACATTGCAAACACAGTCATCCCTAAAACCTCGGCAAATCCAAAACGTTTCACCAAACCATGGTTTGATATTGAATGTAAACAGGCTATAAAGGATCGTAAGAAAGCTGAAAGGGAATTTAACAAGTCACCAACTACACATAATTTAGACAAACTTCGTATAAATCGGGCAAAAACAAGACGACATATAAAACAAAAAAAGAAAAGTTCTTGGGAAACTTACATTTCTAAGATTAACCAAAACACCCCTATCACTAAAATTTGGAAAATGACTAAAAAGATTAAAGGAAAAGAAACAAAATCAACTGTACAACACCTGAAGGAAAACAACACCTCAATTACATCTAAAACAGAAATTTCAAATACTTTGGCCTCTACATTTTCAAAACATTCGTCGTCTAAAAATTGTAATCCAGAATTTATCAAAATTAAAAAACAGCAAGAAAAACAAAAGATCAAATTTACCTCCAACAATTTAGAGGATTACAATGAACCATTCTCTATGGAAGAGTTACGTAACTCTTTGCATAGAGCAAAGGATACTGCCACTGGTCCCGATGAAATTCACTACCAAATTTTAAAGCATCTGCCACAAACATCTCTGGAACTTTTATTGTCAATTTTTAATGGCATTTGGGTGACTGGCCAGTTCCCACCATCCTGGCGTAAAGCAATTATAATTCCTATTCCTAAGCCTGATAAAGATCACAGCAACCCAAGCAATTACAGGCCTATTGCCTTAACCAGTTGTCTGTGCAAAACCATGGAGAGGATGATCAATGACCGACTTGCCTGGTTTCTGGAATCGAACAATCTGCTTGCGGATGTTCAGTGTGGTTTCAGAAACCAGAGAAGTACTGTGGATCATTTGGTCAGACTTGAAACGTTTGTTAGAAATGCCTTTGCTAGAAAAGAACATGTGGTCGCCATCTTCTTTGATCTAGAGAAGGCATATGATACAACGTGGACGTATGGGATTTTAAAAGATCTTTTTAACATGGGGTTGAGAGGGCGTATGCCTATTTTTATTGAAAACTTTTTAAAGGACCGCCAATTTCAGGTTCGTGTTGGGTCAACGTTATCTGATCCTCACGAGCAGGAATTGGGGGTTCCTCAGGGTAGTATCTTATCGGTTACCCTTTTTTCGGTGAAAATAAATAGCATCATCGAGACAATTAAGAATATGGTAGATTCTTCGTTGTATGTAGATGATTTTTTAATCTGCTACAGCAGCAAGAAAATGAATGCTATAGAGCGCAAACTTCAGCTGTGCCTAAACAAAATTCAAAAATGGGCCACGGAGAACGGTTTCAAATTTTCAAAGATGAAAACAAATTGTGTTCATTTTTGTAAGCTTCGGAAACATCACCTCGATCCGGAGTTAAAACTTGATGGGAGTCCTATTAAAGTTGTTAAGGAAGTGAAATTCTTAGGTTTGTTGTTTGACAGCAAACTGAATTTCACTTCCCACATAAAACAACTAAAAGTTAAAAGTAAGAGAGCTCTGAACCTACTGAAGGTCGTTGGTAGCACTGATTGGGGTGCTGACCAGAAAACTTTGCTCCATCTGTATAGGTCACTCGTTCGATCAAAATTAGATTACGGTTCTATAGTTTACGGTTCTGCAAGGAAGTCATACCTAAAACCACTTGATGCTATTCACAATAGTGGTATTAGAATTAGTCTAGGGGCTTTTCGAACATCCCCAATAGACTCGATGCTTGTTGAAGCAGAGGAGCCCTCTCTCGAGAAGCGCAGAATTAAATTGTCTCTCCAATATGTGTCTAAACTTTTGGCCAATCCTTCAAATCCTGCTTTTAATTGTATTTCAGAACCTCAAAATGTTGACGTATTTAACCGGCATCCGAAACATATTCCTCCATTGGGAATTAGAGTTAAACCCCACATGGAGTCTGCAAAAATTGATTCTGAATCTATAAAAGAAAACCGTAAATCACACATTCCTCCTTGGCATCTTAAAAAACCTACAGTTATTTTGGACCTTGCTTCTTCCAAAAAATCTGATACCAATTCCTTGCAGTTCAAACAAAAATATGCCGAAATAAAGTCCAAGTATAGTACATATACAAGGATCTATACAGATGGATCTAAAGATGGTGACAAAGTATCATCAGCTGCTGTTACTGGTGATGGTATCACCTCAATCAGAATACCGAATCAGAGTTCTATTTTCACAGCTGAAGTTAAAGCTATACAACTTGCACTTGAACATATCGAAAATGTACAGGAAAAGAAGACGATTATTTTTTCTGACTCTCTTTCCTCTTTGCTTGCTTTGCTCAACCCCAGGCTGAAGAACCCTCTCATTTTGGAACTTCGTGAGAAGTTAACAACTCTCATGTCTGACCAATATGATATCGTGTTTTGCTGGTTACCCGGACATGTAGGTATCGCTGGTAACACCAGAGCAGACAGTGCAGCAAAACAGGCTTTAACCAAGCCTCTCATTGATTTTAAGATCCCTTTCAGTGATTTTAAGCCTCATATTAGTTGTTACATCAAATCTATGTGGCAGGCGGAATGGGATGGGGCGACAAATAACAAGCTCCATCGCTTCCGACCAAACATATTTGATCACTACCCATCTAGTAACCTCTGTAGAAAAGATCATGTTATTCTGACACGATGTCATGTTGGTCACACACGACTTACACATTCCTTTCTGTTGGAGGGTAATATGCGACCAGAATGTGTTCCATGTCAGCAGGTGTTGTCAGTGGAGCACATTCTCTTAAATTGTACTGATTTTAATCTTGTTAGAGGGCAGTACTTCACAGTTGGATCCCTTAGAGATCTATTTTACAATACGAGCCCACACAAAATTGTATCATTTTTGAAAGTAATCAACCTTTTTAACAAATTTTAAAATTGTTTTTATTCTTTTAATCTAGACTCATCAAGCTCAGTTCATCAGGTTGATTTAGAAGTAGACATCTTTCACTTATCTCATTGCTCATTGCTATTTAAATTATTCTTGTCTTTGACATGTCTATTGTGATGATCCTTTGTTTTTATTCAATCTTTTACTTCATAATATTGACTTTTTACTTTTCTCTGATTTCTCGCCACGATATAGCCTTAGCTGCTGATGTGGCGTTAAGCACCAATAAATAAATAAATAAACCAGCACAATTGAGCAAACCTGCCAATTGAATATTAGCAAACCTGCCCAACTGAGCAGGCCGTCCTCTATCCGCCACCTGAGGACCCGCCTAGTAGGGGACGATCAACCCCCCCCTAGGCAGTGGAACACATTCTTTTGAATTGTACTGATTTTAATCATGTTAGAGGGCAGTATTTTACAGTTGGATCTTTGAGAGATTTATTTTATCATACGAGCCCGCAAAAAGTCATCTCATTCTTGAAAGTAATCAACCTTTTTAATAAATTTTAAATTGTTTTTACCATTTTAATTTTCGTCTCTCCGTATTTATTTCACAGGTTGATTTACACAGTATTTTTGCACTACTGATCTCACCTTCTCATTATGTTTCACACTCATCATTTTTAAACCTCTTATTCAATTTGTTTCATATTTTAATTAATGGTCTTTATGAAATTTACACTTTCATCGCCACGATATAGCCTAAGCTGCTGATGTGGCGTAAAGCACCAATAAATAAATAAATAAATGTCCAAGACACTGCTTTGGCCCCAATTTCGGGAGTAGACGGATGGTCGGATGGCCCGTTCTGACCAATCGGGAGCCCCCAACCCCCAAAATATCGGGTGTCACGTCGGGGGGGGGGGGGGAGGGGCATTGGGTGATCATTCAATCAGTCATTTCTTTTCATTCAATTTTATCATCGATATGTAGTGTTGACTTTCAATATCATTTTTACCTTTTTAATGTGCACTGTTTTGTTGCACTGTCTGCTTCAATTCTCCGTAGCCATTGTTATAAGACAAGTGTCACGAAATGATTGGTTGAATGTTCGCCACGACCTGGCACTTCCCAAACATTTGACGGGTCAGTCCCTCAGCGGTATGTATTAGCATCAACGCTGGGGGAGTATGTTACCTTCAAAGTGTACTTCTGGTGATGATCGCTGGATATCCGCGACATAACCCCCCAGGTTGGGCTCAAAGTAAGGGTGGAAGGCACGGGTAACGAGACACATAAATACAAAGCATGGCTCAAACCACAAAACACAAAAGACGGTTTTTAGATATTGATTTTAATGACTCGGACTCTGATATAGACAATTCAAGGTATACTCAAGATAAAGTCAACTGGCCAAGATTTCTATTAACAGCATTAAGGAACAAACAGATATTCACAGGATAAACCCATTCATACTGGAAAAAACAATAAAAGGCATTGCTGGTACTGTAAAATCTGTCAAAAAATTAAGATCAGGAGGTTTGCTTATTGAATGTACAAAAGAACAACAAGTTAATAACTTACTTAAAATGACGAAGATAGCTGATATTGAAGTGGAAGTCTGCCCTCACAAAACCCTCAACTACAGCCGAGGTGTTATTCGAACGCGTGAGCTAGCAGATATGCCAGAAATAGAGATTGCTCACGAATTAACCAACCAAGGGGTAACTGGGGTCAAAAGGATTGAAATTAAGAAGAATGGCTCTATTATTAAAACTAATACTTATATTGTTACATTTGGTTCATCACATCCTCCAAAGTCATTCAAAATTGGTTACTTGAACGTCAAGGTGGATTTGTGTATCCCAAATCCACTGAGATGCTTCAGGTGCCAAAAGTTTGGACACGGCCAGAATGCCTGTAAAGGTCAAAATATTTGTTACAAGTGCGACGAAATTCATGATCAGCCATGTACATCTCAAACAAGTAAATGTATCAACTGTAAGGGCAATCACTATTCATCATCTAAGGATTGCCCTATATGGAAAAAAGAAAAGTTAATTCAAAAAACAAAATGTGAAAAACATTAGTGTCAAAGAGGCCAGAGAAATTGTATCAACCATGCCTGGCATGAACATAACACTCCCATCTTATGCAACAATTTCTAAACAGAAAGCACCGACAACACCAATTGAATGCCAAACAGAATATAATTAACTCGATGGCGTTTTACCAAAGTTGATAGACCCTTGTGCATTTGGTTCCATTGAACCAAAAACTACTCAAACTGAATTTACTTCACAAGAAATAGCGAGAATAGAAGAGAAAAAAGATAATCCTAAACCTAAACCTGAAAATAAAAAACAACAACCCAAATCTGATCACAAAAATGAACACAATAGACAAAAACCGAAGCCAAACACAAAACTAGAACAAAAATCGAAACAAGAACAATCTCAGAATCAGAGCCAGAAATCGAAAAAAGAAAAACAGAAATCTCATTCAGACAGAACACCTAAAATGTTATTGAACATTGTTACCAAAAACATGTTTGATACATTTGGATCCATGGATTTTCTGGATGACATAGAGGATGCATCCCCCAATGTATTACGTCTGAATTCATCCCAATGTGAATCTCCACGGAAAAATTCACCAAAGAAAAATACGGGGGTAATCTCTCCCATACGTCCACCATCAAAATCACCACCCAAACATGGATAGTACACAAAAGCACAATATAATTCAGTGGAATTGTCGAGGTTTTAGAGCTAATTTTAATGAACTGGGCCTTTTGAGTCAAAAGTATAAACCTGCTGCTTTTTGCCTGCAGGAAACTCTCTTAAGGAAATCCGAGGCTCAAGATCATTCAGCTTTTAAGCATAATACATCGTATAATGCCTGGGCAGACGATAATGATCTTCATATTCGTGGAACGACTGTCTTGATTAGGAACGACTGTCTTGATTAGGAACGACATCATTCACAGTTCTGTACCATTACAGGCAAATTTACAGGCTGTGGCGGTACGCCTAACTTTAGACAAAACAGTTACACTTTGTTCTATTTACGTTTCACCAAGTAAAGCCTTACAATTGAATGACCTTGAGCTGCTGGTCCGACAACTCCCAACATTTTGTTGGGTGATTGTAACGCACATAGCCCCCTTTTGGGTAATTTCTGCAGTCAAGAAGATGCTAAAAGTAAAATTGTAGAAGAGTTCATTACAAAATATGACTTGTGCTTGTTCAATGATGGGTCAGATACCTACCTGCACCCCGCATCTGGTTCTTACACTTCAATTGATTTAACAATTGCATGCCCTTCTGTCTTCCTTGATTTTTCATGGAAGGCAGAAGATGACTTGTGCGGTAGTGACCACTTTCCAATTGTGTTGGAGAGTGTAGTTCGGGCTGATGATGAGAGGATGCCCCAGTGGAACTTTAAAAAGGCTGACTGGGACACTTCCTCATCGCTTTGTTTTGAACGCCTCACACGGGAGAAATTTCAGGACAGTACCGACCAGATTGAAAACTTCACCACAGAGTTGATTGACATTGCAAGCCAAGTCATTCCTAAAACCTCGGCAAATCCAAAACGCTTCACTAAACCATGGTTTGATACTGAGTGCAAACCGGCTATAAAAGATCGCAAGAAATTTGAGAGGGAATTTAATAAGTCACCAACTACACAAAATTTGGATAGATTACGTATAAATCGGGCAAAAACAAGACGACTTTTAAAACACAAAAGTTCATGGGAAACTTACGTTTCGAAACTAAATCAAAACACCCCCATCACTAAAATTTGGAAAATGATTAAAAAAATTAAAGGAAAAGAAACAAAATCAGCTGTACAACACCTACAAGATAACAACACACTCATAACATCAAAACAAGAAATTTCAAACAAGTTGGCCTCTACATTTTCTAAACATTCGTCGTCTAAAAATAGTAAACCAGAATTCCTCAAACTTAAAAATAAAGAAAAACAAAAGATTAAATTTACCTCCAATAACTTAGAGGATTACAATGAACCTTTCTCTTTGGAAGACTTAAGTAACTCTTTGCATAGAGCAAAGGATTCTGCCACTGGACCTGATGACATTCAATATCAGCTTTTAAAACATCTGCATCAAACTTCACTTGCACTTTTATTACCTATTTTAATGACATGTGGGTGACTGGCCAGTTTCCATCTTCCTGGTGAAAAGCTACTATAATTCCTATTCCTAAGCCTGATAACAGCAACCCTAGTAATTATAGGCCTATTGCCTTAACAAGTTGTCTGTGCAAAACCATGGAGAGGATGATCAATGATCGACTTGTCTGGTTTCTGGAATCGAACAATCTGCTTGCAGATGTTCAGTGTGGTTTCAGAAAACAGAGAAGCACTGTGGATCATTTGGTTAGATTAGAAACGTTTATAAGAAATGCCTTTGCCAGAAAATAACATGTGGTCGCCATCTTCTTTGACCTGGAAAAGGCATATGACACAACGTGGACGTATGGGATTTTAAAAGATCTTTTTAACATGTGGTTGAGAGGGCGTATGCCTCTTTTTATTGAAAACGTTTTGAGGGACCGCCAATTTCAGGTTCGTGTTGGGTCAACGTTATCTGACCCTCATGGGCAGGAGTTGGGGGTTCCTCAAGGAAGTATTTTATCTGTTACCCTTTTTTCAGTGAAAATCAATAGTATTATTGATGCAATTGAAAATATTGTTGACTCGTCATTGTATGCAGATAACTTTTTAATCTGCTATAGCAGCAAGAACATGAATGCCATAGAGCGCAAACTTCAACTGTGTTTGAACAAAATCCAGAAATGGGCTACAGAAAACGGCTTCAAATTCTCAAAATTGAAAACTAATTGTGTTCATTTCTGTAAGCTCCGGAAGCACCACCTTGATCCGGAATTGAAAATAGACGGGAGTCGTATTAATGCTGTTAAGGAAGTGAAATTCTTGGGTTTGTTGTTTGACAGCAAACTGAATTTCACTTCTCATATAAAACAACTAAATGTAAAGTGTAAAAGGGCACTGAACCTTTTGAAGGTAGTTGGTAGCACTGATTGGGGTGCTGACCAAAAAAACACTACTCCGTCTGTATAGATCACTTGTCAGATCAAAATTAGATTACGGCTGTGTGGTTTACGGTTCTGCAAGAAAGTCATATCTCAAACCTCTTGATACCATTCATAATAGTGGCATAAGAATCAGCTTTGGTGCTTTTAGAACATCACCGGTAGATTCGATGCTTGTTGAGGCAGAGGAGCCTTCTCTTGAGAAGCGCAGAATTAAACTTTCACTCCAATATGTTTCAAAACTTCTTTCTAATCCGTATCACCCCGCATACAATTGTGTCTCAGAACCTCAAAATACTGAATTTTTTAACCGTCATCAGTAACATATCCCTCCATTGGGAATTAGAATTAAACCTCATTTGGAGTCTGCCAAAATTGAACCAGTTACAATAAAAGAGAACCGTGAACCATAAACTCCTCCTTGGCATCTCAAAAAGCCAACAGTTATTTTGGACTTAGCATCTACTAAAAAGTCTGAAGCAAATTCTCTGCAGTTTAAGCAGAAATATGCTGAAATTAAGTCAAAGTATAGTACATATACAAGGATCTATACGGAGGGATCAAAAGATGGTGACAAAGTAGCATCAGCTGTTGTCACTGATGATCATGTCACTTCAATCAGAATACCGAATCAAAGTTCTATTTTCACAGCTGAAGTTAAAGGTTTACAACTCGCACTCCAACATATTGGAAATGTACAGGAAAAGAAGACGATTATTTTTTCTGACTCTCTTTCCTCTTTGCTTGCTTCACTCAACCCCAAGTTGAAGAACCCTCTCATTTTGGAACTTCGTGAGAAGTTAACAACTCTCATGTCTGACCAATATGATATCGTGTTTTGCTGGTTACCCGGACATGTAGGTATCGCTGGTAACACCAAAGCAGACAGTGCAGCAAAACAGGCTTTTAACAAAGCCTCTCACTGATTTTAAGATTCCTTTCAGTGATTTTAAGCCTCATATTAGTAGTTACATCAAATGTATGTGGCAGGCGGAATGGGATGGGCATCAAATAACAAGCTCCTTCGCTTCCAACCAAACATATTTGATCACTACCCATCCAGTAACCTTTGTAGAAAAGATCATGTTATTCTGACACGATGTCACGTTGGTCACACACGACTTACACATTCCTTTCTGTTAGAGCCTAGGGGGTTCGCCACCATAGCCCTGCTAGGCGCGTCCTCCGGGTTGCGGATGGAGGAAAGTCCTGCAAACAGTCTGTTTGCAGGATTGCTGCGAATAACAAATAAGCAGCCGTGGACAGCTATGGTGGGTTTCAACTTGACCAGGTAGCCAGCTTAGAGAAATTATATTCTTTTTTCCATCCTTCCTTCAGTTTCCATTACTTTTTTCTCCGTTTCAATCTTTTTTTTTAAAAAAACCTTATAATGTCTTGACAGCTCTTACTTTATTTGCAACTTTCTAATGTCTTAACAGGTCACAGTCCGTGCGGTGTCCGGATCAGAATTGCCCGCAGTACCTCTGCTTCCGGTATTTATTTATTTATTTATTGGTGCTTAACGCCACATCAGCAACAAAGGCCATATCGTGGCGAGAAAGTCATGAAAATGAGTTAAAAGGTAATGGTCAGGACTGCTTTTAAAAAGAAAAAAGAATTGTGATAGATGAACGATAATACAATGAAAATGTGAAAATGAATATTCATAATGAAAGAAGAACAACAAATATAATACAAATCAACCTATTGATACCAAATCATGATGGGAAGATTAAAAGACAAAGCTCTAAAACTTGCTAAAAAGGTTGATTTCTTTTAGAAAAGACAAAAGCTTGCGCGGACTGGTAGTGTAAAAAAGGTCTCTAAGAAACTCCACAGTGAAAAACTGCCGCCTAACGTGATTGAACAATCTAAAAGAATGTGTTCCACTGACAGCCCCTGCTGACAAGGAACACATTCAGGTCGCAGAGTGCCCTCCAATAAGAAACTATGAGTGAGTCTGGTATGACCAATATGTCATCGTGTAAGGATAACGTGATCTTTTCGACAAAGATGAGAAAGAGGATAATAATCAGACACAGTTGGTCAGAATCGGTGGAGCTTGTTATTGGTAGCTCCATCCCATTCCGACTGCCACAAAGACCGGATGTATTTAGAAATAAGTGGCTTGTAATCACTGTAAGGAATTGGAAAATCAGTGATTGGCTTACTCAGAGCCTGTTTCGCTGCACTGTCAGCCCTGGTGTTACCAGCAATACCAACGTGTCCAGGTAACCAGCAAAACACAACATCATATTGGTCAGACTTCATTACAGTAAATCGTTCACGAAGTGACAAGATTAGAGGGTTCTTCAACCTGGGGTTGAGAAGAGCCTGTAAACAAGAAAGAGAATCTGAGAAGATAATGGACTTCCATTCCTCTTCAGCCTCAATCTCATCGAGCGCAAGCTGCTTCCGGTAAAAGTCCGGTAAAAGAGGCACCTTGTTCTCCCGTGAGGTCCGTACATGACGTCATAAGGGGACGGGATCTGCTGGTTGCGGACTTAGAGCCCCGGTTGGGCAACTCTTGGTATTTTCACTGAGGTCAGTCGACCTCTGTGCAAGTATTGACGGTATAGTCTTATACATCAGTTCGGCCAATACTTTATGGCGTTGAATGTTGGTCTTTCGGCCCGGATTGATCAATCGGGAGCCCAGTGACGTTACGTAGGGCATTTAGTGGTCGCGGAACTAGCCACGTTTGGTTAGTTGATCGACCACTATTGGATAGCGTGGCTTAACGGGTCAATCAGTTAGCGGCTATGCTTCGGCATCAACGTTGGCTGAGTATACTACTTCGGTACTGGTGGTGCCGATCGTGTGGATATCCGGCGACGATGTGCATCCCCTTGTTTGGCTCGAAGTCAGGGTGCCAGGCCCGAGTAGTGAACTATAAAAAAAAACAAAAACATGGAAAACTCCCCAAAAAATAATAAACGTGGTCGTTTAGAAAATTCTAACCATTCGGATACAGAAGAACAAGATATGAACATAAATAGAAACTGGCCGAAATTCATTTTAATTACTGCTGTTGAGGAGGGTAAACACCCATCAAATTTAAACCCTTTTGCTGTAGAAAAAAACATCAAAGGAATAGCTGGTTCAGTAAAAGACTGCAAAAAAATTAAGATCAGTGGCTTTATTAGTTGAGTGCAGTTCAGAATTTCAGGCAATTAACCTCTTGAAAATTGAAAACATACTGGATATGAAAGTAAAAGCTACCCCTCATAAGACACTTAACACCAGTAAAGGGGTAGTCAGAACAAGAGAACTGTCTGGCATAGATGAAATGGATATCAAAAAAGAATTGAAATCTCAAGGTGTGACCGATGTTAGACGGCTTAAGATTAAAAGAGATGATACCATTATCGAGACAAATACATATTTTATGACATTTGAGTCACCAAAACCACCTAAATCAATCAAGGTTGGTTACATGAACGTCCGGGTGGATTTATATATCCCAAATCCACCACTCCGGTGTTTTAAATGTCAAAGGTATGGACATGGCCAAAATACTTGCCGAGGACAAGCGGTATGTTTCAGGTGCGGCCAACAACACCAGGAGCCCTGTAACAACTCTGCAAAGTG
This sequence comes from Pictodentalium vernedei, assembly GCA_031216915.1. Taxonomy (NCBI): domain Eukaryota; kingdom Metazoa; phylum Mollusca; class Scaphopoda; order Dentaliida; family Dentaliidae; genus Pictodentalium; species Pictodentalium vernedei. The sequence goes on from CM062291.1 coordinate 406,353,784, forward strand.
TTACCATTGTCAGGGCAATCATGTTACATCCTCGAAAGATTGCCCTGTTTGGCAACGGGAGAAGGCTATTCAAAAGGTGAAATGCGAGAACCAGATTAGTTTCAAGAAAGCCAGTGAATTAGTCAGTTCTATGCCAGGCATCAGCTCCGGTACATCGTATGCATCAGCATTAAAACAAAAAGTGCCAACTGAATCAATCGAATGTCAAACAGAATACTCATGGTTGAAAGGATCCATCCCTAAATTGATAAAACCTTTCGCCATTGGTTATGCTAACGAAATTGAACCAAAATCTACTCAAACCACACCATCTCAAGAACCAGCAACACATAAAAATAAAAATTCAAATCAGAAAAAAAACAGAAGAAAATAAAAGGCCTGAACAAAAACAGCAAACATCACAGCAAATGAAGAATCTCAATCAGAAGAAAGATAAGGAAAAAAAGCCAGTTACTGACCGGATACCCAAAGCTCTTCAGAATCCTGTTGCCAGCAACATTTCTGAAGAAGCTGAATGCATGGACTGCACGGATGAAGGGTTCTGGCAAACGGTTAGCCAACACAAGTCTCGGAGTAGGTCTCCGAGACAAAAATCACCAAGGAAAATGACCGGAGCTATATCGCCTATACGTCCACCATCAAAATCGCCAACCAAACATGGATAGTACATCCAAACATAAATTAATACAACGGAATTGCCGCGGTTTTAGGGCTAATTTTAATGAACTTGGACTGTTAAGTCAGCAACATCAACCTGCTGTTTTCTGTTTGCAGGAAACACTTTTACAAAGATCGAGTAACCAAGATGACTGTGCGTTCAAGGGTTATGCAGGGTATATAACTCGTGGGCAGATGAAGCTGATCTTCATGTTCGTGGGACGTCTGTCTTAGTTAGAGACGATATTATCCACAGTCATGTAAATTTAAATTCCAATTTACAGGCTGTAGCAGTACGCCTAACTTTAGACAAGACGATTACTGTGTGTTCAATTTATATATCCCCTAATAAGCCTCTATTATTACACGACCTAGACCAACTCATAAATCAGCTTCCCACACCTTATGTTTTGATGGGTGATTTTAATGCCCATAATCCTCTTTGGGGCGATTCCTGCAACAAGGAAGATACAAGGGGCAAAACAGTCGAAGAGTTCATTACAAAACATGACTTATGTTTGTTTAATGATGGGTCACACACATATTTACACCCTGCATCGGGATCGTACACTTCAATTGATCTCACAATCACAAGCCCTTCACTTCTCCTTGATTTTTCTTGGGAGGTGGAAGGTGACTTGTGTGGAAGTGACCACTTTCCAATAGTTTTGGAAAGCGTTGTTTCCGCTGAGGATGAGAGGGTGCCTCAGTGGAACTTCAAAAAAGCGGACTGGGACACTTTCTCATCGCTTTGTCGTGAACGACTTACTCCAGATTCATTTACCGCTGATTGTGACCCGGTGGAAGATTTTACTTCCACATTACTTAATATTGCAAACAAGGTCATCCCTAAAATTTCGGCAAATCCTAAACGTTTCCACAAGCCATGGTTCGATACGGATTGCAAACAGGCTATACATAAACGTAAAAAGGCTGAACGGGATTTCAATAAATCACCAACGACCAACAATTTAGATCAATTACGTATTGGGCGAGCACAAGCCCGACGGCTCATCAAACAAAAGAAGAAAACATCTTGGCACAATTATGTATCTAAATTGAATCAAAATACCCCCATTAAAAAAGTTTGGAAAATGGTTAAAAAAATTAAAGGCAAAGAATCAAAATCTACAGTACAGCACCTGGAACAAAATAATAACAAAATAACATCTAAAAAAGACATTTCTAACACTCTAGCTTCTACCTTCTCTAAAAATTCTTATTCAGAAAATTGTACTCCGCAGTTTCTCTCTGTTAAAAAACAACAGGAGAAACAGAAACTAAAATTCCACTCTGACAATAATGAAAATTATAACAAGCCATTTTCCATTGACGAGCTATTAGCGTCGTTGAGTAAAGCAAAAGATACAGCAACTGGTCCTGATGAAATACATTACCAAATTTTAAAACATTTGCCAAATTCATCGCTCCAGCTTTTGCTTTCCATTTTTAATAATATATGGGTGACTGGCCAGTTCCCCTCTTCCTGGCGTAAAGCAACAGTCATTCCCATTCCCAAGCCTGATAAGGACCACAGCCCTAGGGGGGTTTGATCGTCCCCTACTAGGCGGGTCCTCGGGTGGCGGATAGAGGACGGCCTGCTCAATTGGGCAGGTTTGCTAATTTTTGATTGGCAGGTTTGCTCAATTGAGCTGGTTCGCTGCGAAATACACGAATACGCAGCCCCGGACCAAAATGATCAACCCTGCTAATACCATCTGGCAGGCACCTTGTTCTCCCGTGAGGTGCGTTCCGAAGGCCCCGGAAGAAGGAATCCTGGCAGTTGAGGACTCGTAGCCCCGGTTAGGGCAGTCTCCGGGATGGAGCCCTGGTCTCCATTTCGGAGATAATCTTGTTCAACACACCGCTTTGGCCCCAATTTCGGGAGTAGAAGGATGGTCGGATGGTCCGTTCTGGCCAATCGGGAGCCCCCACCCCAAAAGTACTGGGTGTCACGTCGGGGGGCATTTGGTGGCCATTCAATCAGTCATTTCTTTTAATCATTTATCATAATTGCCATTGTGTGCTGTTTTTAAACTCATTTTTTAACCAAATACTTAGTTTTGCTGCACTGTTTGTTTCAGTTCCACGTGGCAACCGTAATTACAGTGTTTTATAAAGTGATTGGTTGGATGGTCGCCATCTGAAGACCTGGCACTTCCACACACGGGCCAATCAGCCAGTGGCATACTTCGGTATCAACACTGGCTGAGTATACTGCCCCATACCAGGTATGTGGGAATACCGGCAACCCGGTGGGTTCACTGCATGGCAGTAACCCTACCCCTTGTTGGACTCCGTGGTGGGTGGGAGCCGGGGCAGTGAACGCTTTACTACATTAACATGGATAACACAAATAAAAAACAAAAACGTGCTAGGGACTTACTCTCTACTGACTCTGACTCTGACTCGGATATAGAATGCTCCAAAAAGAATTGGCCAAAATTTATTATTATGTATGCAGCTGATGAAAATAAAAGACTCTCAGATTTGAACCCATTTTTAATAGAAAAATCGATCAAAGGGATTGCTGGTACAGTTAAAGACGCCAAGAAACTAAGATCTGGCGCTCTACTGGTAGAATGTCAAAGGGAAGCTCAAGCGGTAAATTTATTGAAAACAGAAAAACTTGCAGACATTGAGGTAAACACTTTTCCGCATAAAATATTAAATAGCAGCAGGGGTGTAATAAGAACCAGAGAGTTAAATGGCATTGATGAAATGGAAATAAAAATGGAATTAAAAGCCCAAGGAGTGACCGATGTTAAAAATATACAGATTAAAAAAGATAACACACAGATTAAAACAAATACTTACATTTTAACATTCAGTTCCACTCGACCGCCAAAAGCTATCAAGGTTGGATATATGAACATCAAAGTGGATTTGTATATTCCAAATCCACTTCGATGCTTCAAATGTCAGAAGTACGGACATGGACAGAACAATTGTAGAGGTCAACAAATATGTTATCGATGTGGCCAACAACATCAGGATCCATGCAGCAATCCCATCAAGTGTGTTAACTGCCAGGGCAATCACATGTCATCGTCCAAAGATTGCCCTGTCTGGAAAAAGGAGAAAACTATTCAAAAGGTGAAATGTGAACAACAGATAAGTTTTAAAGAAGCCAGAGAAATCGTGTCATCAATGCCAGGAATGTGTGCATCATCACCATCATATGCCACAAAATTATCTCAAAAACCACCAACTCAAATCAGTAGCATGCCAAACACAATACACATGGCTCAAAGGTACAATACCATCTTCAGTGCAGTCATTTACAATAGACCAATTAGAATCACCATCCACCCAAAAGAATACAGCTGCCCAAACAACAGAAAAAATAACTACCGACCAAAAAGAACAACACCCTAGAAATCTACCTAAAACAGAACAAAATAAAGTACCAAAACCTAAACCTGAAAAGAATAAGCCAAATAAACCAAACCAAGACATACAACATAGCTCTCAACAAAATCTGAGTCAGAGAAGGAAACAGTCACAACAAGATAAGAGTAAAGAAAAGGAAAAGCAGAAACTAGATTCAAATAGAATATCTAAACGTCTTCAAAATGTTGTCACGAGCAACATGTTTGAAGGCATTGAGGCAATGTCAGTCGATGAGTGCATCGATGACACGTTCTCAAACAAACCGCCCCTGAGTTCGTCTCATGGAAAATCCCCACGTAAAACATCACCTAGAAGAAACACTGGGGCAATTTCGCCCATACGTCCACCTTCTAAATCACCACTCAAAAATGGATAATACATCCAAACAAAATATTATACAGTGGAATTGTCGAGGTTTTAGAGCGAATTTTAATGAACTAGGCCTTTTGAGCCAAAAGTATAAACCTGCTGCTTTTTGCCTGCAGGAAACTCTTTTAAAGAAACCTGAGGCTCAGGATCATTCAGCTTTTAAGCATTACACTTCGTATAATGCCTGGGCAGACGATAATGATCTTCATATTCGTGGAACGAGTGTCTTGGTTAGGAACGACATCATTCACAGTTCTGTACCATTACAGACAAATTTACAGGCTGTGGCGGTACGCCTAACTTTAGACAAAACTGTTACACTTTGTTCTATTTACGTTTCGCCAAGTAAAGCCTTACAACTGAATGACCTTGAGCAGCTGGTCCGACAACTCCCAACTCCATACATTTTGTTGGGTGATTTTAATGCACATAACCCCCTTTGGGGTAATTCTTGCAGACAAGAAGACGCAAAGGGTAAAACTGTAGAAGAGTTCATTACAAAATATGACTTGTGCTTGTTCAATGATGGGTCAGATACTTATCTGCACCCCGCATCTGGCTCTTACACTTCAATTGATCTAACAATTGCATGCCCTTCTGTCTTCCTTGATTTTTCTTGGAAGGTAGAAGGTGACTTGTGCGGGAGTGACCACTTTCCGATTGTGCTGGAGAGTGTAGTTCCGGCGGATGATGAGAGGGTGCCCCAGTGGAACTTTAAAAAGGCTGACTGGGACACTTTCTCATCGCTTTGTTCTGAACGCCTCACACGGGAGAAATTTCAGGACAGTACTGACCAGATTGAGCACTTCACCACAGAGTTGATTGACATTGCAAGCCAAGTCATTCCTAAAACCTCGGCAAATCCAAAACGTTTCCATAAACCATGGTTCGACACGGATTGCAAACAGGCTATTCATCTACGCAAAAAGGCTGAACGGGATTTTAATAAGTCACCACCTAGGGGGCTCGCCACCATGGCCCTACTAGGCGCGTCCTCCGGGTTGCGGATGGAGGAAAGTCCTGCAAACAGTCTGTTTGCAGGATTGCTGCGAATAACAAATAAGCAGCCGTGGACAGCTATGGTGGGTTTCAACTTGACCAGGTAGCCAGCTTAGAGAAATTATATTCTTTTTTCCATCCTTCTTTCAGTTTCCATTAATTTTTTCTCCGTTTCAATCTTTTTTAAAAAAAACCTTATAATGTCTTGACAGCTCTTACTTTATTTACAACTTTCTAATGTCTTAACAGGTCACAGTCCGTGCGGTGTCCGGATCAGAATTGCCCGCAGTACCTCTGCTTCCGGTAAAAGTCCGGTAAAAGAGGCACCTTGTTCTCCCGTGAGGTGCGTACATGACGTCATAGGGGACGGGATCTGCTGGTTGCGGACTTAGAGCCCCGGTTGGGCAGCTCTTGGTATTTTCACTGAGGTCAGTCGACCTCTGTGCAAGTATTGACGGTATAGTCTTATACATCAGTTCGGCCAATACTTTATGGCGTTGAATGTTGGTCTTTCGGCCCGGATTGATCAATCGGGAGCCCAGTGACGTTACGTGGGGCATTTAGTGGTCGCTGAACTAGCCACGTTTGGTTAGTTGATCGACCACTATTGGATAGCGTGGCGTAACGGGTCAATCAGTTAGCGGCTATGCTTCGGCATCAACGTTGGCTGAGTATACTACTTGGGTACTGGTGGTGCCGGTCGTGTGGATATCCGGCGACGATGTGCATCCCCTTGTTGGGCTCGAAGTCAGGGTGCCAGGCCCGAGTAGTGAACTATTAAAAAAAACAAAAACATGGAAAACCCCCAAAAAAATAATAAACGTGGTCGATTAGAAAATTCTAACCATTCGGATACAGAAGAACAAGATATGAACATAAATAGAAACTGGCCGAAATTCATTTTAATTACTGCTGTTGAGGAGGGTAAACACCCATCAAATTTAAACCCTTTTGCTGTAGAAAAAACCATCAAAGGAATAGCTGGTTCAGTAAAAGATTGCAAAAAAATAAGATCAGGGGCTTTATTAGTTGAGTGTAGTTCAGAATTTCAGGCAATTAACCTATTGAAAATTGAAAAGATACTGGATATGAAAGTAAAAGCTACCCCTCATAAGACACTTAACACCAGTAAAGGGGTAGTCAGAACAAGAGAACTGTCTGGCATAGATGAAATGGATATTAAAAAAGAATTGAAATCTCAAGGTGTGACCGATGTTAGACGGCTTAAGATTAAAAGAGATGATACCATCATTGAGACAAGTACATATTTTATGACATTTGAGTCACCAAAACCACCTAAATCAATCAAGGTTGGTTACATGAACGTCCGGGTGGATTTATATATCCCAAATCCACTCCGGTGTTTTAAATGTCAAAGGTATGGACATGGCCAAAATACTTGCCGAGGACAAGCGGTATGTTTCAGGTGCGGCCAACAACACCAGGAGCCCTGTAACAACCCTGCAAAGTGTTACCATTGTCAGGGCAATCATGTAACATCCTCGAAAGATTGCCCTGTTTGGCAACGGGAGAAGGCTATTCAAAAGGTGAAATGCGAGAACCAGATTAGTTTCAAGGAAGCCAGGGAATTAGTCAGTTCTATGCCAGGCATGAGCTCCGGTACATCGTATGCATCAGCTTTAAAACAAAAAGTGCCAACTAAATCAATCGAATGTCAAACAGAATACTCATGGTTGAAAGGATCCATCCCTAAATTGATACGACCTTTCGCCATTGGTTATGCTAACGAAACTGAACCAAAATCTACTCAAACTACACCATCTCAAGGACCAGCAACACATAAAAATAAAAATTCAAATCAGAAAAAAACAGAAGAAAATAAAAGGCCTGAACAAAAACAGCAAACATCACAGCAAATGAAGAATCTCAATCAGAAGAAAGATAAGGAAAAAAAGCCAGTTACTGACCGGATACCCAAAGCTCTTCAGAATCCTGTTGCCAGCAACATTTCTGAAGAAGCTGAATGCATGGACTGCACGGATGAAGGGTTCTGGCAAACGGTTAGCCAACAAAAGTCTCGGAGTAGGTCTCCGAGACAAAAATCACCAAGGAAAATGACCGGAGCTATATCGCCTATACGTCCACCATCAAAATCGCCAACCAAACATGGATAGTACATCCAAACATAAATTAATACAATGGAATTGCCGAGGTTTTAGGGCTAATTTTAATGAACTTGGACTGTTAAGTCAGCAACATCAACCTGCTGTTTTCTGTTTGCAGGAAACACTTTTACAAAGATCGAGTAACCAAGATGACTGTACGTTCAAGGGTTATACAGGGTATAACTCGTGGGCAGATGAAGCTGATCTTCATGTTCGTGGGACGTCTGTCTTAGTTAGAAACGATATTATCCACAGCCATGTAAATTTAAATTCCAATTTACAGGCTGTGGCAGTACGCCTAACTTTAGACAAGACGATTACTGTGTGTTCAATTTATATATCCCCTAATAAGCCTCTATTATTACACGACCTAGAGCAACTCATAAATCAGCTTCCCACACCCTATGTTTTGATGGGTGATTTTAATGCCCATAATCCTCTTTGGGGCGATTCCTGCAACAAGGAAGATGCAAGGGGCAAAACAGTCGAAGAGTTCATTACAAAACATGACTTATGTTTGTTTAATGATGGGTCACACACATATTTACACCCTGCATCGGGATCGTACACTTCAATTGATCTCACAATCACAAGCCCTTCACTTCTCCTTGATTTTTCTTGGGAGGTGGAAGGTGACTTGTGTGGAAGTGACCATTTTCCAATAGTTTTGGAAAGCGTTGTTCCCGCTGAGGATGAGAGGGTGCCTCAGTGGAACTTCAAAAAAGCGGACTGGGACACTTTCTCATCGCTTTGTTGTGAGCGACTTACTCCAAATTCATTTACCGCTGATTGTGACCCGGTGGAAGATTTTACTTCCACATTACTTAATATTGCAAACAAGGTCATCCCTAAAACTTCGGCAAATCCTAAACGTTTCCACAAGCCATGGTTCGATACGGATTGCAAACAGGCTATACATAAACGTAAAAAGGCTGAACGGGATTTTAATAAATCACCAACGACCAACAATTTAGATCAATTACGTATTGGGCGAGCACAAGCCCGACGGCTCATCAAACAAAAGAAGAAAACATCTTGGCACAATTATGTATCTAAATTGAATCAAAATACCCCCATTAAAAAAGTTTGGAAAATGGTTAAAAAAATTAAAGGCAAAGAATCAAAATCTACAGTACAGCACCTGGAACAAAATAATATCAAAATAACATCTAAAAAAGACATTTCTAACACTCTAGCTTCTACCTTCTCTAAACATTCTTCTTCAGAAAATTGTACTCCGCAGTTTCTCTCTGTTAAAAAACAACAGGAGAAACAGAAACTAAAATTCCACTCTGACAATAATGAAAATTATAACAAGCCATTTTCCATTGATGAGCTATTAGCGTCGTTGAGTAAAGCAAAAGATACAGCAACTGGTCCTGATGAAATACATTACCAAATTTTAAAACATTTGCCAAGTTCATCGCTCCAGCTTTTGCTTTCCATTTTTAATAATATATGGGTGACTGGCCAGTTCCCCTCTTCCTGGCGTAAAGCAACAGTCATTCCCATTCCCAAGCCTGATAAGGACCACAGCAATCCAAGCAACTACAGACCAATAGCACTCACTAGTTGCCTCTGTAAAACCATGGAAAGGATGATCAATGATCGGCTTGTTTGGTTTCTGGAATCGAACAATCTGCTGGCAGATGTTCAGTGTGGTTTCAGAAACCAAAGAAGTACGGTTGATCATTTGGTTCGTCTGGAAACGTTTATTAGAAATGCCTTTGCCAGAAAAGAACACGTGGTCGCAGTGTTCTTTGACCTGGAGAAGGCATATGACACTACGTGGACGTATGGGATTTTAAAAGACCTTTTCAACATGGGGTTGAGAGGAAGAATGCCACTTTTTATTGAAAATTTCTTAACGGACCGCAATTTCCAGGTTCGTCTTGGGTCAACATTGTCTGGCCCTCACGACCAGGAATTGGGGGTTCCTCAGGGTAGTATTCTATCTGTTACCCTTTTTTAATAAAAATCAATAGCATTGTTACAGCTATTGAGCAAAATGTTGCCTCTTCATTATATGTGGATGATTTTTTAATCTGTTACAGTGGCAAGAAAATGCCTGCTATAGAGCGGAAACTTCAGCTGTCTTTGAATAAGGTTCAACGATGGGCTACTGAAAACGGTTTTAAGTTTTCTAAAAGTAAGACAAATTGTGTTCATTTCTGCAAACTCCGGAAACACCATCTAGATCCGGAGTTACTCTTGGATGGAACTCGAATTAAAGTTGTAAAAGAAGTAAAATTCCTTGGCTTACTGTTTGATGAGAAACTAACTTTTAGGTCTCACATCAAACAGCTAAGAATTAAATGTAAAAAGGCACTTAATCTACTTAAAGTTGTCGGCAGCACTGTTTGGGGTGGTGACCAAAGAACTCTACTCCATCTGTATAGAGCTCTTGTACGTTCAAAGTTAGATTATGGTTGTGTGGTTTACGGTTCAGCTAGGAAATCCTATCTGAAACCTCTTGATGCCATCCATCATAGTGGTATCAGAATTAGCCTTGGTGCATTTCCTACATCACCCATAGATTCTCTGCTTGTTGAAGCAGGCGAGCCTTCTCTTGAGAAGCGTCGCATCAAATTATCTTTGCAATATGTTTCAAAATTATCTGCTAATCCTTCAAATCCTGCTCATTCTTGTGTTTTTCAACCTCAAAATAAAGTTTTTTTTGATAAAAATCCGAAACAGATTCCTCCTTTGGGACTCAAAATCAAACCCCACATGGAGGCTGCTGGTGTTGCTTCTGATTCTGTGGCAGAGAACCGTAAACCAAATATACCCCCTTGGGAACTGTCAAAACCCAAGGTAATTTTGGATTTAGCCTCTACTAAAAAGGCAGAAACTAACTCTTTGCATTTTAAACAACGCTATGCTGAAATTAAATCCCACTTTACAGCATATACAAAGTTCTATACAGACGGCTCCAAGGATAATGATAAGGTATCGTCTGCAGTAGTTAGTGGAAATCAGACCACCTCAATCAGGATACCTGATAATAGTTCCATCTTTACAGCTGAAGCGAAAGCTATTGCCCTAGCACTTGACAAGATTGCAGATGGAGAAGAACGTAAGTCCGTTATCTTCTCAGATTCTCTTTCTTGTTTGCAGGCTCTTCTCAACCCCAGGTTGAAGAACCCTCTAATTCTGTCACTCCGTGAACGTCTTACAAGACTGAAGTCTGACCAATATGATATCGTGTTTTGCTGGTTACCTGGGCATGTTGGTATTGTTGGTAACACTAATGCCGACAGTGCAGCAAAGCAAGCTCTTAATAAGCCAATCACTGTTTTTTCTACTCCACACAGTGATCACAAACCTCTCATTTCTAAATATATTAGATCTTTGTGGCAGTCGGAATGGGATGGGGCCACTAACAACAAGCTCCACCGTTTCAGACCAATTGTGTCCGATTACTATCCCCTTTCTCGTCTTTGTCGAAAAGATCATGTTATTCTCACTCGATGTCATATTGGTCATACCAGATTCACCCACAGCTTTTTATTAGAGGGAACGTTGCGACCTGAATGTGTTCCCTGCCAGCAGGTACTGACAGTGGAACACATTCTTTTAAATTGCATAGATTTTAATAATGTTAGGCGGCAGTATTTCACCGTGGGGTCTCTTAGAGACCTCTTTTATTCAACTTGTCCGCACAAAATTGTATCTGTTCTGAAAGAAATCAACCTTTTTAACAGTTTTTAAATCTAGTTTTTATACTTTTAATCATGATTTAACATCAACAGGTTGATTCTTATTGTATGTATTGTTAAACTATTGTTGTTTTTATCATTTCATTTTCATAGTTCATCTACCTTTTTTACATACAGACTTTACAATGTTTTTTTTAGTTTCATATACATGACTGTCTCGCCACGATATAGCCTTTGCTGCTGATGTGGCGTAAAGCACCAATAAATAAATAAATAATAAGTCACCAACGACGAATAATTTAGATAAATTACGTATTGGTCGAGCACAAGCCCGACGGCTCATCAAACAAAAGAAGAAAACGTCCTGGCAAAATTATGTTTCAAGATTGAATCAAAATACCCCCATCAAAAAGGTCTGGAAAATGATCAAGAAAATTAAAGGTAAAGAATCAAAATCTACAGTACAGCACCTCGAACATAATAATAATAAAATAACATCTAAAAAAGATATTTCGAACACCCTAGCTTCTACCTTTTCCAAAAATTCCTCTTCTGAAAATTGCACTCCGCAATTTATCCCTGTTAAAAAGCAACAGGAGAAACAAAAACTAAAATTCCAAACTGATAATGATGAAAATTATAATGAACCATTTTCTATTGATGAGCTACTAGCGTCGTTGAGTAAAGCAAAAGATACAGCAACTGGTCCTGATGAAATACATTATCAGATTTTAAAACATTTGCCAAATTCATCGCTCAAGCTTTTACTTTCTATTTTTAATGATATATGGGTGACTGGCCAGTTTCCATCTTCCTGGCGCAAAGCAACAATCATTCCTATTCCCAAGCCTGATAAGGACCACAGCAATCCAAGCAACTATAGACCAATAGCACTCACTAGTTGCCTTTGCAAAACCATGGAAAGAATGATCAACGATCGGCTTGTTTGGTTTCTGGAATCGAACAATCTGCTGGCAGATGTTCAATGTGGCTTCAGAAACCAGAGAAGCACGGTTGATCATCTAGTCCGCCTTGAAACGTTTATCAGAAATGCCTTTGCCAGAAAAGAGCACGTGGTCGCCGTGTTCTTTGATCTGGAGAAGGCATATGACACTACGTGGACGTATGGGATTTTAAAAGACCTCTTCAACATGGGGTTGAGAGGCAGAATGCCACTTTTTATTGAAAATTTTTTAAAGGACCGCAATTTCCAGGTTCGTCTTGGGTCAACATTATCTGACCCTCACGACCAGGAATTGGGAGTACCTCAGGGTAGTATTCTATCTGTTACTCTTTTTTCAATAAAAATCAACAGCATTGTGACAGCTATTGAAACAAATGTTGATTCTTCATTGTATGTAGATGATTTCCTCATCTGCTACAGTGGCAAGAAAATGCCTGCTATTGAGCGCAAACTTCAGCTATCCTTAAACAAGATTCAGCGCTGGGCTACTGAAAATGGTTTCAAGTTTTCAAAAAGTAAACAAATTGTGTTCATTTCTGTAAACTCCGGAAACACCACCTGGATCCGGAGTTATTTTTAGATGGAACTCCACTTAAAGTTGTAAAGGAAGTGAAATTCCTTGGCTTGTTGTTTGATGAGAAACTAAGTTTTAGGTCTCACATCAAACAACTAAAAATTAAATGCAAGAAAGCACTTAATCTGCTAAAAGTTGTTGGCAGCACTGATTGGGGTGCCGACCAAGAAACTCTGCTCCATCTGTATAGAGCTCTTGTACGGTCAAAGTTGGATTATGGTTGTGTGGTTTACGGTTCGGCTAGGAAATCCTATCTGAAACCTCTTGATGCCATCCATCATAGTGGTATCAGAATTAGCCTTGGTGCGTTTCGTACGTCACCTATAGATTCTCTTCTTATCGAAGCAGGCGAGCCTTCTCTTGAGAAGCGTCGAATTAAACTCTCTTTGCAATATGTTTCAAAATTATCTGCAAATCCATCGAATCCTGCTTACTGCTATGTTTTTAAACCTCTAAATAAAGTTTTTTTTGATAAAAATCCAAAACAGATTCCTCCACTGGGACTCAGAATCAAAACCCACATGGAGGCTACTGGTGTTGCTCCAGATTCTGTGGCAGAAAATCGTAAACCAAATATACCCCCTTGGCGTCTGTCAAAACCCAAGGTTATTTTAGATCTGGCCTCTTCTAAAAAGGCAAACACAAATTCTTTGCAATTTAAGCAAGCGTATGCCGAGATTAAGTCTCACTATAGAGCATACAGTATGTTCTATACAGATGGATCCAAGGATAATGATAGAGTATCATCTGCTGTCGTTAGTGGTGATCAGACCACCTCAACCAGGATACCTGATACGAGTTCCATTTTTACAGCTGAGGTAAAAGCTATTGACCTTGCGCTCGATGAGATTGAGGCTGAAGAGGAATGGAAGTCCATTATCTTCTCCGATTCTCTTTCTTGTTTACAGGCTCTTCTCAACCCCAGGTTGAAGAACCCTCTAATCTTGTCACTTCGTGAACGACTTACTGTAATGAAGTCTGACCAATATGATATTGTGTTTTGCTGGTTACCTGGACACGTTGGTATTGCTGGTAATACCAGGGCAGACAGTGCAGCGAAAAAGGCTCTGAGTAAGCCAATCACTGATTTTCCAATTCCTTACAGTGATTACAAGCCACTTATTTCTAAATACATCCGGTCTTTGTGGCAGTCGGAATGGGATGGAGCTACCAATAACAAGCTCCACCGTTTCCGACCAACTGTGTCTGATTATTATCCTCTTTCTCGTCTTTGTCGAAAAGATCACGTTATCCTTACACGATGTCATATTGGTCATACCAGACTCACTCATAGTTTCTTATTAGAGGGCACTCTGCGACCTGAATGTGTTCCTTGTCAGCAGGGGCTGACAGTGGAACACATTCTTTTAGATTGTACAGATTTCGATCACGTTAGGCGGCGGTTTTTCACTGTGGAGTCTCTTAGAGACCTTTTTTACACTACCAGTCCGCGCAAGCTTTTGTCTTTTCTAAAAGAAATCAACCTTTTTAGCAAGTTTTAGAGCTTTGTCTTTTAATCTTCCCATCATGATTTGGTATCAATAGGTTGATTTGTATTATATTTGTTGTTCTTCTTTCATTATGAATATTCATTTTCACATTTTCATTGTATTATCGTTCATCTATCACAATTTTTTTCTTTTTAAAAGCAGTCCTGACCATTACCTTTTAACTCATTTTCATGACTTTCTCGCCACGATATGACCTTTGTTGTCGATGTGGCGTTAAGCACCAATAAATAAATAAATAAGGACCACAGCAATCCAAGCAACTACAGACCAATAGCACTCACTAGTTGCCTCTGTAAAACCATGGAAAGGATGATCAATGATCGGCTTGTTTGGTTTCTGGAATCGAACAATCTGCTGGCAGATGTTCAGTGTGGTTTCAGAAACCAGAGAAGTACGGTTGATCATTTGGTTCGTCTGGAAACGTTTATTAGAAATGCCTTTGCCAGAAAAGAACACGTGGTCGCAGTGTTCTTTGACCTGGAGAAGGCATATGACACTACGTGGACGTATGGGATTTTAAAAGACCTTTTCAACATGGGGTTGAGAGGAAGAATGCCACTTTTTATTGAAAATTTCTTAACGGACCGCAATTTCCAGGTTCGTCTTGGGTCAACATTATCTGGCCCTCACGACCAGGAATTGGGGGTTCCTCAGGGTAGTATTCTATCTGTTACCCTTTTTTCAATAAAAATCAATAGCATTGTTACAGCTATTGAGCAAAATGTTGCCTCTTCATTATATGTGGCTGATTTTTTAATCTGTTACAGTGGCAAGAAAATGCCTGCTATAGAGCGGAAACTTCAGCTGTCTTTGAATAAGGTTCAGCGATGGGCTACTGAAAACGGTTTTAAGTTTTCTCAAAGTAAGACAAATTGTGTTCATTTCTGCAAACTCCGGAAACACCATCTATATCCGGAGTTACTCTTGGATGGAACTCGAATTAAAGTTGTAAAAGAAGTAAAATTCCTTGGCTTACTGTTTGATGAGAAACTAACTTTTAGGTCTCACCTCAAACAGCTAAGAATTAAATGTAAAAAGGCACTTAATCTACTTAAAGTTGCCGGCAGCACTGTTTGGGGTGGTGACCAAAGAACTCTACTCCATCTGTATAGAGCTCTTGTACGTTCAAAGTTGGATTATGGTTGTGTGGTTTACGGTTCAGCTAGGAAATCCTATCTGAAACCTCTTGATGCCATTCATCATAGTGGTATCAGAATTAGCCTTGGTGCATTTCGTACGTCACCTATAGATTCTCTGCTTGTTGAAGCAGGCGAGCCTTCTCTTGAGAAGCGTCGCATCAAATTATCTTTGCAATATGTTTCAAAATTATCTGCTAATCCTTCAAATCCTGCTCATTCTTGTGTTTTTCAACCTCAAAATAAAGTTCTTTTTTATAAAAATCCGAAACAGATTCCTCCTTTGGGACTCAAAATCAAACTCCACATGGAGGCTGCTGGTGTTGCTTCTGATTCTGTGGCAGAGAACCGTAAACCAAATATACCCCCTTGGGAACTGTCAAAACCCAAGATAATTTTGGATTTAGCCTCTACTAAAAAGGCAGAAACTAACTCTTTGCATTTTAAACAACGCTATGCTGAAATTAAATCCCACTTTACAGCATATACAAAGTTCTATACAGATGGCTCCAAGGATAATGATAAGGTATCGTCTGCAGTAGTTAGTGGAAATCAGACCACCTCAATCAGGATACCTGATAATAGTTCCATCTTTACAGCTGAAGTGAAAGCTATTGCCCTAGCACTTGACAAGATTGCAGATGGAGAAGAACGTAAGTCCATTATCTTCTCAGATTCTCTTTCTTGTTTGCAGGCTCTTCTCAACCCCAGGTTGAAGAACCCTCTAATTCTGTCACTCCGTGAACGTCTTACAAGACTGAAGTCTGACCAATATGATATCGTGTTTTGCTGGTTACCTGGGCATGTTGGTATTGTTGGTAACACTAATGCCGACAGTGCAGCAAAGCAAGCTCTTAATAAGCCAATCACTGGTTTTTCTACTCCACACAGTGATCACAAACCTCTCATTTCTAAATATATTAGATCTTTGTGGCAGTCGGAATGGGATGGGGCCACTAACAACAAGCTCCACCGTTTCAGACCAATTGTATCCGATTACTATCCCCTTTCTCGTCTTTGTCGAAAAGATCATGTTATTCTCACACGATGTCATATTGGTCATACCAGATTCACCCACAGCTTTTTATTAGAGGGAACGTTGCGACCTGAATGTGTTCCCTGCCAGCAGGTACTGACAGTGGAACACATTCTTTTAAATTGCATAGATTTTAATAATGTTAGGCGGCAGTATTTCACCGTGGGGTCTCTTAGAGACCTCTTTTATTCAACTTGTCCGCACAAAATTGTATCTTTTCTGAAAGAAATCAACCTTTTTAACTGTTTTTAAATCTAGTTTTTATACTTTCAATCATGATTTAACATCAACAGGTTGATTCTTATTGTATGTATTGTTAAACTATTGTTGTTTTTATCATTTCATTTTCATAGTTCATCGTTCATCTACCTTTTTTAAATCCAGACTTTACAATGTTTTTGTTTAGTTTCATATACATGACTGTCTCGCCACGATATAGCCTTTGCTGCTGATGTGGCGTAAAGCACCAATAAATAAATAAATTTCTGTTAGAGGGTAATATGCGACCAGAATGTGTTCCATGTCAGCAGGTGTTGTCAGTGGAGCACATTCTCTTAAATTGTACTGATTTTAATCTTGTTAGAGGGCAGTACTTCACAGGTGGATCCCTTAGAGATTTATTTTACAATACGAGCCCACACAAAATTGTATCATTTTTGAAAGTAATCAACCTTTCTAACAAATTTTAAAATTGTTTGTATTCTTTTAATCTAGACTCGTCAAGCTCAGTTCATCAGGTTGATTTAGAAGTAGACATTTTTCACTTATCTCATTGCTCATTGTTATTTAAATTATTCTTGTCTTTGACATGTCTTTGTGATTATCCTTTATTTTTATTCAATCTTTTACTTCATAATATTGACGTTTTACGTTTCTCAGATTTCTCGCCACGATATAGCCTTAGCTGCTGATGTGGCGTTAAGCACCAATAAATAAGTAAATATTCAAATCTGTACTAAAATTCCAAGTTTAATTGGGAACTCAAAACACGAGCAAGCTTTCACCCTCATCACTGGCTGCATTTGGTAGTACACATATTTCCTTACATTTTCCTTACATTTCTGTTTATTCATCCAAACTGTGTTTTATCCTTTATTTATTGAGACTAGACACTGTGAAGAGTCAAGCATCGCTTCGATATCGTCCATGTTTTTTTGTGCAACCCGAGTTGCTGCCCGAAAAGAATATTGATGCGGAAATGATAACTCCTAGTAAAATTACCGCGTAATGATCATAATCGACCTCCTCTAACCGAATGCGATTACAAGTGTGTCTGTTTCTGCATCGATCTTTGTTCAGGTGCAACTTCGGGTTATTAGTGTTATGCTGTCTCAGCCTGAACCCCCATTTTCCAGAGGACGAGGTAATTTAACAATTACCTTCATATTCTGTGTAACATTACCTATCAGGAAAATTTCCCCCTTTGATTTTTTTATTTTTTATATCACGTCTTGACATATTTTATTCTCATTTCGGTAATTACCCATTCGTAATATTACACGTAGGCAACTCATTAACCAAGTATTCATCTTGTCATTGTTGCGAAATTAAAATCATATGCGAAGTATATCACTCAGTTCTCTACCCTGTTTAAAAAAAAACTATTTTATATCTTCCACGTCTTAACGTGTTGTAATTCTCTAGAAACCGTCAATTTGTTCTGCCCCGTATTTTGCTCCGGTCAGATTCAGTTACATGTATTATAATATAAAAATAAAATTAACATGTGCTCTCACATTTCGTCATTTATTATCACGTAACTACTACATCCCATATCATTATTCTACAGAATTTCATCTTAGCCATTCATCAAGGTTCTATTATCTTGATATAATCTTTGATCAAAATGTTTATAACATATATTTTGATTTATTCAAGTTTGAAGCGAGTGCCATTTCAGATTTTCTCCGTGTTTACAGTTTGGAATCGGGTTTTCCAACTCGTCATATGAGATGTAGGTGCTACAATTCCATTGGCTGGCCTTCTACTATAAATACCGAGACTTCTGCTCCGTACGGGACCCACCAAAATAAGTCACAGTTTGTTTTGCTACATTTCATTTTCTCCGACACTGTGCAAGGAGGGGGGGGGGGGGGTTGAATTAGAAGAGAATGATAAATATGACTGCGGTGAGTCGTTTAATTATGATTATGTAGTAATGTTCGTATTCAATAGGCTAGAAAGTTAAGCGGATGGGCCCTGCCTCATCAATTATCTAAGTTTTTAACCCATTTTGCAATAAACTACATTTGAACGTTAACTCCATAAATTGTATAACTTAAGCATAAAAATGGAACAGTATTCATTTTAATCCTTGAAATGAAAAGCAGACGACACTCCTAAACAAAATTCTTGAATAACTAATTTTTTCATTTTTGTTTGTGTCAAACACATAGGTTATGAATCCTCGTTGAGCCGAGCTCGTTCCAAAGAGGGGTCATAACCTACGTTTTTAACACAAAAACGAAAAAAAATAATGAAAATTAATTGGCGATTTTTGTGCATATCGCCAGCTGGCCGATTTTGGCCGTTACTTAGGGTAAAGGGTTAATTTTACAGATTTACATTTACATTCTCCAAAGACAAGAAATCTTAACTGTTAGAGCTTCTTCATTTTATCTAGGATATTTCTTCTCAGTTATAACCCGAAATGGTAACAGGGCCTTTTTCATGGAGAAATTTCTCCCTCACATTGTGATGGAGAAAATTAAGGGATATCACTTGTCACAGCGATCGTTTGTATACCTGATATAACTAACCCTTCCGTTCAAACTTAGCAAGACAAGTTAAAGGAATATAGGCCTGCCCTTATTCTATCAATACAGGAGAAATCTTCTCCCACAGGTTATTTCTCCCTCAGTTGAGGCCTGCTGGAGAATATTCTCCCATATTGGTAGTCATTACCCTATGTAACAGTGTGTCCGAAAATAGTTGTCCCCTATTAGCTGTATTATCTCTTATGTAAATTTGGTCATTCTTATTATATTCAGGTGAGTTCTCCCCATCTCTTTCAGTTGAAGACTCACCTTTACACAGTACTGACAGAGTTTCCCCCATATAGGAGATATTGAAGCCTGAGGATGGAATTTCTCCAATAATCCTATCACCCATATGGTAGAAACATAACCCAACTGTGGTTATGTTGCTCCTTTATTTGTGAAAATTTGTCTTGCCACATCCTGTAGTTTGTACAAGTCGAATGGCATTCTATCATTCATTTGTAACCAGATATTATTTATCAACTGTGTTCAAGATAAACAAAATAGCTTAAAGTAATTTATCATTAATACAAATAAGTTAATTTTTAGCTCACCTTTGGCGAAGCCAAATTTGAGCTTATGCCATGGTCCTAGGGGGGTTTGATCGTCCCCTACTAGGCGGGTCCTCAGGTGGCGGATAGAGGACGGCCTGCTCAATTGGGCAGGTTTGCTAATTTTTAATTGGCAGGTTTGCTCAATTGAGCTGGTTCGCTGCGAAATACACGAATACGCAGCCCCGGACCAAAATGATCAACCCTGCTAATACCATCTGGCAGGCACCTTGTTCTCCCGTGAGGTGCATCCCGAAGGCCCCGGAAGAAGGAATCCTGGCAGTTGAGGACTCGGGCCCCGGTTAGGGCAGTCTCCAAGGATGGGGATCAGGTCGTAAACTCTGTTTGGCCCTGGTCTCCATTTTTCAGATAATGTCCAAGATACTGCTTTGGCCCCAATTTCGGGAGTAGAAGGATGGTCGGATGGCCCGTTCTGGCCAGTCGGGAGCCCCCACCCCAAAAAGTACTGGGTGTCACGTCGGGGGGCATTTGGTGGTCATTCAATCAGTCACCTCTTTTAATTACACACTATTATTGCCATTGTGTACTGTTTTTAAGTGCTACTTTTTTAACACTACATAATTTTGCTGCACTGTCTGCTTCAGTTTTACATGGTAACTTTAATTGCAGTGTTTTGTATAGTGATTGGTTGGATGATTGCCATCTGAAGACCTGGCACTTCCATCACGGGTCAATCAGCCAGTGGCATACTTCGGTATCAACACTGGCTGAGTATACTGCCCCATACCAGGTATGTGGGAATACCGGCAACCCGGTGGGTTCACTGCGAAGCAGTAACCCTACCCCTTGTTGGACTCCGCGGTGGGTGGGAGCCGGGGCAATGAATCCTTAAATCTATAAATATGGCAACCAAAAACAAAACTAAACGACACTATGAACCATCAAACAATTCAAACTCTTCTGACTCTGACACTGAATATGATTCGTCGAAAACTTCTGCTCAGAAACATTGGCCAAAATTTATTTTTATTCAACCGAAAAAAGAAAACAAAGTAATAAATTTCAACCCCTTTGCTTTAGAGAGGGCTATTAAAGGAATCCTAGGGGGGTTTGATCATCCCCTACTAGGCGGGTCCTCAGGTGGCGGATAGAGGAAGCCCTGCTCAATTGGGCAGGTTTGCTAATTTCTAATTGGCAGGTTTGCTCAATTGGGTTGGTTCGCTGCGAAATACATAAATACGCAGCCCCGGACCAAAATGATCAATCCTGCTAATACCATCTGGCAGGCACCTTGTTCTCCCGTGAGGTGCGTTCCGAAGGCCCCGGAAGAAGGAATCCTGGCAGTTGAGGACTCGTAGCCCCGGTTAGGGCAGTCTCCGTGATGGAGCCCTGGTCTCCATTTCGGAGATAATCTTGTTCAACACACTGCTTTGGCCCCAATTTCGGGAGTAGAAGGATGGTCGGATGGTCCGTTCTGGCCAATCGGGAGCCCTCACCCCAAAAAGTACTGGGTGTCACGTCGGGGGGCATTTGGTGACCATTCATTCAATCATTTCTTTTATTCACATAACATAATTGCCATTGTGTACTGTTTTTAAACACTTTATATTTTAATAGCCACTTAGTTTTGCTGCACTGTCTGTTTCGGTTATGCATGGCAACCTTTTATTACGGTGTTTTATACAGTGATTGATTGGATGGCCACCATCTGAAGACCTGGCACTTCCACACACGGGCCAATCAGCCAGTGGCATACTTCGGTATCAACACTGGCTGAGTATACTGCCCCATACCAGGTATGTGGGAATACCGGCAACCCGGTGGGTTCACTGCATGGCAGTAACCCTACCCCTTGTTGGACTCCGTGGTGGGTGGGAGCCGGGGCAGTGAACAACATAAAACTCAAACATGGATACAACCAACAAAAAACAAAAACGAGGTCGGGAATTACTATCCACTGACTCTGATTCAGATTTGGATTCTTCACCAATAGCATCAAAGACTTGGCCAAAATTTATAATAGTATATGCTGCTGATGAAAATAAAAGAATAACTGATATTAATCCATTCCTATTAGAAAAAACCATCAAAGGAATAGCTGGCACAGTAAAAGACGTCAGGAAACTCAGATCTGGCGCTTTACTCATAGAATGTATAAGGGAAGCACAGGCCATCAATTTACTAAAGATGGAAAAATTGGCAGATATTGAGGTAAATACGTTCCCTCATAAGACACTAAACAGCAGCCGAGGTGTAATAAGAACCAGGGAACTATCTGGCATTGATGTCTTAGAGATAAAAAAGGAATTAAGCCCACAATATGTAACAGATGTGAAAAATATTCAAATTAAAAAGGATGGCACAACAATCAAAACAAATACCTATATTTTGACATTTAACTCTACTCACCCACCAAAATCTATTAAAGTCGGTTATATGAACGTCAAAGTGGATTTATTTATACCGAATCCACTGCGATGTTTCAAGTGCCAGAAATATGGCCATGGGCAAAATAACTGCAGGGGTCAATCGATATGTTACAGATGCGGTCTACAACATCAGGACCCATGCACCAATCCTATCAAGTGTGTCAACTGCCAGGGCAATCATATGTCATCATCCAAAGATTGCCCTGTTTGGAGGAGGGAAAAAGCTATTCAGAAAGTAAAGTGCGAAAAAGATATCAGTTTCAAAGAGGCTAGGGAACTCGTGACATCAATGCCAGGTATGAGTGCATCATCACCATCATATGCTACAATAGTATCCTCAAAATTACCTACACAATCAGTTGAATGCCAGACTCAGTATACATGGCTCAAAGGACCTATTCCATCTTTAGTGAATGCCTTTACAATACAACAATCAGAATCACAGTCCACACAAACCAATTCAGCCGAACAAACAATAGATAAAATACCAAAAAACGGTAAAACAAAAGACCAAACCAAAGATGTACCTTCTACACCACAACGTAAAGAAGACAAACCTAAACCAGAAAAGTATCATAACCCAACCCTAGGGGGGTTTGATCATCCCCTACTAGGCGGGTCCTCAGGTGGCGGATAGAGGACGGCCTGCTCAATTGGGCAGGTTTGCTAATTTCTAATTGGCAGGTTTGCACAATTGAGTTGGTTCGCTGCGAAATACATAAATACGCAGCCCCGGACCAAAATGATCAATCCTGCTAATACCATCTGGCAGGCACCTTGTTCTCCCGTGAGGTGCATTCCGAAGGCCCCGGAAGAAGGAATCCTGACAGTTGAGGACTCGTGGCCTCGGTTAGGGCAGTCTCCGGGATGGAGCCCTGGTCTCCATTTCGGAGATAATCTTGTTCAACACACTGCTTTGGCCCCAATTTCGGGAGTAGAAGGAAGGTCGGATGGTCCGTTCTGGCCAATCGGGAGCCCCCACCCCAAAAAGTACTGGGTGTCACGTCGGGGGGCATTTGGTGGCCATTCAGTCAATCATTTCTTTTATTCACATAACATAATTGCCATTGTGTACTGTTTTTAAACACTTTATATTTTAATAGCCACTTAATTTTGCTGCACTGTCTGTTCCGGTTATGCATGGTAACCTTTTATTTCGGTGGTTTATACAGTGATTGATTGGATGGCCGCCATCTGAAGACCTGGCACTTCCACACACGGGCCAATCAGCCAGTGGCATACTTCGGTATCAACACTGGCTGAGTATACTGCCCCATACCAGGTATGTGGGAATACCGGCAACCCGGTGGGTTCACTGCATGGCAGTAACCCTACCCCTTGTTGGACTCCGTGGTGGGTGGGAGCCGGGGCAGTGAATCATTAATAACTTAAATATGGCTACAACAACCAAAAAACACAAACTAGAGTACGATTTGAAATTTACAGACTCTGATTCTGACTCCGATCTTGAAAAAGAACAAATTATTGTGAACAACTGGCCAAAATTTGTTATAATTTATGCAAATAATGAAGATAAAAGAGCATCAGATATTAACCCCTTTGCATTGGAAAAGGCCATCAAAGGAATAGCTGGAGATGTTAAAAATGTGAAAAAACTTCGATCAGGGGCAATACTTATAGAATGTAGAAGAGAAATGCAAGCAATCAATTTGCTAAAGATGGACAAACTCGTCAATATGGAGGTCAACGTCTTTGCTCACAAAACTCTAAACAGTTGCAAAGGCGTAGTACGTACAAGAGAACTGTCAGGCATTGACGAGCTAGAAATTGAAAAAGAACTAAAATCTCAAGGTGTTACTGCAGTTAAAAGGATAGTGATTAAAAAAGATGGAAAACCTGTACCAACTAACACGTATATTTTAACTTTTAATTCGTCTCAACCACCAAAGGCACTAAAAATAGGATACATGAGCGTCGGAGTGGATTTATTTATACCAAATCCACTTCGATGTTTCAAATGTCAGAAGTATGGACATGGCCAGAATACCTGTAGAGGAAAACAAATCTGTTTTAAA
This sequence comes from Pictodentalium vernedei, assembly GCA_031216915.1. NCBI lineage: Eukaryota > Metazoa > Mollusca > Scaphopoda > Dentaliida > Dentaliidae > Pictodentalium > Pictodentalium vernedei. The sequence continues at coordinate 406,377,944 of CM062291.1, forward strand.
TGTGGCGAGGAACATCTAGGCCAGTGCAGTAATGCCATCAAATGTTGTAACTGCCAGGTCAATCATGTAGCTGCATCCAAGGATTGCCCTGTTTGGAGGAAAGAAAAAGAAATACAGAAAATTAAATGTGAGCGACAAATCAGTTTCAAAGAGGCCAGAGAAATAGTTTCATCAATGCCTGGCATGAATTTATCAATACCATCATATGCAAAAAAATTATGTCAAAAATTGCCAACAACGTCAGTGGAATGCCAAACCCAATACACCTGGCTTAAAGGTACTATTCCATCTTTAGTACAGAGTTTCACAATAGATCAAATCGAGACACAGTCAACACAAACAAATAATGCAACGCAAACAACAGAGAAGTTAAAAACAAAACTTGAACAGAAAAAAGAACAAAATCCCAAACCAGAGCCAACAACTTCAAAAACAACAGAAGATAAAACAGAACAAAAATCAGGAAACAATACATCTAAACCTGTTCAAAATAAGGAACATGCCACGAATTCAGAGCATAAAAATGAGCAAAACAAAACAAAGTCTAAACCAGAACAAAGATCACAACAGCACAATATGAGTCAGAGTCAAATTAAAAAGTTAGAAAAAGAGGAAAAGAAAAAAGAAAAAGTGAAACAAAAACAATTATCGGACAGATTACCTAAGGTTCTTCAAAACCCTGTTGTTCGCAACAGGTTTGAAGGTCTTGAGGATATGGAGGTTGGTGATTGTATCGATGATACATTCGAACAATTACGTCCGACTTCTTCAAAGAATAGATCCCCGAGGAAAAATTCACCAAAGAATATTACAGGGGCTATTTCGCCCATACGTCCACCCTCTAAATCTCCCTCGAAATATGGCTAATACAAACAAACATAACATAATACAGTGGAATTGTCGAGGTTTTAGAGCCAATTTTAATGAACTGGGTCTTCTCAGCCAAAAATATAAACCTGCTGCTTTTTGCCTGCAGGAAACTCTTTTAAAGAAACCCGAGGCTCAAGGTCATTCAACCTTTAAGCATTATACATCGTATAATGCCTGGGCAGATGCTGATGATCTTCATATTCGTGGAACGAGTATCCTGGTTAGGAACGACATCATTCACAGTTCCGTACCACTACAGACAAATTTACAGGCTGTGGCGGTACGCCTAACTTTGGACAAAACAATTACACTTTGTTCCATTTACGTTTCACCAAGTAAAGCCTTACAACTGAATGACCTTGAGCTGCTGGTCCGACAACTCCCAACCCCATACATTTTGTTGGGCGATTTTAACGCACATAGCCCCCTTTGGGGTAATTCCTGCAGTCAAGAAGATGCAAAAGCTAAAACTGTAGAAGAGTTCATTACAAAATATGACTTGTGCTTGTTCAATGATGGTTCAGATACTTACCTGCACCCCGCATCTGGTTCTTACACTTCAATTGATTTAACAATTGCATGCCCTTCTGTCTTCCTTGATTTTTCATGGAAGACAGAAGATGACTTGTGCGGGAGTGACCACTTTCCGATTGTGTTGGAGAGTGTAGTTCCGGCGGATGATGAGAGGGTGCCCCAATGGAACTTTAAAAAGGCTGACTGAGACACTTTCTCATCGCTTTGTTCTGAACGCCTCACACGGGAGAAATTTCAGGACAGTACTGACCAGATTGAACACTTCACCACAGAGTTGATTGACATTGCAAGCCAAGTCATACCTAAAACCTCGGCAAATCCAAAACGTTTCACTAAACCATGGTTTGATACTGAGTGCAAACAGGCTATAAAAGATCGCAAGAAATTTGAGAGGGAATTTAATAAGTCACCAACTACACAAAATTTGGATAGATTACGTATAAATCGGGCAAAAACAAGACGACTTTTAAAACATAAAAAGAAAAGTTCATGGGAAACTTACGTTTCGAAACTAAATCAAAACACCCCCATCACTAAAATTTGGAAAATGATTAAAAAAATTAAAGGAAAAGAAACACAATCAGCTGTACAACACCTAAAAGATAACAACACACTCATAACATCAAAACAGGAAATTTCAAACAAGTTGGCCTCTACATTTTCTAAACATTCGTCGTCTGAAAATAGTAACCCAGAGTTCCTCAAACTTAAAAAACAACAAGAAAAACAAAAGATTAAATTTACATCCAATAACTTAGAGGACTACAACGAACCTTTCTCTATGGAAGAGTTAAGTAACTCTTTGCATAGAGCAAAGGATTCTGCCACTGGACCTGATCAAATACACTATCAACTTTTAAAACATCTGCCTCAAACTTCACTTGCACTTTTATTATCTATTTTTAATGACATTTGGGTGACTGGCCAGTTTCCACCTTCCTGGCGAAACGCTACTATAATTCCTATTCCTAAGCCTGATAAAGATCACAGCAACCCAAGCAATTATAGGCCTATTGCCTTAACAAGTTGCCTGTGTAAAACCATGGAGAGGATGATCAATGATCGACTTGTCTGGTTTCTGGAATCGAACAGTCTGCTTGCAGGTGTTCAGTGTGGTTTCAGAAACCAGAGAAGTACTGTGGATCATTTGGTCAGATTAGAAACGTTTATAAGAAATGCCTTTGCTAGAAAAGAACATGTGGTCGCCATCTTCTTTGACCTGGAAAAGGCATATGACACAACGTGGACGTATGGGATTTTAAAAGATCTTTTTAACATGGGGTTGAGGGGGGTATGCCTCTTTTTATTGAAAACTTTTTGAGGGACCGCCAATTTCAGGTTCGTGTTGGGTCAACGTTATCTGATCCTCATGGGCAGGAGTTGGGGGTTCCTCAAGGAAGTATTTTATCTGTTACCCTTTTTTCAGTGAAAATCAATAGTATTATTGATGCAATTGAAAATATGGTTGACTCTTCATTGTATGTAGATGACTTTTTAATCTGCTATAGCAGCAAAAAAATGAATGCTATAGAGCGCAAACTTCAGCTGTGTTTGAATAGAATCCAGAAATGGGCTACAGAAAATGGCTTCAAATTCTCTAAAACGAAAACTAATTGCGTTCATTTCTGTAAGCTCCGGAAACACCACCTTGATCCGGAATTGAAAATAGACGGGAGTCGAATTAATGTTGTTAAAGAAGTGAAATTCTTGGGTTTGTTGTTTGACAGCAAACTGAATTTCACTTCTCATATAAAACAACTAAAGGTAAAGTGTAAAAGGGCACTGAACCTTTTGAAAGTAGTTGGTAGCTCTGATTGGGGTGCTGACCAAAAAACATTACTCCATCTGTATAGATCACTTGTCAGATCAAAATTAGATTACGGCTGTGTGGTTTACGGTTCAGCAAGAAAGTCATATCTCAAACCTCTTGATGCCATTCATAATAGTGGTATAAGAATCAGCCTTGGTGCTTTTCGAACATCACTAATAGATTCAATGCTTGTTGAGGCAGAGGAGCCTTCTCTTGGGAAGCGCAGAATTAAACTTTCACTCCAATATGTTTCAAAACTTCTTTCTAATCCGTCCAACCCTGCATACAATTGTGTCTCAGAACCTCAAAATACTGATTTTTTTAACCGTCATCAGAAACATATCCCTCCATTGGGAATTAGAATAAAACCTCATATGGAGTCTGCCAATATTGAACCAGTTACAATAAAAGAGAACCGTGAACCACAAACTCCTCCTTGGCATCTTAAAAAGCCAACAGTTATTTTGGACTTAGCATCTACTAAAAAGTCTGAAACAAATTCTCTGCAGTTTAAGCAGAAATATGCTGAAATTAAGTCCAAGTACAGTACATATACAAGGATCTATACAGACGGATCAAAAGATGGTGACAAAGTAGCATCAGCTGCTGTCACTGATGATCATGTCACTTCAATCAGAATACCGAATCAAAGTTCTATCTTCACAGCTGAAGTTAAAGCTTTATTTATTTATTTATTGGTGCTTAACGCCACATCAGCAGCTAAGGCTATATCGTGGCGAGAAAACATTAAAAGAAAAACATGGCAGAAACGAAATTCAAAGATGAGTAAAACCAACTATAATAAAAATGATACTCAATGTAATATGAACAGTGGCGCATGAAGAAACAAGAAATATGAATAATTCACAAATCAACCTGGTGAATTTAAGTCGTAAAGACTTTAGTTTAAGATGATAAAAACAATTTTAAAATTTACTAAAAAGGTTGATTGTTTTCAAAAATGAGAGAATTTTATTCGGGCTCGTACAATAAAACAGATCTCTCAGAGATCCTACAGAAAAGTACTGCCCTCTGACATGATTAAAATCTGTACAATGTAAAAGAATATGTTCCACTGACAACACCTGCTGGCAGGGAACACACTCTGGTCGCACAGAACCCTCCAACAAAAAGGAATGTGTTAGTCGTGTATGACCAATATGGCACCGCGTCAGAATAACATGATCTTTTCTACAAAGGTTACTGGATGGGTAGTGATCAGAAATAGTTGGTCGGAAGCAATGGAGCTTGTTATTTGTCGCCCCATCCCATTCCGCCTGCCACATAGATTTGATGTAACTACTAATATGAGGCTTAAAATCACTGTAAGGGATGTTAAAATCAGTGAGAGGTTTGGATAAAGCCTGTTTTGCTGCACTGTCTGCTTTGGTGTTACCAGCGATACCTACATGTCCGGGTAACCAGCAAAACACGATATCATATTGGTCAGACATGAGAGTTGTTAACTTCTCACGAAGTTCCAAAATGAGAGGGTTCTTCAACTTGGGGTTGAGCAAAGCAAGCAAAGAGGAAAGAGAGTCAGAAAAAATAATCGACTTCTTTTCCTGTACATTTTCAATATGTTCGAGTGCGAGTTGTAAAGCTTTAACTTCAGCTGTGAAGATAGAACTTTGATTCGGTATTCTGATTGAAGTGACATGATCATCAGTGACAACAGCTGATGCTACTTTGTCACCATCTTTTGATCCGTCTGTATAGATCCTTGTATATGTACTGTACTTGGACTTAATTTCAGCATATTTCTGCTTAAACTGCAGAGAATTTGTTTCAGACTTTTTAGTAGATGCTAAGTCCAAAATAACTGTTGGCTTTTTAAGATGCCAAGGAGGAGTTTGTGGTTCACGGTTCTCTTTTATTGTAACCGGTTCAATATTGGCAGACTCCATATGAGGTTTTATTCTAATTCCCAATGGAGGGATATGTTTCTGATGACGGTTAAAAAAAACAGTATTTTGAGGTTCTGAGACACAATTGTATGCAGGGTTGGACGGATTAGAAAGAAGTTTTGAAACATATTGGAGTGAAAGTTTAATTCTGCGCTTCCCAAGAGAAGGCTCCTCTGCCTCAACAAGCATTGAATCTATCGGTGATGTTCGAAAAGCACCAAGGCTGATTCTTATACCACTATTATGAATGGCATCAAGAGGTTTGAGATATGACTTTCTTGCTGAACCGTAAACCACACAGCCGTAATCTAATTTTGATCTGACAAGTGATCTATACAGATGGAGTAATGTTTTTTGGTCAGCACCCCAATCAGTGCTACCAACTACTTTCAAAAGGTTCAGTGCCCTTTTACACTTTATCTTTAGTTGTTTTATATGAGAAGTGAAATTCAGTTTGCTGTCAAACAACAAACCCAAGAATTTCACTTCTTTAACAACATTAATTCGACTCCCGTCTATTTTCAATTCCGGATCAAGGTGGTGTTTCCGGAGCTTACAGAAATGAACGCAATTAGTTTTCGTTTTAGAGAATTTGAAGCCATTTTCTGTAGCCCATTTCTGGATTCTATTCAAACACAGCTGAAGTTTGCGCTCTATAGCATTCATTTTTTTGCTGCTATAGCAGATTAAAAAGTCATCTACATACAATGAAGAGTCAACCATATTTTCAATTGCACCAATAATACTATTGATTTTCACTGAAAAAAGGGTAACAGATAAAATACTTCCTTGAGGAACCCCCAACTCCTGCCCATGAGGATCAGATAACGTTGACCCAACACGGACCTGAAATTGGCGGTCCCTCAAAAAGTTTTCAATAAAAAGAGGCATACGCCCCCTCAACCCCATGTTAAAAAGATCTTTTAAAATCCCATACGTCCACGTTGTGTCATATGCCTTTTCCAGGTCAAAGAAGATGGCGACCACATGTTCTTTTCTAGCAAAGGCATTTCTTATAAACGTTTCTAATCTGACCAAATGATCCACAGTACTTCTCTGGTTTCTGAAACCACACTGAACATCTGCAAGCAGATTGTTCGATTCCAGAAACCAGACAAGTCGATCATTGATCATCCTCTCCATGGTTTTACACAGACAACTTGTTAAGGCAATAGGCCTATAATTGCTTGGGTTGCTGTGATCTTTATCAGGCTTAGGAATAGGAATTATAGTAGCGTTTCGCCAGGAAGGTGGAAACTGGCCAGTCACCCAAATGTCATTAAAAATAGATAATAAAAGTGCAAGTGAAGTTTGAGGCAGATGTTTTAAAAGTTGATAGTGTATTTGATCAGGTCCAGTGGCAGAATCCTTTGCTCTATGCAAAGAGTTACTTAACTCTTCCAATAGAGAAAGGTTCGTTGTAGTCCTCTAAGTTATTGGATGTAAATTTAATCTTTTGTTTTTCTTGTTGTTTTTTAAGTTTGAGGAACTCTGGGTTACTATTTTCAGACGACGAATGTTTAGAAAATGTAGAGGCCAACTTGTTTGAAATTTCCTGTTTTGATGTTATGAGTGTGTTGTTATCTTTTAGGTGTTGTACAGCTGATTGTGTTTCTTTTCCTTTAATTTTTTTAATCATTTTCCAAATTTTAGTGATGGGGGTGTTTTGATTTAGTTTCGAAACGTAAATTTCCCATGAACTTTTCTTTTTATGTTTTAAAAGTCGTCTTGTTTTTGCCCGATTTGTACGTAATCTATCCAAATTTTGTGTAGTTGGTGACTTATTAAATTCTCTCTCAAATTTCTTGCGATCTTTTATAGCCTGTTTGCACTCAGTATCAAACCATGGTTTAGTGAAACGTTTTGGATTTGCCGAGGTTTTAGGTATGACTTGGCTTGCAATGTCAATCAACTCTGTGGTGAAGTGTTCAATCTGGTCAGTACTGTCCTGAAATTTCTCCCGTGTGAGGCGTTCAGAACAAAGCGATGAGAAAGTGTCCCAGTCAGCCTTTTTAAAGTTCCACTGGGGCACCCTCTCATCATCCGCCGGAACTACACTCTCCAACACAATCGGAAAGTGGTCACTCCCGCACAAGTCATCTTCTGCCTTCCATGAAAAATCAAGGAAGACAGAAGGGCATGCAATTGTTAAATCAATTGAAGTGTAAGAACCAGATGCGGGGTGCAGGTAAGTATCTGAACCATCATTGAACAAGCACAAGTCATATTTTGTAATGAACTCTTCTACAGTTTTACCTTTTGCATCTTCTCGACTGCAGGAATTACCCCAAAGGGGGCTATGTGCGTTAAAATCGCCCAACAAAATGTATGGGGTTGGGAGTTGTCGGACCAGCAGCTCAAGGTCATTCAGTTGTAAGGCTTTACTTGGTGAAACGTAAATAGAACAAAGTGTAACTGTTTTGTCCAAAGTTAGGCGTACCGCCACAGCCTGTAAATTTGTCTGTAGTGGTACAGAACTGTGAATGACGTCGTTCCTAACCAAGACACTCGTTCCACGAATATGAAGATCATGATCATCTGCCCAGGCATTATACGGTGTATAATGCTTAAAGGTTGAATGACCTTGACCATCTGGTTTCTTTAAAAGAGTTTCCTGCAGGCAAAAAGCAGCAGGTTCATATTTTTGGCTGAGAAGGCCCAGTTCATTAAAATTGGCTCTAAAACCTCGGCAATTCCACTGTATGATGTTTTTTTTGTTTGTATTAGCCATATTTCGAGGGAGATTTAGAGGGTGGACGTATGGGCGAAATAGCCCCTGTAATATTCTTTGGTGAATTTTTCCTCGGGGATCTATTCTTTGAAGAAGTCGGACGTAATTGTTCGAATGTATCATCGATACAATCACCTACATCCATATCCTCAAAGCCTTCAAACCTGTTGCGAACAACAGGGTTTTGAAGAACCTTAGGTAATCTGTCCGATAACTGTTTTTGTTTCATCTTTTCTTTTTTCTTTTCTTCTTTGTCTAATTTTCTCATTTGATTCTGACTCTGAGTGTGTTGTTGTGATCTTTGTTCTTGTTGTGATTTTGGCTTTGTTTTGTTTTGTTCCTTTTTCTGCTCTGAATTCGTAGTATGATCCTTATTTTGTACGGGTTTAGGCGAATTGTTTCCTAGTTTTTGTTCTGGTGTTTTTGAAATTGTTTGTTCAGGTTTGGGATTTTGTTCTTTTTCCTGTTCAAAGTTGGCTTTTAATTGCTCTGTTGTTTGCGATGTAGAATTTGTTTTTGTTGATTGTGTGTCTGTTTGGTCTAATGTGAAACCCTGTACTAAAGATGGAATTGTACCTTTAAGCCATGTATATTGAGTTTGGCATTCCACTGACGTTGTTGGTAATTTTTGGATTAATTTTTTAGCGTATGTCGGCGATGATAAATTCATGCCAGGCATTGATGATACTATTTCCCTGGCCTCTTTAAAACTGATCTGTTTTTGACATTTAATTTTTTGGATTTCTTTTTCTTTTTTCCAGACTGGGCAATCTTTTGAGGCAGCTACATGATTGCCTTGGCAGTTACAGCACTTAATGGTATTTGTGCATGGGTCTGGATGTTCTTGACCACATTTAAAACAAATACTTCTCCCTCTACAATTATTCTGGCCGTGACCATACTTCTGACATTTGAAACATCGAAGTGGATTTGGGATGTACAAATCCACTCCGATGTTCATGTATCCTACTTTTAATGACCTTGGTGGTTGGGATGAGTTAAAAGTTAAAATATAAGTGTTTGTTTGAATAATATTGCCATCTCGTTTAATCTCTATTCTTTTAACATCAGTGACCCCCTGTGATTTTAGTTCTTGCTGAATTTCTAGCACATCAATGCCTGACAGTTCTTTTGTTCGTAGCACACCTTTGCAACTATTTAGTGTTTTGTGTGCAAAGGCGTGGACCTCCATGTCAACCAGTTTTTCCATTTTTAACAAATTGATAGCCTGCATTTCTCTTTTGCATTCAATGAGTATCCCACCTGATCGTAACTTTTTAACATTCTTGACCTCCCCAGCTATTCCTTTGATTGCTTTTTCTAATGCAAAGGGGTTAATATTTGATGCCAATTTTCCATCCTCTGCAGCATAAATCATAATAAATTTGGGCCAAGTGTTAATTGACGTATTGCCTATGTCTTGATCTGAGTCAGAATCAGAATCAGTGAACCGAAGTTCGCGCCCGCGTTTTTGTTTTTTGTTTGGTATGTTTGCCATATTTTATTGTAAGTCGTTCATTGCCCCGGCTCTCACCCACCACGGAGTCCAACAAGGGGCAGAGTTACTGCTAAGCAGTGAACCCTTCGAGCTGCCAGTATTCCCACATACTTATACTAGGGCAGTATACTCAGCCAGTGTTGATGCCAAAGCATGCCACTGACTGATTGGCCCGTGTGTGGAAGTGCCAGGTCTTCAGATGGCGGCCGTCCAATCAATCACTGTATAAACCACCGAAATAAAAGGTTGCCATGCATAACCGAAACAGACAGTGCAGCAAAATTAAGTGGCTATTAAAATATAAAGTGTTTAAAAACAGTACACAATGGCAACTATGTTATCTGAATAAAAGAAATGATTGACTGAACGGTCACCAAATGCCCCCCGACGTGACACCCAGTACTTTTTGGGGTGGGGGCTCCCGATTGGCCAGAACGGACCATCCGACCATCCTTCTACTCCCGAAATTGGGGCCAAAGCAGTGTGTTGAACAACATTATCTCCGAAATGGAGACCAGGGCTCCATCCCGGAGACTGCCCTAACCGGGGCTACGAGTCCTCAGCTGCCAGGATTCCTTCTTCCGGGGCCTTCGGAATGCACCTCACGGGAGAACAAGGTGCCTGCCAGATGGTATTAGCAGGATTGATCATTTTGGTCCGGGGCTGCGTATTTATGTATTTCGCAGCGAACCAACTCAATTGAGCAAACCTGCCAATTAAAAATTAGCAAACCCGCCCAATTGAGCAGGCCGTCCTCTATCCGCCACCTGAGGACCCGCCTAGTAGGGGATGATCAAACCCCCCTAGGAGTTAAAGCTTTACAACTCGCACTCGAACATATTGAAAATGTACAGGAAAAGAAGTCGATTATTTTTTCTGACTCTCTTTCCTCTTTGCTTGCTTTGCTCAACCCCAAGTTGAAGAACCCTCTCATTTTGGAACTTCGTGAGAAGTTAACAACTCTCATGTCTGACCAATATGATATCGTGTTTTGCTGGTTACCCGGACATGTAGGTATCGCTGGTAACACCAAAGCGGACAGTGCAGCAAAACAGGCTTTATCCAAACCTCTCACTGATTTTAACATCCCTTACAGTGATTTTAAGCCTCATATTAGTAGTTACATCAAATCTATGTGGCAGGCGGAATGGGATGGGGCGACAAATAACAAGCTCCATTGCTTCCGACCAACTATTTCTGATCACTACCCATCCAGTAACCTTTGTAGAAAAGATCATGTTATTCTGACGCGGTGTCATATTGGTCATACACGACTAACACATTCCTTTTTGTTGGAGGGTTCTGTGCGACCAGAGTGTGTTCCCTGCCAGCAGGTGTTGTCAGTGGAACATATTCTTTTACATTGTACAGATTTTAATCATGTCAGAGGGCAGTACTTTTCTGTAGGATCTCTGAGAGATCTGTTTTATTGTACGAGCCCGAATAAAATTCTCTCATTTTTGAAAACAATCAACCTTTTTAGTAAATTTTAAAATTGTTTTTATCATCTTAAACTAAAGTCTTTAAGACTTAAATTCACCAGGTTGATTTGTGAATTATTCATATTTCTTGTTTCTTCATGCGCCACTGTTCATATTACATCGAGTATCATTTTTATTATAGTTGGTTTTTACTCATCTTTGAATTTCGTTTCTGCCATGTTTTTCTTTTAATGTTTTCTCGCCACGATATAGCCTTAGCTGCTGATGTGGCGTTAAGCACCAATAAATAAATAAATAAATTCTAACCGAATGCGATTACAAGTGTGTCTGTTTCTGCATCGATCTTTGTTCAGGTGCAACTTCGGGTTATTAGTGTTATGCTGTCTCAGCCTGAACCCCCATTTTCCAGAGGACGAGGTAATTTAACAATTACCTTCATATTCTGTGTAACATTACCTATCAGGAAAATTTCCCCCTTTGATTTTTTTATTTTTTATATCACGTCTTGACATATTTTATTCTCATTTCGGTAATTACCCATTCGTAATATTACACGTAGGCAACTCATTAACCAAGTATTCATCTTGTCATTGTTGCGAAATTAAAATCATATGCGAAGTATATCACTCAGTTCTCTACCCTGTTTAAAAAAAAACTATTTTATATCTTCCACGTCTTAACGTGTTGTAATTCTCTAGAAACCGTCAATTTGTTCTGCCCCGTATTTTGCTCCGGTCAGATTCAGTTACATGTATTATAATATAAAAATAAAATTAACATGTGCTCTCACATTTCGTCATTTATTATCACGTAACTACTACATCCCATATCATTATTCTACAGAATTTCATCTTAGCCATTCATCAAGGTTCTATTATCTTGATATAATCTTTGATCAAAATGTTTATAACATATATTTTGATTTATTCAAGTTTGAAGCGAGTGCCATTTCAGATTTTCTCCGTGTTTACAGTTTGGAATCGGGTTTTCCAACTCGTCATATGAGAAGTAGGTGCTACAATTCCATTGGCTGGCCTTCTACTATAAATACCGAGACTTCTGCTCCGTACGGGACCCACCAAAATAAGTCACAGTTTGTTTTGCTACATTTCATTTTCTCCGACACTGTGCATGGAGGGGGGGGGGGGGGTTGAATTAGAAGAGAATGATAAATATGACTGCGGTGAGTCGTTTAATTATGATTATGTAGTAATGTTCGTATTCAATAGGCTAGAAAGTTAAGCGGATGGGCCCTGCCTCATCAATTATCTAAGTTTTTAACCCATTTTGCAATAAACTACATTTGAACGTTAACTCCATAAATTGTATAACTTAAGCATAAAAATGGAACAGTATTCATTTTAATCCTTGAAATGAAAAGCAGACGACACTCCTAAACAAAATTCTTGAATAACTAATTTTTTCATTTTTGTTTGTGTCAAACACATAGGTTATGAATCCTCGTTGAGCCGAGCTCGTTCCAAAGAGGGGTCATAACCTACGTTTTTAACACAAAAACGAAAAAAAATAATGAAAATTAATTGGCGATTTTTGTGCATATCGCCAGCTGGCCGATTTTGGCCGTTACTTAGGGTAAAGGGTTAATTTTACAGATTTACATTTACATTCTCCAAAGACAAGAAATCTTAACTGTTAGAGCTTCTTCATTTTATCTAGGATATTTCTTCTCAGTTATAACCCGAAATGGTAACAGGGCCTTTTTCATGGAGAAATTTCTCCCTCACATTGTGATGGAGAAAATTAAGGGATATCACTTGTCACAGCGATCGTTTGTATACCTGATATAACTAACCCTTCCGTTCAAACTTAGCAAGACAAGTTAAAGGAATATAGGCCTGCCCTTATTCTATCAATACAGGAGAAATCTTCTCCCACAGGTTATTTCTCCCTCAGTTGAGGCCTGCTGGAGAATATTCTCCCATATTGGTAGTCATCACCCTATGTAACAGTGTGTCCGAAAATAGTTGTCCCCTATTACCTGTATTATCTCTTATGTAAATTTGGTCATTCTTATTATATTCAGGTGAGTTCTCCCCATCTCTTTCAGTTGAAGACTCACCTTTACACAGTACTGACAGAGTTTCCCCCATATAGGAGATATTGAAGCCTGAGGATGGAATTTCTCCAATAATCCTATCACCCATATGGTAGAAACATAACCCAACTGTGGTTATGTTGCTCCTTTATTTGTGAAAATTTGTCTTGCCACATCCTGTAGTTTGTACAAGTCGAATGGCATTCTATCATTCATTTGTAACCAGATATTATTTATCAACTGTGTTCAAGATAAACAAAATAGCTTAAAGTAATTTATCATTAATACAAATAAGTTAATTTTTAGCTCACCTTTGGCGAAGCCAAATTTGAGCTTATGCCATGGTCCTAGGGGGGTTTGATCGTCCCCTACTAGGCGGGTCCTCAGGTGGCGGATAGAGGACGGCCTGCTCAATTGGGCAGGTTTGCTAATTTTTAATTGGCAGGTTTGCTCAATTGAGCTGGTTCGCTGCGAAATACACGAATACGCAGCCCCGGACCAAAATGATCAACCCTGCTAATACCATCTGGCAGGCACCTTGTTCTCCCGTGAGGTGCATCCCGAAGGCCCCGGAAGAAGGAATCCTGGCAGTTGAGGACTCGGGCCCCGGTTAGGGCAGTCTCCAAGGATGGGGATCAGGTCGTAAACTCTGTTTGGCCCTGGTCTCCATTTTTCAGATAATGTCCAAGATACTGCTTTGGCCCCAATTTCGGGAGTAGAAGGATGGTCGGATGGCCCGTTCTGGCCAGTCGGGAGCCCCCACCCCAAAAAGTACTGGGTGTCACGTCGGGGGGCATTTGGTGGTCATTCAATCAGTCACCTCTTTTAATTACACACTATTATTGCCATTGTGTACTGTTTTTAAGTGCTACTTTTTTAACACTACATAATTTTGCTGCACTGTCTGCTTCAGTTTTACATGGTAACTTTAATTGCAGTGTTTTGTATAGTGATTGGTTGGATGATTGCCATCTGAAGACCTGGCACTTCCATCACGGGTCAATCAGCCAGTGGCATACTTCGGTATCAACACTGGCTGAGTATACTGCCCCATACCAGGTATGTGGGAATACCGGCAACCCGGTGGGTTCACTGCGAAGCAGTAACCCTACCCCTTGTTGGACTCCGCGGTGGGTGGGAGCCGGGGCAATGAATCCTTAAATCTATAAATATGGCAACCAAAAACAAAACTAAACGACACTATGAACCATCAAACAATTCAAACTCTTCTGACTCTGACACTGAATATGATTCGTCGAAAACTTCTGCTCAGAAACATTGGCCAAAATTTATTTTTATTCAACCGAAAAAAGAAAACAAAGTAATAAATTTCAACCCCTTTGCTTTAGAGAGGGCTATTAAAGGAATCCTAGGGGGGTTTGATCATCCCCTACTAGGCGGGTCCTCAGGTGGCGGATAGAGGACGGCCTGCTCAATTGGGCAGGTTTGCTAATTTCTAATTGGCAGGTTTGCTCAATTGGGTTGGTTCGCTGCGAAATACATAAATACGCAGCCCCGGACCAAAATGATCAATCCTGCTAATACCATCTGGCAGGCACCTTGTTCTCCTGTGAGGTGCGTTCCGAAGGCCCCGGAAGAAGGAATCCTGGCAGTTGAGGACTCGTAGCCCCGGTTAGGGCAGTCTCCGTGATGGAGCCCTGGTCTCCATTTCGGAGATAATGTTGTTCAACACACTGCTTTGGCCCCAATTTCGGGAGTAGAAGGATGGTCGGATGGTCCGTTCTGGCCAATCGGGAGCCCCCACCCCAAAAAGTACTGGGTGTCACGTCGGGGGGCATTTGGTGACCATTCAGTCAATCATTTCTTTTATTCACATAACATAATTGCCATTGTGTACTGTTTTTAAACACTTTATATTTTAATAGCCACTTATTTTTGCTGCACTGTCTGTTTCGGTTATGCATGGCAACCTTTTATTTCGGTGGTTTATACAATGATTGATTGGATGGCCGCCATCTGAAGACCTGGCACTTCCACACACGGGCCAATCAGTCAGTGGCATGCTTCGGCATCAACACTGGCCGAGTATATTGCTCCATACCAGGTATGTGGGAATACCGGCAACCCGGTGGGTTCACTGCTTGGCAGTAACCCTACCCCTTGTTGGACTCCGTGGTGGGTGGGAGCCGGAGCAATGAACGATTATACAATTCTATCATGGAAACCACACAAAACAAAAAACTTAAACGAGGTCGAGAATTTCCCTCAGATGATTCTGATTCTGACTCTGATCCAAAACTTTCAACAGCTTTGAATAAATGGCCAAAATTTATTATAATATATGCAGGTGACTCAAGTAAAAGGGCAACTGATATCAACCCTTTTGCCTTAGAGAAAGCTGTTAAAGGGATTGCTGGTACAGTAAAAAATGTTAAAAAGCTGAGGACTGGGGCAATACTTATAGAATGTAACAAGGAAGCACAAGCAATAAATTTACTAAATATAGACAAACTTGCAGATATGGAGGTGAATGCTTTTCCACATAGGACGCTTAACAGCAGCAGGGGTGTAATCAGAACAAGGGAATTAGCAGGTATTGATGTACTAGAAATACAGAAAGAACTTGAACCACAGGGTGTAACATCAGTTAAGAATATCGAAATTAAAAAAAATGGTTCAACCATCAAAACAAACACTTTTATTCTCTCATTTAGCTCAGCCCAACCACCAAAAACAATCAAAGTAGGTTATATGAACATCAAAGTGGATTTATATATACCAAATCCACTTCGATGCTTCAAGTGCCAAAAATTTGGCCATGGACAAAACAACTGCAGGGGTCAAACTATATGCTATAAATGCGGCCAACAACACCAAGACGAGCCATGTAACAATGCCATTAAATGCGTAAATTGTCAGGGCAATCACACGTCATCGTCGAAAGATTGCCCTGTCTGGAACAAAGAAAAAACTATACAGAGAATAAAATGTGAGAAACAAATAAGTTTTAAAGAGGCCAGAGATATTGTGACAACAATGCCTGGTATGAGCACGTCATCACCTTCATATGCTGCAAAACTATCACAGAAAGTACCATCAGTAGCAGTAGGTTGCCAAACCCAATATACATGGATCAAGGGCACGTTACCATCTCTAGTGCAAGCATTCACAATAGAACAACATTCAAATGTAACTGAACCAAAATCCACCCAAACACCTTCAATTCCTCACACAGCATTAGAAAATAAATCAACACCAAATCCAAAGAAAGAACAGGAAAAACTACAAGCAAAACCTGAACAGAAAAAAGATCAAACAAAACCGAAACCACACAATCAAAATCTTAGTCAGAATCAGAAAAAGAATACAGCAAAATACAACAAAAAGAATACAGAAACTCAAAAACAGTCGGATAGAATTCCCAAGGCTCTAAAAGACCCTATTACTCGTAATAGGTTTGAAGGCCTTGAATCAATGGAAGTCGGTGAGTGCATCGATGAAACGTTCGGGCCCTTATGCCCGAACGCCTCCCAGAATAGGTCCCCAAGACAGAAATCGCCGAAGAAAACTATTGGGGCTATTTCACCCATTCGTCCACCAGATAAATCTCCAACCAAATATGGATACACTGAATAAAAATAACATAATACAGTGGAATTGTCGAGGTTTTAGAGCAAATTTTAATGAACTGGGCCTTTTAAGCCAAAAATATAAACCTGCTGCTTTTTGCCTGCAGGAAACTCTTTTAAAGAAACCTGAGGCTCGGGATCATTCAGCATTTAAGCATTATACATCGTACAATGACTGGGCAGATGAAACTGATCTTCATATTCGTGGAACGTCCGTCTCAGTTAGAAACGACATTATCCACAGTCCTGTATCTTTGCAGTCAAATTTACAGGCTGTGGCGGTACGCCTAACTTTAGACAAGACAATTACATTATGTTCTATATACGTTTCACCAAATAAATCCTTACAACTGAATGATCTTGAGCTGCTGGTACAACAGCTTCCAACCCCATACATTTTGTTGGGTGATTTTAACGCACATAGCCCCCTTTGGGGTAATTCCTGCAGTCAAGAAGATGCCAAAGGTAAAGCTGTAGAGGAGTTCATTACAAAATATGACTTGTGTTTGTTTAATGATGGGTCAGACACTTATCTGCACCCCGCATCTGGTTCGTATACATCGATTGATCTTTCAATTGCATGCCCTTCTATCTTCCTTGACTTTTCGTGGAAGGTAGAAGATGACTTGTGCGGGAGTGATCACTTTCCAATTGTGTTGGAGAGTGTAGTTCCGGCGGACGATGAGAGAGTGCCCCAGTGGAACTTTAAAAAGGCAGACTGGGACACTTTTTCATCGCTTTGTTCTGAACGCCTCACACGGGAGAAATTTCAGGATAGTGCTGACCAAATCGAACATTTTACAAACGAGCTGCTTGACATTGCAAACACAGTCATCCCTAAAACCTCGACAAATCCAAAACGTTTCAACAAACCATGGTTTGATGATGAATGCAAAAAGGCTATAAAGGAACGAAAGAAAACTGAAAGGGAATTTAACAAGTCACCAACTACAAATAATTTAGACAAACTTCGTATAAATCGGGCAAAAACAAGACGACATATAAAACAAAAAAAGAAAAGTTCTTGGGAATCTTACATTTCCAAGATTAATCAAAACACCCCTATCACTAAAATTTGGAGAATGATTAAAAAGATTAAAGGAAAAGAAACAAACTCAACTGTACAACACCTGAAGGAAAACAACACCCTAATTACATCCAAAACAGAAATTTCAAACACTTTGGCCTCCACATTTTCGAAACATTCGTCGTCTAAAAATTGTAATCCAGAATTTATTAAAATTAAAAAACAGCAAGAAAAACAAAAGATCAAATTTAACTCCAACAACCTAGAGGATTACAATGAACCTTTCTCTATGGAAGAGTTACGTAACTCTTTGCATAGAGCAAAGGATACTGCCACTGGTCCCGATGACATACATTACAATCTTTTAAAGCATCTGCCACAAACATCACTAGAACTTTTATTATCAGTTTTTAATGGCATTTCGGTGACTGGCCAGTTTCCACCATCCTGGCGTCAAGCAACTATAATTCCTATTCCTAAGCCTGATAAAGATCACAGCAACCCAAGCAATTACAGGCCTATTGCCTTAACTAGTTGTCTGTGCAAAACCATGGAGAGGATGATCAATGACCGACTTGTCTGGTTTCTGGAATCGAACAATCTGCTTGCGGATGTTCAGTGTGGTTTCAGAAACCAGAGAAGTACTGCGGATCATTTGGTCAGACTTGAAACGTTTATTAGAAATGCCTTTGCTAGAAAAGAACATGTGGTCGCCATCTTCTTTGATCTGGAGAAGGCATATGATACAACGTGGACGTATGGGATTTTAAAAGATCTTTTTAACATGGGGTTGAGGGGGCGTATGCCTCTTTTTATTGAGAACTTTTTGAGGGACCGCCGATTTCAGGTTCGTGTTGGGTCAACGTTATCTGATCCTCACGGGCAGGAGTTGGGGGTTCCTCAAGGAAGTATTTTATCTGTTACCCTTTTCTCAGTAAAAATCAATAGTATTATTGATGCAATTGAGAATACGGTTGACTCGTCATTGTATGTAGATGACTTTTTAATCTGCTATAGCAGCAAAAAAAATGAATGCTATAGAGCGCAAACTTCAGCTGTGTTTGAATAGAATCCAGAAATGGGCTACAGAAAACGGCTTCAAATTCTCTAAAACGAAAACTAATTGCGTTCATTTCTGTAAGCTCCGGAAACACCACCTTGATCCGGAATTGAAAATAGACGGGAGTCGAATTAATGTTGTTAAGGAAGTGAAATTCTTGGGTTTGTTGTTCGACAGCAAACTGAATTTCACTTCTCATATAAAACAACTAAAGGTAAAGTGTAAAAGGGCACTGAACCTTTTGAAGGTAGTTGGTAGCACTGATTGGGGTGCTGACCAAAAAACATTACTCCATCTGTATAGATCACTTGTCAGATCAAAATTAGATTACGGCTGTGTGGTTTACGGTTCAGCAAGGAAGTCATATCTCAAAACTCTTGATGCCATTCATAATAGTGGCATAAGAATCAGCCTTGGTGCTTTTCGAACATCACCGGTAGATTCGATGCTTGTTGAGGCAGAGGAGCCTTCTCTTGAGAAGCGCAGAATTAAACTTTCACTCCAATATGTTTCAAAACTTCTTTCTAATCCGTCCAACCCTGCATACAATTGTGTCTCAGAACCTCAAAATACTGAATTTTTTAACCGTCATCAGAAACATATCCCTCCATTGGGAATTAGAATTAAACCTCATATGGAGTCTGCCAAAATTGAACCAGTTACAATAAAAGAGAACCGTGAACCACAAACTCCTCCTTGGCATCTTAAAAAGCCAACAGTTATTTTGGACCTAGCATCTACTAAAAAGTCTGAAACAAATTCTCTGCAGTTTAAGCAGAAATATGCTGAAATTAAGTCCAAGTACAGTACATATACAAGGATCTATACAGACGGATCAAAAGATGGAGACAAAGTAGCATCAGCTGTTGTCACTGATGATCATGTCACTTCAATCAGAATACCGAATCAAAGTTCTATCTTCACAGCTGAAGTTAAAGCTTTGCAACTCGCACTCGAACATATCGAAAATGCCCAGGAAAAGAAGTCGATTATTTTTTCTGACTCTCTTTCCTCTTTGCTTGCTTTGCTCAACCCCAAGTTGAAGAACCCTCTCATTTTGGAACTTCGTGAGAAGTTAACAACTCTCATGTCTGACCAATATGATATCGTGTTTTGCTGGTTACCCGGACATGTAGGTATCGCTGGTAACACCAAAGCAGACAGTGCAGCAAAACAGGCTTTAACAAAGCCTCTCACTGATTTTAACATTCCATACAGTGATTTTAAGCCTCATATTAGTAGTTACATCAAATCTATGTGGCAGGCGGAATGGGATGGGGCGACAAATAACAAGCTCCATCGCTTCCGACCAACTATTTCTGATCACTACCCATCCAGTAACCTTTGTAGAAAAGATCATGTTATTTTGACGCGGTGTCATGTTGGTCATACACGACTAACACATTCCTTTTTGTTGGAGGGGTCTGTGCGACCAGAGTGTGTTCCCTGCCAGCAGGTGTTGTCAGTGGAACACATTCTTTTACATTGTACGGATTTTCATCATGTCAGAGGGCAGTACTTTTCTGTAGGATCTCTGAGAGATCTGTTTTATCATACAAGCCCGAATATAATTCTCTCATTTTTGAAAACAATCAACCTTTTTAGTAAATTTTAAAATTGTTTTTATCATCTTGAACTAGAGTCTTTAAGACTTAAATTCACCTGGTTGATTTGTGAATTATTCATATTTATTGTTTCTTCATGCACCACTGTTCTTATTACATTGAGTATCATTTTTATTACTGTTTTTTCTTACTCTGCTTTGATTTTCGTTTCTGCCATGTTTTTCTTTTAATGTTTTCTCGCCACGATATAGCCTTAGCTGCTGATGTGGCGTTAAGCACCAATAAATAAATAAATAAATTAAAGGAATCGCTGGGACAGTTAAAAATGTTAAGAAGTTAAGATCAGGTGGCATTTTGATTGAATTCACTTCAAATATACAGTCATTCAATCTTTTAAAAACTCAAAAGCTTTTAGATGTTGAAGTTATATCGGAAGCTCACAAAACACTCAATAACAGCAGAGGTGTTGTCCGCACTCGTGAGCTTGCCGACATCGAAGAACAAGAAATCATAAATGAAATGAAAACGAGTTAAAATCAGGAAACATGGAAATGAAATAATCACAAATACTTACATTTTCAGCTTCAATACTCCTCAACCACCAAAATCAGTAAAAATAGGTTATATGAATGTCGGAGTGGATGTTTATATCCCAAATCCACTCCGATGTTTCAAATGTCAAAAGTTCGGTCACAGCTAGAATACATGCAGAGGTCAGCCTGCCTGTCACAAATGCGGCCAATAGCATGATGAGCCATGTACCAATGATATAATTAAATGTGTTAATTGTGATGGCAAACATATGTCATCCTTGAACGATTGCCCCATGTGGAAAAAAGAGAAGACCATACAAAAGGTGAGAACAGAGAAACAAATTAGCTTTAAAGAGGCCAGAGACATAGTGTCATCAATGCCTGGCATGAGCATAACAACACCATCATATGCCACAACCTTAAAGCAAAAGAAACCAACACAATCCGTGGAATGTCAAACACCATGGACATGGCTCAGTGGCTCCATTCCACGTTTACTACAGGCATTTACAATCGGAATCACTGATCAATTTGAACCGAAATCCACACAAACTGCGCCCGATGTCCCAGCTTTAAATGAGTCAGCGACAAAAACAATTACTCAACAAGAACAAGCAAAGGTTATACAAACATCAGGACCTCCTAAAGACCAAAAACAGAAATCTGACAAAAATGAGCCCAACAAACCGAACCCTGAGCAGAAACAGCGACAACAACAGAATTTAAGTCAGAGTCAGAGAAGAAATCAAGAAAAGTACAAAAAGAAATTAGAAAAAGGCAAGCAAAAACAGACATCCGAAAGAACACCCAAAGCACTTCAAGATCCTGTGACACGCAACAGATTTGAAGGCTATGAAGAGATGGCAGTCGATGAATGCATCGACGAAACATTCTGACAACTGGGCCCGAACTCTCTGAGGAATAGTTCCCCGAGGAAAAAATCTCCGAAGAAATCTACCGGGGCTATATCGCCCATACGCCCACCATCAATTTCTCCATCTCAATATGAATAATAAAAACAAACACACCATCATACAATGGAATTGTCGAGGTTTTAGAGCGAACTTTAATGAGCTTGGTCTTCTAAGCCAAAAATGTAAACCTGCTGCTTTTTGCCTGCAGGAAACTCTTTTAAAGGAACCCGAGGCTCCGGATCATTCAGCCTTTAAGCATTATACATCATTCTGCCTTTTAGCATTATACATCGCCTGGGCAGATGATAATGATCTTCATATTCGTGGAACGAGTGTCTTGGTTAGGAACGACATCATTCACAGTTCTGTACCACTACAGACAAATTTACAGGCTGTGGCGGTACGCCTAACTTTGGACAAAACGGTTACACTTTGTTCTATTTACGTTTCCCCAAGTAAAGCCTTACAACTGATTGACCTTGAGCTGCTGGTCTGACAACTCCCAACTCCATACATTTTGTTGGGTGATTTTAACGCACATAGCCCCCTTTGGGGTAATTCCTGCCGTCAAGAAGATGTAAAAGGTAAAACTGTAGAAGAGTTCATTACTACATATGATCTGTGTTTGTTTAATGACGGTTCAGACACTTATTTGCACCCCGCATCTGGTTCGTATACATCGATTGATCTTTCAATTGCATGCCCTTCTATCTTCCTTGATTTTTCTTGGAAGGTAGAAGATGACTTGTGCGGGAGTGACCACTTTCCGATTGTTTTGGAGAGTGTAGTTCCTTCCGGCAGATGATGAGAGGGTGCCCCAGTGGAACTTGAAAAAGGCTGATTGGAACACTTTCTCATCGCTTTGTTCTGGGCGCCTCACACTCATTTGGCGAAAGTGCTGAACAAATAGAACATTTCACCACAGAGTTGCTTGACATTGCAAGCAAAGTCATTCCTAAAACCTCGGCAAATCCTAAACGTTTCACCAAACCATGGTTTGATACTGACTGCAAACAGGCTATTAAAGATCGCAAAAAGACTGAACGGGAATTTAATAAGTCACCAACCACACATAACTTGGACAAACTTCGTATAAATCGGGCCAAAACAAGACAACTGATTAAACAAAAAAAGAAAAGTTCTTGGAAAACATATGTGTCTAAACTAAATCAAAACACCCCTATCAATAAAATTTGGAAAATGATAAGGAAAATTAACGGAAAAGACACAAAATCAACGGTTCAACATCTGAAAGATAACAACACACTAATCACATCAAAAAAAGAAATTTCAAATAAATTGGCCTCCACATTTTCGAAACATTCGTCGCCTGAAAATTGTAATCCTGAATTTCTCAAAATTAAAAAACAACAAGAAAAACAAAAGCTCAAATTTACCTCCAATAATTTAGAGGATTACAACGAACCTTTCTCTATGGAAGGGTTAAGCGACTCTTTACATAGAGCAAAGGATACTGCCACTGGACCCGATGAAATACATTATCAAATTTTAAAACATCTGCCGCAATCATCTCTTGAAGTTTTACTATCTATTTTTAATGACATTTGGGTGACTGGCCAGTTTCCACCTTCTTGGCGCAAAGCAATAGTAATTCCCATTCCCAAGCCTGATAAGGATCACAGCAACACTAGTACTTATAGGCCTATTGCCTTAACAAGTTGTCTGTGCAAAACCGTGGAGAGGATGATCAATGATCGACTTGTCTGGTTTCTGGAATCGAACAATCTGCTTGCAGATGTTCAGTGTGGTTTCAGAAACCAGAGAAGTACTGTGGATCATTTGGTTAGACTTGAAACGTTTATAAGAAACGCCTTCGCCAGAAAAGAACATGTGGTCGCCATCTTTGATCTGGAGAAGGCATATGATACAACGTGGACGTATGGGATTTTAAAAGATCTTTTTAATATGGGGTTGAGAGGGCGTATGCCTCTTCTTATTGAAAACTGTTTAAAGGACCGCAATTTCAGGTTCGAGATGGGTCAACGTTATCTGATCCTCACGAGGAGGAATTGGGGGTTCCTCAGGGTAGTATTTTATCTGTTAAGCTTTTTTCAATTAAGATTAATAGCATCATCGACGCAATTGAGAATATGGTAGATTCTTCATTATATGTTGATGATTTTTTGATCTGCTATATAAACTTCAGCTGTGCCTAAATAGAATTCAAAAATGGGCCACAGAAAACGGTTTTAAATTTTCGAAGATGAAAACAAATTGTGTTCATTTTTGTAAGCTTCGAAAGCATCATCTCGACCCGGAGTTAAAAATTGATGGGAGTCCTATTAAAGTTGTTAAGGAAGTGAAATTCTTAGGTTTGTTGTTTGACAACAAACTGAATTTCACTTCCCACATAAAACAACTAAAAGTTAAATGTAAGAGAGCTCTGAACCTACTGAAAGTTGTTGGTAGCGCCGATTGGGGTGCTGACCAAAAAACTTTGCTCCATCTGTATAGATCACTTGTTCGGTCAAAATTAGATTACGGTTGTGTAGTTTACGGTTCTGCAAGGAAATCATATCTCAAACCACTTGATGCAATTCATAATAGTGGTATTAGAATTAGTCTAGGGGCTTTTCGAGCATCCCCTATAGACTCGATGCTTGTTGAAGCAGAGGAACCTTCTCTTGAGAAGCGCAGAATTAAATTGTCTCTCCAATATGTGTCTAAACATTTGGCCAATCCTTCAAATCCTGCTTATAATTGTGTTACAGACCCTCAAAATGTTGATTTCTTTAACCGCCACCAGAAACATATTCCTCCATTGGGAATTAGAATTAAACCCCACATGGAGTCCACCAAAATTGAACCACATACAATAAAAGAAAATCGTAAAACACATATTCCTCCTTGGCATCTTAAAAAACCTACTGTTATTTTGGACCTTGCTTCTACCAAAAAATCGGATACCAATTCCTTGCAGTTCAAACCAAAATATGCCGAAATAAAGTCCAAGTATAGTGCATATACAAGGATCTATACGGATGGATCTAAGGATGGTGACAAAGTATCATCAGCTGCTGTTCACCTCAATTAGAATACCGAATCAGAGTTCTATTTTCACAGCTGAAGTTAAAGCTATTCAACTCGCACTTGAGCACATCGAGAATGCACAGGAAAGAAAGTCGATTATTTTTTCCGACTCTCTTTCCTCTTTACTTGCTTTACTCAACCCCAGGTTGAAGAACCCTCTCATTTTGGAGCTTCGTGAGAAGTTAACAACTCTCCTGTCTGACCGATGTGATATCGTGTTTTGCTGGTTACCTGGACATGTAGGTATCGCTGGTAACACCAAAGCAGACAGTGCAGCAAAACAGGCTTTAGCCAAGCCTCTCACTGATTTTAACATCCCTTTCAGTGATTTCAAACCACATATTAGTAATTACATCAAATCTCTGTGGCAGGCGGAATGGGATGGAGCGACAAATAACAAGCTTCATCGCTTCCGACCAACTATTTCAGATCACTACCCGTCTAGTAACCTTTGTAGAAAGGATCTTGCAGTTTTGACGCGATGTCATATTGGTCATACACGACTTACACATTCCTTTTTGTTAGAGGGTAATTTGCGACCAGAGTGTGTTCCCTGCCAGCAGGTGCTGTCGGTGGAACACATTCTTTTGACCTGTACTGATCCTAGAGGGGTTTGATCATCCCCTACTAGGCGGGTCCTCAGGTGGCGGATGGAGGACGGCCTGCTCAATTGGGCAGGTTTCCTAATTTCTAATTGGCAGGTTTGCTCAATTGAGTTGGTTCGCTGCGAAATACATAAATACGCAGCCCCGGACCAAAATGATCAATCCTGCTAATACCATCTGGCAGGCACCTTGCTCTCCCGTGAGGTGCGTTCCGAAGGCCCCGGAAGAAGGAATCCTGGCAGTTGAGGACTCGTAGCCCCGGTTAGGGCAGTCTCCGGGATGGAGCCCTGGTCTCCATTTCGGAGATAATGTTGTTCAACACACTGCTTTGGCCCCAATTTCGGGAGTAGAAGGATGGTCGGATGGTCCGTTCTGGCCAATCGGGAGCCCCACCCCAAAAAGTACTGGGTGTCACGACGGGGGGCATTTGGTGGCCATTCAATCAGTCATTTCTTTTAATCATTTATCATAGTTGCCATTGTGTGATGTTTTTAATCTAATTTTTTAACCAAATATTTATTTCTGCTGCACTGTTTGTTTCAGTTTCACGTGGCAACCGTAATTACAGTGTTTTATAAAGTGATTGGTTGGATGGTCGCCATCTGAAGACCTGGCACTTCCACACACGGGCCAATTTGGTATCAACACTGGCTGAGTATACTGCCCCATACCAGGTATGTGGGAATACCGGCAACCCGGTGGGTTCACTGCAGGGCAGTAACCCTACCCCTTGTTGGACTCCGTGGTGGGTGGGAGCCGGGGCAGTGAACAACTTATAATACTACCATGGCATCTAAACCAAACAAAACCAAAAGACTTTTCTCTGCTACTGATTTAGGAAACTCTGACTCTGACGAAGATTTGATCGCATCTTTATTACCACCTGAAGATAACATACCTAAATTTATTCTGCTGCACTCAACGGACGAAACTACAAAACTTAGCACTATTAATCCCTTTGCTCTTGATAAAGCTATAAAGGACATTGCTGGAACTGTTCAGGATATCAAAAAATTAAGATCAGGAGATATATTAATACAGTGTATTAAACAAGCTCAAGTTCAAAATCTTCTACACACTACTAAAATTATGGATTTTAATATTAAAGCTGACTATCATAAAACATTAAATACTAGCAAAGGTGTCATAAGAACACGGGAACTGGCTGGCATGCAGGAAATAGATATTACACTTGAACTGAAACCGCAAGGAATAACAGCTGTAAGAAGGGTAGAAATTAAAAAGGAGGGTAAACAAATTAGGACCAATACTTATATTTGCATCTTTGATAGCACTAAACCACCAAAAGCTATCAAAATTGGTTACTTGAATGTCGGAGTGGATTTGTATGTTCCAAATCCACTTCGATGCTTCATGTGCCAAAAGTTTGGGCATGGGCAGAGTTCCTGCCGAGGCAAAGAAATATGTTTTAAATGCAGCTTAACTCATGAGGGGCCATGTGAAACAACAATATTTAAATGTATCAACTGTCAGGGCAATCATATGTCATCATCTAAGGATTGCCCTGTATGGAAGAAGGAGAAGTTGATACAAAAAGTAAAGTGTGAAAAACAGATTAGTTTTAAGGAGGCCAGAGACATCGTAACATCAATGCCTGGCATGAATATATCAATACCATCTTATGCCTCAACTTTGAAGCAAAAGAAGTCAGCTGAATCAGTTGCATGCCAAACTGAATATACTTGGCTCAAGGGTGCAATACCAACCTCATCACAGGCTTTTACCATAGGAAATAACAATTCAGTTCAAGTGAGATCTACTCAAACAAACACCACTGATCAGGAAACTATTAAGACACAACACATAAAGGAACATTCACAACAAAAATCTACACCAGCGGAAACAAGACAGGACAACAATAAGTCAACTAGAAACAACACAAATTCCAAAACAGATCATATACAGAAATCTCAGCAGCAAAATCTAAGCCAGAGTCAGAGAGAAAAACAGGAAAATTTGGTAAAAAAGAAATTAGAGAAAGAAAAAAAACAAAAACAGTTATCAGACAGAACACCAAAGGCCCTTCAAGACCCTGTTACACGTAACAGGTTTGAAGGTTTTGAGAAGATGGATGTCGGTGACGGCATTGAGGAAATGTTCGAGCAACTGCGCTCAACATCTCAGAATAAGTCCCCCAAAACAAAATCACCAAAGAAACACATTGGGGCAATATCGCCCATACGTCCACCATCCCAAACTTCAACCAAATATGGATAATACACAGAGAAATAATATCATACAGTGGAATTGTCGAAGTTTTAGAGCTAATTTCAATGAACTTGGTCTTCTAAGCCAAAAATATAAACCTGCTGCTTTTTGCCTGCAGGAAACTCTTTTAAAGAAACCCGAGGCTCAGGATCATTCAGCCTTTAAGCATTATACATCGTATAATGCCTGGGCAGATGAAACTGATCTTCATATTCGTGGAACGTCCGTCTCGGTTAGAAACGACATTATTCACAGTCCTGTATCTTTGCAATCAAATTTACAGGCTGTAGCGGTACGCCTAACCTTAGACAAGACAATCACCTTATGTTCTATTTACGTTTCACCGAGTAAAACGCTACAGCTGAATGATCTTGAGTTACTGGTCCAACAACTCCCAATTCCGTACATTTTGTTGGGTGATTTTAACGCGCATAGCCCTATTTGGGGTAATTCCTGCAGTCAAGAAGATGTAAAAGGTAAAACTGTAGAAGAATTCATTACAAAACATGATTTATGCTTGTTTAATGATGGTTCAGACACTTATCTGCACCCCGCATCTGGTTCTTATACATCAATTGATCTTTCAATTGTATGCCCTTCTATCTTCCTTGATTTTTCTTGGAAGGTAGAAGACGACTTGTGCGGGAGTGACCACTTTCCAATTGTGTTGGAGAGTGTAGTTCAGGCGGACGATGAGAGGGTGCCCCAGTGGAACTTTAAAAAAGCTGATTGGGACACTTTCTCATCGCTTTGTTCTGGGCGCCTCACACGGGAGAAATTTCAAGATAGTGCTGATCAAATAGAACCTTTTACAAACGAGCTGCTTGACATTGCAGCTACAGTTATCCCCAGAACCTCGGCAAATCCAAAACGTTACACCAAACCATGGTTTGATAGTGAATGTAAACAGGCTATAAAAGATCGGAAAAAAATTGAAAGGGAATTTAACAAGTCACCTACAACACATAATTTGGATAAACTGCGTATTAATCGGGCAAAGGCAAGACGACTTAACACCTGAAGGATAACAACACATTAATCACATCCAAAACTGACATTTCTAACACTTTGGCCTCCACTTTTTCGAAACATTCGTCGTCTGAAAATTGTAATCCTGAATTTCTAAACATTAAAAAACAACAAGAAAAACAGAAGATCAAATTTGCCTCCAACAATTTAGAGGATTATAATGAACCTTTCTCTATGGAAGAGTTATGTTACTCTTTGCATAGAGCAAAGGATACCGCCACTGGTCCCGATGACATACATTACAAACTTTTAAAGCATCTGCCACAAACATCACTAGAACTTTTATTATCAATTTTTAATGGCATTTGGGTGACAGGCCAGTTTCCACCATCCTGGCGTAAAGCAACTATAATTCCTATTCCTAAGCCTGATAAAGATCACAGCAGCCCAAGCAATTACAGGCCTATTGCCTTAACCAGTTGCCTGTGCAAAACCATGGAGAGGATGCTCAATGACCGACTTGTCTGGTTTCTGGAATCGAACAATCTGCTTGCGGATGTTCAGTGTGGTTTCAGAAACCAGAGAAGTACTGTGAATCATTTGGTCAGACTTGAAACGTTTATTAGAAATGCCTTTGCTAGAAAAGAACATGTGGTCGCCATCTTCTTCGATCTAGAGAAGGCAGATACAACGTGGACGTATGGGATTTTAAAAGATCTTTTTAACATGGGGTTGAGAGGGCGCATGCTCTTTTTATTGAAAACTTTTTAAAGGACCGCCAATTTCAGGTTCGTGTTGGGTCAACGTTATCTGATCCTCACGAGCAGGAATTGGGGGTTCCTCAGGGTAGTATCTTATCTGTTACCCTTTTTTCGGTGAAAATTAATAGCATCATCGAGACAATTGAGAATATGGTAGATTCTTCGTTGTATGTAGATGATTTTTTAATCTGCTACAGCAGCAAGAAAATGAATGCTATAGAGCGCAAACTTCAGCTGTGCCTAAACAAAATTCAAAAATGGGCCACAGAAAACGGTTTCAAATTTTCAAAGATGAAAACAAATTGTGTTCATTTTTGTAAGCTTCGGAAACATCATCTCGATCCGGAGTTAAAACTTGATGGGAGTCCTATTAAAGTTGTTAAGGAAGTGAAATTCTTAGGTTTGTTGTTTGACAGCAAACTGAATTTTACTTCCCACATAAAACAACTAAAAGTTAAATGTAAGAGAGCTCTGAACCTACTGAAGGTCGTTGGTAGCACTGATTGGGGTGCTGACCAAAAAACTTTGCTCCATCTGTATAGATCTCTTGTTCGATCAAAGTTAGATTACGGTTGTATAGTTTACGGTTCTGCAAGGAAATCATATCTCAAATCACTTGATGCAATTCATAATAGTGGTATTAGAATTAGTCTAGGGGCCTTTCGAACATCTCCAATAGTCTCGATGCTTGTTGAAGCAGAGGAGCCTTCTCTCGAGAAGCGTAGAATTAAATAATCTCTATAATATGTGTCTAAACTTTTGGCCAGTCCTTCAAATCCTGCCTATAATTGTGTTTCAGACCCTCAAAATGCTGAATTTTATAACCGCCACCAGAAACACATTCCTCCATTGGGAATTAGAATTAAACCCCATATGGAGTCTGCCAAAATTGATTCCGATTCTATAAAAGAAAACCGTAAATCACATATTCCTCCTTGGCATCTTAAAAAACCTACAATTATTTTGGACCTTGCTTCTTCCAAAAAATCTGATACCAATTCCTTGCAGTTCAAACAAAAATATGCCGAAATAAAGTCCAGGTATAGTGCATATACAAGGATCTATAGAGATGGATCTAAAGATGGTGACAGGGTATCATCAGCTGCTGTTGCTGGTGATCATGTCGCCTCAATCAGAATACCGATGCAGAGTTCTATTTTCACAGCTGAAGTTAAAGCTATTCATCTCGCACTTGCGCACATCGAGAATGCACAGGAAAGAAAGTCGATCATCTTCTCCGACCCTAGGGGGGTTTGATCGTCCCCTACTAGGCGGGTCCTCGGGTGGCGGATAGAGGACGGCCTGCTCAATTGGGCAGGTTTGCTAATTTTTGATTGGCAGGTTTGCTCAATTGAGCTGGTTCGCTGCGAAATACACGAATACGCAGCCCCGGACCAAAATGATCAACCCTGCTAATACCATCTGGCAGGCACCTTGTTCTCCCGTGAGGTGCGTTCCGAAGGCCCCGGAAGAAGGAATCCTGGCAGTTGAGGACTCGTAGCCCCGGTTAGGGCAGTCTCCGGGATGGAGCCCTGGTCTCCATTTCGGAGATAATCTTGTTCAACACACTGCTTTGGCCCCAATTTCGGGAGTAGAAGGATGGTCGGATGGTCCGTTCTGGCCAATCGGGAGCCCCCACCCCAAAAGTACTGGGTGTCACGTCGGGGGGCATTTGGTGGCCATTCAATCAGTCATTTCTTTTAATCATTTATCATAATTGCCATTGTGTGCTGTTTTTAAACTCATTTTTTCAACCAAATACTTAGTTTTGCTGCACTGTTTGTTTCAGTTCCACGTGGCAACCGTAATTACAGTGTTTTATAAAGTGATTGGTTGGATGGTCGCCATCTGAAGACCTGGCACTTCCACACACGGGTCAATCAGCCAGTGGAATACTTCGGTATCAACGCTGGCTGAGTATACTGCCCCATACCAGGTATGTGGGAATACCGGCAACCCGGTGGGTTCACTGCATGGCAGTAACCCTACCCCTTGTTGGACTCCGTGGTGGGTGGGAGCCGGGGCAGTGAACGCTTTACTACATTAACATGGATAACACAAATAAAAAACAAAAACGTGCTAGGGACTTACTCTCTACAGACTCTGACTCTGACTCGGATATAGAATGCTCAAAAAAGAATTGGCCAAAATTTATTATTATGTATGCAGCTGATGAAAATAAAAGACTCTCAGATTTGAACCCATTTTTAATAGAAAAATCGATCAAAGGGATTGCTGGTACAGTTAAAGACGCCAAGAAACTAAGATCTGGCGCTCTACTGATAGAATGTCAAAGGGAAGCTCAAGCGGTAAATTTATTGAAAACAGAAAAACTTGCAGACATTGAGGTAAACACTTTTCCGCATAAAATATTAAATAGCAGCAGGGGTGTAATAAGAACCAGAGAGTTAAATGGCATTGATGAAATGGAAATAAAAATGGAATTAAAAGCCCAAGGAGTGACCGATGTTAAAAATATACAGATTAAAAAAGATAACACACAGATTAAAACAAATACTTACATTTTAACATTCAGTTCCACTCTACCGCCAAAAGCTATCAAGGTTGGATATATGAACATCAAAGTGGATTTGTATATTCCAAATCCACTTCGATGCTTCAAATGTCAGAAGTACGGACATGGACAGAACAATTGTAGAGGTCAACAAATATGTTATCGATGTGGCCAACAACATCAGGATCCATGCAGCAATCCCATCAAGTGTGTTAACTGCCAGGGCAATCACATGTCATCGTCCAAAGATTGCCCTGTCTGGAAAAAGGAGAAAACTATTCAAAAGGTGAAATGTGAACAACAGATAAGTTTTAAAGAAGCCAGAGAAATCGTGTCATCAATGCCAGGAATGTGTGCATCATCACCATCATATGCCACAAAATTATCTCAAAAACCACCAGCTCAATCAGTAGCATGCCAAACACAATACACATGGCTCAAAGGTACAATACCATCTTCAGTGCAGTCATTTACAATAGACCAATTAGAATCACCATCCACCCAAAAGAATACAGCTGCCCAAACAACAGAAAAAATAACTACCGACCAAAAAGAACAACACCCTAGAAATCTACCTAAAACAGAACAAAATAAAGTACCAAAACCTAAACCTGAAAAGAATAAGCCAAATAAACCAAACCAAGACATACAACATAGCTCTCAACAAAATCTGAGTCAGAGAAGGAAACAGTCACAACAAGATAAGAGTAAAGAAAAGGAAAAGCAGAAACTAGATTCAAATAGAATATCTAAACGTTTTCAAAATGTTGTCACGAGCAACATGTTTGAAGGCATTGAGGCAATGTCAGTCGATGAGTGCATCGATGACACGTTCTCAAACAAACCGCCCCTGAGTTCGTCTCATGGAAAATCCCCACGTAAAACATCACCTAGAAGAAACACTGGGGCAATTTCGCCCATACGTCCACCTTCTAAATCACCACTCAAAAATGGATAATACATCCAAACAAAATATTATACAGTGGAATTGCCGAGGTTTTAGAGCGAATTTTAATGAACTAGGCCTTTTGAGCCAAAAGTATAAACCTGCTGCTTTTTGCCTGCAGGAAACTCTTTTAAAGAAACCTGAGGCTCAGGATCATTCAGCTTTTAAGCATTACACTTCGTATAATGCCTGGGCAGACGATAATGATCTTCATATTCGTGGAACGAGTGTCTTGGTTAGGAACGACATCATTCACAGTTCTGTACCATTACAGACAAATTTACAGGCTGTGGCGGTACGCCTAACTTTAGACAAAACTGTTACACTTTGTTCTATTTACGTTTCGCCAAGTAAAGCCTTACAACTGAATGACCTTGAGCAGCTGGTCCGACAACTCCCAACTCCATACATTTTGTTGGGTGATTTTAATGCACATAACCCCCTTTGGGGTAATTCTTGCAGACAAGAAGACGCAAAGGGTAAAACTGTAGAAGAGTTCATCACAAAATATGACTTGTGCTTGTTCAATGATGGGTCAGATACTTATCTGCACCCCGCACCTGGCTCTTACACTTCAATTGATCTAACAATTGAATGCCCTTCTGTCTTCCTTGATTTTTCTTGGAAGGTAGAAGGTGACTTGTGCGGGAGTGACCACTTTCCGATTGTGCTGGAGAGTGTAGTTCCGGCGGATGATGAGAGGGTGCCCCAGTGGAACTTTAAAAAGGCTGACTGGGACACTTTCTCATCGCTTTGTACTGAACGCCTCACACGGGAGAAATTTCAGGACAGTACTGACCAGATTGAGCACTTCACCACAGAGTTGATTGACATTGCAAGCCAAGTCATTCCTAAAACCTCGGCAAATCCAAAACGTTTCCATAAACCATGGTTCGACACGGATTGCAAACAGGCTATTCATCTACGCAAAAAGGCTGAACGGGATTTTAATAAGTCACCAACGACGAATAATTTAGATAAATTACGTATTGGTCGAGCACAAGCCCGACGGCTCATCAAACAAAAGAAGAAAACGTCCTGGCAAAATTATGTTTCAAGATTGAATCAAAATACCCCCATCAAAAAGGTCTGGAAAATGATCAAGAAAATTAAAGGTAAAGAATCAAAATCTACAGTACAGTACCTCGAACATAATAATAATAAAATAACATCTAAAAAAGATATTTCGAACACCCTAGCTTCTACCTTTTCCAAAAATTCCTCTTCTGAAAATTGCACTCCGCAATTTATCCCTGTTAAAAAGCAACAGGAGAAACAAAAACTAAAATTCCAAACTGATAATGATGAAAGTTATAATGAACCATTTTCTATTGATGAGCTACTAGCGTCGTTGAGTAAAGCAAAAGATACAGCTAACTGGTCCTGATGAAATACATTATCAGATTTTAAAACATTTGCCAAATTCATCGCTCAAGCTTTTACTTTCTATTTTTAATGATATATGGGTGACTGGCCAGTTTCCATCTTCCTGGCGCAAAGCAACAATCATTCCTATTCCCAAGCCTGATAAGGACCACAGCAATCCAAGCAACTATAGACCAATAGCACTCACTAGTTGCCTTTGCAAAACCATGGAAAGAATGATCAACGATCGGCTTGTTTGGTTTCTGGAATCGAACAATCTGCTGGCAGATGTTCAATGCGGCTTCAGAAACCGGAGAAGCACGGTTGATCATCTAGTCCGCCTTGAAACGTTTATCAGAAATGCCTTTGCCAGAAAAGAGCACGTGGTCGCCGTGTTCTTTGATCTGGAGAAGGCATATGACACTACGTGGACGTATGGGATTTTAAAAGACCTCTTCAACATGGGGTTGAGAGGCAGAATGCCACTTTTTATTGAAAATTTTTTAAAGGACCGCAATTTCCAGGTTCGTCTTGGGTCAACATTATCTGACCCTCACGACCAGGAATTGGGAGTACCTCAGGGTAGTATTCTATCTGTTACTCTTTTTTCAATAAAAATCAACAGCATTGTGACAGCTATTGAAACAAATGTTGATTCTTCATTGTATGTAGATGATTTCCTCATCTGCTACAGTGGCAAGAAAATGCCTGCTATTGAGCGCAAACTTCAGCTATCCTTAAACAAGGTTCAGCGCTGGGCTACTGAAAATGGTTTCAAGTTTTCAAAAAGTAAAACAAATTGTGTTCATTTCTGTAAACTCCGGAAACACCACCTGGATCCGGAGTTATTTTTAGATGGAACTCCACTTAAAGTTGTAAAGGAAGTGAAATTCCTTGGCTTGTTGTTTGATGAGAAACTAAGTTTTAGGTCTCACATCAAACAACTAAAAATTAAATGCAAGAAAGCACTTAATCTGCTAAAAGTTGTTGGCAGCACTGATTGGGGTGCCGACCAAAAAACTCTGCTCCATCTGTATAGAGCTCTTGTACGGTCAAAGTTGGATTATGGTTGTGTGGTTTACGGTTCGGCTAGGAAATCCTATCTGAAACCTCTTGATGCCATCCATCATAGTGGTATCAGAATTAGCCTTGGTGCGTTTCGTACGTCACCTATAGATTCTCTTCTTATCGAAGCAGGCGAGCCTTCTCTTGAGAAGCGTCGAATTAAACTCTCTTTGCAATATGTCTCAAAATTATCTGCAAATCCATCAAATCCTGCTTACTGCTATGTTTTTAAACCTCTAAATAAAGTTTTTTTTGATAAAAATCCAAAACAGATTCCTCCACTGGGACTCAGAATCAAAACCCACATGGAGGCTACTGGTGTTGCTCCAGATTCTGTGGCAGAAAATCGTAAACCAAATATACCCCCTTGGCGTCTGTCAAAACCCAAGGTTATTTTAGATCTGGCCTCTTCTAATTTATATTTATTTATTATTTATTGGTGCTTTACGCCACATCAGCAACTAAGGCTATATCGTGGCGATGAAAGTATGAAATGTTAAGAAAGATCATTATTTTCAACGCAGAAGTTAAAAAAGAGATGACAACACATGAAAAACGTAAAGTACACCTGACAAGCGAACAATGGAATTAAAAAAAAAGAGTGCAGTTCATCAAAACAGCTGTGAAAATCAACCCGTGAAACAGATATAAATGATAGATGGGAATTTAAAATAATAAAACCAGACTATTTAAAATTTATTAAAAAGGTTGATTTCCTTCAGGAACGATAAAACTTTATGAGAGTTTGTCTTGTAAAACAGGTCTCTGAGAGACGCAACATTAAAATACTGTCGTCTAACAAGATTAAAATCTGTACAGTGCAAAAGAATGTGCTCCACTGTCAACACCTGCTGGCAGGGAACACACTCTGGTCGCATATTACCCTCTAACAAAAAGGAATGTGTAAGTCGTGTATGACCAACACGACATCGTGTCAGAATAACATGATCCTTTCTACAAAGGTTACTGGGTGGGTAGTGATCAGAAATAGTGGGTCGGAAGCGATGGAGCTTGTTATTTGTCGCTTCATCCCATTCCGCCTGCCACATGGATTTGATGTAACTACTGATATGTGGTTTGAAGTCACTGAACGGAATCTTAAAATCAGTGAGAGGCTTGGATAAAGCCTGTTTTGCTGCACTGTCTGCCCTGGTGTTACCAGCGATACCTACATGTCCGGGTAACCAGCAAAACACGATGTCATATTGGTCAGACATGAGAGTTGATAACTTCTCACGAAGTTCCAAAATGAGAGGGTTCTTCAACCTGGGGTTGAGCAAAGCAAGCAAAGAGGAAAGAGAGTCAGAAAAAATAATCGACTTCTTTTCCTGTACATTTTCAATATGTTCGAGGGCGAGTTGTAAAGCTTTAACTTCAGCTGTGAAAATAGAACTTTGATTCGGTATTCTGATTGAAGTGACATGATCATCAGTGACAATAGCTGATGCTACTTTGTC
The DNA here is from genome assembly GCA_031216915.1 of Pictodentalium vernedei. Lineage (NCBI taxonomy): Eukaryota > Metazoa > Mollusca > Scaphopoda > Dentaliida > Dentaliidae > Pictodentalium > Pictodentalium vernedei. The sequence continues at coordinate 406,414,444 of CM062291.1, forward strand.
ACCATCTTTTGATCCATCCGTATAGATCCTTGTATATGTACTATACTTTGACTTAATTTCAGCATATTTCTGCTTAAACTGCAGAGAATTTGTTTCAGACTTTTTAGTAGATGCTAGGTCCAAAATAACTGTTGGCTTTTTAAGATGCCAAGGAGGAGTTTGTGGTTCACGATTCTCTTTTACTGCAACTGGTTCAATTTTGGCAGACTCCAAATGAGGTTTTATTCTAATTCCCAATGGAGGGATATGTTTCTGATGACGGTTAAAAAATTCAGTATTTTGAGGTTCTGAGACACAATTGTATGCGGGGTTAGCCGGATTAGAAAGAAGTTTTGAAACATATTGAAGTGAAAGTTTAATTCTGCGCTTCTCAAGAGAAGGCTCCTCTGCCTCAACAAGCATCGAATCTACCGGTGATGTTCTAAAAGCACCAAGGCTGATTCTTATGCCACTATTATGAATGGCATCAAGAGGTTTGAGATATGACTTTCTAGCAGAACCGTAAACCACACAGCCGTAATCTAATTTTGATCTGACAAGTGATCTATACAGATGGAGTAATGTTTTTAGGTCAGCACCCCAATCAGTGCTACCAACTACCTTCAAAATGTTCAGTGCCCTTTTACATTTCACCTTTAGTTGTTTTATATGAGAAGTGAAATTCAGTTTGCTGTCAAACAACAAACCCAAGAATTTCACTTCCTTAACAACATTAATACGACTCCCGTCTATTTTCAATTCCGGATCAAGGTGGTGCTTCCGGAGCTTACAGAAATGAACACAATTAGTTTTCGTTTTTGAGAATTTGAAGCCGTTTTCTGTAGCCCATTTCTGGATTCTGTTCAAACACAGCTGAAGTTTGCGCTCTATAGCATTAATTTTTTTGCTGCTATAGCAGATTAAAAAGTCATCTACATACAATGACGAATCAACCATATTCTCAATTGCATCAATAATACTATTGATTTTCACTGAGAAAAGGGTAACAGATAAAATACTTCCTTGAGGAACCCCCAATTCCTGCCCGTGGGGATCAGATAACGTTGACCCAACACGAACCTGAAATCGGCGGTCCCTCAAAAAGTTTTCAATAAAAAGAGGCATACGCCCCCTCAACCCCATGTTAAAAAGATCTTTTAAAATCCCATACGTCCACGTTGTGTCATATGCCTTTTCCAGGTCAAAGAAGATGGCGACCACATGTTCTTTTCTGGCAAAGGCATTTCTTATAAACGTTTCTAATCTAACCAAATGATCCACAGTACTTCTCTGGTTTCTGAAACCACACTGAACATCTGCAAGCAGATTGTTCGATTCCAGAAACCAGACAAGTCGATCATTGATCATCCTCTCCATGGTTTTACACAGACAACTTGTTAAGGCAATAGGCCTATAATTGCTTGGGTTGCTGTGATCTTTATCAGGCTTAGGAATAGGAATTATAGTAGCGTTTCGCCAGGAAGGTGGAAACTGGCCAGTCACCCAAATGTCATTAAAAATAGACAATAAAAGTGCAAGTGAAGTTTGAGTCAGATGCTTTAAAAGTTGATAGTGTATTTGATCAGGTCCAGTGGCAGAATCCTTTGCTCTATGCAAAGAGTTACTTAACTCTTCCATAGAGAAAGGTTCGTTGTAGTCCTCTAAGTTATTTGATGTAAATTTAATCTTTTGTTTTTCTTGTTGTTTTTTAAGTTTGAGGAACTCTGGGTTACTATTTTCAGACGACGAATGTTTAGAAAATGTAGAGGCCAACTTGTTTGAAATTTCCTGTTTTGATGTTATGAGTGTGTTGTTATCTTTTAGGTGTTGTACAGCTGATTTTGTTTCTTTTCCTTTAATTTTTTTAATCATTTTCCAAATTTTAGTGATGGGGGTGTTTTGATTTAGTTTCGAAACGTAAGTTTCCCATGAACTTTTCTTTTTATGTTTTAAAAGTCGTCTTGTTTTTGCCCGATTTATACGTAATCTATCCAAATTTTGTGTAGTTGGTGACTTATTAAATTCCCTCTCAAATTTCTTGCGATCTTTTATAGCCTGTTTGCACTCAGTATCAAACCATGGTTTAGTGAAACGTTTTGGATTTGCCGAGGTTTTAGGAATGACTTGGCTTGCAATGTCAATCAACTCTGTGGTGAAGTGTTCAATCTGGTCAGTACTGTCCCGAAATTTCTCCCGTGTGAGGCGTTCAGAACAAAGCGATGAGAAAGTGTCCCAGTCAGCCTTTTTAAAGTTCCACTGGGGCACCCTCTCATCATCCGCCGGAACTACACTCTCCAACACAATCGGAAAGTGGTCACTCCCGCACAAGTCATCTTCTGCCTTCCATGAAAAATCAAGGAAGACAGAAGGGCATGCAATTGTTAAATCAATTGAAGTGTAAGAACCAGATGCGGGGTGCAGGTAAGTATCTGACCCATCATTGAACAAGCACAAGTCATATTTTGTAATGAACTCTTCTACAGTTTTACCTTTTGCATCTTCTTGACTGCAGGAATTACCCCAAAGAGGGCTATGTGCGTTAAAATCACCCAACAAAATGTATGGAGTTGGGAGCTGTTGGACCAGTAACTCAAGATCATTCAGCTGTAGGGCTTTACTTGGTGAAACATAAATCGAACAAAGTGTAACTGTTTTGTTTAATGTTAGGCGTACCGCCACAGCCTGTAAATTTATCTGTAATGGAACAGAACTGTGAATGATGTCATTCCTAACTAAAACAGATGTTCCACGAATATGAAGATCATTGTCATCTGCCCAGGCATTATACAATGTATAATGCTTGAAAGCTGAATGATCCTGAGCCTCGGGTTTCTTTAGAAGAGTTTCCTGCAGGCAAAAGGCAGCAGGTTTATATTTTTGGCTTAGAAGGCCCAGTTCCTTAAAATTCGCTCTAAAACCTCGACAATTCCACTGTATTATATTGTGTTTAGGTGTGTTGGCCATGTTTGAGTGGCGATTTTGCTGGTGGACGTATGGGAGATATTGCCCCCGGTTTTTTTGGTGAAGTCTTACGTGGGGACTTAACCTGTGATGAAGACAGGCGTGGCTTAGACGAGAACGTGTCATCGATGCACTCATCGACTGACATTGCCTCGATGCCATCAAACATGTTGTTCGTCACAACATTTTGAAGGCGTTTTGGGAGTCTGTCTGGTTCTAATTTCTTTTTATCCTTTTCTTTTTGCTCTTTTTGTTGTTTTCTCCTCTGACTCTGACTCAGATTTTCTTGCTGGGATCTTTGTTGCTGATTTGATTTCAATTTATTTGACTCATTCTTTTGTTCCGGTTTTGGATTAGAATTTTTATTTTTTTGTGATAAATCGTTTGTGCGGTCTTGCGTGTGAATTGTTTTTGTTATTTGGTCGTTTGTTGAGGGAACAGTTGATTTGGTTTGTGTTGATTGTGTTTCTGTTTGATTAGGATGATCCATAGTAAATGCCTGTAATAAGGAAGGAATTGTGCTGTTGAGCCATGTATACTGTGTCTGGCATTCTACTGACTTTGTGGGTACCTTTTGTTTTACTGTTGTGGCATACGATGGTGCTGATGTATTGAAGCCAAGCATAGATGTTACAATTGCTCTGGCCTCCTGAAAGCTTACTTGTTTTTCACACTTCACCTTTTGGATGTTTTTTTCTTTTTGCCAGATAGGGCAATCTTTAGAGGATGACATATGATTGCCCTGGCAGTTTACACACTTGATTGGGTTGTTACATGGCTCTTCATGTTGTTGACCGCATCTAAAGCATATTGTTTGGCCTCTACAGTTGTTTTGACTATGTCCAAATTTTTGACATTTGAAGCATCGAAGTGGATTTGGTATATACAAATCCACTTTGATGTTCATGTAACCCACTTTAATCGATTTTGGCGGTTGAGATGAGCCAAAAGTTAAAATGTATGTGTTGGTCTGTATCAGTTTACCATCTTTTTTAATCTCAATTCTTTTGACATCAGTGATGTTTTGTGATGTTAGTTCCTTCCTGATATCCATTACATCCATGCCTGCAAGTTCTCTTGTTCTAAGCACACCCTTGCTGGAATTTAGGGTTTTGTGCGGAAAGGCCACAACTCTCATATCCATGATCTGTTCAATTTTCAATAAATTTACCGCCTGAAATTCTGTTTTACATTCAACCAATATTCCCCCTGATCTTAATTTTTTAACATCCTTCACTGTCCCTGCTATTCCTTTAATAGTTTTTTCCAACACGAATGGGTTAACTGATGATGCCTTTTTATCTTCGTCTTCCGCATATATGATTACAAACCTTGGCCAATTCTTTGAAATGTTATGATTGTCTGTATCCTTATCCGAGTCAGAGTCTGATGAAGTGAGTTGTATTTCTCGACCTCGTTTCTTTTTTTTATTTGGTATGTGATCCATGTTAATGAAGTAAATCGTTCATTGCCCCGGCTCCCACCCACCGCGGAGTCCAACAAGGGGTAGGGTTACTGCCACGCAGTGAACCCACCGGGTTGCCGGTATTCCCACATACCTGGTATGGGGCAGTATACTCAGCCAGTGTTGATACCGAAGTATGCCACTGGCTGATTGGCCCGTGTGTGGAAGTGCCAGGTCTTCAGATGGCGACCATCCAACCAATCACTTTATAAAACACTGTAATTACGGTTGCCACGTGAAACTGAAACAAACAGTGCAGCAGAAATAAGTATTTGGTTAAAAATTAGTTTAAAAACATCACACAATGGCAATTATGATAAATGATTAAAAGAAATGACTGATTGAATGGCCACCAAATGCCCCCCGACGTGACACCCAGTACTTTTTGGGGTGAGGGCTCCCGATTGGCCAGAACGGACCATCCGACCATCCTTCTACTCCCGAAATTGGGGCCAAAGCAGTGTGTTGAACAAGATTATCTCCGAAATGGAGACCAGGTCTCCATCCCGGAGACTGCCCTAACCGGGGCCACGAGTCCTCAACTGCCAGGATTCCTTCTTCCGGGGCCTTCGGAATGCACCTCACGGGAGAACAAGGTGCCTGCCAGATGGTATTAGCAGGATTGATCATTTTGGTCCGGGGCTGCGTATTTATGTATTTCGCAGCGAACCAACTCAATTGAGCAAACCTGCCAATTAGAAATTAGCAAACCCGCCCAATTGAGCAGGCCGTCCTCTATCCGCCACCTGAGGACCCGCCTAGTAGGGGATGATCAAACCCCCCTAGGGGCCTCTTCTAAAAAGGCAAACACAAATTCTTTGCAATTTAAGCAAGCGTATGCCGAGATTAAGTCTCACTATTGAGCATACACTATGTTCTATACAGATGGATCCAAGGATAATGATAGAGTATCATCTGCTGTCGTTAGTGGTGATCAGACCACCTCAACCAGGATACCTGATACGAGTTCCATTTTTACAGCTGAGGTAAAAGCTATTGACCTTGCGCTCGATGAGATTGAGGCTGAAGAGGAATGGAAGTCCATTATCTTCTCCGATTCGCTTTCTTGTTTACAGGCTCTTCTCAACCCCAGGTTGAAGAACCCTCTAATCTTGTCACTTCGTGAACGACTTACTGTAATGAAGTCTGACCAATATGATATTGTGTTTTGCTGGTTACCTGGACACGTTGGTATTGCTGGTAACACCAGGGCAGACAGTGCAGCGAAAAAGGCTCTGAGTAAGCCAATCACTGATTTTCCAATTCCTTACAGTGATTACAAGCCACTTATTTCTAAATACACCCGGTCTTTGTGGCAGTCGGAATGGGATGGAGCTACCAATAACAAGCTCCACCGTTTCCGACCAACTGTGTCTGATTATTATCCTCTTTCTCATCTTTGTCGAAAAGATCACGTTATCCTTACAAGATGTCATATTGGTCATACCAGACTCACTCATAGTTTCTTATTAGAGGGCACTCTGCGACCTGAATGTGTTCCTTGTCAGCAGGGGCTGACAGTGGAACACATTCTTTTAGATTGTACAGATTTCGATCACGTTAGGCGGCGGTTTTTCACTGTGGAGTCTCTTAGAGACCTTTTTTACACTACCAGACCGCGCAAGCTTTTGTCTTTTCTAAAAGAAATCAACCTTTTTAGTAAGTTTTAGAGCTTTGTCTTTTAATCATCCCATCATGATTTGGTATCAATAGGTTGATTTGTATTATATTTGTTCTTCTTTCATTATGAATATTCATTTTCACATTTTCATTGTATTATCGTTCATCTATCACAATTCTTTCTTTTTAAAAGCAGTCCTGACCATTACCTTTTAACTCATTTTCATGACTTTCTCGCCACGATATGACCTTTGTTGTCGATGTGGCGTTAAGCACCAATAAATAAATAAATAATCTTCTCCGACTCTCTTTCCTCTTTACTTGCTTTACTCAACCCCAGGTTGAAGAAGCCTCTCATTTTGGAACTTCGTGAGAAGTTAACAACTCTCATGTCTGACCAATATGATATCGTGTTTTGCTGGTTACCCGGACATGTTGGTATCGCTGGTAACACCAAAGCAGACAGTGCAGCAAAACAGGCTTTAACCAAGCCTCTCACTGATTTTAACACCCCTTTCAGTGATTTTAAACCACATATTAGTAATTACATCAAATCTCTGTGGCAGACGGAATGGGATGGGGCGACAAATAATAAGCTCCATCGCTTCCGACCAACTATTACTGATCACTACCCATCCAGTAACCTTTGTAGAAAAGATCATGTTATTGTGACACGATGTCATATTGGTCATACAAGACTTACACATTCCTTTCTGTTGGAGGGTAATTTGCGACCAGAGTGTGTTCCATGTCAGCAGGTGTTGTCAGTGGAACACATTCTTTTACATTGCACTGATTTTAATCTTGTTAGAGGGCAGTACTTTACAGCTGGATCTCTTAGAGATCTCTTTTATAATACGAGCCCACACAAAATTGTGTCATTTCTGAAAGTAATCAACCTTTTTACAAAATTTTAAAATTGTTTTTATTCTTTTAATCTCGACTCATCAAGTCTCAATTCCTCAGGTTGATTTATAATGTATTTACTTATCTCATTACTCATTGTTATTCTAATCATTTTTGTCTTTGACATGTCTTTTGTGGTTATTTTTATTCAGTTTTTGCTTCATTATTGCTAACGACTTTTTATATACCACTGTTTTCTCGCCACGATATAGCCCTAGCTGCTGATGTGGCGTTAAGCACCAATAAATAAATAAATAAATTGCACTGATTTTAATCTTGTTAGAGGGCAGTACTTTACAGCTGGATCTCTTAGAGATCTCTTTTATAATACGAGCCCACACAAAATTGTGTCATTTCTGAAAGTAATCAACCTTTCTACAAAATTTTGAAATTGTTTTTATTCTTTTAATCTCGACTCATCAAGTCTCAATTCCTGGGGTTGATTTATAATGTATTTACTTATCTCATTACTCATTGTTATTCTAATCATTTTTGTCTTTGACATGTCTTTTGTGGTTATTTTTATTCAGTTTTTGCTTCATTATTGCTAACGACTTTTTATATACCACTGTTTTCTCGCCACGATATAGCCCTAGCTGCTGATGTGGCGTTAAGCACCAATAAATAAATAAATAACTGTACTGATTTTAATCATGTTAGAGGGCAGTATTTTACAGTCAGATCTTGGAGAGATTTATTTTATCTTACAAGCCCGCAAAAAATAATCTCATTCTTGAAAGTTATCAACCTTTTTAATAAATTTTAAATTATTTTTACCTTTTTAAAGTTCATCTATCCATATTTAATCCATAGGTTGATTTACACAGCATTTTTTGTACACCTGTTCTCACTTTTTCATTATGTTTCACACGCATCATTTTTAAAACCCTTATTCCTTTCATTTCACATTTCAGGCAATGGTCTTTTTCAAATACATACTTTCATCGTCACGATATAGCCTAAGCTGCTGATGTGGCGTAAAGCATTAATAAATAAATAAATAAATAAATAAATAAACGGATGGATCTAAGGGTGGTGACAAAGTATCATCAGCTGCAGTTACTGGTGATCATGTCACCTCAATCGGAATACCGAATCAGAGTTCTATTTTCACAGCTGAAGTTAAAGCTTTACAACTCGCTCTTGAAGATATCGAGAATGCACAGGAAAAGAAGTCGATTATTTTTTCCGACTCTCTTTCCTCTTTAATTGCTTTACTCAACCCCAAGTTGAAGAACCCTCTAGTTTTGGAACTTCGTGAGAAGTTAACAACTCTCATGTCTGACCAATATGATATCGTGTTTTGCTGGTTACCTGGACATGTAGGTATCGCTGGTAACACCAGGGCAGACAGTGCAGCAAAACAGGCTTTAACAAAGCCTCTCACTGATTTTAACACCCCTTTCAGTGATTTTAAGCCTCATATTAGTAGTTACATCAAAACTATGTGGCAGGCGGAATGGGATGGAGCCACAAATAACAAGCTTCATCGCTTCCGACCAACTATTTCAGATCACTACCCGTCTAGTAACCTTTGTAGAAAGGATCTTGCAGTTTTGACGCGGTGTCATATTGGTCATACAAGACTAACACATTCCTTTTTGTTGGAGGGTAATTTGCGACCAGAATGTGTTCCCTGTCAGCAGGTGTTGTCAGTGGAACACATTCTTTTGAATTGTACTGATTTTAATCATGTTAGAGGGCAGTATTTTACAGTCGGATCTTTGAGAGATTTATTTTATCATACGAGCCCGAAAAAAGTCATCTCATTCTTGAAAGTAATCAACCTTTTTAATAAATTTTAAATTGTTTTTACCATTTTAATTTTCATCTGTCTATATTTATTTCACGGGTTGATTTACATTTTTGTACTACTGGTCTCACTTTCTCATTTTGTTTCACACTCATCTTTTTTAAACCTCTTATTCAAATTGTTTCGTATTTTAATCCATGGTCTTTTTAAATATACACTTTCATCGCCACGATATAGCCTCAGCTGCTGATGTGGCGTAAAGCACCAATAAATAAATAAATAAATAAATGATCAATCCTGCTAATACCATCTGGCAGGCACCTTGTTCTCCCGTGAGGTGCGTTCCGAAGGCCCCGGAAGAAGGAATCCTGGCAGTTGAGGACTCGGGCATTCTCCAAAGATGGGGATCAGACCGTAAACTCTGTTTGGCCCTGGTCTCCATTTTTTCAGATAATGTCCAAGACACTGCTTTGGCCCCAATTTCGGGAGTAGAAGGATGGTCGGATGGCCCGTTCTGGCCAATCGGGAGCCCCCACCCCAAAAGTACTGGGTGTCACGTCGGGGGGCATTTGGTGGTCATTCAATCAATCATTTCTTTTAATCACATACCATAATTGCCATTGTATACTGTTTTCAACCTAGGGGGGTTTGATCGTCCCCTACTAGGCGGGTCCTCAGGTGGCGGATAGAGGACGGCCTGCTCAGTTGGGCAGGTTTGCTAATTTCTAATTGGCAGGTTTGCTCAATTGAGTTGGTTCGCTGCGAAATACATAAATACGCAGCCCCGGACCAAAATGATCAATCCTGCTAATACCATCTGGCAGGCACCTTGTTCTCCCGTGAGGTGCGTTCCGAAGGCCCCGGAAGAAGGAATCCTGGCAGTTGAGGACTCGTGGCCCCGGTTAGGGCAGTCTCCGGGATGGAGCCCTGGTCTCCATTTCGGAGATACTGTCGTTCAACACACTGCTTTGGCCCCAATTTCGGGAGTAGAAGGATGGTCGGATGGCCCGGTCTGACCAATCGGGAGCCCCCAACCCCAAAAATATCGGGTGTCACGTCGGGGGGCATTGGGTGGTCATTCAGACAGTCATTTCTTTTATTTAGATTTTATCACTACTACCCTGTATCGAGTTTTAATGATCTTAATACTTGTTTAACAGCTTTCGTTTTGTTGCGCTGTCTGCGTTGGTCATCAATCAGTAGTGGTTCTTGATGTACTCGTTTTTAATGAAATGGTTGGTTGAATGGCTGCCACGACCTGGCACTTCCCATAAACATTTGACGGGTCAATCCTTCAGCGGTATGCATTAGCATCAACGCTGGGGGAGTATGTTACCTTCAAAGTGTACTTCTGGTGATGATCGCTGGATATCCGCGACAGAACCCCCCAGGTTGGGCTCAAAGTAAGGGTGGAAGGCACGGGTAACGAGACACATAAATACAAACCATGGCTCAAACCACAAAACACAAACGACGGTTTTTAGATATTGATTTTAATGACTCAGACTCTGATATAGACAATTCAAGGTATACTCAAGATAAAGTCAACTGGCCAAGATTTCTATTAATCAACAGCATTAAGGAACAAACAGATATTCACAGGATAAACCCATTCATACTGGAAAAAACAATAAAAGGCATTGCTGGTACTGTAAAATCTGTCAAAAAATTAAGATCAGGGGGTTTGCTTATTGAATGTACAAAAGAACAACAAGTTAATAACTTACTTAAAATGACGAAGATAGCTGATATTGAAGTGGAAGTCTGCCCTCACAAAACTCTCAACTACAGCCGAGGTGTTATTCGAACGCGTGAGCTAGCAGATATGCTAGAAATAGAGATTGCTCACGAATTAACCAACCAAGGGGTAACAGGGGTCAAAAGGATTGAAATTAAGAAGAATGGCTCTATTATTAAAACAAATACTTATATTGTTACATTTGGTTCATCACATCCTCCACAGTCACTCAAAATTGGTTACTTGAACGTCAAGGTGGATTTGTATATCCCAAATCCACTGAGATGCTTCAAGTGCCAAAAGTTTGGACACGGCCAGAATGCCTGCAAAGGTCAAAATATTTGTTACAAGTGCGGCGAAATTCATGATCAGCCATGTACATCTCAAACAAGTAAATGTATAAACTGTAAGGGCAATCACTATTCATCATCTAAGGATTGCCCTATATGGAAAAAAGAAAAGTTAATTCAAAAAACAAAATGTGAAAAACATATTAGTTTCAAAGAGGCCAGAGATATTGTATCAACCATGCCTGGCATGAACATAACACTCCCATCTTATGCAACAATTTCTAAACGGAAAGCACCGACAACGTCAATCGAATGCCAAACGGAATATACTTGGCTCGATGGCGTTTTACCAAAGTTGATAGACCCGTTTGCATTTGGTTCCATTGAACCAAAAACTACTCAAACTGAATTTACTTCACAAGAAATAACGAGAATAGAAGAGAAAAAAGATAATCCTAAACCTAAACCTGAAAACAAAAAACAACAACCCAAATCTGATCACAAAAATGAACACAATAGACAAAAACCGAAGCCAAACACAAAACTAGAACAAAAATCGAAACAAGAACAATCTCAGAGTCAGAGCCAGAAATCGAAAAAAGAAAAACAGAAATCACAATCAGACAGAACACCTAAAATGTTACAGAACATTGTTACCAAAAACATGTTTGATACATTTGAATCCATGGATTTTCAGGATGACATAGAGGATGCATCCCCCAATGTATTCCGTCGGAATTCATCCCAATGCAAATCTCCACGGAAAAATTCACCAAAGAAAAATACGGGGGTAATCTCTCCCATACGTCCACCATCAAAATCACCACCCAAACATGGATAGTACACAAAAGCACAATATAATTCAGTGGAATTGTCGAGGTTTTAGAGCTAATTTTAATGAACTGGGCCTTTTGAGTCAAAAGTATAAACCTGCTGCTTTTTGCCTACAGGAAACTCTATTAAGGAAATCCGAGGCTCAAGATCATTCAGCTTTTAAGCATTATACACCGTATAATGCCTGGGCAGATGATAATGATCTTCATATTCGTGGAACGAGTGTCTTGGTTAGGGACGACATCATTCACAGTTCTGTACCACTACAGACAAATTTACAGGCTGTGGCGGTACGCCTAACTTTGGACAAAACAGTTACACTTTGTTCTATTTACGTTTCACCAAGTAAAGCCTTACAGCTGAATGACCTTGAGCTGCTGGTCCGACAACTCCCAACCCCATACATTTTGTTGGGCGATTTTAACGCACATAGTCCCCTTTGGGGTAATTCCTGCAGTCAAGAAGATGCAAAAGGTAAAACTGTAGAAGAGTTCATTACAAAATATGACTTGTGCTTGTTCAATGATGGGTCAGATACTTACCTGCACCCCGCATCTGGTTCTTACACTTCAATTGATTTAGCAATTGCATGCCCTTCTGTCTTCCTTGATTTTTCATGGAAGGCAGAAGATGACTTGTGCGGGAGTGACCACTTTCCGATTGTGTTGGAGAGTGTAGTTCCGGCGGATGATGAGAGGGTGCCCCAGTGGAACTTTAAAAAGGCTGACTGGGACACTTTCTCATCGCTTTGTTCTGAATGCCTCACACGGGAGAAATTTCAGGACAGTACTGACCAGATTGAACACTTCACCACAGAGTTGATTGACATTGCAAGCCAAGTCATTCCTAAAACCTCGGCAAATCCAAAACGTTTCCATAAACCATGGTTCGACACGGATTGCAAACAGGCTATTCATCAACGCAAAAAGGCGGAACGGGATTTTAATAAGTCACCAACGACGAATAATTTAGATAAATTACGTATTGGTCGAGCACAAGCCCGACGGCTCATCAAACAAAAGAAGAAAACGTCCTGGCAAAATTATGTTTCAAGATTGAATCAAAATACCCCCATCAAAAAGGTCTGGAAAATGATCAAGAAAATTAAAGGTAAAGAATCAAAATCTACAGTACAGCACCTCGAACATAATAATAAAAAAATAACATCTAAAAAAGATATTTCGAACACCCTAGCTTCTACCTTTTCCAAAAATTCCTCTTCTGAAAATTGCACTCCGCAATTTATCCCTGTTAAAAAGCAACAGGAGAAACAAAAACTAAAATTCCAATCTGATAATGATGAAAATTATAATGAACCATTTTCTATAATTTATTCATTTATTTATTGGTGTTTAACGCCACAACAGCAGCTAAGGCCATATCGTGGCGAGAAAACATTAAAAGAAAACCATGGCAGAAACGATATTCAAAGATGAGTAAAAAACAATTATAATAAAAATGATACTCAATGTAATATGAACAGTGATGCGTGAGAAACAAGAAAGATGAATAATTCACAAATCAACCTGATGAATTTAAGTCTTAAAGACTCTAGTTAAGATAATAAAAACAGTTTTAAAATTTATTAAAAAGGTTGATTGATTTCAAAAATGAGAGAATCATATTCAGGCTAGTACGATAAAAAAGATCTCTCAGAGATCCTACAGAGAAAAACTGCCCTCTGACATGATTAAAATCTGTACAATGTAAAAGAATGTGCTCCACTGACAACACCTGCTGGCAGGGAACACATTCTGGTCGCACAGTACCCTCCAACAAAAAGGAATGTGTAAGTCTTGTATGACCAATATGACATCGCGTCAATACTGCAAGATCCTTTCTAGAAAGGTTACTAGACGGGTAGTGATCACAGATATCTGGTCGGAATCGATGGAGCTTGTTATTTGTCGCTCCATCCCAATCCGCCTGCCACACAGATTTGATGTACTTATTGATATGTGGTTTCAAATCACTGGAAGGGATGTTAAAATCAGTGAGAGGCTTGGATAAAGCCTGTTTTGCTGCACTGTCTGCCCTGGTGTTACCAGCGATACCTACATGTCCGGGTAACCAGCAAAACACGATATCATATTGGTCAGACATGAGAGTTGTCAACTTCTCACGAAGTTCCAAAATGACAGGGTTCTTCAACTTGGGGTTGAGTAAAGCAAGTAAAGTGGAAAGAGAGTCAGAAAAAATAATCGACTTCTTTTCCTGCACATTTTCTATGTGTTCAAGCGCAAGTTGTATAGCTTTAACTTCAGCTGTGAAAATAGAACTCTGATTCGGTATTCTAATTGAGGTGATACCATCACTAGTAACAGCAGCTGATGATACTTTGTCACCATCTTTAGATCCATCTGTATAGATCCTTGTATATGCGCTATACTTGGACTTTATTTCGGCATATTTTTGTTTGAACTGCAAGGAATTGGTATCAGATTTTTTGGTAGAAGCAAGGTCCAAAATAACTGTAGGTTTTTTAAGATGCCAAGGAGGAATGTGTGATTTACGGTTTTCTTTTAAAGATTCAGAATCAATTTTTGCAGACTCCATGTGGGGTTTAACTCTAATTCCCAATGGAGGAATATGTTTCGGATGTCGGTTAAAAAAGTCAACATTTTGAGGTTCTGAAATACAATTAAAAGCGGGATTTGAAGGATTGGCCAAAAGTTTAGACACATATTGGAGAGACAATTTAATTCTGCGCTTCTCGAGAGAGGGCTCCTCTGCTTCAACAAGCATCGAGTCTATTGGGGATGTTCGAAAAGCCCCTAGACTAATTCTAATACCACTATTGTGAATAGCATCAAGTTGTTTTAGGTATGACTTCCTTGCAGAACCGTAAACTATAGAACCGTAATCTAATTTTGATCGAACAAGTGACCTATACAGATGGAGCAAAGTTTTTTGGTCAGCACCCCAATCAGTGCTACCAACGACCTTCAGTAGGTTCAGAGCTCTCTTACATTTAACTTTTAGTTGTTTTATGTGGGAAGTGAAATTCAGTTTGCTGTCAAACAACAAACCTAAGAATTTCACTTCCTTAACAACTTTAATAGGACTCCCATCAAGTTTTAACTCCGGATCGAGGTGATGTTTCCGAAGCTTACAAAAATGAACACAATTTGTTTTCATCTTTGAAAATTTGAAACCGTTTTCTGTGGCCCATTTTTGAATTTTGTTTAGGCACAGCTGAAGTTTGCGCTCTATAGCATTCATTTTCTTGCTGCTATAACAGATTAAAAAATCATCGACATACAATGAAGAGTCTACCATATTTTCAATTCCATCGATGATACTGTTAATTTTAATCGAAAACAGGGTAACGGATAAAATACTACCCTGAGGAACCCCCAATTCCTGCTCGTGAGGATCAGATAACGTTGACCCAACACGAACCTGAAACTGGCGGTCCCTCAAAAAGTTTTCAATAAAAAGAGGCATACGCCCTCTCAACCCCATGTTAAAAAGATCTTTTAAAATCCCATACGTCCACGTTGTATCATATGCCTTCTCTAGATCACAGAAGATGGCGACCACATGTTCTTTTCTAGCAAAGGCATTTCTTATAAACGTTTCAAGTCTGACCAAATGATCCACAGTACTCCTCTGGTCTCTGAAACCACACTGAACATCCGCAAGCAGATTGTTCGATTCCAGAAACCAGACAAGTCGATCATTGATCATCCTCTCCATGGTTTTGCACAGACAACTGGTTAAGGCAATAGGCCTGTAATTGCTTGGGTTGCTGTGATCTTTATCAGGCTTAGGAATTGGAATTATTGTTGCTTTACGCCAGGATGGTGGAAACTGGCCAGTCACCCAAATGCCATTAAAAATTGATAATAAAAGTTCTAGTGAAGATTGAGGCAGATGCTTTAAAATTTGGTAGTGAATTTCATCGGGACCAGTGGCAGTATCCTTTGCTCTATGCAAGGAGTTACATAACTCCTCCATAGAGAAAGGTTCATTGTAATCCTCTAAATTGTTGGAGGTAAATTTGATCTTTTGCTTTTCTTGCTGTTTTTTAATTTTGATAAATTCTGGATTACAATTTTCAGATGACGAATGTTTCGAAAATGTGGAGGCCAAAGTATTTGAAATTTCTGTTTTAGAGGTAATTAAGGTGTTGTTTTCCTTCAGGTGTTGTACAGTTGATTTTGTTTCTTTTCCTTTAATCTTTTTAATCATTTTCCAAATTTTAGTGATAGGGGTGTTTTGGTTAATCTTCGAAATGTAAGATTCCCAAGAACTTTTCTTTTTTTGTTTTATATGTCGTCTTGTTTTTGCCCGATTTATACGAAGTTTGTTTAAATTATATGTAGTTGGTGACTTGTTAAATTCCCTTTCAGCTTTCTTACGATCCTTTATAACCTTTTTGCATTCATCATCAAACCATGGTTTGTTGAAACGTTTTGGATTTGTCGAGGTTTTAGGGATGACTGTGTTTGCAATGTCAAGCAGCTCGTTTGTAAAATGTTCGATTTGGTCAGCACTATCCTGAAATTTCTCCCGTGTGAGTCGTTCAGAACAAAGCGATGAAAAAGTGTCCCAGTCAGCTTTTTTAAAGTTCCACTGGGGCACTCTCTCATCATCCGCCGGAACTACACTCTCCAACACAATTGGAAAGTGATCACTCCCGCACAAGTCATCTTCTACCTTCCACGAAAAGTCGAGGAAGATAGAAGGGCATGCAATTGAAAGATCAATCGATGTATACGAACCAGATGCGGGGTGCAGATAAGTGTCTGAACCATCATTAAACAAACACAGATCATATTTAGTAACGAACTCTTCTACAGTTTTGCCTTTTACATCTTCTTGACTGCAGGAATCACCCCAAAGAGGGCTATGTGCATTAAAATCACCCAACAAAATGTATGGAGTTGGGAGCTGTTGGACCAGTAGCTCAAGATCATTCAGTTGTAGGACTTTACTTGGTGAAACGTAAATTGAACAAAGTGTAACTGTTTTGTCTAAAGTAAGGCGTACCGCCACAGCCTGTAAATTTGTCTGTAATGGTACAGAACTGTGAATGATGTCGTTCCTAACTAAGACAGTCGTTCCACGAACATGAAGATCATTATTGTCAGCCCATGCATTATGCGAAGTATAATGCTTAAAAGCTGAATGGTCTTGAACTTCAGGTTTCTTTAAAAGAGTTTCCTGCAGGCAAAAAGCTACAGGATTGTATTTTTGGCTTAGAAGACCTAGTTCATTAAAATTAGCTCTAAAACCTCGACAATTCCACTGTATAATGTTTTGTTTGGGTTTATTACCCATGTTTAGTAGGTGATTTTGAAGGTGGACGAATGGGAGATATTGCCCCCGTGTTTTTCTTTGGTGATGTTCTGTGGGGCGACCTACCCTGTGAAGAATTCAGGTGTAGTTTAGTAGAGAACGTGTCGTCGATACACTCATCGACTGACATTTTCTCAATTCCATCAAACATGTTGTTTGTCACAACATTTTGAAGTCTCTTAGGTAAGCGATCTGATTCTAGTTTCTGTTTTTCTTTGTTAATTTTTTTCTGCTCTCTCTCGTGCTGCCGTCTTTGATTCTGACTTAGATTTTGTTGTTGTGCTTTGTGTTTTTGATCTGGTTTTGGTTTGTTTGATTCGTTTTTGTGTTCTGATTTAGAGTTTTGTTCTTTATGATTTTTTTGTTCTGGTTGTTGTCTGTTCTTGGGTATTTCCTCTGTTGTTATTTGAGCTGTTGGATGTGTTTGGGTTGATTTTGGTTCAGTCGGTTCTATAATAAAGGCCTTCACTAAAGAAGGAATTGTTCCACTGAGCCAAGTGTATTGGGTCTGGCATTCCACTGACTGGGTGGGTGCTTTTTGTGACAATTTTGTTGCATATGTTTGTGATATTGTGTTCATACCAGGCAATGATGACACTATGTCTCTGGCCTCTTTAAAACTAATTTGCCTTTCAACCTTGACTTTTTGAATTTCCTTTTCCTTTTTCCAAACAGGGCAATCCTTAGATGAAGCTACATGATTGCCCTGACAATTACAACATTTGATGGCATTCGTGCAGGGGTCTTGATGTTCATCACCACATTTAAAACATATGTTTTTTTGCCCTCTACAATTATTTTGGCCGTGACCATATTTTTGACATTTGAAACATCGAAGTGGATTTGGGATGTACAAATCCACTTTGATGTTCATGTAACCAACTTTAATAGACTTTGGTGGCTGAGCTGTATTGAAAGTTAAAATATAAGTATTAGTTGGTATCGATTTGCCATCTCTTTTGATTTCAATTCTTTTGACAATATTCACTCCCTGCAGTTGTAATTCATTCTGGATTTCCGTCTCAGGAATGCCAGACAGCTCTCTTGTTCGTACAACGCCTTTGCTTGTGTTGAGTGTTTTGTGAGCAAAGGCGTTAACTTCCAGATTAACCAGTTTATCCATTTTTAATAAATTGAGTGCCTGCATTTCTCTTCGACATTCAATTAAAATTCCACCAGATCTTAACTTTTTTACATCCTTCACATCCCCAGCTATTCCCTTAATGGCTTTTTCCAAGGCAAACGGGTTTATATCCGTTGCCTTTTTACCCTCTTCAGCAGCATAAATTATAATGAATTTTGGCCAATGATTTAAACTTTGCGAGGTTCCATAATCCGAGTCAGAATCAGAAGTATTCAATTCAAGTTCCCTTTTTTGTTTTTTTTGTGGTATTTTAGCCATGTTTTATTTTTTTAAAGTTCATTGCTCCGTCTCCCACCCACCGCGGAGTCCAACAAGGGGTAGGGTTACTGCTTCACAGTGAACCCACCGGGTTGCCGGTATTCCCACATACCTGGTATGGAGCAGTATACTCAGCCAGTGTTGATACCGAAGTATGCCACTGGCTGATTGGCCCGTGTGTGGAAGTGCCATGTCTTCAGATGGCGATCATCCAACCAATCACTTTATAAAACCTTGTAATTAAAGCTGCCACGTAGAACTGAGTCAAACAGTAGTGCAGCAAAACTAAGTATTTGGTAAAATATGTTTAAAAACAGTACACAATGGCAATTATGATGTGTGATTAAAAGAAATGACTGATTGAATGACCACCAAATGCCCCCCGACGTGACACCCAGTACTTTTTGGGGTGGGGGCTCCCGATTGGCCAGAACGGACCATCCGACCATCCTTCTACTCCCGAAATTGGGGCCAAAGCAGTGTGTTGAACAAGATTATCTCCGAAATGGAGACCAGGGCTCCATCCCGGAGACTGCCCTAACCGGGGCAACGAGTCCTCAACTACCAGGATTCCTTCTTCCGGGGCCTTCAGAACGCACCTCACGGGAGAACAAGGTGCCTGCCAGATGGTATTAGCAGGGTTGATCATTTTGGTCCGGGGCTGCGTATTCATGTATTTCGCAGCGAACCAGTTCAATTGAGCAAACCTGCCAATCAAAAATTAGCAAACCTGCCCAATTGAGCAGGCCGTCCTCTATCCGCCACCCGAGGACCCGCCTAGTAGGGGACGATCAAACCCCCCTAGGACCATTTTCTATTGATGAGCTACTAGCGTCATTGAGTAAAGCAAAAGATACAGCAACTGGTCCTGATGAAATACATTATCAGATTTTAAAACATTTGCCACATTCATCGCTCAAGCTTTTACTTTCTATTTTTAATGATATATGGGTGACTGGCCAGTTTCCATCTTCCTGGCGCAAAGCAACAATCATTCCTATTCCCAAGCCTGATAAGGACCACTGCAATCCAAGCAACTATAGACCAATAGCACTCACTAGTTGCCTTTGTAAAACCATGGAAAGAATGATCAACGACCGGCTTGTTTGGTTTCTGGAATCGAACAATCTGCTGGCAGATGTTCAATGTGGCTTCAGAAACCAGAGAAGCACGGTTGATCATCTAGTCCGCCTTGAAACGTTTATTAGAAATGCCTTTGCCAGAAAAGAACACGTGGTCGCCGTGTTCTTTGATCTGGAGAAGGCATATGACACTACGTGGACGTATGGGATTTTAAAAGACCTCTTCAACATGGGGTTGAGAGGCAGAATGCCACTTTTTATTGAAAATTTTTTAAAGGACCGCAATTTCCAGGTTCGTCTTGGGTCAACATTATCTGACCCTCACGACCAGGAATTGGGAGTACCTCAGGGTAGTATTCTATCTGTTACTCTTTTTTCAATAAAAATCAACAGCATTGTGACAGCTATTGAAACAAATGTTGATTCTTCATTGTATGTAGATGATTTCCTCATCTGCTACAGTGGCAAGAAAATGCCTGCTATTGAGCGCAAACTTCAGCTATCCTTAAACAAAGTTCAGCGCTGGGCTACTGAAAATGGTTTCAAGTTTTCAAAAGGTAAAACAAATTGTGTTCATTTCTGTAAACTCCGGAAACACCACCTGGATCCGGAGTTATTTTTAGATGGAACTCCACTTAAAGTTGTAAAGGAAGTGAAATTCCTTGGCTTGTTGTTTGATGAGAAACTAAGTTTTAGGTCTCACATCAAACAACTAAAAATTAAATGCAAGAAAGCACTTAATCTGCTAAAAGTTGTTGGCAGCACTGATTGGGGTGCCGACCAAAAAACTCTGCTCCATCTGTATAGAGCTCTTGTACGGTCAAAGTTGGATTATGGTTGTGTGGTTTACGGTTCGGCTAGGAAATCCTATCTGAAACCTCTTGATGCCATCCATCATAGTGGTATCAGAATTAGCCTTGGTGCGTTTCGTACGTCACCTATAGATTCTCTTCTTATCGAAGCAGGCGAGCCTTCTCTTGAGAAGCGTCGAATTAAACTCTCTTTGCAATATGTCTCAAAATTATCTGCAAATCCATCAAATCCTGCTTACTGCTATGTTTTTAAACCTCTAAATAAAGTTTTTTTTGATAAAAATCCAAAACAGATTCCTCCACTGGGACTCAGAATCAAAACCCACATGGAGGCTACTGGTGTTGCTCCAGATTCTGTGGCAGAAAATCGTAAACCAAATATACCCCCTTGGCGTCTGTCAAAACCCAAGGTTATTTTAGATCTGGCCTCTTCTAAAAAGGCAAACACAAATTCTTTGCAATTTAAGCAAGCGTATGCCGAGATTAAGTCTCACTATAGAGCATACACTATGTTCTATACAGATGGATCCAAGGATAATGATAGAGTATCATCTGCTGTTGTTAGTGGTGATCAGACCACCTCAACCAGGATACCTGATACGAGTTCCATTTTTACAGCTGAGGTAAAAGCTATTGACCTTGCGCTCGATGAGATTGAGGCTGAAGAGGAATGGAAGTCCATTATCTTCTCCGATTCTCTTTCTTGTTTACAGGCTCTTCTCAACCCCAGGTTGAAGAACCCTCTAATCTTGTCACTTCGTGAACGACTTACTGTAATGAAGTCTGACCAATATGATATTGTGTTTTGCTGGTTACCTGGACACGTTGGTATTGCTGGTAACACCAGGGCAGACAGTGCAGCGAAAAAGGCTCTGAGTAAGCCAATCACTGATTTTCCAATTCCTTACAGTGATTACAAGCCACTTATTTCTAAATACATCCGGTCTTTGTGGCAGTCGGAATGGGATGGAGCTACCAATAACAAGCTCCACCGTTTCCGACCAACTGTGTCTGATTATTATCCTCTTTCTCATCTTTGTCGAAAAGATCACGTTATCCTTACAAGATGTCATATTGGTCATACCAGACTCACTCATAGTTTCTTATTAGAGGGCACTCTGCGACCTGAATGTGTTCCTTGTCAGCAGGGGCTGACAGTGGAACACATTCTTTTAGATTGTACAGATTTCGATCACGTTAGGCGGCGGTTTTTCACTGTGGAGTCTCTTAGAGACCTTTTTTACACTACCAGTCCGCGCAAGCTTTTGTCTTTTCTAAAAGAAATCAACCTTTTTAGCAAGTTTTAGAGCTTTGTCTTTTAATCTTCCCATCATGATTTGGTATCAATAGGTTGATTTGTATTACATTTGTTGTTCTTCTTTCATTATGAATATTCATTTTCACATTTTCATTGTATTATCGTTCATCTATCACAATTTTTTTCTTTTTAAAAGCAGTCCTGACCATTACCTTTTAATTCATTTTCATGACTTTCTCGCCACGATATGACCTTTGTTGTCGATGTGGCGTTAAGCACCAATAAATAAATAAATATACTGTTTTCAAACATTCTATTTTTAACAACTATTAAATTTTGCTGCACTGTCTGTTTCAGTTCTACGTGACAATTATTATTTTAATGCTTTGTAAAGTGATTGGTTGGATGATCGCCATCTGAAGACCTGGCACTTCCACACACGGGTCAATCAGCCAGTGGCATACTTCGGTATCAACACAGGCTGAGTATGTTGCTCCATACCAGGTATGTGGGAATACCGGCAACCCGGTGGGTTCACTGCTTGGTCTCCGTGGTGGGTGGGAGCCGGAGCAATGAACGATTATACAATTCTATCATGGAAACCACACAAAACAAAAAACTTAAACGAGGTCGAGAATTTCCCTCAGATGATTCTGATACTGACTCTGATCCAAAACTTTCAACAGCTTTGAATAAATGGCCAAAATTTATTGTAATATATGCAGGTGACTCAAGTAAAAGGGAAACTGACATCAACCCTTTTGCCTTAGAGAAAGCTGTTAAAGGGATTGCTGGTACAGTAAAAAATGTTAAAAAGCTGAGGACTGGAGCAATACTTATAGAATGTAACAAGGAAGTGCAAGCAATAAATTTACTAAATATAGACAAACTTGCAGATATGGAGGTGAATGCTTTTCCACATAGGACGCTTAACAGCAGCAGGAGAGTAATCAGAACAAGGGAATTGGCAGGTATTGATGTACTAGAAATACAGAAAGAACTTGAACCACAGGGTGTAACATCAGTTAAGAATATCGAAATGAAAAAAAATGGTTCAACCATCAAAACAAACACTTTTATTCTCTCATTTAACTCAGCCCAACCACCAAAAACAATCAAAGTAGGTTATATGAACATCAAAGTGGATTTATATATACCAAATCCACTTCGATGCTTCAAGTGCCAAAAATTTGGCTATGGACAAAACAACTGCAGGGGTCAAACTATATGCTATAAATGCGGCCAACAACACCAAGACGAGCCATGTAACAATGCCATTAAATGCGTAAATTGTCAGGGCAATCACATGTCATCGTCGAAAGATTGCCCTGTCTGGAACAAAGAAAAAACTATACAGAGAATAAAATGTGAGAAACAAATAAGTTTTAAAGAGGCCTATTGGGACGATCGCTCAGTATATTTACAGAGACTTGAAGGTAACAACAAGAAATGTTTTAAAACTTTGCGAGTTCCCCGAAAATCCATATAAAATAGAAAGCTTGACCATTGACACATTTAAACATTATATTAAAAGTTGCAATGCAGACAAACTTTCCCTGTTGAGATTTTGTACAGGTAGCGATTTAATCACTGGCAAAGAAACATACCCTAGGGGGGTTTGATCGTCCCCTACTAGGCGGGTCCTCGGGTGGCGGATAGAGGACGGCCTAGGGGGCGCGGTGGCTCAGTTGGTAGAGGTGCAGGCTGCAAGCCGAGAGGTCCTCGGTTCGAATCCCACCTGCGGCAACCGCGTTGTGTCCTTGGGCAAGACACTTCACCCCGATTGCCTACATGGGGGCACGATGACGCTGTGTACTGGGGCGTACTGCACGGCGGTGGTGCGCATGTCTTCAACCAATCTAACCCTGCGTGTGCTGCGGTGCAGAGTTCAGAGTTACGATGTTGGAGAGCTGACAGCTGCTCGTCGTTGCTCGGTGGTTCTCTCCGGGTACTCCGGCTTCCTCCACCCGTAAAACTGTCACGGTCACGATTAGCCATTGTGCATAAGTATGTGACCTTAATCACCAATAAATAAATAAATAAATAGAGGACGGCCTACTCAATTGGGCAGGTTTGCTAATTTTTGATTGGCAGGTTTGCTCAATCGGACCAAAATGATCAACCCTGCTAATTCCATCTTGCAGGCACCTTGTTCTCCCGTGAGGTGCGTTCCGAAGGCCCCGGAAGAAGGAATCCTGGCAGTTGAGGACTCGGGCCCCGTTTAGGGCAATCTCCGGGATGGAGCCCTGGTCTCCATTTCGGAGATAATGTTCAACACACTTCTTTGGCCCCAATTTCGGGAGTAGAAGGATGGTCGGATGGTCCGTTCTGGCCAATCGGGAGCCCCCACCCCAAAAAGTACTGGGTGTCACGTCGGGGGGGGTGGGGGGGGGCATTTGGTGGTCGTTCAATCAGTCATTTCTTTTTCTCACACATCATAATTGCCAATGTGTACTGTTTTAAACGTTCTAGTTTATGAAATACTTAGTTTTGCTGCGCTGTCTGTTTAATTTATACATGGCAACTGTAATTATAGTGTTTCGTGTAGTGATTGATTGGATGATCGCCATCTGAAGACCTGGCACTTCCACACACGGGCCAATCAGTCAGTGGTATGCCTTGGCATCAACACTGACTGAGTATACTGCCCCATACCAGGTATGTGGGAATACCGGCAACCCGGTGGGTTCACTGCAAAGCAGTAACCCTACCCCTTGTTGGACTCCGCGGTGGGTGGGAGCCGGGGCACTGAACTTTTAAAAAATAAACATGGCTAAAATACAACAAAAAAAACAAAAACGAGGGTACGAATTTCTATTTTCAGACAATGACTCCGACTCAGATCAAGACCCAAGAACAAACCATTTTGAAAAGCTGGCCAAAATTTATCATTATATATGCTAACGATGAGAATAAAAAAGCATCTGATATTAATCCATTTGCTTTAGAAAAAGCCATAACAGGAATAGCTGGTGATGTTAAAAATGTTAGAAAGTTAAGATCAGGGGCAATTCTAATTGAATGTAAACGAGAAATGCAGGCTTTGAATTTACTTAACACAGATAAACTCGTTGATATGGAGGTCAATACCTTTGCTCATAAAACATCAAACACCTGCAAAGGTGTTGTACGTACTAAGGAACTGTCAGGCATTGATGTATTGGAAATTCAAAAAGAACTAGACTCACAGGGGTTTACTAACGTTAAAAGGATTGAGATTAAAAAAGAAGGAAAGCCTATACAAACCAATACTTACATACTGACATTTATTTATTTATTTATTGGTGCATAACGCCACATCAGCAGCTAAGGCTATATCGTGGCGAGAAAACATTAAAAGAAAAACATGGCAGAAACGAAATTCAAAGATGAGTAAAAACCAACTATAATAAAAATGATACTCAATGTAATATGAACAGTGATGCATGAAGAAACAAGAAATATGAATAATTCACAAATCAACCTGGTGAATTTAAGTCTTAAAGACTCTAGTTTAAGATGATAAAAACAATTTTAAAATTTACTAAAAAGGTTGATTGTTTTCAAAAATGAGAGAATTATATTCGGGCTCGTACGATAAAACAGATCTCTCAGAGATCCTACAGAAAAGTACTGCCCTCTGACATGATTAAAATCTGTACAATGTAAAAGAATATGTTCCACTGACAACACCTGCTGGCAGGGAACACACTCTGGTAGCACAGAACCCTCCAACAAAAAGGAATGTGTTAGTCGTGTATGACCAATATGACACCGCGTCAGAATAACATGATCTTTTCTACAAAGGTTACTGGATGGGTAGTGATCAGAAATAGTTGGTCGGAAGCAATGGAGCTTGTTATTTGTCGCCCCATCCCATTCCGCCTGCCACATAGATTTGATGTAACTACTAATATGAGGCTTAAAATCACTGTAAGGGATCTTAAAATCAGTGAGAGGCTTTGTTTTGCTGCACTGTCTGCTTTGGTGTTACCAGCGATACCTACATGTCCGGGTAACCAGCAAAACACGATATCACTTTGGTCAGACATGAGAGTTGTTAACTTCTCACGAAGTTCCAAAATGAGAGGGTTCTTCAACTTGGGGTTGAGCAAAGCAAGCAAAGAGGAAAGAGAGTCAGAAAAAATAATCGACTTCTTTTCCTGTACATTTTCAATATGTTCGAGTGCGAGTTGTAAAGCTTTAACTTCAGCTGTGAAGATAGAACTTTGATTCGGTATTCTGATTGAAGTGACATGATCATCAGTGACAACAGCTGATGCTACTTTGTCACCATCTTTTGATCCGTCTGTATAGATCCTTGTATATGTACTGTACTTGGACTTAATTTCAGCATATTTCTGCTTAAACTGCAGAGAATTTGTTTCAGACTTTTTAGTAGATGCTAAGTCCAAAATAACTGTTGGCTTTTTAAGATGCCAAGGAGGAATTTGCGGTTCACGGTTCTCTTTTATTGTAAGTGGTTCAATTTTGGCAGACTCCATATGAGGTTTTATTCTAATTCCCGATGGAGCGATATGTTTCTGATGACGGTTAAAAAAATCAGTATTTTGAGGTTCTGAGACACAATTGTATGCAGGGTTGGACGGATTAGAAAGAAGTTTTGAAACATATTGGAGTGAAAGTTTAATTCTGCGCTTCTCAAGAGAAGGCTCCTCTGCCTCAACAAGCATTGAATCTATTGGGGATGTTCGAAAAGCCCCTAGACTAATTCTAATACCACTATTGTGAATGGCATCAAGTGATTTTAGGCATGACTTCCTTGCAGAACCGTAAACTATAGAACCGTAATCTAATTTTGATCGAACAAGTGATCTATACCCTAGGGGGGTTTGATCATCCCCTACTAGGCGGGTCCTCGGGTGGCGGATAGAGGACGGCCTGCTCAATTGGGCAGGTTTGCTAATTTCTAATTGGCAGGTTTGCTCAATTGAGTTGGTTCGCTGCGAAATACATAAATACGCAGCCCCGGACCAAAATGATCAATCCTGCTAATACCATCTGGCAGGCACCTTGTTCTCCCGTGAGGTGCATTCCGAAGGCCCCGGAAGAAGGAATCCTGGCAGTTGAGGACTCGTTGCCCCGGTTAGGGCAGTCTCCGGGATGGAGCCCTGGTCTCCATTTCGGAGATAATCTTGTTCAACACACTGCTTTGGCCCCAATTTCGGGAGTAGAAGGATGGTCGGATGGTCCGTTCTGGCCAATCGGGAGCCCCCACCCCAAAAAGTACTGGGTGTCACGTCGGGGGGCATTTGGTGGTCATTCAATCAGTCATTTCTTTTAATCACACATCATAATTGCCATTGTGTACTGTTTTTAAACATATTTTACCAAATACTTAGTTTTGCTGCACTACTGTTTGACTCAGTTCTACGTGGCAGCTTTAATTACAAGGTTTTATAGAGTGATTGGTTGGATGATCGCCATCTGAAGACATGGCACTTCCACACACGGGCCAATCAGCCAGTGGCATACTTCGGTATCAACACTGGCTGAGTATACTGCTCCATACCAGGTATGTGGGAATACCGGCAACCCGGTGGGTTCACTGTGAAGCAGTAACCCTACCCCTTGTTGGACTCCGCGGTGGGTGGGAGCCGGAGCAATGAACTTTAAAAAAAATAAAACATGGCTAAAATACCACAAAAAAACAAAAAAGGGAACTTGAATTGAATACTTCTGATTCTGACTCGGATTATGGAACCTCGCAAAGTTTAAATCATTGGCCAAAATTCATTATAATTTATGCTGCTGAAGAGGGCAAAAAGGCAACGGATATAAACCCGTTTGCCTTGGAAAAAGCCATTAAGGGAATAGCTGGGGATGTGAAGGATGTAAAAAAATTAAGATCTGGTGGAATTTTAATTGAATGTCGAAGAGAAATGCAGGCACTCAATTTATTAAAAATGGATAAACTGGTTAATCTGGAAGTTAACGCCTTTGCTCACAAAACACTCAACACAAGCAAAGGCGTTGTACGAACAAGAGAGCTGTCTGGCATTCCTGAGACGGAAATCCAGAATGAATTACAACTGCAGGGAGTGAATATTGTCAAAAGAATTGAAATCAAAAGAGATGGCAAATCGATACCAACTAATACTTATATTTTAACTTTCAATACAGCTCAGCCACCAAAGTCTATTAAAGTTGGTTACATGAACATCAAAGTGGATTTGTACATCCCAAATCCACTTCGATGTTTCAAATGTCAAAAATATGGTCACGGCCAAAATAATTGTAGAGGGCAAAAAAACATATGTTTTAAATGTGGTGATGAACATCAAGACCCCTGCACGAATGCCATCAAATGTTGTAATTGTCAGGGCAATCATGTAGCTTCATCTAAGGATTGCCCTGTTTGGAAAAAGGAAAAGGAAATTCAAAAAGTCAAGGTTGAAAGGCAAATTAGTTTTAAAGAGGCCAGAGACATAGTGTCATCATTGCCTGGTATGAACACAATATCACAAACATATGAAACAAAATTGTCACAAAAAGCACCCACCCAGTCAGTGGAATGCCAGACCCAATACACTTGGCTCAGTGGAACAATTCCTTCTTTAGTGAAGGCCTTTATTATAGAACCGACTGAACCAAAATCAACCCAAACACATCCAACAGCTCAAATAACAACAGAGGAAATACCCAAGAACAGACAACAACCAGAACAAAAAAATCATAACAAAGAACAAAACTCTAAATCAGAACACAAAAACGAATCAAACAAACCAAAACCAGATCAAAAACACAAAGCACAACAACAAAATCTAAGTCAGAATCAAAGACGGCAGCACGAGAGAGAGCAGAAAAAAATTAACAAAGAAAAACAGAAACTAGAATCAGATCGCTTACCTAAGAGACTTCAAAATGTTGTGACAAACAACATGTTTGATGGAATTGAGAAAATGTCAGTCGATGAGTGTATCGACGACACGTTCTCTACTAAACTACACCTGAATTCTTCACAGGGTAGGTCGCCCCACAGAACATCACCAAAGAAAAACACGGGGGCAATATCTCCCATTCGTCCACCTTCAAAATCACCTACTAAACATGGGTAATAAACCCAAACAAAACATTATACAGTGGAATTGTCGAGGTTTTAGAGCTAATTTTAATGAACTAGGTCTTCTAAGCCAAAAATACAATCCTGTAGCTTTTTGCCTGCAGGAAACTCTTTTAAAGAAACCTGAAGTTCAAGACCATTCAGCTTTTAAGCATTATACTTCGCATAATGCATGGGCTGACAATAATGATCTTCATGTTCGTGGAACGACTGTCTTAGTTAGGAACGACATCATTCACAGTTCTGTACCATTACAGACAAATTTACAGGCTGTGGCGGTACGCCTTACTTTAGACAAAACAGTTACACTTTGTTCAATTTACGTTTCACCAAGTAAAGTCCTACAACTGAATGATCTTGAGCTACTGGTCCAACAGCTCCCAACTCCATACATTTTGTTGGGTGATTTTAATGCACATAGCCCTCTTTGGGGTGATTCCTGCAGTCAAGAAGATGTAAAAGGCAAAACTGTAGAAGAGTTCGTTACTAAATATGATCTGTGTTTGTTTAATGATGGTTCAGACACTTATCTGCACCCCGGATCTGGTTCGTATACATCGATTGATCTTTCAATTGCATGCCCTTCTATCTTCCTCGACTTTTCGTGGAAGGTAGAAGATGACTTGTGCGGGAGTGATCACTTTCCAATTGTGTTGGAGAGTGTAGTTCCGGCGGATGATGAGAGAGTGCCCCAGTGGAACTTTAAAAAAGCTGACTGGGACACTTTTTCATCGCTTTGTTCTGAACGACTCACACGGGAGAAATTTCAGGATACTGCTGACCAAATCGAACATTTTACAAACGAGCTGCTTGACATTGCAAACACAGTCATCCCTAAAACCTCGACAAATCCAAAACGTTTCAACAAACCATGGTTTGATGATGAATGCAAAAAGGTTATAAAGGATCGTAAGAAAGCTGAAAGGGAATTTAACAAGTCACCAACTACATATAATTTAAACAAACTTCGTATAAATCGGGCAAAAGCAAGACGACATATAAAACAAAAAAAGAAAAGTTCTTGGGAATCTTACATTTCGAAGATTAACCAAAACACCCCTATCACTAAAATTTGGAAAATGATTAAAAAGATTAAAGGAAAAGAAACAAAATCAACTGTACAACACCTGAAGGAAAACAACACCTTAATTACCTCTAAAACAGAAATTTCAAATACTTTGGCCTCCACATTTTCGAAACATTCGTCATCTGAAAATTGTAATCCAGAATTTATCAAAATTAAAAAACAGCAAGAAAAGCAAAAGATCAAATTTACCTCCAACAATTTAGAGGATTACAATGAACCTTTCTCTATGGAGGAGTTATGTAACTCCTTGCATAGAACAAAGGATACTGCCACTGGTCCCGATGAAATTCACTACCAAATTTTAAAGCATCTGCCTCAATCTTCACTAGAACTTTTATTATCAATTTTTAATGGCATTTGGGTGACTGGCCAGTTTCCACCATCCTGGCGTAAAGCAACAATAATTCCAATTCCTAAGCCTGATAAAGATCACAGCAACCCAAGCAATTACAGGCCTATTGCCTTAACCAGTTGTCTGTGCAAAACCATGGAGAGGATGATCAATGATCGACTTGTCTGGTTTCTGGAATCGAACAATCTGCTTGCGGATGTTCAGTGTGGTTTCAGAAACCAGAGGAGTACTGTGGATCATTTGGTCAGACTTGAAACGTTTATAAGAAATGCCTTTGCTAGAAAAGAACATGTGGTCGCCATCTTCTTTGATCTAGAGAAGGCATATGATACAACGTGGACGTATGGGATTTTAAAAGATCTTTTTAACATGGGGTTGAGAGGGCGTATGCCTCTTTTTATTGAAAACTTTTTGAGGGACCGCCAGTTTCAGGTTCGTGTTGGGTCAACGTTATCTGATCCTCACGAGCAGGAATTGGGGGTTCCTCAGGGTAGTATTTTATCCGTTACCCTGTTTTCGATTAAAATTAACAGTATCATCGATGCAATTGAAAATATGGTAGACTCTTCATTGTATGTCGATGATTTTTTAATCTGTTATAGCAGCAAGAAAATGAATGCTATAGAGCGCAAACTTCAGCTGTGCCTAAACAAAATTCAAAAATGGGCCACAGAAAACGGTTTCAAATTTTCAAAGATGAAAACAAATTGTGTTCATTTTTGTAAGCTTCGGAAACATCACCTCGATCCGGAGTTAAAACTTGATGGGAGTCCTATTAAAGTTGTTAAGGAAGTGAAATTCTTAGGTTTGTTGTTTGACAGCAAACTGAATTTCACTTCCCACATAAAACAACTAAAAGTTAAATGTAAGAGAGCTCTGAACCTACTGAAGGTCGTTGGTAGCACTGATTGGGGTGCTGACCAAAAAACTTTGCTCCATCTGTATAGGTCACTTGTTCGATCAAAATTAGATTACGGTTCTATAGTTTACGGTTCTGCAAGGAAGTCATACCTAAAACAACTTGATGCTATTCACAATAGTGGTATTAGAATTAGTCTAGGGGCTTTTCGAACATCCCCAATAGACTCGATGCTTGTTGAAGCAGAGGAGCCCTCTCTCGAGAAGCGCAGAATTAAATTGTCTCTCCAATATGTGTCTAAACTTTTGGCCAATCCTTCAAATCCTGCTTTTAATTGTATTTCAGAACCTCAAAATGTTGACTTTTTTAACCGACATCCGAAACATATTCCTCCATTGGGAATTAGAGTTAAACCCCACATGGAGTCTGCAAAAATTGATCCTGAATCTATAAAAGAAAACCGTAAATCACACATTCCTCCTTGGCATCTTAAAAAACCTACAGTTATTTTGGACCTTGCTTCTACCAAAAAATCTGATACCAGTTCCTTGCAGTTCAAACAAAAATATGCCGAAATAAGGTCCAAGTATAGTGCATATATAAGGATCTATACAGATGGATCTAAAGATGGTGACAAAGTATCATCAGCTGCTGTTACTAGTGATGGTATCACCTCAATTAGAATACCGAATCAGAGTTCTATTTTCACAGCTGAAGTTAAAGCTATACAACTTGCGCTTGAACACATAGAAAATGTGCAGGAAAAGAAGTCGATTATTTTTTCTGACTCTCTTTCCACTTTACTTGCTTTACTCAACCCCAAGTTGAAGAACCCTCTCATTTTGGAACTTCGTGAGAAGTTGACAACTCTCATGTCTGACCAATATGATATCGTGTTTTGCTGGTTACCCGGACATGTAGGTATCACTGGTAACACCAGGGCAGACAGTGCAGCAAAACAGGCTTTATCCAAGCCTCTCACTGATTTTAACATCCCCTCCAGTGATTTGAAACCACATATCAATAAGTACATCAAATCTGTGTGGCAGGCGGATTGGGATGGAGCGACAAATAACAAGCTTCATCGATTCCGACCAGATATCTGTGATCACTACCCGTCTAGTAACCTTTCTAGAAAGGATCTTGCAGTATTGACGCGATGTCATATTGGTCATACAAGACTTACACATTCCTTTTTGTTGGAGGGTACTGTGCGACCAGAATGTGTTCCCTGCCAGCAGGTGTTGTCAGTGGAGCACATTCTTTTACATTGTACAGATTTTAATCATGTCAGAGGGCAGTTTTTCTCTGTAGGATCTCTGAGAGATCTTTTTTATCGTACTAGCCCGAATATGATTCTCTCATTTTTGAAATCAATCAACCTTTTTAATAAATTTTAAAACTGTTTTTATTATCTTAACTAGAGTCTTTAAGACTTAAATTCATCAGGTTGATTTGTGAATTATTCATCTTTCTTGTTTCTCACGCATTACTGTTCATATTACATTGAGTATCATTTTTATTATAATTGTTTTTTACTCATCTTTGAATATCGTTTCTGCCATGGTTTTCTTTTAATGTTTTCTCGCCACGATATGGCCTTAGCTGCTGATGTGGCGTTAAGCACCAATAAATAAATATAATAAATAGTGATCTATACAGACGGAGCAAAGTTTTTTGGTCAGCACCCCAATCAGTGCTACCAACTACCTTCAAGAGGTTCAGTGCCCTTTTACATTTTACCTTTAGTTGTTTTATGTGGGAAGTGAAATTCAGTTTGCTGTCAAACAACAAACCTAAGAATTTCACTTCGTTTACAACTTTAATGGTGTTTCCATCCATTTTCAACTCCGGATCAAGATGATGCTTCCGGAGCTTACAAAAATGAACACAATTAGTTTTGGTCTTTGAAAACTTAAAAACATTTTCTGTGGCCCATTTTTGAATCCTATTTAAACACAACTGAAGTTTGCGCTCTATAGCATTCATCTTTTTGCTGCTATAGCAGATCAAAAAGTCATCGACATACAATGACGAATCTACCATATTCTCAATTGCGTCGATGATACTATTAATTTTAATTGAAAAGAGGGTAACGGATAAAATACTACACTGAGGGACGCCCAATTCCTGCTCGTGAGGATCAGATAACGTTGACCCAACACGAACCTGAAATTGGCGGTCCTTTAAAAAGTTTTCAATAAAAAGAGGCATACGCCCTCTCAACCCCATATTAAAAAGATCTTTTAAAATCCCATACGTCCACGTTGTATCATATGCCTTCTCTAGATCAAAGAAGATGGCGACCACATGTTCTTTTCTAGCAAAGGTATTTCTTAAAAACGTTTCAAGTCTGACCAAATGATCCACAGTACTCCTCTGGTTTCTGAAACCACACTGAACATCCGCAAGCAGATTGTTCGATTCCAGAAGCCAGACAAGTCGGTCATTGATCATCCTCTCCATGGTTTTGCACAGACAACTGGTGGTTAAGGCAATAGGCCTGTAATTGCTTGGGCTGCTGTGATCTTTATCAGGCTTAGGAATAGGAATTATAGTT
Source organism: Pictodentalium vernedei (assembly GCA_031216915.1). Classification (NCBI taxonomy): domain Eukaryota; kingdom Metazoa; phylum Mollusca; class Scaphopoda; order Dentaliida; family Dentaliidae; genus Pictodentalium; species Pictodentalium vernedei. The sequence goes on from CM062291.1 coordinate 406,447,769, forward strand.
GCTTTACGCCAGGATGATGGGAACTGGCCTGTCACCCAAATGCCATTAAAATTGATAATAAAAGTTCTAGAGATGTTTGTGGCAGATGCTTTAAAAGTTTGTAATGTATGTCATCGGGACCAGTGGCAGTATCCTTTGCTCTATGCAAAGAGTTACGTAACTCTTCCATAGAGAAAGGTTCATTGTAATCCTCTAGGTTGTTGGAGTTAAATTTAATCTTTTGTTTTTCTTGCTGTTTTTTAATTTTAAGAAATTCTGGATTACAATTTTTAGACGACGAATGTTTCGAAAATGTGGAGGCCAAAGTGTTTGAAATTTCTGTTTTAGATGTAATTAGGGTGTTGTTTTCCTTCAGGTGTTGTACAGTTGATTTGGTTTCTTTTCCTTTAATCTTTTTTATCATTTTCCAAATTTTAGTGGTAGGCGTGTTTTGGTTAATTTTAGAAACATAAGTTTCCCAAGAATTTTTCTTTTTTTGTTTTATAAGTCGTCTTGTTTTTGCCCGATTAATACGCAGTTTATCCAAATTATGTGTTGTAGGTGACTTGTTAAATTCCGTTTCAATTTTTTTCCGATCTTTTATAGCCTGTTTACACTCACTATCAAACCATGGTTTGGTGAAACGTTTTGGATTTGCCGATGTTCTAGGGATGACTGTGTTTGCAATGTAAAGCAGCTCGTTTGTAAAATGTTCTATTTGGTCAGCACTATCTTGAAATTTCTCCCGTGTGAGGCGTTCAGAACAAAGCGATGAGAAAGTGTCCCAATCGGCTTTTTTAAAGTTCACTGGGGCACTCTCTCATCATCCGCCGGAACTACACTCTCCAACACAATTGGAAAGTGATCACTCCCGCACAAGGCATCTTCTACCTTCCACGAAAAATCGAGGAAGATAGAAGGGCATGCAATTGAAAGATCAATTTATTTATTTATTTATTGGTGCTTTACGCCACATCAGCAGCTTAGGCTATATCGTGGCGATGAAAGTGTAAATTTCAAAAAGACCATTAATTAAAATATGAAACAAATTGAATAAGAGGTTTAAAAATGATAAGTGTGAAACATAATGAGAAGGTGAGATCAGTAGTGCAAAAATACTGTGTAAATCAACCTGTGAAATAAATACAGATAGATGAAAATTAAAATGGTAAAAACAATTTAAAATTTATTAAAAAGGTTCATTACTTTCAAGAATGAGATGACTTTTTGCGGGCTTGTATGATAAAATGAATCTCTCAAAGATCCAACTGTAAAATACTGCCCTCTAACATGATTAAAATCAGTACAATTCAAAAGAATGTGTTCCACTGACAACACCTGCTGGCAGGGAACACATTCTGGTCGCAAATTACCCTCCAACAAAAAGGAATGTGTAAGTCGTGTATGACCAATATGACACCGCGTCCAAATTGCAAGATCCTTTCTACAAAGGTTACTAGACGGGTAGTGATCTGAAATATTTGGTCGGAAGCGATGAAGCTTGTTATTTGTCGCTCCATCCCATTCCGCCTGCCACAGAGATTTGATGTAGTTACTGATATGTGGTTTAAAATCACTGAAAGGGATGTTAAAATCAGTGAGAGGCTTGGTTAAAGCCTGTTTTGCTCCACTGTCTGCTTTGGTGTTACCAGCGATACCTACATGTCCGGGTAACCAGCAAAACACGATATCACATTGGTCAGACACGAGAGATGTTAACTTCTCACGAAGTTCCAAAACTAGAGGGTTTTTCAACCTGGGGTTGAGTAAAGCAAGTAAAGAGGAAAGAGAGTCGGAAAAAATAATCGACCTCCTTTCCTGTACATTCTCGATGTGTTCAAGTGCAAGTTGTAAAGTTTTAACTTCAGCTGTGAAAATACAACTTTGATTCGGTATTCTGACTGAGGTAATATGATCACCAGTAACAGCAGCTGATGATACTTTGTCACCATCTTTAGATCCATCTGTATAGATCCTTGTATATGTACTAAACCTGGACTTTATTTCGGCATATTTTTGTTTAAATTGCAAAGAATTTGTATCAGATTTTTTGGTAGAAGCAAGGTCCAAAATAACTGTAGGTTTTTTAAGATGCCAAGGAGGAATATGAGATTTACGGTTATCTTTTATAGAATTAGAATCAATTTTGGCAGACTCCATGTGGGGTTTGATTCTAATTCCCAATGGAGGAATGTGTTTCTGGTGCCGGTTAAAAAATTCAACATTTTGAGGTTCTGAAACACAATTATAAGCAGGATTTGAAGGATTGGCCAAAAGTTTAGACACGTACTGGAGACATAATTTAATTCTACGCTTCTCAAGAGAAGGTTCCTCTGCTTCAACAAGCATCGAGTCTATTGGGGATGTTCGAAAAACCCCTAGACTAATTCTAATACCACTATTATGAATTGCATCAAGTAGTTTGAGATATGATTTCCTTGCAGAACTGTAAACTATACAACCGTAATCTAACTTTGATCGAACAAGTGATCTATACAGATGGAGCAAAGTTTTTTGGTCAGCACCCCAATCAGTGCTACCAACAACCTTCAGTAGATTCAGTGCTCTCTTACATTTAACTTTTAGATGTTTTATGTGGGAAGTGAAATTCAGTTTGTTGTCAAACAACAAACCTAAGAATTTCACTTCCGTAACATCTTTAATAGGACTACCATCAATTTTCAACTCCGGATCGAGGTGATGTTTCCGAAGTTTGCAAAAATGTACACAAAAATGTGCAGTTATAGAAAACTTATTTAAAAATCTTCTCCAGAACCAATGGGCAGAATCTTTTTATATTTGGAATGCAGCATCTTAGTATGGGTCTGAATCAAGTTTGTTCAAATCAAGTCACTCGGCCAATATTGGGGCTCACAATGGGGGCCTGAATGTTTACTTAGTGCAGTTATAGAAAACTTATTTAAAAGTCTTCTCTAGAATCAATGGGCAGAATCTTTTTATATTTGGAATGCAGCATCTTAGTATGGGTCTGAATCAAGTTTGTTCAAATCGAGTCACTCAACCAATATTGGGGCTCACTGTGGGGTCCTGAGTGTTTACTTAGTGCAGTTATAGAGGATTAATTTAAAAATCTTCTTCTCCAGAACCAATGAGCAGAATCTTTTGATATTTGGTATGCAGCATCTTAGTATGGGTCTGATTCCAGTTTGTTCAAATCGAGTTGCTCGACCAATATTGGGGCTCACAATGGGGGCCTGAATGTTTACTTAGTGCAATTTAAGAAAAATTATGCACAAATCTTCTCCAGGATCCAATGGGCAGAATCTTTTGATATTTGGTATGCAGCATCTTGGAATGAGGCTGATTCAAGTTTGTTCAAATCGAGTCCCTTGTTTATCTTGTGCAATTTAAGTAAAATTCTTTAAAAATCTTCTTCACAACCATCATGCATAATTTTTTTTATATTTGATCAGCAGCATTCTTTAATTCGGACCTATTGATGATTTAGCTCCACAGGGAGTGTAATTTACTCTACAACCTCAAGAATAGCTTTTGATGAAATTTGTGTCTTAACAATCTGGGGCATTTGGTGAGCGCCTTAGGCCCCTTGGGGCCTCTTGTTTAATCATCTATTTCTTATTTCAAGAGTTCCTTTATTGAATGTAGATGTGTTTCACCTGTGATAAGTAATTATAGGATTTAACTGCTTCTATCTCGTGTAGAAATTTAAATTGTGGGGTGCAGCTCCCAGGTTGCCAAGAGACTTAACTTCCCCCAAAACTTCTGAATTTTTTCTTATTCCTTTTCCCTCAAAATAAAATAAGTGTAATGTCTAGTATTGAGATTCTCCATATTATGATTGAATTTCTTACAACCCTGTCTGATGCTGTACCAGTAGAGGTCAAGTTTTGGGATAAGCTCCTCGTCAGTAGTACTCAAATGATTTATTTATTTATTTATTTACTTATTGGTGCTTAACGCCACATCAGCAGCTAAGGCTATATCGTGGCGAGAAAACGATAAAAGGGAAACATGACACTAATGAAATACAAAGATGAGTAAAAACAACTATAATAAAAATGAAAAAGACAATGTAGTATGAACAGTGATGCGTGAAGAAACAAGAAATATGAATAGCTCACAAATCAACCAGGTGAATGTAAGTCTTAAAGACTCTAATTTAAGATAATAAAAACAATTTTAAAATTTATTAAAAAGGTTGATTGATTTCAAAAATGCGAGAATCATATTCGGGCTCGTACGATAAAAAAGATCTCTCAGAGATCCTACAGAAAAATACTGCCCTCTGACATGATTAAAATCAGTACAATGTAAAAGAATGTGTTCCACTGACAACACCTGCTGGCAGGGAACACACTCTGGTCGCACAGTACCCTCCAACAAAAAGGAATGTGTTAGTCTTGTATGACCAATATGACACCGCGTCAATACTGCAAGATCCTTTCTACAAAGGTTACTAGACGGGTAGTGATCACAAATATCTGGTCGGAATCGATGGAGCTTATTATTTGTCGCCCCATACCATTCCGCCTGCCACAGAGATTTGATGTAGTTACTAATATGTGGTTTAAAATCACTGAAAGGGATGTTAAAATCAGTGAGAGGCTTGGTTAAAGCCTGTTTTTGCTGCACTGTCTGCTTTGGTGTTACCAGCGATACCAACATGTCCGGGTAACCAGCAAAACACGATATCATATTGGTCAGACATGAGAGTTGATAACTTCTCACAAAGTTCCAGAATGAGAGGGTTCTTCCACTTGGGGTTGAGTAAAGCAAGTAAAGAGGAAAGAGAGTCGGAGAAGATGATCGACTTTCTTTCCTGTGCATTCTCGATGTGCTCAAGCGCGAGTTGAATAGCTTTAACTTCAGCTGTGAAAATAGAACTCTGATTCGGTATTCTGATTGAGGCGACATGATCACCACCAACAGCAGCTGATGATACCCTGTCACCATCTTTAGATCCATCTGTATAGATCCTTGTGTATGCACTATACCTGGACTTTATTTCAGCATATTTTTGTTTGAACTGCAAGGAATTGGTATCAGATTTTTTGGAAGAAGCAAGGTCCAAAATAATTGTAGGTTTTTTAAGATGCCAAGGAGGAATGTGTGATTTACGGTTTTCTTTTATAGAATCAGAATCAATTTTGGCAGACTCCATATGGGGTTTGATTCTTATTCCCAATGGAGGAATGTGTTTCTGGTGGCGGTTATAAAATTCAACATTTTGAGGGTCTGAAACACAATTATAAGCAGGATTTGAAGGATTGGCCAAAGGTTTAGACACATACTGGAGAGATAATTTAATTCTTCGCTTCTCAAGGGAAGGCTCCTCTGCTTCAACAAGCATCGAGTCTATTGGGGATGTTCGAAAAGCCCCTAGACTAATTCTAATACCACTATTGTGAATAGCATCAAGTGGTTTTAGGTAAGACTTCCTTGCAGAACCGTAAACTATAGAACCGTAATCTAATTTTGATCGAACAAGTGACCTATACAGAAGGAGCAAAGTTTTTTGGTCAGCACCCCAATCAGTGCTACCAACGACCTTCAGTAGGTTCAGAGCTCTCTTACATTTAACTTTTAGTTGTTTTATGTGGGAATGAAATTCAGTTTGCTGTCAAACAACAAACCTAAGAATTTCACTTCCTTAACAACTTTAATAGGACTCCCATCAAGTTTTAACTCCGGATCGAGGTGATGTTTCCGAAGCTTGCAAAAATGAACACAATTTGTTTTCATCTTTGAAAATTTGAAACCGTTTTCTGTGGCCCATTTTTGAATTTTGTTTAGGCACAGCTGAAGTTTGCGCTCTACAGCATTCATTTTCTTGCTGCTGTAGCAGATTAAAAAATCATCTACATACAAGGAAGAATCTACCATATTCTCAATTGTCTCGATGATGCTATTAATTTTCACCGAAAAAAGGGTAACAGATAAGATACTACCCTGCCTGAGGAACCCCCAATTCCTGCTCGTGAGGATCAGATAACGTTGACCCAACACGAACCTGAAATTGGCGGTCCTTTAAAAAGTTTTCAATAAAAAGAGGCATACGCCCTCTCAAGCCCATGTTAAAAAGATCTTTTAAAATCCCATACGTCCACGTTGTTTCATATGCCTTCTCTAGATCAAAGAAGATGGCGACCACATGTTCTTTTCTAGCAAAGGCATTTCTAATAAACGTTTCAAGTCTGACCAAATGATCCACAGTACTTCTCTGGTTTCTGAAACCACACTGAACATCCGCAAGCAAATTGTTCGATTCCAGAAACCAGACAAGTCGGTCATTGAGCATCCTCTCCATGGTTTTGCACAGGCAGCTTGTTAAGGCAATAGGCCTATAATTACTAGGGTTGCTGTGATCTTTATCAGGCTTCGGAATAGGAATTATAGTAGCTTTTCGCCAGGAAGGTGGAAACTGGCCAGTCACTCATATGTCATTAAAATGGATAATAATAGTGCAAGCGAAGTTTCAGGCAGATGTTTTAAAAGTTGATAGGGTATTTCATCAGGTCCAGTGGCAGAATCCTTTCCTCTGTGCAAAGAGTTACTTAACTCTTCCATAGAGAAAGGTTCATTGTAATCCTCTAAGTTATTGGATGTAAATTTAATCTTTTGTTTTTCTCCTTGTTTTTTAAGTTTGAGGAATTCTGGGTTACTATTTTCAGACGACCAATGTTTCGAAAATGTAGAGGCCAACTTGTTTGAAATTTCTTGTTTTGATGTAATGAGTGTATTGTTATCTTGTAGGTGCTGTACAGCTGATTTTGTTTCTTTTCCTTTAATTTTTTTGATCATTTTCCAAATTTTAGTGATGTGGGTGTTTTGATTCAGTTTCGAAACGTAAGTTTCCCATGAACTTTTCTTTTTTTGTTTGAAATGTCGTCTTGTTTTAGCCCGATTTATACGTAATCTACCCAAATTTTGTGTTGTTGGTGACTTATTAAAGTCCCTCTCAAATTTCTTGCGATCTTTAATAGCCTGTTTGCACTCAGTATCAAACCATGGTTTAGTGAAACGTTTTGAATTTGCCGAGGTTTTAGGAATGACTTGGCTTGCAATGTCAATCAACTCTGTGGTGAAATTTTCAATCCGGTCAGTACTCTCCTGAAATTTCTCCCGAGTGAGGCGTCCAGAACAAAGCGATGAGAAAGTGCCCCAGTCAGCCTTTTTAAAGTTCCACTGGGGAACCCTCTCATCATCCACCGGAACTACACTCTCCAGCACAATCGGAAAGTGGTCACTCCCGCACAAGTCGTCTTCTACCTTCCAAGAAAAATCAAGGAAGACAGAAGGGCATGCAATTGTTAGATCAATTGAAGTGTAAGAGCCAGATGCGGGGTGCAGATAAGTATCTGACCCATCATTGAACAAGCACAAGTCATATTTTGTAATGAACTCTTCCACAGTTTTACCCTTTGCGTCTTCTTGACTGCAAGAATTACTCCAAAGGGGGTTATGTGCATTAAAATCACCCAACAAAATGTATGGAGTTGGGAGTTGTCGGACCAGCAGTTCAAGGTCATTCAGCTGTAAGGCTTTACTTGGCGAAACGTAAATAGAACAAAGTGTAACAGTTTTGTCTAAAGTTAGGCGTACCGCCACAGCCTGTAAATTTGTCTGTAATGGTACAGAACTGTGAATGATGTCATTCCTAACCAAGACAGTCGTTCCACGAATATAAAGATCACTATCATCTGCCCAGGCATTATACGAGGTATAATGCTTAAAAGCTGAATGACCTTGAGCCTCGTGTTTCTTTAAAAGAGTCTCCTGCAGGCAAAAAGCAGCAGGTTTATATTTTTGGCTTAAAAGGCCTAGTTCATTAAAATTGGCTCTAAAACCTCGACAATTCCACTGTATTATATTGTGTTTAGGTGTATTACACATGTTTTGGTGGCGATTTTGATGGTGGACGTATGGGAGATATTGTCCCCGTAGTTCTCTTTGGTGACGTTTTGCGAAGAGATCTGCCCTGTGAAGAGTTTGGGCGTGATTTGGTGGAAAACGTGTCGTCGATGCACTCATCAACGCACATGCCTTCAATGCCGTCAAACATGTTGCTTGTAACAACATTTTGAAGGCGCTTGCTTATCCTGTCCGACTCTAGTTTTTGTCTTTCTTTTTTCTTCTCGTTTTTCTGACTCTGATTCAATTTTTGTCTATGCTGTGTATCTGCTTTGACTGTATTTGTCTTATTGTTTTGTGCTTTAGATTTTTGATCTTTTTTATGTTCTGATTGAGATAAATGAGTTGACTGTTCTTGTTTTTGATTGGGTTGTGGCAGTTTTTCAGTTGTTTGGGTATCTGTATTTGTTTTGGTGGACTGTTGTGTTACTGGTTGTTCTATGGTAAAAGCTTTCACTAAAGTCGATATTGTTCCTTTGAGCCATGTATATTGTGTTTGGCACTCTACTGATTGAGTTGGCAGTTTCTGTGACAATTTCGTAGCATATGATGGAGATGACATATTCATACCTGGCATTGCTGTAACGATGTCTCTGGCCTCTTTAAAACTTATTTGCCTTTCGCATTTCACTTTTTGAATTGTTTTTTCTTTTTTCCAGACAGGCCAATCTTTGGACGATGACATGTGATTGCCCTGACAGTTGATACATTTGATGGCATTGGAACATGGCTCTTGATGTTGTTGGCCGCATTTGTAACAGACTTCTTGACCTCTGCAGTTGTTTTGCCCATGTCCATATTTCTGACACTTGAAGCATCGAAGTGGATTTGGAATATATAAATCCACTTTGATGTTCATATAACCAATTTTGAGTGATTTGGGTGGCTGCGAAGAATCGAATGTTAATATGTAAGTATTTGTTTTAATAATTGATCCACCTTTTTTAATTTCAATATTTTTAACATCTGTTACACCTTGAGGTTCTAGTTCTTTGCATATCTCAAGTGTATCAATGCCATCAAGTTCCCTTGTTCTAATTACTCCTCTGCTGTTATTGAGGGTTTTGTGAGGGAATGCATTCACCTCCATGTCTGCAAGTTTATTATTTTTAAGTAGATTTAGGGCCTGGGCTTCTTTATTGCATTCGATCAGTAGAGCACCAGTTCTCAGCTTTTTGACGTTCTTAACAGTACCAGCAATTCCTTTTATAGCCTTTTCTAGGTAAAAAGGGTTGATATTGGTAGCCCTTTTACCCTCTTCAGCAGCATAAACAATAATAAATTTTGGCCATTTTCTTGTATTTTTTGAAATTTCTAGATCAGAGTCAGAATCTGAATAAATAAAATCGTGACCTCGTTTCTGTTTTTTTATGTTGGTTGCCATATTGTGTAATTTGATAAAATTCTTCTGCCTATGACTCCCACCCTTACTCTGAGCCCAACCTGGGGGGGTTAATGTCGCGGATGTCCAGCGAACAGCACCAGAAATACATAAGCAGTATACTCCCCCAGCGTTGATGCTAATGCATACCGCTGGAGGATTGACCCGTCGAATGTTAATGGGAAGTGCCAGGTCGTGGCAGCCATTCAAACAACCATTTCATTAAAAACGAGTACATCAAGAACTACTACTGATTGATGATCAACGCAGACAGCGCAACAAATTTACTTATTTATTTATTTATTGGTGCTTAACGCCACATCAGCAGCTAAGGCCATATCGTGGCGAGAAAACAGTGGAAAGTAAAAACTCATTTTCAATTATGAAGTAAAAAGATCAAATAACAATAGAAAATAACTACAAGAGATCTGTCAAAGACCAAAGTGATTAAAACAGGAGAGAAGGAGCGAAGTTAATAACTTCTAAATCAACCTGATGAATTGAGACTTGAAAAGTCTTGATTAAAAGATTAAAAACAATTTTAAAATTTATTAAAAAGGTTGATTTCCTTCAAGAACGACAGAACTTTATGAGGATTTGTTCTGTAAAATAGGTCTCGAAGAGACACTACATTAAAATACTGTCGTCTACTAAGATTAAAATCGGTACAATGTAAAAGAATGTGTTCCACTGACAACACCTGTTGGCAGGGAACACATTCTGGTCGCAAAGTACCCTCCAACAAGAACGAATGTGTTAGTCGTGTATGACCAATATGACACCGTGTCAAAATTGCAAGATCCTTTCTACAAAGGTTACTAGACGGGTAGTGATCTGAAATAGTTGGTCGAAAGCGATGAAGCTTGTTATTTGTCGCTCCATCCCATTCCGTCTGCCACATAGATTTGATGTAGTTACTAATATGTGGTTTCAAATCACTGAAAGGGATGTTAAAATCAGTGAGAGGCTTGGCTAAAGCCTGTTTTGCTGCACTGTCTGCTTTGGTGTTACCAGCGATACCTACATGCCCGGGTAACCAGCAAAACACGATATCATATTGGTCAAACATGAGAGTTGTTAACTTCTCACGAAGTTCCAAAATGAGAGGGTTCTTCAACCTGGGGTTGAGTAAAGCAAGTAAAGAGGAAAGAGAGTCGGAGAAGATGATCGACTCTCTTTCCTGTGCATTCTCGATGTGCTCAAGTGCGAGTTGAATAGCTTTAACTTCAGCTGTGAAAATAGAACTCTGATTCGGTATTCTGATTGAGGTGATATGATCACCAGTAACAGCAGCTGATGATACTTTGTCACCATCTTTAGATCCATCTGTATAGATCCTTGTATATGCACTATACCTGGACTTTATTTCAGCATATTTTTGTTTAAACTGCAAGGAATTGGTATCAGATTTTTTGGTAGAAGCAAAGTCCAAAATAATTGTAGGTTTTTTAAGATGCCAAGGAGGAATATGTGATTTACGGTTTTCTTTTATAGAATCAGAATCAATTTTGGCAGACTCCATGTGGGGTTTAATTCTAATTCCCAATGGAGGAATGTGTTTCTGGTGGCGGTTAAAAAATTCAACATTTTGAGGGTCTGAAACACAATTATAAGCAGGATTTGAAGGATTGGCCAAAAGTTTAGACACATACTGAAGAGATAATTTAATTCTACGTTTCTCAAGAGAAGGCTCCTCTGCTTCAACAAGCATCGAGTCTATTGGGGATGTTCGAAAAGCCCCTAGACTAATTCTAATACCACTATTATGAATTGCATCAAGTGGTTTGAGATATGATTTCCTTGCAGAACCGTAAACTATACAACCGTAATCTAACTTTGATCGAACAAGTGATCTATACAGATGGATCAAAGTTTTTTGGTCCGCACCCCAATCAGTGCTACCAACAACCTTCAGTAGGTTCAGTGCTCTCTTACATTTAACTTTTAGTTGTTTTATGTGGGAAGTGAAATTCAGTTTGCTGTCAAGCAACAAACCTAAGAATTTCACTTCCTTAACAGCCTTAATAGGACTACCATCAATTTTCAACTCCGGATCAAGGTGATGTTTCCGAAGTTTGCAAAAATGAACACAATTCGTTTTTGTCTTTGAAAATTTAAAACCATTTTCGATAGCCCACTTTTGAATCCTATTTAAACACAGCTGAAGTTTGCGCTCTATAGTTTTCATCTTTTTGCTGCTATAGCAGATCAAAAAGTCATCGACATACAATGACGAATCTACCATATTCTCAATTGCGTCTATGATACTATTAATTTTAATTGAAAATAGGGTAACAGATAAAATACTACCCTGAGGGACCCCCAATTCCTGCTCGTGAGGATCAGATAACGTTGACCCAACACGAACCTGAAACTGGCGGTCCTTTAAAAAGTTTTCAATAAAAAGAGGCATACGCCCTCTCAACCCCATGTTAAAAAGATCTTTTAAAATCCCATACGTCCACGTTGTGTCATATGCCTTTTCCAGGTCAAAGAAGATGGCGACCACATGTTCTTTTCTGGCGAAGGCATTTTGTATAAACGTTTCTAGTCTAACCAAATGATCCACAGTACTTCTCTGGTTTCTGAAACCACACTGAACATTCGCAAGTAGATTGTTCGATTCCAGAAACCAGACAAGTCGATCATTGATCATCCTTTCCATGGTTTTACACAGACAACTTGTTAAAGCGATAGGCCTATAATTACTTGGGTTGCTGTGATCTTTATCAGGTTTTGGGATGGGAATTACTGTAGCATTATGCCAAGAAGGTGGAAACTGACCAGTCACCCATATCTCATTGAAAACTGACAGTGAAAGTTCAAGTGATGATCGTGGCAGATGCTTTAAAATTTTGTAATGTATTTCATCGGGTCCGGTAGCAGTATCCTTTGCTCTATGCAAAGAGTTATTTAACTCTTCCATAGAGAAAGGTTCATTATAATCTTCTAAATTGTTGGAGGTAAATTTGAGCTTTTGTTTTTCTTGCTGTTTTTTAATTTTGATAAATTCTGGATTACAGTTTTCAGACGACGAATGTTTCGAAAATGTGGAGGCCAATTTGTTTGAAATTTCTTTTTTTGATGTGATAAGCGTGTTGTTGTCTTTTAGATGTTGTACAGTTGATTTGGTTTCTTTGCCTTTAATTTTTTTAATCATTTTCCAAATTTTATTGATGGGGGTGTTTTGGTTCAGCTTTGAAACATATTTTTCCCAGGAAGATTTCTTTTTTTTGTTTAATTAGTCGTCTTGTTTTTGCCCGATTTATACGTAATTTGTCTAAATTAATTGTGGATGGTGATTTGTTGAATTCCCGTTCAGTTTTCTTGCGATCCTTTATAGCCTGTTTACATTCGTTATCAAACCATGGTTTGGTGAAACGTTTTGGATTTGTCGAGGTTTTAGGAATGACTTGGTTTGCAATGTCAAGTAACTCTGTTGTAAAATGTTCAATCTGGTCAGCACTTTCACTGAATTTCTCCAATGTGAGGCGTTCCGAACAGAGCAAGATGAAGGTCTCCCAGTCAGCCTTTTTAAAGCTCCACTGGGGCACCCTCCCATCGTCTGACGGAACTACACTCTCCAACACAACCGGAAAGTGGTCACTCCCGCACAAGTCGCCTTCCACCTTCCAAGAATAATCGAGGAAGACGGAAGGGCTTGCAATTGAAAGATCAATTGAAGTATAAGAACCAGATGCGGGGTGCAGATAAGTGTCTGACCCATTATTGAACAAGCACAAGTCATATTTTGTAATAAACTCTTCCACAGTTTTCCCTTTTACATCCTCTTGACTGCAGGAATTACCCCAAAGGGGGTTATGAGCGTTAAAATCACCCAACAAAATGTATGGAGTTGGGAGCTGTTGGACCAGTAGCTCAAGATCATTCAGTTGCAGGGCTTTACTTGGTGAAACGTAAACAGAACAAAGTGTAACTGTTTTGTCTAAAGTTAGGCGTACCGCCACAGCCTGTAAATTTGTATTCAAAGGTACAGATCTGTGAATGATATCGTCTCTAACCAAAACAGATGTTCCACGAATGTGAAGGTCAGTATCATCTGCTCAGGCATTATACGAAGTATAATGCTTAAAAGTTGAATGATCCTGAGCCTCGGGTTTCTTTAAAAGAGTTTCCTGCAGGCAAAAAGCTGCAGGTTTATATTTTTGGCTTAAAAGGCCCAGTTCATTAAAATTTGCTCTAAAACCTCGACAATTCCACTGTATAAAACTCTCTTTGGGTGTATTATCCATGTTTGAGAGGTGATTTTGAAGGTGGACGTATGGGCGAAATTGCCCCAGTGTTTCTTTTTGGTGATGTTTTACGTGGGGACTTACTACCCTGTGAACTATTTTGGCGCACTTTGGAAGAAAACGTGTCGTCAATGCACTCATCGACTGACATTTGCTTCAATGCCGCCAAACATGTTGCTCGTGACAACATTTTGAAGGCGTTTAGGTAGTCTGTCAGGCTCCTGTTTCTGTTTCTCCTTTTTCTTTGTGTCTTTTGCTTGTTGTCGTCTCTGACTCTGACTCAGATTTTGTTGGGATCTTTGTTGTGCGTCTGGTTTGGATTTGTTTGACTTATCATTCTTTTCCCCTTTTGTGTTTTGTTGTGTTTTACGTTCGAATTGATGCATGTCTTTTGTTTGGTCTGAGTTTTGTCTGGCGTTTGGGATTTTCTCAGATGTTTGTGTAGTTGTATTTGTTTGTGTGGATGATGGTTCTGTCTGGTCTATTGTGAAGGATTTCACTAAGGATGGGATTGTTCCTGTGAGCCACGTGTATTCAGTTTGGCATTCTGCTGACTTTGTTGGTAATTTTTGTGATACTTTTGTAGCATATGACGGCGAAGAAGTTTTCATACCAGGCATTGATGCTACAATTTCTCTTGCCTCCTTGAAACTAATTTGCTTTTCGCATTTTATTTTTTGTATTTGCTTCTCTTTTTTCCAAATGGGGCAGTCCTTCGAAGCCGCTACATGGCTACCCTGGCAATTGCAACATCTAACGGCATTAGTACAAGGGTCCTGGTGTTCTTGACCACATTTGAAGCAAATAGTTTTCCCCCTACAATTGTTTTGTCCGTGACCAAACTTCTGGCATTTGAAACATCGAAGTGGATTTGGGATATACAAATCCACTTTGATGTTCATGAAACCAACTTTTATAGATTTAGGCGGCTGAGAGGAATCAAATGTAAGAATATATGTATTTGTTTCTATTGTGGACCCATCTTTTTTTAATTTCAATTCTTTTAACGTCGTTGACACCTTGTGACTCAAGTTCTTTCCTGATTTCGAGCACATCCATGCCCGCTAACTCCCTTGTTCTAACCACACCCTTGCTGATATTCAGGGTTCTGTGTGGGAACGTATTCACATCCATATCTGCCAATCTATGAGTGTTCAATAAATTTTTAGCTTGTATTTCTTTCTGACATTCTACAAGTAATGCACCAGACCTAAGTTTTTTAACATTTTTAACGGTGCCAGCGATTCCCTTGATAGCCTTCTCCAATGCAAAGGGATTAATGTTGGAGGCCTTTTTGCTCTCGTCAGCCGCGTAAAGGATAATAAATTTTGGCCAGTTGTTGGAATTTGAAATGTTCTGATCTGAGTCAGAATCAGAGTCAATAGAAAAATCTCGACCACGTTTCTGTTTTTTGTTTTGAGTGTAATCCATGTTTTTGTTTTAAGCGTTCACTGCCCCGGCTCCCACCCACCATGGAGTCCAACAAGGGGTAGGGTTACTGTCCTGCAGTGAACCCACCGGGTTGCCGGTATTCCCACATACCTGGTATGGGGCAGTATACTCAGCCAGTGTTGATACCGAAGTATGCCACTGGCTGATTGGCCCGTGTGTGGAAGTGCCAGGTCTTCAGATGGCGACCATCCAACCAATCACTTTATAAAACACTGTAATTACGGTTGCCACGTGAAACTGAAACAAACAGTGCAGCAAAACTAAGTATTTGGTTAAAAAATGAGTTTAAAAACAGCACACAATGGCAATTATGATAAATGATTAAAAAAAATGACTGATTGAATGGCCACCAAATGCCCCCCGACGTGACACCCTGTACTTTTTGGGGTGGGGGCTCCCGATTGGCCAGAACGGACCATCCGACCATCCTTTTACTCCCGATATTGGGGCCAAAGCAGTGTGTTGAACAAGATTATCTCCGAAATGGAGACCAGGGCTCCATCCCGGAGACTGCCCTAACCGGGGCCACGAGTCCTCAACTGCCAGGATTCCTTCTTCCGGGGCCTTCGGAACGCACCTCACGGGAGAACAAGGTGCCTGCCAGATGGTATTAGCAGGATTGATCATTTTGGTCCAGGGCTGCGTATTTATGTATTTCGCAGCGAACCAACTCAATTGAGCAAACCTGCCAATTAGAAATTAGCAAACCTGCCCAATTAAGCAGGCCGTCCTCTATCCGCCACCTGAGGACCCGCCTAGTAGGGGATGATCAAACCCCCCTAGGAATTCACACCAGTAAACTGTGTGCCCAAATTCAGGCAGCGCAACAAAACGAAAGCTGTTAAACAAGTATTAAGATCATTAAAAATCGGTACAGGGTAGTAGTGATAAAATCTAAATAAAAGAAATGACTGGCTGAATGACCACCCAATGCCCCCCGACGTGACACCCGATATTTTTGGCGTTGGGGGCTCCCGATTGGTCAGACCGGGCCATCCGACCATCTGTCTACTCCCGAAATTGGGGCCAAAGCAGTGTGTTGGACATTATCTCCGAAATGGAGACCAGGGCTCCATCCCGGAGACTGCCCTAACCGGGGCCCGAGTCCTCAACTACCAGGATTCCTTCTTCCGGGGCCTTCAGAACGCACCTCGCGGGAGAACAAGGTGCCTGCCAGATGGTATTAGCAGGGTTGATCATTTTGGTCCGGGGCTGCGTATTCGTGTATTTCGCAGCGAACCAGCTCAATTGAGCAAACCTGCCAATCAAAAATTAGCAAACCTGCCCAATTGAGCAGGCCGTCCTCTATCCGCCACCCGAGGACCCGCCTAGTAGGGGACGATCACCCCCCCCCCCCCCCCTAGGAATTCACACCAGTAAACTGTGTGCCCAAATTCAGTGACCGACGGGAAAGGCACGCGATCGCCCTCGCGCACCATCGCTCATGCAAAAAAAAAAAAAAATGAGGTGCGTGAATTTTCGCCCGCCTAAAAGATTTTGTTTTTGTTTTAATTTCTGTCTCAAAATGTTTCCAAATACCCCATCTCTCGCTCTCACGACAATTTCCTATTTATACATTTTGGTACATTTTCATTGAATGTAAAGTGTGAGCCAAACTATGATAGTATTCTATGCATTTATCACCAAAGCTCATATCTGAAATAATTTTTCATTACATTCTAAAGATTAGCACTGTGAAGAAAACACAAAATTTGCCACTTCGACTCACTTGCATAATGTATGTTTTGGAAGCTGAAAATGGCATGTTACATGCGAATAGCATAGGGTGATGATAATTCCACGTAAAAGAATGAAAAAATAATTTGCTAATGTTCAAGTTATGGGGAGGCAATAGAAAAAAGAATCATCTTGTAAGTTTTCACCTATGTCAATTGAATTTTTCAAAACATTTTGAACCCTGCAGGGTTTTTCCTGGGTGACGACAGGGGCCGAATATGGGCCCCTTCCCAATGGCAAATAGGCTATATTTTTCCCAATTCCCAACCTAAGAATTCCCATTCACAAAATTCACCTCTCACAACTCATAGTTATTAGAGTAAAGGACTGTGTGAACATGTAAATAGTTAACAATCGAGTCAAAAGACTCATTTTTAGTGATTATATATGCCAAATAGGCCAAGATATTCTGTTTTTAAATTCATTATCCCTTTGGAAATGCCTGTTTTTGTTTCTTTCAAACATGGCACAAATTCCCAAAATGAGACAAAACAACGCTAATTTTCCCAATCCCATGTGCCCAGGTCCCTTTCCCAAAACGGGTAGGAAAAACCCTGCCCTGCTGTATATTGAATGGTTACGTCCTTCACATTCTGTGCATTTCATCCTTCATTTTGGCACAACATATGATTTCGAATAGAAAAAAACATGTTGCACTTGACAAGTTTCAGCGCTAATCAATTGCTGAGAACAGAAAACTGGATTCTGGAACAATAGGGTATAGTCATAGATGTACTCTTGGGATCTGAATAAAGGAAGGGGTGGGAATAAATGTAGGGGTGGAAAAAAATCACTGAATTAAATAAAAGTCGGGGTAGGAATAAGAGTAGGGGTGGGAAAAATTGTGGCAAATATCTACATGTATAACAGAAGTGTGTTTTGTAAACAATGAACTTCTTACTTTTTCACTGGAATATGGTCTATCCTTCTTGTTTGACATACTGAAGGCCTAATCTGCTGTGCTGTGAAATGCAAAATTTTTGTCATGATATGGAATGGTTTTCCAGAACTTGACAAATTTAATAAATGTAGGGGTCCGAATAACCATCGTAAGGGTGGGAAAATCTTTCAAAAATTAATAAACATATTACTAGGGGGTATGTTTATTTGGACCGTGAGAGTAGTACTTCCTGTATTTTGGTATATGTAAGTTTCTTAACAAGTTTCATTGTTCTTTTCTTCCAGTTCTTGAACTGTTTGTCTATAAGATGGCTTGTCTTCCACATTAGATAAGTTTTTTTTTATTTCAAGTTTGCTTCGTTTGAAATTGGTTTTGTTTTTTTTAGTTTCAATGAATTCATTTGTTGTTAGTTTCGTTTTTTTTTTTCCAAAATGGTGGTTTCTTTTGTTCAGCAAGCTTATGGATATATTGGTTTTGATTCATTTTTTTCTTATACTACCACTGTCAGTTTTTGTATTGACTTTGCCATTTATTATGTTCCATATTTTCGAGATGGCTTCTTCTTTCTTGAATTTTTAACTGCTTTAGACTATGATTCCTGTGTTTGTTTTGCCACTCATTATAATTTCAATTTTGTATGTTTAGTTTTTGAACCATAGATGTATGCCATATGATATTGTACTTCCCTTCAAAGATTCATTGCCATTTAGGTGAGAAAACGTAAATTGATTTCATGACTGACTGACTTGAGGGTCACATTCAGTAAGAAAAAGAGAGATAAATTGGGGGTGGCTGCAATTTCAACTATAAAATTATTTATTTTCGGAATAGGTTTTGTGACAAGATTTCAATGAGATGCATGTAGCTAGGGACCATACACAACATGATCCTGAAAAGCCTCACTGTCCCACTCTTGCGATGAGAGATTTTATAACTTGTGGGCAGGTGCTAATGAATTGAGCACAAGGCTGATACACAGAATAATACCTTGATACGTGAATAAAACAGGAAACAACAGAAAGTGGCTTCCTACAATCACGAAAGGCATGCTCAATTGACTTGTAATCCCCTCTTTTTTGTGATGTAAATCCCAGACAAACTTTGGTCCACTGTCCAGTTTCGAAGACAACACTTTCATTTATCACACCAGTGAACACGGTCCTTTAGATGTGTATATTTTGTATTTTAGATACATCAAAGATAGAAACAAGATAGACACTAGTATGGTCGATTCTTAAAGATATTAAATTCATTTCCGGTGTAACAGTTTATCTCCCCCCCCCAAGGGGGGGGGGATAAACTAGTTTATCTCCCCCCCCCCTCACCCCCCCCCCCCCACACACACACACTGGTTTATCTTCCCCCACCTGAGTTTTTTTTCTTAGAGTTGTGCTTTGAAGATCATTTAGGAACACTTCTATAGTTTGTATTTTCGCTATAACGTGAAGTTGTATTATCAACGCCCACGTTGGCTTGCGCAGAGTCATGTGCAAGGCATGACTTTGCGCCTGTTGCAGTTTTGTGATGTTGGCTTCCCATTTTTTACCTCTAATCATTTTCAGGAAATTGATGTGTTTTGTGGCTTTGACAATGACTGAGTTTACATGACTAGATTTAGATTAAGACTGCTATCCAGGGTGAATGAAACCATAGACAAAATTCCTGTTACTTTTATCATCACTCCGAACAAATTTGGTGTTTTTTTTAACTTTTGTAGGCACACAGTTGAAAACAGTGTCGAAAGTGTTTTTTTCTATTAAAGTCATTCCCATGGCTTGTTTGTGACTCCACTACAAACACTGCCTACAGTGCACAATGATTGTTTGCACAACAATCTATGAACCATTATCAATAAAACGCTTTGTCGGCGGATGATACGTATATGGTCCTTGGACATAAGTCGATGTCTGAGTCGTCCAGTATGGCCAGGGACCGGATTGTCCCCAAAAGGGCGTGCATCTGGTGGTCCAAGGTCTGTAGCATAGAAATCCCAAATCAACCATTTGTACCCATTTTCGTTAAAACCACAGAAAGTTAGGTAGGTCATGTTCCATGTTTCCTTCTGTTGCGAATTATGAACTGAAAATACCACGAAGCTTGGCATTTTAACAAAATAAGTTGCATCTTAAATGATATTTTTGGAAAAGAGCCGATTCCAAATAATCCTCCTCGAGAAGGTCGTTTTTTTCACGATGCCCTGTTTTAACATCAATTGGTGAGATGAAGGTTATTGGGCATATCAAGGGAGTTAATTGTAATGTTCGCACGTGCGACAGTCACATGCAAGACGAAAGTTTTAAATGATTAAATGAATAGATATGTTTACATTTATCAGTGTTATTTACCAGAAAAAACTCATTCAGGTGATGGGGACCGACCATAAAGTTTCCAAAAGAAGTTGGCCAGATATTTGATCGCTGCTTGAAGTGCCTAGCCTATTTTTATAGCTTACTCCAAATGTCACGGCCACTAATTGCTCAGTGTCCGACATCCAAGTTTTGAGAATGATATAACTGTATGGTACGACTATCGCAATAATTCTTATGAAATGCTAAAGACAAGTTTGATTCTCTCAATACCGTTCTGTCGATCTCTATACTATAGGCCACATCAGCAAGAGAAAAACTTGGATGTATGCCGAACGCTGGGAGTTGGGTGGGACAGTGATGTGATGATCACCCATTCAAGCCTTTCAGTTCCGTTCACGCTGAAATGCGATCACGAACGGTTCGCAGGTTACGATTTTTTTAAATCATCGTAACCTCCCCGTAACGTGAACGACGTTCGCGACTTATTTCCAGGCCTGGGACTGGACTCACATCAATGATTTCATTACAGTTTATGTTTATTGTTTATGCTGTGATAAAATGAAAGATGAAAAACGAGTTCTGGGTCGAGATAATTGGAGCAACATCAGCCGATGCTGCGATGTGGATAGTAGCAGTGTAGCAGGTATCGATGAAATGGAACGTTGCCCATCTCGTAATGGAGGACCACATTCCAATTCAGCGACTTTCTTGGCCATGTCACAGTCAGTGATTACTGCCTGAGCTGCCTCCACTTCATAAAGTTTTGAAAGTCGACACCCATGGACAAATGATGAATTTGCAGTTATCATTAATTAATTATTGTATCTGTCAAATGGGAGAAAAACACTGGCATGAGTAATAGAAACAATTTTATTTTCGTCATGCGCTATTGTGCAAAAGTGAACTTGAAAACATAGTCAGCCCGCACATTTAGCATATGGCAATCGGCAATGCCATGGGAAAGGCCGTGGTGTGCATTACCACGACAAGTGAATGCTGTGGAGTGATGGCTTGACATCGTTTTGTGCCCCCCCCCCCGGCCCAAGTACTGGTCCATGTTTAGGCTCATGCTCGTGTTTTATAGCCCCCCCCCACCCGCCCCCCACCCCACAGCATCCACCCCATTTTTTTAGATATCAGATAGAAGGCACTTAACGTGTTCATTCTCCCCCCTAGTTTGGGAAAAAAGAAAATTTTCTTTCAAGTTTGCCGGTTAACACGAATTTGAAACGAAATTACATGTACTGATGTAGGCCCATGTGAGCACCAACGTGAACCGTGTACTTGAGATACTGGATTCTGTTTGATAAGTACTGATGAGACTCATGTCTTGGGTGGAAAATACAGTAAGTGGTGTTATTTAATCAAAATTAATATGTTACAAATGAAACTTTCCCGTATGTTAAGCTTAAGCAAAATGTAAACTTTGTCAATGTTCTTTCTCTGTCATGGGCATGGGTGAAAGTACACTGAAGTCGCATGCTAAATCAGAACACCATGTCTGTGGATTCTAAGGAAGCTATTTGAGTGGAGTTTGACGGAGGCATTTGTAAATAAGTTCAAGTTCATGTTTAAATCTTTAATTTAAAAAGAATTAGTTAGACAGGTTATTTTTAGGTAAATTGTTGCCAAAGGTTTAACAATTTATATTTTGTTTGGAGCTCCAGGAGGTCTTCATTCAAAATACAAATTGTTATGCCCTAGGCTTCTTCAGGGAAGATAACCATTGATAGTCATGAATCAGGAAAGCGAGTTAATCTGACAATGTAAATGAGGTTATGTGGCCGTGAATGACCTTGAAGCAGCAGATCCCTTTTAGTTTAGGGTACCTTGCCGCGAGACAAGTTTTCCCCAAACCCATGTAGGAGATATATCACACATCATTGTGTTTCGACTAGTTGAAGGATATAAACGGAAACATTCGAGGTAAACGTCCTTGTTTGCCAACTTATTTTGTTCAAGACTTTACAATTGGACCACATGATTCCCCACATTGGATCAAATCCATATTTTTGTTTAATTTTTTTAGCTGCAGCAGCAGTCTCATAACAGTTAATACAAAACTGTGGTTTTGACAGCCCTACTCTGCTAGAGATCTCGAAGTAAACATCTTTCTCAAATGGCCAGTCTTTGTAAGAATGACCAAGGCCCTCTCTCCCTTCTTGAAGGGTCAGGAAGGGTAGAGGTGCTAGGTCACAGTCCTACAAAGACTAGCTCACAGCTTGATTTTATTCATAGCTGCAATGCTGCTTCATGACTCCACTGACATAGAATGTTATTAGAAATGAAACAGTAGAATGGCCTGCTGATGACTGCCATTTCTGCTAGCCTTGGCATATCCAAATGCCTCAAAAAGGTCTTCTGTTGACTAAAAATCCATTTTTTTCAACCAGTGCCAACCATGGTCGCATGCAGCTGATTCTTGATTTTCATAACAGGTATCTATCCCCAACCCCCTAGCGCAAACCCTGGTAAAACACATTTCTTAGTGCTTGTGAAAAGAAAAGAAAACGGTTTCACGTTTTACTCCCGTTCATGTCAGAACTGACAAATCCGAATGTGGGATCGTCCCACATCCAGTTCCATGCATGAAACGTACAGTACGTGTTTTTTAGCTCACCAAATCAAGCTTAACTTATCACCGGCCGGTCATCCGTCATAGTGAACATTTTTCAAACGACTTCTCCTCTGAAACTACTTGACCAATTTTCATGAAACTTCATATGGATGTTCATTACTATATAACAATTCAATTTTGTTGAAAGGAAATGACCACATGCATTGGGGGGCTCTGTAAGGGGCATAACTCTGATAGCACTGTATGAACCAAGTAAAAATAAAACAAAAAATCTTCTTCTCCAGAACCAGTGGACAGAATCTTTCGATATTTTGGTATGCAGCATCTTGGTATGGGCCTGTATCAACTTTGTTCAAACCGACTCCCTCGATCAATATTGAGGCTGCCTCCCTATGGGGGTGGGGGGGGGGGGGGAATTTTTACTTTGTGCACTTTCAGACAAATTCTTTTAAAAATTTTCTTCTCCAAAACTAATGAGCAGAATATTTCAATATTTTGTATGAAGCATCTTGGCATGGGTCTTATTCTTATTCTGATTTGTTCAAATCTAGTCTGTTGATCAGTTTTGGGGCACCCAATGGGGGCATGACTTTTCACTTAGTGCATTTTAAGAAAAATTCTTTAAAAATCTTCTTCTCCAAAACCAGTGACCAGAATGTTTTGATATTTGATATGCAGCATCTTAGTATGGGTCTGTATTAAGTTTGTTCAAATCGAGTCCCTCAGTCAATATTAGGGCTCACTGTGGAGAGCATGAATTTTTAATTTGTACAATTTCAGAAAACATCTTTTAAAAATCTTCTTCTCCAAAACTAATAGGCAGAATCTTTCTTGAAATATTTTGTATGAAGCATCTTGGCATGGGTCTTATTCAGGTTTGTTGAAATCGAATCCGTTGATAAATATTAGGGTGGGGGGGGGGGGGGGGGGGGCATGAATTTTCACTTGGTGTAATTTAAGAAAAATTCTTTAAAAATTTTCTTTCCCAAAATCACTGACCGGAATCTTTCAATATTTGGTATGCAGCATCTTGGTGTGGGTGTGTATCAAGTTTGTTCAAATTCAGTCCCTCGATCAATATTGGGGCTCTCTATGGGGGCTTGAATTTTTACTTTATGCAATTTCAGAAAAAATCTTCTGAAAATCTTTTTCAATAATAATGGGGAGAATCTTTCAATAATTGGTATTGAGCATCTTGGCATGGGTCTTATTTAGATTTCTTCAAATCGAGTCCTGCGCCCAATATTGGGGCTCCCTTTTATGCCATTTTAAAATATTCTTTTAAAAATATTTTTCTCCAAACCCAATGACCAGAATCTTTCGATATTTGACATACAGCATCTTGGTATGGGTTTTATCAGGTTTGTTCAAATTGAGTCCCTATATCAATATTGGGGCTCCTTACAGGGGGTGTGAATTTTTTCTTTGTGCAATTTGAGAAAAAATTTTCTTCTCCAAAACCTATAACTAGAATCCTTCAATATATGGTGTGCATCAGCTTGGTATGTGCCTCATTCAAATTTGTTCAGATTGAGCCCATTGATCAGTATTGGTGTTCCTTGATATTTGACACATGTAAGTATTATCCTAGCATGAGTGTAAGTTTGCTGAAATTAAGTGTCTAGACAGTTACCATTAGGTTCCAATATGGGGGAGAGGGGAATTTTTCATTTTGTTTGAATCAAGCAAAATTTCTAAAAATCTTCAGAACCATCATGCAAAGTCTTTCGATATTTAATCTGTAGAATTCTTACATTTAGTCCTGTTGATGTTAATAGAGAATCTAGATTTACTCTTAAAAATTTTTGAGCTTTCTCTATGGAATGTGGGCCTTAACAGTATGGAACATCTGTCTTCGTTGAGCGCTCAAGTCCCCATGGGGCCTCTTGTTTTTTAAAAAAAATCATTGCATTAGGTGAAGATTGAATTTACCCTTGTATTATTTATGTCTCTAAACATAGATGCCCACTCGACTATGGCCTGTCGACTCCAGAATGTTGCATTTATTTCAACACTAATAAAAGCTTCTAAACAAAATGTCTGTAGAATTGCTACTTTATTTGCACTTTCAATTTATTTTTGCAGGCACATCCACATCCAGAGAGAGGGATCAGCTATCACCATGCACCCAGGAGGTTGAATGTGGAATTGATTCTCCAAATAAATGTGTACAAGGTGAATCTGAAGTTACATCCACAGATATTGATCAGATCAAAAAGTGCAGCATACATGTTGAAAGTGAAATTGAATCAAGTGGGAGTGAATATATACCAGATAAATGTGAAATGAGTGAAGAATCTTATGTGAGTGATAGTGTATCTGAGTCTAGTAGTGTTATACCCTATCAAGGGTTATTTTCTGGATTGCTGGATACCACGAAAAATACATCTTACAGCAGTGATGAAGATTCAGATATTGATGAAGATTGTAAAAGTTATTCTTCTGATTACAGAAATATTTATGTCAGGAGAATTGAGAAATCTTGGACCTCGAAAACTGGTGCAAAAAAGAAGAATGATAGAATATATAACAGTTATCAGTTTTGCAGTTTATGTAAAAAGTTTTTTGCCCAGCATTTAACAAGAATACACAAAAAAATTCCAGATGTTGATGGAATAATATCAGAGTCTGATTCCAAAAAGAAAAAAAAAAATATTCCTTCTGATTCGAGCAAAATTTAACAATGATTACAATTTACTCACCTTGGAAAAGGGTAAAGGGGAATTATTGTTAGAAAGAAGACCGACATCTGATTGGTGCGTGAAAGATTATGGGCCCTGCCCAAATTGTCTCGTATGGATGGCCAAAAGGTTACTACACAAACATCAAAGATCTTGTTCCACTAACACAAACTCTGCACTAACAAATTCTTCTCTGGTGACCCAGTCTGATATTGTTTCAAGACGGATTGCAGAAACTGCATCAGAGACACTCATAGCTGAAGTTTTCAGTAAGATGAACAATGATGAAATTGCTATGTTAGCCAAAGAAGACCATCTTATTGTTCAGCTCGGAAATCAAACAATTGAACATTCAAGGGGAAACAGGTTGAAGCGGGGAGCATATGCTTCGCAGGCTATGAGACTAGCTGGCCGCCTGCTTTTTCATCTTAGGAAGTTGGATCCTGATCAAACATCTAATCATGATATGTCACACTATCTGCAGGCTGACTCTTTCAGTTTAATAATTGAAGCAGCGAAAATTATGGCCTCACCTATTGAGGAAGAATCATTGAAATTAAAAAAACCTAGCACAGCAGTGAAGATAGGACACATTCTCCCTCAATTATTGAATGGAAAAATTGGTTTGCCCATTTTAAACAAAGACAGTGTCAGTAGAGAACAGGCCAATGATCTTTTGAAAGTTTTGGACATCTACTGGAAGGGTAAAGTTAAAATGCCTGCCATCGTAGAACTGAAAGAAAGAAGCTTTACAAAGGGAAAAAAACTTCCAACACCAGAGGATACAGAAACCTTAAACTCATTTCTTAAAAAGGAAATCAGACTCATAGACTGTGAAGTTTATACAACAACCAATTTCAAGCACATTGCACAATTGATGGAAGCAAAACTAGTGATGTACAATAGAAGGCGTACTGGAGAACTTGAAGCAATACGGTAATACTTTTGTTGTGTTTTACCTACTCTCATCGTGTATCAAAATGATTTGAGCATACGTCTGATTCCCTCCAATTGAAATACTGATAGTGTAGCTGAAAGTGCAGCAACCCTAAAAACAAGTAGTGATTCGATTAGTTAATTGGTCTATGAGCCGATTACCGATTATTTATAGTCATAATCGGTAGATTCCAATTATTAAATATGCTTGCATGACAATACAAACTGCAAAACATTTGTACTGGTAGTTTATAAGTATTTTGGCACATCTGTGTCGATCAGCTTGCTGCACCAGTGGTGCGATTGGCTTCCTAAACAGGCCTGTAGTTACCGTGTTAATCCAGGCTAAAGTCGCAAAGTTGGTACCCAAGCCCGGAGAATAATGTAAACTGAAAAATTACAGGTCTGGTACAAGAAACATAAGAAAACTGCATGCTGCTTCCTACTGCGGATGCCCCAAAATGAGAAAATCAGAGGCTTCCAACTGCTGTGACTCCTAGGACAGTCCCAGTAGCTGGCAACCTGCTATTTTCTCTCTTTCTTGTAAGGGACTTTGGAGACGGTAGTTATAAACAGGTAACCAGTGATAATCTGTAGAATCAGTTATTTTCTGACTAAATCGATTCGATTCCAATGGTTTGGAATCGGCCGATTATATCAGCCGAATCAGTTAATCGGTTGTTCACTAAAAATAATTTGAGTAAATCAGAAGTGGGCAATGAGGAGCTCCCCTTAAAATAGTGTTAGGTGAGAGGCAAGCAGCTCTCCCCCCACCCACCCCCCCCCCCCCCCCACCAAATAAAAAAAAAAAATTAGGCGAGCAATAATTAAAAACATACATATATATCTTTACTGTTCAGTTTACTATAAACTGTTCACAAACAAAAACAACTCTAAGACAGCTCCCAAATATTTATTTTTTTTACTGCAAGTCAATTTATATGGAGTTTTCAATGCACCTACATCATCCCTGTGTGCATATCTGAGGGGGTGGGTTGTCCAGAGGGTGTATTGTCCCGGCATAGTGGTTTGTCGTAGGAGCGGGTTGTCCCTGGCCTCCTTTGGCAAGGTAAAACTTTCATTCGTCAAGGTTTTCAAAATATTTTGTTTTTCTAGTGTTGAAATGATTTACTATTTTTTGAAAGTCGACTAGTCGCCGGTAGTAATCGGTTTAAAGTCGACCAGTTGGCTCACTTGTGTTCAGAGGTACATGTATGTACAGATAACCTACCCTGGTACAAATATTTACTGGAAATTGTTATTGTTTTGATTATAATATGAATGTTGGAATGGTGCTAATGAAGTGTTTTTTTGTCGCTTTGAAAATAGAGTTCCCTGTTAAAATGATGATCAGTGTTGGTGATTTTTTAATTTTTTTTAAAAAAAAATCATAAAAATCTATTTTTTTTTTTATTTAAATCAGGTTTCATTGATTTAAATCAATTTATTTGATTTTTATGCCCAAACTTTAAATTAATCACCAGAAATATATTTTATCATATAATTCTTACGACATGAGAAACAGGGTGTATTGGAGAGAGTTTGTAAGATTACCAAAAAAATGATGACTAAATACTGTACTGAAACTATTACTTGTGTTGCCCATTTCAGTCTTTGTGAATACCTGAGGGGAATAATTCCAGAATACATTTGGCATAAAATAGACTGCAAAGATAGGAAATTAGGAATCACCAAAATTTATTTATATTCTCACTGATATAATAATAGATTAGAAAATATAAGTTCTGGAAAATTATATCTACTTTTTGGAAGTTGCATCCTTGTTCTCAGTGTTCATTTATACTGTCAAGGTCATTCACTAATGAAGAATTATCATATTTTTAGTTTAAAATCTATGCTCTTTAATACGGTTTTATTTGAAATAGTTTAAAAACCACAGAAACGCTTTGAGCACATTCAGGAACAGTTAAATAACCTGTACCATTTTCCAGTCTACTGGAAAGTGCTGTAGGTTAGTTAAACATTTTTCAACAGAAAATGTGTGATGCATATTCCTACTTTATGATTCAGGTCTACCTGCCATAAACATTCTTCAGTCACTAATTTGAAAAGGAAAAGTGTGATCAATCTTATTGCAGCTCATTTCCAAGAGTTTGTAATTTTTTTTTGGTTTAAATCAATGATTTATTTTAGAAAAATCATTGATTTAAATCAAGATTTAAATCACTGATTTCAATCAGCCAACCCAGATGACAATGTTCGTCTGTGGTGAGAAGATGAGACACGGCCGTCCAATAAAGGAGGCGTGATAATACAGGCCTGGCCTTTTGGAAAATGCAGGAGAGCCACTATGGCTCTCCTAAATCTGTTTGAGGGGAGCTATTTAACATTAATATCAATTATATAAGGTTATTAATATGGAAATTGAAAGTTTGAGGAGAGCCATTACAGTTTAAGGAGAGCAACTATGGCTCTCCTTAATTTGTTTTGAGGAGAGCCAAGGAGAGCCGGAGCTATAGCTCTCCTCAAACGGCCAGGCCTGTCTGATAATCTGTATCAGTCACAGTCCCTCTGTCATACGCGGCCTCACAAGGATAGCGGACGTCTTGGGGAGAACAAACAATACTACATGATTTTGGCTTACCCTTTGGCTTACTTTTGGCGAATAGGCACAAGGATGTGATGTTGTGATTTGCTGGATGTCTGCTTGGTGGCCTGCTGGGGGTGGGGCACTTCCGCGCCTGGTGAGTAGTCAATATGGGTTGTGCTGGGTGTGCTAAGTTGAGGCTTTGGCTTGGCTGCGTCCTTGGCTTCGTTATTTATTTATTTATTTATTGGTGCTTTACGCCACATCAGCAGCAAAGGCTATATCGTGGCGAGACAGTCATGTATATGAAACTAAAAAAAAACATTGTAAAGTCTGTATTTAAAAAAGGTAGATGAACGATGAACTATGAAAATGAAATGATAAAAACAACAATAGTTTAACAATACATACAATAAGAATCAACCTGTTGATGTTAAATCATGATTAAAAGTATAAAAACTAGATTTAAAAACTGTTAAAAAGGTTGATTTCTTTCAGAAAAGATACAATTTTGTGCGGACAAGTTGAATAAAAGAGGTCTTTAAGAGACCCCACGGTGAAATACTGCCGCCTAACATTATTAAAATCTATGCAATTTAAAAGAATGTGTTCCACTGTCAGTACCTGCTGGCAGGGAACACAACAGGTCGCAACGTTCCCTCTAATAAAAAGCTGTGGGTGAATCTGGTATGACCAATATGACATCGTGTGAGAATAACATGATCTTTTCGACAAAGACGAGAAAGGGGATAGTAATCGGACACAATTGGTCTGAAACGGTGGAGTTTGTTGTTAGTGGCCCCATCCCATTCCGACTGCCACAAAGATCTAATATATTTAGAAATGAGAGGTTTGTGATCACTGTGTGGAGTAGAAAAAACAGTGATTGGCTTATTAAGAGCTTGCTTTGCTGCACTGTCGGCATTAGTGTTACCAACAATACCAACATGCCCAGGTAACCAGCAAAACACGATATCATATTGGTCAGACTTCAGTCTTGTAAGACGTTCACGGAGTGACAGAATTAGAGGGTTCTTCAACCTGAGGTTGTGAAGAGCCTGCAAACAAGAAAGAGAATCTGAGAAGATAATGGACTTACGTTCTTCTCCATCTGCAATCTTGTCAAGTGCTAGGGCAATAGCTTTCGCTTCAGCTGTAAAGATGGAACTATTATCAGGTATCCTGATTGAGGTGGTCTGATTTCCACTAACTACTGCAGACGATACCTTATCATTATCCTTGGAGCCATCTGTATAGAACTTTGTATATGCTGTAAAGTGGGATTTAATTTCAGCATAGCGTTGTTTAAAATGCAAAGAGTTAGTTTCTGCCTTTTTAGTAGAGGCTAAATCCAAAATTACCTTGGGTTTTGACAGTTCCCAAGGGGGTATATTTGGTTTACGGTTCTCTGCCACAGAATCAGAAGCAACACCTGCAGCCTCCATGTGGGGTTTGATTTTGAGTCCCAAAGGAGGAATCTGTTTCGGATTTTTATCAAAAAAGACTTTATTTTGAGGTTGAAAAACACAAGAATGAGCAGGATTTGAAGGATTAGCAGATATTTTTGAAACATATTGCGAAGATAATTTGATGCGACGCTTCTCAAGAGAAGGCTCGCCTGCTTCAACAAGCAGAGAATCTATGGGTGATGTACGAAATGCACCAAGGCTAATTCTGATTCCACTATGATGAATGGCATCAAGAGGCCAGGGAGATTGTTACATCGATGCCGGGAATGAATGTATCTGTGCCATCATATGCTACACAATTAAAAAAGAAAATACCACCAAAATAAGTTGAATGTCAGACACCATGGACATGGCTCCACGGCACAATCCCATCATTGCTGCAAGCATTCACAATAGAGCACCTCGATCAAGTAGAACAGAAATCAACACAAACACAATCGCTTTCACAAACATCAGCTGAAGAAACACCAAGATCAAATTCTAGAAAAGATCAAGACAAAAATGTGGAAGACGGTAAATTAGAACCGAAAAATGATCAAACTAAATCGAAACCTAAACCAGAACTTCCAAATATCAGTCAGAGTCAGAGAAAAAGAAACGAAAAAGAAAAGAAGAATAAAGAAAAAGAGCAACAGAAACTCTCTTCCAATAGAACTCCTAAATTTCTCAAAAATGTTGTTACAAACAACATATTTGATGGTTTGGAGAAAATGGATGTTGACGACTGCATCAACGCCACGTTTTCAAATAAAGTGCCCCAAAGTTCTACTCAGAGTGGGTCACCAAATAAAAAATCACCAAAAAAACCTAACGGGGCAATATCGCCCATACGTCCACCCTCTAAATCTCCAAATAAATATGGATAATACAACCAAACATAACATAATACAATGGAATTGTCGAGGTTTTAGAGCCAACTTTAATGAACTAGGCCTTTTAAGCCAAAAATATACACCTGAAGCTTTTTGCCTGCAGGAAACCCTTTTAAAGAAACCAGAGGCTCAGGATCATTCGGCTTTTAAGCATGATATTTCGTATAATGCCTGGGCAGATGATAATGATCTTCATATTCGTGGAACGACTATCTTAGTTAGGAACGACATCATTCACAGTTCTGTTCCATTACAGACAAATTTACAGGCTGTGGCGGTACGCCTAACATTAAATAAAACAGTAACACTTTGTTCGATTTATGTTTCACCAAGTAAAGCACTACAACTGAATGATCTTGAGTTACTGGTCCAACAGCTCCAAACTCCATGCATTTTGTTGGGTGATTTTAACGCACATAGCCCTCTTTGGGGTAATTCCTGCAGTCAAGAAGATGTAAAAGGTAAAACTGTAGAAGAGTTCATTACTAAATATGACCTGTGTTTGTTTAATGATGGTTCAGACACTTATTTGCACCCCGCATCTGGTTCGTATACATCAATTGATCTTTCAATTGCATGCCCTTCTATCTTCCTTGATTTTTCTTGGAAGGTAGAAGATGACTTGTGCGGGAGTGACCACTTTCCAATTCTTTTGGGGAGTGTAGTTCCAGCGGATGATGAGAGGGTACCCCAGTGGAACTTGAAAAAGGCTGACTGGGAGACTTTCTCGTCGCTCTGTTCTGAACGCCTAACACGGGAGAAATTTGGCGAAAGTGCTGACCAAATAAAACATTTCACCACAGAGTTGCTTGACGCAAGCAAGGTCATTCCTAAAACCTCGGCAAATCCTAAACGTTTCACCAAACCATGGTTTGATGCTGATTGCAAACAGGCTATTAAAGATCGCAAAAAGACTGAACGGGAATTTAATAAGTCACCAACCACACGTAACTTGGACAAACTTCGTATAAATCGGGCAAAAACAAGACGTCTGATTCAACAAAAAAAGAAAAGTTCTTGGAAAACATATGTGTCTAAACTTAATCAAAACAGCCCCCATCAATAAAATTTGGAAAATGATAAGGAAAATTAATGGAAAAGACACAAAATCAACGGTTCAACATCTGAAAGATAACAACACACTAATGACATCAAAAAAAGAAATTTCAAATAAATTGGCCTCCACATTTTCGAAACATTCGTCGTCTGAAAATTGTAATCCTGAATTTCTCAAAATTAAAAAACAACAAGAAAAACAAAAGCTCAAATTTGCCTCCAACAATTTAGAGGATTACAATGAACCTTTCTCTATGGAAGAGTTAAATAACTCTTTACATAGAGCGAAGGATACCGCCACTGGACCCGATGAAATACATTATCAAATTTTAAAACATCTGCCGCAATCATCTCTTGAACTTTTACTATCTATTTTTAATGACATTTGGGTGACTGGCCAGTTTCCACCGTCTTGGCGCAAAGCAATAGTAATTCCCATTCCTAAGCCTGATAAGGACCACAGCAACCCTAGTAATTATAGGCCTATTGCCTTAACAAGTTGTCTGTGCAAAACCATGGAGAGGATGATCAATGATCGACTTGTCTGGTTTCTGGAATCGAACAATCTGCTTGCGGATGTTCAGTGTGGTTTCAGAAACCAGAGAAGTACTATGGATCATTTGGTCAGACTTGAAACGTTTATAAGAAATGCCTTTGCTAGAAATGAACACATGTGGTCGCCATCTTCTTTGATCTAGAGAAGGCATATGATACAACGTGGACGTATGGGATTTTAAAAGATCTTTTTGACATGGGGTTGAGAGGGCGTATGCCTCTATTTATTGAAAACTTTTTAAAGGACCGCCGGTTTAAGGTTCGTGTTGGGTCAACGTTATCTGATCCTCACGAGCAGAAATTGGGGGTTCCTCAGGGTAGTATTTTATCCGTTACCCTGTTTTCGGTTAAAATTAATAGTATCATCGATGCAATTGAGAATATGGTAGATTCTTCATTGTATGTGGATGATTTTTTAATCTGTTATAGCAGTAAAAATATGAATGCTATCGAGCGCAAACTTCAGCTGTGTTTGAATAGGATTCAACAATGGGCCGCAGAAAATGGTTTTAAATTTTCCAAGTCAAAAACGAATTGTGTTCATTTTTGTAAACTTCGGAGACATCACCTCGATCCGGAGTTGAAAATTGATGGGAGTCCTATTAAAGTTGTTAAGGAAGTGAAATTCTTAGGTTTGTTGTTTGACAACAAACTGAATTTCACTTCCCACATAAAACAACTAAAAGTTAAATGTAAGAAAGCTCTGAACCTGCTGAAAGTTGTTGGTAGCGCCGATTGGGGTGCTGACCAAAAAACTTTGCTCCATCTGTATAGATCACTTGTTCGGTCAAAATTAGATTACGGTTGTGTAGTTTACGGTTCTGCAAGGAAATCATATCTCAAACCACTTGATGCAATTCATAATAGTGGTATTAGAATTAGTCTAGGGGCTTTTCGAACATCCCCTATAGACTCGATGCTTGTTGAAGCAGAGGAACCTTCTCTTGAGAAGCACAGAATTAAATTGTCTCTCCAATATGTGTCTAAACTTTTGGCCAATCCTTCAAATCCTGCTTATAATTGTGTTACAGACCCTCAAAATGTTGATTTATTTAACCGCCACCAGAAACATATTCCTCCATTGGGAATTAGAATTAAACCCCACATGGAATCCACCAAAATTGAACCACATACAATAAAAGAAAATCGTAAAACACATATTCCTCCTTGGCATCTTAAAAAACCTACAATTATTTTGGACCTTGCTTCTTCCAAAAAATCTGATACCAATTCCTTGCAGTTCAAACAAAAATATGCTGAAATAAAGTCCAAGTATAGTGCATATAAACGGATCTATACAGATGGATCGAAGGATGGTGACAAAGTACCATCAGCTGCTCTTACTGGTGATCATGTCACCTCAATTAGAATACCAAATCAGAGTTCTATTTTCACAGCTGAAGTTAAAGCTTTACAACTCGCACTTGAACATATCGAGAATGCTCAGGAAAAGAAGTCGATTATTTTTTCCTCTCTCTTTCCTCTTTACTTGCTTTACTCAACCCCAAGCTGAAGAACCCTCTAGTTTTGGAACTTCGTGAGAAGTTAACAACTCTCATGTCTAACCAATATGATATCGTGTTTTGCTGGTTACCCGGACATGTAGGTATCGCTGGTAACACCAAAGCAGACAGTGCAGCAAAACAGGCTTTAACAAAGCCTCTCACTGATTTTAACATCCCTTTCAGTGATTTAAAGCCTCATATTAGTAGTTACATCAAATCTATGTGGCAGGCGGCAACTAATAACAAGCTCCATCGCTTTCGAACAAATATTTCTGATCACTACCCGTCCAGTAACCTTTGTAGAAAGGATCTTGTAGTTTTGACGCGATGTCATATTGGTCATACACGTTTTACGCATTCCTTTTTGTTAGAGGGTAATATGCGACCAGAGTGTGTTCCCTGCCAGCAGGTGTTGTCAGTGGAGCACATTCTTTTACATTGTACTGATTTTAATCTTGTTAGACGACAGTGCTTTAATGTTGTGTCTCTTCGAGACCTATTTTATAATACCATAATATCCACATAAGGTTTTGTCGTTCCTGAAGGAAATCAACCTTTCTAATAAATTTTAAATGGTCTGATTTTATTATTTTAAATTTTCATCTATCATTTATATCTGTTTCACAGGTTGATTTTCACAACTGCTTTGATGAACTGCACTCATTTTTTTAATTTCATTGTTCACTTGTCAGGTGTACTCCACGTTTTTCGTATGTTGTCATCTCTTTTTTAACTTCTGCATTGAACATAATGATCATTTTTAACAATTCATACTTTCATCGCCATGATATAGCCTTAGTTGCTGATGTGGCGTAAAGCACCAATAAATAAATAAATAAAACACAGTAATTAAGATTGCCCTATAGAAATGAATCAAACAGTGCAGCAAAACTAAGTATTTGTTAAAAAGGTGGTTAAAAACAGTACACAGTGGCAGCTATGATGTATGATTAAAATACATGACTGATTGAATGACCACCGACGCGACACCCAGTACTTTTTGGGGTGGGGGCCCCCGAGTGGCCAGAACGGACCATCCCACCATCCTTCTACTCCCTAAGTTAGGGCCAAAAACAGTGTATTGAACAGGCAACCTCCATGATGGAGATCAGGGACAAAGCGGTGTTTACGACCTGATCTCCATCCTGGAGATTTGTCCTAACCGAAACCCAGTCTGTTCTCAACTGTCAGGATTCCTTCCTCCGGGGCCTTCAGAACGCACCTCACGGGAGAACAAGATGTCTGCAAGATGGTATAAGCAGGGTTGGGTCAATTTGGTCCCGGGCTGCGTATTCGTATATTCCGCAGCAAACCAGTTCAATGGAGCAAACCTGCTAATTATAAATCAGCAAACCTGCCCAACTGAGCAGGCCGTCCTCTATCCGCCACCTGAGGACTCGCCTAGTAGGGGGTGATCAAACCCCCCTAGGAGAGATTTATCTTTAACGCATGCCATGGATATATCGGTGGTTTTAACTATTAACCCCATTTCTATTACAGTTCAGTTAACGATAGTGGTGTCAATATATTTCTGTTTTAGTTGTTTCGTGGGACAGAATGCGGGTCCAGCACAGTGTCCAGATTGTAACAGATATGTGGATGCCGTGGTGATAAAGCTGTGTGATTTCTATCCATCACCAGAGAAAAAGGGACACAAACCACCTCACAAAATGGACATTTATCATCAGGAGCTACAAAAACATAAGGGACCTGATCTTGAATAACTCCCGGATAATGGAAGAGACTAATATCCAGTTATTTGAAATAAATCATTCAACCTTGGTACAGTGGTAAGTACATAATTGTAATTGCGTTTATTATTATTTCCTATGTATTTTGTGGATTTTGAAAATTCATTTCCAATATTTGTATTATATATCGATTCACTAATACGTATTTTTCAGGTATAACAAACGATCTAAGAAACTGGAGAAGGCCATCCTCTTGCAAGGAATAACCATAAGCCAACCTACCGTCACGGCCAGCCAATCATTACGACCTGCAAATGTACTCTCAGCTACTCGACCGGCAGTAGCGAAAGAACAACAGCATTCCTTTGTCCTTCCACCCCCCCCCCCCCCGGAACATAAAAAATTAGAAGGATTGCCCCTTTTGTGTCCATTCCTTCAACCTCTCAGTGTACACAACAGATGCCATGTGTGTTGATTACAGATCCGCAACAAATGGAAGGTGTTCCCCAGGTCCCCCCCCCCCCCCCCACCAGTGGCTCGAAGTACAGCATGGTATCGGAAGAGAAAACAAGAGCAAGGGGAGTACACAAAGAGGTACAAGATGACAAAGGAATGGAAAACATGTGGTGCATGTAAGCAAAGACGGAGTACTGATACTGGACACACGCACTACCATGGTAAATGGTACTGTCCAGCTACCAACAAGATGCCGGTAGAAGAATGGAAGGCCGATTTGATTGCAAGGCGGTATGGAAAGAAGAAAAAGGGGCAATGAAGGAAGGGATTGAACCACTGAAGCAAGGACGGCTCCGGGACAGGAGCCAGCAAATTATAGTACGTATAAAAACAAAACATTTTTAATGCAGCCTAGCTAATTACTTCAGGTAACAGCTAGCAAGGTCCCAAGTCCTTGTTAAAATGCAGAGGGGAAATGTTTAACAAATTCGGGTAATTTGTCGGCTAAAATAGTTATATTTTCAAGTATTCATTTACCATTCAGCAAATTTTCTTTATTGTATCATTTGTACCAACATGTATTTCGTATGTTGATCTGTTTGACATGAGCTAAAATGTCTGTTTTGGGTATTACTATTAAATAGTCCTGACTATTTGATAAGTCCAGGTTCGAGTCCTGGGGATATTTCATACACAGAGAGATTGTTGAATTAAATGATAGTATATACTGGATAAAATAATACAGTAAAACTATTAGTACTGCTGTATTTATTATTTATGAGCTGTATAATAAAAATTAAATGGTGCAATTTAAATTATTGAAGCATGTTTGATAAACCCTGTCTGTATATAACAAGCATTATTAACTTAGAAATAACAGCTGTATATGCGTCTGTGTGCCTGTCGTTGGTCGGAAGGATTTCTTGATGTGTTGGCGTTGTAAATTGCGATATTCCAGGTGAAGGGGCACTGGAATTTGGTCAAATTCCCCCTTTATGGAATTTAACACACATTTTTACACACCCGACTGTATTCGCAGGTGCGAAAGCGCCAGTTTTGGAACAACTGAACAGAGAAAATTGTCACCCATCCTATCCTTTGCGCAGAGAGTCGGCTGGTCTTTTCGGTGGTGTTCCAACTTTCCAGACAATGGCAGGCTGCCATCCGTTCCAAGTTGTTCCAGCTTTGTTCCAAGTTTCGACCAATGGGAGGCTTGCATCGTTCCAACATTGGTTTGACGTCACGATCAAATAGCCATTTTGTTGTGCATTTGAAGCGAGAAATTCGGCTTTTATTTTTGTCAATATTTGTGGTATAAATCTCTGGTAAGTATCCACGCATCAAAAATCGATGTGAACCAAACCCGAGTGAAAGTTAACAGTCCAGATTTTATCGAAATAATGTCCATATTTTGTGATACAGGTGATTTTACTGAACGTCATTGTTCCATTTTGTCAACAAAGAACGCCTATTTTCAAAGTTGTTTTGGTGTTTATTGTTCGAGTTCAGTGACTGTTCAAAAGAGATTCGGTGTTTGGATTCAACCGATAATAGCACATTTTTCATCGAGAAACTTCCGTGAATGGAAATGGATACACACAAGATGATCGCCCATTCAAAAACAGCGACTAATTTTCGCCGGTCTGACTGTAAACAAACAAAGCATGCATTCGAACAACGAAAAACTGACCGAACCGGTGGTCAATATGAAGCGCCGGTTGCTGGTCATAATCGTATTGTCCGCACAGAACTTTATAAGAACAGCTATCTATATGCACCATCCGGTTTATTTATATCAAAATTATACGGGGAAACGACCGTTTCCCCCCAAATGCTTTGCAAACAAACCGGTTGGTATTTCACAATTTCCTGATTGAACGTTTCAACGCTGGGAGGGGTGGGCGAGTCGTTTCGACCCAGAAACTGCTGGCCTTTGATAAAAAAAAAATGCATAACCCTTTTTCAGGTTATGCAAAATAACCCACGAATTTCAATTCACAAGATTTTGTGGTTTATTTACAAAAATAACCCAAATAAAGGGTCTGTATTCTGTAACTAAAAAAAAGTAATATACAACACAGCAGTACATTCAAAATTAAATATAGTTGTTCTCAACTACTTTCCAATTTTTAAAGGCCTGAAACTGTATCGTATCGGTTTCACGAAGGGTGAAACTCTCCGCCTAAGACCGAAGTTAACAAAGGCTGAAATACACGTACACATCAACATGTGGGCTGGGCAGAATTTATTCCTGTGGTCTGTACCAGTGCTTCTGCCCATATTTTTTAAAAGATGCATAATTTGAAAGGCTGTACATGTAGGCCTGTATAGTTTAGTTCCCCATAGTGAATACCACATTACATAAATAAAATGCTTATTTTTTAGATATGGAAAAACCTTTCATCCGTTTGATGTCTGACGGTACAATCCGTATGGACTATACACCCGAGGCAAGGGACGTGGAGAGGAGGAACAAAAAGAAGAGTCTCCTAAATGCTTTGCCAGGGGAGATCGTCAGAAGGAATGCAGTTTTGGCGATCAGAACAGCTAACAACTGGGGGTGACACAAGCAATGAGATGGTGGTGCTGGGACAGCACAGGCTGCAGTTTGGCCAGTTCCGAGGAGAGACATTCAAGTGGCTGGTAGAATGGGTTGGGGTATGCAGCCTGGATTATTGCCTATATGTCGGGAGAGAAAGAAGGAGATGAACACCTGAGTCAGAATAAATTCCAGTTGAAGGTAAGCATATCATTTGGATGTTTAGGACTTTAGGAACAGAAATCAGCTTTGTTGTCTATAAATTTATTATAATGCTAGTATTCAGGGTTCATAACCAGTCAGGCTTCTCATACATGTGCATATGTTGTGGTCTTGTAAATGCAGAATATTTCATTATATATAATTTCAGAAATATGTTCAAATGTTTCCAGGCAGTTGAAATGAAAATGTCAGAAAAGACGACAAAGGTGAAAAAACCTGTGCAGCCAAAGATTTCACCTCGAAACACGAGTCTACGCTCAAAAGGTAAAATAATATAGTTACATAGATTATTACGAGGACACAGGATATAATTGCAATATTTTAAGATTAAAATGTTCATATATGTTGTATGTCCATTTAACACATTTTTAGCTCTGACATAACAGTTCAATACATGTATATGACAATGTCTGTTTGTCGGTCGGTCGGTCTGTCAGTAACCGAGAAGCTTTTGAACATTTGATAACCAACTTAAACATTTTGTGGCTGATTTTTTAAGAATCTGTTGCTTTACAAAATAAAGAGTTATCTAATATTTCCAGGCAAGAGAGTAGCTGCAGCGCAGTCCCAGGATTCTGAGCTTGGTGATGCTGAGCTGATGCAGCTTGTAGTGGGTATTGAAGCACAGGAAATACAGACCACACCCAGTTCGAGTCAGGCTTTGGAGAAGACAGGTAATACTTCTGTCTGCATGTGTAGTACAAAGAGGATATTCACGAAAATTTGATGTGAGTGGCTACAAAGAAATATGAGGGTCTTCACGAGCGACGCAGTCGCGAGTGAAGATCCTCATATTTCTTGTAGCCACGAACGAGATATTTTCGGTATTCATCAAATTTTCGTGAATTTTCTTTTTATTTAATGCTCTACGACTACAAACTCTCCAATTTGTGGCCTTTATTTGCCATTAAGGCGCAAAATTTATGTGCCGAACCGGCGTCCATACAAAAATTACAACAACCAAACTCCAACCATTGGAATGTGTGAATATCCGCACAAAAAGTAGTCCCGTCTTATTTCTCCCCTAACTTTACGATTTACCAAGGCTGGCGAATTGAAATAATCGCAATGTGTTTCGAAGAAATAGAACAATAACAAAAAACACCACTTTCTTATTTTCAATAACAAGACACGTCATTTTATTTTTTTTGAACTCAATGCACTGAAGATGTGTGAAGTTGAACTGAAGAAATTTGAAAGTGATTTCGGCTTTTCGCTGGAAGGTGAATGAGAAAGTCAAACTTTGAAACCGCTGATTTAATGAATTGATTTAGTCACTGTCACTATCAATTATTCGAATTCGTTTGTATTTGGGACTCTGGAATTCATTACTGATGTGCTGACTCGTTTAAAGTACATG
Organism: Pictodentalium vernedei; assembly: GCA_031216915.1. NCBI lineage: Eukaryota > Metazoa > Mollusca > Scaphopoda > Dentaliida > Dentaliidae > Pictodentalium > Pictodentalium vernedei. The sequence continues at coordinate 406,488,142 of CM062291.1, forward strand.
TGATTCGTCATCCGAACCTACGATGAAATATCGATTTCTAAATATCATTTTGATATTCGTTTTGCCGACCGACAGGGGAATATGACTTAATTTTTCAGCGTGAATTGATGCCTGAGCATTAAATAAATATTTTTATTTAATGCTCAGGCATCAATTCACGCTGAAAAATTAAGTCATATTCCCCTGTCGGTCGGCAAAACGAAATATCAAAATGATATTTAGAAATCGATATTTCATCGTAGTTTCGGATGACGAATCACATGTACTTTAAATTCTACGTATTTATGCGAAGACAGTGGAAATGAACCGGTCGAAATGGAACTGCAATTGCTGTTATTGTTTACATTCAGTTGTTGTTCCAGTGAATCACGCTCCGAAAAGTCAACAATTTTAAACATTCCTGACAAAAATGTGGAGAATAACAAGTCTTCACCTCTCCAACAACTGAATGTAAACAATAACAGCAATTGCAGTTCCATTTCGACCGGTTCATTTCCACTGTCTTCGATGTTCAGTGGCAGCACGTTTAATGGGCCGATAAACATTTACATGCAATCATCACAGAGTCAGCACATCAGTAATGAATTCCAGAGTCCCAAATACAAACGAATTCGAATAATTGATAGTGACAGTGACTAAATCAATTCATTAAATCAGCGGTTTCAAAGTTTGACATTCTCATTCACCTTCCAGCGAAAAGCCGAAATCACTTTCAAATTTCTTCAGTTCAACTTCACACGTCTTCAGTGCATTGAGTTCGCTCGTGAAGATCCTCATATTTCTTTGTAGCCACTCACGAGATATTTTCGGTATTCATCAAATTTTCGTGAATATCCTCTATATGTTTTCCATGTATATGATGATAATGTAAATATTTATATGTACCGGTATCTTCTCATCTCTCAACGTTTTATTTACTTCCATTGTCGAAGCTTTTTCTATTATCAGATGGATTAATTCATGATATATTACAGGGAATTTTTTATTTACAATTGGATGGTATACACCTGAAATGGCTATTTTTCAATGATATTCAAATATTATTATTACATTAATATATAACATTGCTTTTGATTTTTGTAGTCATGACACAAAATGGATAATCGTGAGTATTGTGTGGCTTCACAATTTTTTGATACATTTTGTTTAGTTGCTAATTAATAGGAGTTGGCTTTCATTCACATCATATATTTTCCCAGTTATCCTACAACATATTTCAACTTGAACTGTACTCAAGTCTGCTTTATCACACTGAGTGGTGGATGTCTTTCATGTCATACACATTGGGGTATGGTTCTGTAACACTGTCTTTTTATCTAATTGCCAATAATTGGCTCTCAGTACATGTGCTTTGTGGTGTGTATGTTATTTGTTTAAACCCTTTACCTAACAAATCGACCATAGCGACCTAGCAAGAGAAATAACGCAATGGAATTTAAGTTTTTTCTTCAAAAACATAGCTTATGACCCCTCGTTGGAATGAGCAAGCTCATTCCAACAAGGGGTCAAAAGCTATTTTTAGCATCAAAAGTGGAAAATTAGGTAAAGTTGTATTAATAGGTAAAGGGTTAACTGAGTATACTTGGTATCATATTGGTGATAGTATTCTTGTTATATTTTATGTCATGTTTGATTTATAATAGTTGAATGTGAAATTACAATGCATTCTATATTAGTAAAATTTTATTTTAATCTTCTCAATTTTGCACAAAGTTGTTACTAATTGCACCTATTTACACACTTGTGTTTTGAACAGGTCTGCCATTGCTGGACGGTTGGAAACAATCTCTACCGAAGGCCGATCACAAATGGGTGGCCAATGCCCTGTTTCGGTTTTCGACAAAAGGGAAGCCAGAGATGGATATGGATAAAGTTGACAGACTGTGATGGTACCCTCCCCAGCCATCTCTGATTTGCAACCAAGCACCGAGAGTGGATAGGTTTAACATTATGTATTATATTAGGGGGAGGGGGGGGGGGGGGGTCAACGAATTTCTAGTCTCTTTTCTGTTATTTAATATAATTATTATTTTCAGATACTATCTAGTTTGAGTAAATTCAATATTTTTTCAGGTATTTTGCCCCGGAAGATGTGGCAGGTCCGACTTGTCTGTCCCAACGAAGGATGTGATGGTCGCGAGCTGACAAACGTTGGCATCTACCGTTATGTTAGGCAGGTCGTGGATGTCACTGACAACTACAGCATGGCAGGCGAATACCTGGAGTGTCGCAAATGCACCAGGAAGGTCATCAGCTGGACATTGGTCACAGGAGCCAGTTTCCAGCCATCCTGACATACAGGTGAGTTCAAATCAACTCTAAGAAACTAAATATAGTTGTTTTGACAGTTCTGAAATGTGACTTTTAAGGGTATTTTACACATTGTATTATTATTTGTGAACTTGTTCAGTACTTTTGTCTGAATGGGAATATCTTATTATCTTGCAGACTAGGTTGTGATGTGGACGTCATAAAGCTGCTACGCCAACGTGGCCTTGGAAATAGTTCCACACAACTCCAAAAGAAGGTTGCGGAGCAGCATAGTGAGAAGTGGTTGCAGAAGGTGGCTCAGTTCCTGTCAGCTTGCAAACCTTTCATTACTGGGAGTTCCAGAGGACTTGTGGAGCAGCCTACCTTTGAGGAACCACCACCCCTTGTTGCTATCCCAAAATACAAGTGGTTTTTGGGAGTGTACTGTCAGGATGTGCTGCAGCGCTTGGATGAAGTGAAGGCCTCCATCACTTCAATTTTCGGACGTGTTCTGAAAATAGATTCGACAAAGAAGGTACGTTACATTATTCCTAGAAAGTTACATTATACTGACACAATGATAAAAATAGAATATTCAGTCTTTTATAATTTCTGTTATTTCAGGTTGTAAAAAAACTGGCAGGCCACAGTGCCAGAACAGCTTCCTGGGTAACCAACATCAGCAATGAGAATGGGCAAGTTTTGATGAGCGTCCTGACTGCGAGTGAAGGATATGGAGTTGATGCTACGGTGTAAGGCATCATCAGTCGGTATGAGAATTCTGGCATACCACCTACTGAGCTGTTATATGTGGACCGTGACTGCTGCACAGGAAAGCAACTGCAAAAGATGTTTGCGAGATGGCCCAATCTTGTCATCAGATTGGATGTGTGACATTTCATGCGTCGCTTCTCTTCAGGCTCTACCACGGATGCACATCAACTCTACAGTATTTTCATGGGGCGCTTGTCCAGCTGCATTTTTGAGTGGAGCGAAGAAGATGTTGACTTGCTGAAGGAAACTAAGCGTGGCGAACTTAGCTTGCAAGAGATCGCAAACCCTTCTGATGCTGATGTCACCAGGCGCATCACAAGAAAAGAGTTGGCCCTTCACTGTCGAAGAATGACCCGAGGAGTAGATGGAACCACTACTCACATTGCCGAGTTGATAGTTGGCTTGGATGGAGACCAGGGACGTGATACCATTAGTATACCACTACACTCATTGCCGAGTTGATCGCTGGCTTGGATGGAGACCAGGGACGCGATACCATTGGTACATCACTACACTCATTGCCGAGTTGATCGCTGGCTTGGATGGAGACCAGGGACGTGGTACTGATACCATTGGTACACCACTACACTCATTGCCGAGTTGATCGCTAGCTTGGATGGAGACCAGGGACATGATACCATTGGTACACCACTACGCTCATTGTTAAGTTGATTACTGGCTTGGATGGAGACCAGGGAGGTGATACCATTGGTGCACCTCCGAGTTGATCGCTGGCTTGGATGCAGACCAGGGACGCGATACCATTGGCACACCACTACACTCATTGCCGAGTTGATCGATGGCTTGGATGGAGACCAGGGACGCGATACCACTGGTACACCACTACACTCATTGCCGAGTTGATCGCTGGCTTGGATGGTGACCAGGGACGTGATACCATTGGTACACCACTACACTAATTGCCGAGTTGATCGCTGGCTAGGATGGTGACCATGGACATGATACCATTGGTACACCACTACACCCATTGCCGAGTTGATCGCTGGCTTGGATGGAGACCAGGGACGCGATACCATTGGTACACTACTACACTCATTGCTAAGTTGATCGCTGGCTTGGATGGAGACCAGGGACGTGATACCATTGGTACACTACTACACTCATTGCTAAGTTGATCGCTGGCTTGGATGGAGACCAGGGACGTGATACCATTGGTACACCTCTTTTTGACAAGGAAAGGATCTGGAACGTCTGGGAGTCCAGAAGCGACACATCAGCTGCATTCAGGACCCAGAGGGAATCCAGCTGTATACACAGACAGGCACCTTAACCAAGGGTGGTGTTGTCCTGCCAACGTACAGATGTGCACGTGGATCCACGTCTCTCGAGTCCTTCCATCTCCTTCTGAATAGATTTATACCAGGTAATTATTATTTTCAATATATATTTCAATTTTCGTGCACAGTCTGGTCCATTTACAAATGCTCAGGCTGTAGAGATAATATCGCCGTGGAAGTGTCTTCATCCACATGACAGAAGCCCAACCAGATTTCGACCTCGACATACGACTAGAAAAGATACCAGTCGGTTTAAACATTCCAAGTCTAAATCACCAGTGGCTGCAGGTGTGGAGAGCTCGAAAAGGCATGAATATTTTTTTATTTACAATTGAAAATGGAAATATTATGCGCCTGTGTTGTTTTTCTTGAGCTGTTATGTTCATCTGTTTATTATATTTTATTGTGTGATATGTTAATTGTTTCAGATGTTTCATAGGACAGAATGCAGGACCTGCCCAATGGACAGATTCTAACAGGTATTTGGAGTGTCTACTACAGAAGTTGTGTCCAACTTACACATCGCCAGAGAAACAAACGACGGGCCGTACAATTCAAAGGTGGATTGTCGTGTGCCGGGCTTACAAAAACATCCGATCGAAAGTTGTTACGAACCATGCCATCATGGACCAGACATCAATACAAATGGTGGAAATTAACCAAACAACATTGAGTCAGTGGTGAGTAATGAATGCTAATGTAAACAAGTTATACATTCTTCAGGGATATTTTTTATGACCCCTCATTGGAACGAACATGTCATGCTCATTCCAGTCAGGGGTCATAATCTATGTTTTGGAAGCAAAAAATGAAAAATTTTAGTTATACTGGGATGTTTTCGAGTCTTGTCTGCTACTAGAGTTAGGTAAAGGGTTAATTATGTATTTTTAGATATAATAAGAAAGAGAAGGAACACGACAAGTCGATGGCGGAGCAGGGCATATTGGTGCCAAAGCCTGCCTTATGTGCAACTCAGCCACTACCACCACCACTGCAGAAGCCAGCCACTCTATCTGTTGAATCTGCACAGCCACAATTTGTGTACATCTTGCCTGCCATTACCTGGTAAGCAAATGTGAGACACATTCCATCTTCCCAGATCACTGGAGAACCAACAATTCCACGCAGTACCAAGTGGTATCACAAACACAAAATGGAAACAGCAGGCGGAAAGACTATCCGCAAATACACCAAGGCTGAGGTAATTAGATATCGTCCGTGTGGACAGCCCAGAAACAAGGATCATCACAAGCAGTACTATGACAACTGGTTCTGTGAGCACACATTAAAGGTCACCTATAATGAGTGGAGAGCATCTTTCCCTCCTAGGGAAACGAAAAATACAGAGTAGGTTCACATCTTAAGCCAGTTGATGTTTACTAGTCCACAGCTTGCTTTATTGGAGTTTACTGTCACCTTATCAAACCTGAAGGTGATTGGGCTAGAATACTTGTTAAATTGATTGATGTCATTAGGTCAGAAGACTGGATTTACCATTGTAGGATGTGAGAAGAGGAGAGGACCAGCTCCTAATGCGGCCTAGTTCTAGCCTGGTCCTAAATCTAGAAGGTCCCAAGCCCTTGTGAAAACGCAGAGGGGGAGTTATGAGGTAAGATTATTTTATTCAACATAAAAATGTCATTGAATTGAGAAATTTGTTTTCATTTTTCAGCTCTAACACTTTGATGAAATTTATTGCACAAAACAAATTGTCTGAAAACTTGGGAATGAGAGGTCAGTCAGGGAACCGCTTTGGGTAGTTTACACTACTCGCAGCAAGCTGGGTTCGAGTCCCAGTGACTTCCACATTGTTTGGACAAATTGGTGCAATATTTGGTCTCCCAGATGTTTAAATGGAGTAATTTTCTCAGTTTTAACCCACAGTAAGCATTTTCTCAGTCATGCCAACCATTAACTCACTGGTAATCAATACTTGATACTAACTGACTGTTGGTACCCAGAAGAAACAGACAGAGGGGTTGAGGTGGGGTGGGGGTTGGGGTGAAGACTGATGATGGGGTGGATCATTTGTAGTATTTGTTCTGTTCTCCCAAACTATCTGCTGTTTTTTACAACTAATCTATGCAATCTTAACCCTTCCTCCAACTCTCACTGAATTCCTCCTCCCCATCATTTAAACCCCTCTTCTTTGCCCCTTTCCCCCTCCCCCTTCCTTCTTTCTTACTCCTTTTAATTGCGTGAGGCCAACAGAGGAGATTGCGCCCCATCCATTGCGCTTGCGCAGAGAGCGTGCTGATCTTCGAGGTAAGATTGGGACAGAATTGGAACGGCTCGGCCAATCAGATCGCTCCGTTTGTCCCAATCTGTTCCAAAAGTGAGATGCTTTGTTCCAAAAGTTTGTTCTAAATATATCAAAAGACGCCATTGCTGCAAATAGTGTGGTAGGCTATGTCAGAAATTGTGCTCCCGTAGGATTTGAATGTCCAAATTGAGATAAGGGCTGATTCTGAATCTATTTTTTGTGAGGAATTCAAAAATGGACGGTAACAAATTTTCTGACCTCATTTAGGGGGTTAAATGACCCCAAATGACCTTGACCTTTTTTGATTACTTTGAAACATATTTGCACTTATCTCATCGACGTGTTCCCTTATTTCATAGTTTAAATTATATAGACCTATGTTCTATTGAATGGCAATTATTCTAGAATATGTTTCAAGGTCGTGTGAGGTCAAGGTCACCCAAAAGGTCACGGTCAAATCACAAATACAAGATTTTATCAGTGAAATCCAGATCCTTGGAGTTACAGCAAGTAAGATTTTAGCACATGTTAGTAATAATTGCACACATAATTGATATTAGCTCATTAAAGGTCAAGGTCAATAAGGTCAAGGTCAAATTGATAAACTAATGTATTCCTCCACTCTTTCAGAGCCATGTTACATGTGGAGAATGACAATAGACCTCTTAACATTGCCATTTACTAAGCCCGATGTTTTCTGTTTTCTGTTTTCAGTAAGGTTAAATTGAAAAATAAAACATTATCTTTATGCGTTTCTCTTTTGTCAAGGACATCTCAAATATCATGATTTATTAAATTTGTCTTTTTTTATTTTTCAGGCTGAGGTTCATGATGAGTATGCACTGTTTTCATCAGTAGATAGTAGAAAGTAGATCGTAGATAGCAAATCAAAATCAACATGGCAGATGACATTCCAGCTAGATGTGTCATATGCAAAGGGGGAGAGACTTCTATTCACTTTGTTACTCATCCTAGCCTAGATATGATCACTTCCATCAAAGACTATGCCGTAAAACGAGTTGAACTAGGTGAACTTGAACTAAAGCCTCTAGCCGGTTACATGACAAGCTTATCTGGGGCTGAACTCAATCTGGTTCGGTATCATTCAAACTGTAGAAAAACGGTTGTTAACAGACAGCTGACTGAAAGAGCAGCCAAACGGTCATGTTCCCCTCTTGACATGACAGTCCCACGTAAAGTTGGACGACCATCCACCTCCAGTGATAGAAGTCGAACTCGGAGGGCGAGTGGTTCAAAACCAAAGGAAAAATATTGTGTCTTTTCACCATGTTCATATGAAGGAAAGGAGGACCTTCACATGGTAACAACTGACAACAGAGGAAACACTCTTCTCATGATAAAGCAGAAAACAACTGATGATCGCATCAGGACGTGTTTATCCAGTCTTCATGAACCCGGGGATGCTCATGCCCAAAGGAAGTGGTATCACTCAAGCTGTATTCAAATTGCTTTGCGGTCAATTCCAGAGGAAAAGCAAGCTCAGTCTGAATTAGAACTCAGACAGCGCATATCAGATGTTCAGCTGATCATGTGTGTTGATTCTTGCCTTCAGGAGGATGGAGCCATTAGTATGACTGATGTAAACAATGTGTATGTTGGTATATTGCGTGAAAACAAAATTGAGAAAGCTGAAAATCAGAGAAAATACTTAAAGCCACTGATAAAGCGGCATGTACCAAATGCTGAGTTTGTTCAGCCGCCACGTCGTAATAAAAGCGAAACTATAGTGTTGTCTGAACTAGTTGGCAAAGCTGTCGATGATTTTATTCATCAGGATGCTGATTCAACTATTGATAGGATTATCAAATTTTCTCGTTATTTGCGCAAAGAACTTTTCGAGTATAGGGACACATGGAAATTTAATGAAAAGCTCGACGATATCAGTAATCCGCCCCTGCACCAATTTCTGCTTGAACAGATTCTCTTTGGTCCTCATTCTAAACATGTAACTGGCAGACGAAATACTGACTGTAAAAAAACAGTTGATGTTCTATCACAGGTTATACTTCAGAATGTTAAGACAGACCGTCAAGTGAGGCACAAGCCAAAGAGCAATACCGGTTTTCGGCAAAGGCCTGAAACGCCTGTTTCAATAGGTCTCCCACTTTCATTGCATTGTAGGATTCGCGATAAACGTCTAGTTAACTTTATATCTGATATGTATTTGGGCGGTTCTTATGATAGTGTATTAGATTTGCAGAAAAGAGTTGCTTGTGGGGTCATAGATAGGATGTGGAAAACAGGTGGCTACGTTCTTCCAAGTTTCGTGAAGAAAGACAAACCTGGCTTCTTCGCTATTGACAACATCGACCTCTTAGAGGACACTCCCTACGGCCAAGACACTCGACACGGGACCCTAGCTGTTATTAACCAAGAGGATAGTGAGGGTGATCCTGTCAATGAACCACTTCGAATTCCTGAGAAGCCATGGCCAGCCTCAATTGATGTTCTCTACCATGATGAGCCAATTATTGTACCAAAACCAGTCAAATTTGAAGAGTATGACATTGAAGCAGGCACTGATTTACTATCGGTCTATAAGCAAAAGGACCGTGCATGGGTTCTGACAAACCTCTTTGGCAATAAAAAAAACTGCAGAAACCTGGAAGGATGAAGGCAATGGAGAATCTAAAATGCATTCTGATGAGGACCTGAATCCAGTCGACGAATCCACTAGAACGTCTGGACAACATAGTATTCTGGAGGTATCCCAAGAACCTAGTGTGAAATCGTAAAAAACTGCGAAGGAAGACGTTTTGCCAACATGGGCAGCTACTAATTCCATTCTGGAGTATAATGAGGGGGTTGAAATTAAGATGACTAACAGTTCACCGATTGCTCCCTTATTCAAACAGTCTCCAACGGATTATGCAACCCTGTATTCTGCTCTCATGCTCAATCAGGAAATATCGGCAGTTGTGGTTGGACCAGAAAGGAGGACTGTCATCACACTTGATCTTGACCTCTATGAACGGGCACTCAAGATCCAGCAGTCAACAGGAAATGATAACTGGGTTCTCTGGGCTGGCGAATTGCATATAACAATGGCTGCTTTACATGCTCTAGCAAAATACATTGAGGGCAGTGGTCTTGACACGGTTGCTATTGAGACATCCATCTACTCTCCCGCAGCCTTGCGAGCCATCTTCACTGGAAAAGCATTCAAAAGAGGAGTAGAATACCATAGAATGAATGCACTGGCTTGCTTTTACATGACATTTGATGCTATTCTTGGCGAATCTCCTCCCGGTCCTCTGATATTCCAATGTGAGGAGCTCAGAAAGAGCTTGCATGGTCGGGATCCAAAGTGTTTGGAACATTTTGACGCTGTTCGTAACCACTACAATCGGATGCAGATGTCTACACCTGGTGCTGGAGAACTTGCAACCTTCTTGGACAGCTACACGACATAAGTTGAAGCGCTTCTTCACCGCATCAGAGCGAGTCGGCAGAATAATTGGGAAGGTTTCCTAGCTGCGCTGAATGAGCAAATCAAGTACTTTATGGCGCACGATTTGTTCAAATACGCCCGCCTCATGCCTGTTCATTTAGCACAGATGAAAGCTCTTGAAAAGGATGATCCATTGACATGGGCCGCACTGAAGAATGGTGATTTCTGCGTCAGAAAGTCCGACACACCTTTCACTGCCTTGTTTGTTGATCAGACCCTCGAACAGGAAATAAAGAAACTGAAAGGGATCGGCGACATCACTGGTCTAACACAGTAGGAGGGGCTACTTGACCGATTTCTCCTCATCCAACCCGAACTCTCAAAAATTTTGGCCGATTTTCAAAACAACTATACTCGAATATGTGGTCTCAGGGAACCTGGTAAACGCCATTACCAACTCTCGGGGGAAATCTCCATAAGATCGACAGCAAATGCTCTCAAGTTGCGAGACTGTAATCAGCTTCACTGTGAAGGTAACCTATATGAAATTGAAATACCGCTAAAAAGCATTGTTTCCTCGGCGGTCGTACCTGAAGCAGCAAAGATAGACATTCTAAACAGGGATGAGAAGGGACAGTTAGCTTTCAAGACCTTTATTGACGAGAGATTGCAAACTCACCCCACAATTTCAATCTTGAATCCAATGACAAAATTGAAATTAAAGACACATTCAACATGGATGCCAAAGCAGATTGTGCGTGTTGGGGAAAAGATTATTAAATTGCGTGAGGAACGACAACTGTTGGCTAGATTCCTTGTGATTCAGCAATCTCGGCCGGAATTGGTACCGAAGTTGGCCGCTACTATAGGGGACTGTTCTGTTCTTCCAAGATCTTTATTTGCTAATGACGGATCTCTTCTAATCCCGACCGACAAAAGTAGCTTGATGCATTCAGTTGAGGACCAAAAAGACATGAGCATGTCAGAGGACCCATCACATACGACTGCGGTAGCACAAGATGTCAAGGCTGAAGTGGACTCAGACAACATTATGGTGGTTGGTCCGCTACTTGAAGAATACAGCAATGTGAATGAAGCTGCGGTTATATTTGATGGCATGGCTGTCTTGCAGAGTATGGAGAAGACGTCTGCAGTGACGAAGATTATCCATTTGAAGACAGCATTCGTGAAAAGAATGAAACGCTTGATGAAGGGGTACACTGAGGGCCGCATCATATTCGACAGATACTTGGAAGTGTCCCTGAAGGATAAAACTCGCCTTAAACGTGCTGCAAATGTGTTGGCAATAGAGTTCATGGTGCATGATGAAATGAACATTTCAAAAGTTACGCTAAAAGAACTGCTCGCTAACTCAAAAATAAAATCCCAGCTAACTGAGATGCTTGCTGAAGCTCTTCTAGAAGCTTTTGAGGATTCAAATCAAGATTTGGTTGTATCCTATACTGACAAAATCAAGTCTAACCGCTTCGAGCTTCTTCGACAGGACATGAAGACACATAACCATGAGGAGGCGGATACAATGATTCCGCTTCATGTTCTGGATAATCAGAGAGTCGAGATTTCAAACAATAGATGTTTGGTCCCTGGACACCAATGTACTGGTGTTTCTCGTAGATTTGGTCGCAAATAGACATTTAAATTCCCATACAACTCTTCGCTTTTTGACTGGGAAGGGAGCGAAATACAGGACGATTGATGTGTGTCGTCGAGTATCAGCAATAGGAGTGGAAAAGTCAAAGGGTTTGATTGGTCTGCATCATTTCTCTAGTGCAGACTGGGGAGGTAAATTCGTTGAAGTTTCCAAGAAGACGTGGATTTCCGTTTACCTTTCCCTACCCCAGAATGATGAAATTCTGCAGACATTTGCTAGCATGGGCCATGAACCCCTAACAGGTGAAACTACGGAAATACACTTGCTAGATGATGGGAATATGCCTGTGAGGTATCGGCCAATTGAAAGATTTGTTTGCCAGGTATATTCAGCAAATAGCAACATAGACTCCATTCCAGCTCTGAGATTTATTTATTTATTTATTGTTGCTTAACGCCACATCAGCAGCTAAGGCTATATCGTGGCGAGAAAACTACTTAAACAACAAATGTCAAGTATGAGTTAAAATTAATTGGATAAAATATGAAACAATCACAACAAAACCTAAAATCAGGTGCAGCTGAAACAGTAATAACTCAGTTGAAACAGTAATAACTAAGGTTATAAAAACCAGAATACTTAAAAAATCAACCTGTTGACATTTAGACTTGTAGAGTCTACGTTAAAAGAATAAAAACAAGCTTAAAATTTATTAGAAAGGTTGATGTCTTTCAAAAATGAGATTATTTTATGTGGGCACATGTGGTAAAATAAATCTCGTAGAGATTGAACTGTAAAATATTGCCCTCTAACAAGATTAAAATCAGTACAATTTAAGAGAATGTGCTCCACTGACAACACCTGCTGACATGGAACACATTCTGGTCGCATATTACCATCTAACAGAAAGGAATGTGTAAGTCGTGTGTGACCAATATGACACCGTGTCAAAATAACATCTTTTCTACAAAGGTTACTGGATGGGTAGTGATCAGAAATAGTTGGTCGGAAGCGATGGAGCTTGTTATTAGTTGCCCCATCCCATTCCGCCTGCCACATAGACTTGATGTAACTACTAATATGAGGCTTAAAATCACTGAAAGGGATCTTAAAATCAGTGAGAGGTTTTGTTAATCCTGTTTTGCCGCACTGTCTGCTTTGGTGTTACCAGCGATACCTACATGTCCGGGTAACCAGCAAAACACGATATCATATTGGTCCGACATGAGAGTTGTTAACTTCTCACGAAGTTCCAAAATGAGAGGGTTCTTCAACTTGGGGTTGAGTAAAGCAAGTAAAGAGGAAAGAGAGTCGGAGAAGATGATCGACTTTCTTTCCTGTGCATTCTCGATGTGCGCAAGTGCGAGTTGATTAGCTTTAACTTCAGCTATGAAAATAGAACTCTGATTCGGGATTCTGATTGAGGCGACATGATCACCAGCAACAGCAGCTGATGATACCCTGTCAGCATCTTTAGATCCATCTGTATAGATCCTTGTATATGCACTATACCTGGACTTTATTTCGGCATATTTTTGTTTGAACTGCAAGGAATTGGTATCAGATTTTTTGGAAGAAGCAAGGTCCAAAATAATTGTAGGTTGTTTAAGATGCCAAGGAGGAATATGTGATTTACGGTTTTCTTTTATAGAATCAGAATCAATTTTGGCAGACTCCATATGGGGTTTAATTCTAATTCCCAATGGAGGAATGTGTTTCTGGTGGCGGTTATAAAATTCAGCATTTTGAGGGTCTGAAACACAATTATAAGCAGGATTTGAAGGATTGGCCGAAAGTTTAGACACATACTGGAGAGGTAATTTAATTCTACGCTTTTCAAGAGAAGGCTCCCCTGCTTCAACAAGCATCGAGTCTATTGGGGATGTTCGAAAGGCCCCTAGACTAATTCTAATACCACTATTATGAATTGCATCAAGGGGTTTGAAATATGATTTATTTATTTATTTATTTATTGTTGCTTAACGCCACATCAGCAGCCAAGGCTATATCGTGGCGGGAAAACTACTTAAACAACAAGTGTCAAGTATGAATTAAAATTAATTGGATAAAATATGAAACAATCATAACAAAACCTAAAATCAGATGCAGTTGAAACAGTAATAACTAAGGTTATAAAAACCAGAATACTTATAAAATCAACCTGTTGACATTTAGACTTGTAGAGTCTACGTTAAAAAAAATAAAAACAAGTTTAAAATTTATTAAAAAGGTTGATTTCTTTCAAAAATGAGATTATTTTATGTGGGCAGATGTGGTAAAATAAATCTCGTAGAGATTGAACTGTAAAATATTGCCCTCTAACAAGATTAAAATCAGTACAATTTAAGAGAATGTGCTCCACTGACAACACCTGCTGACATGGAACACATTCTGGTCGCATATTATCCTCTAACAGAAAGTAATGTGTAAGTCGTGTATGACCAATATGACATCGCGTCAAAATAACATGATCTTTTCTACAAAGGTTACTGGATGGGTAGTGATCAGAAATAGTTGGTCGGAAGCGATGGAGCTTGTTATTAGTTGCCCCATCCCATTCCGCCTGCCACATAGACTTGATGTAACTACTAATATGAGGCTTAAAATCACTGAAAGGGATGTTAAAATCAGTAAGAGGCTTTGTTAAAGCCTGTTTTGCTGCACTGTCTGCTTTGGTGTTACCAGCGATACCTACATGTCCGGGTAACCAGCAAAACACGATATCACATTGGTCAGACATGAGAGTTGTTAACTTCTCACGAAGTTCCAAAATGAGAGGGTTCTTCAACCTGGGGTTGAGCAAAGCAAGCAAAGAGGAAAGAGAGTCAGAAAAAATAATCGACTTCTTTTCCTGTACATTTTCGATATGTTCGAGTGCGAGTTGTAAAGCTTTAACTTCAGCTGTGAAGATAGAACTTTGATTCGGTATTCTGATTGAAGTGACATGATCATCAGTGACAACAGCTGATGCTACTTTGGCACCATCTTTTGATCCATCTGTATAGATCCTTGTATATGTACTGTACTTGGACTTAATTTCAGCATATTTCTGCTTAAACTGCAGAGAATTTGTTTCAGACTTTTTAGTAGATGCTAGGTCCAAAATAACTGTTGGCTTTTTAAGATGCCAAGGAGGAGTTTGTGGTTCACGGTTCTCTTTTATTGTAACTGGTTCAATTTTGGCAGACTCCATGTGAGGTTTAATTCTAATTCCCAATGGAGGGATATGTTTCTGATGACGGTTAAAAAATTCAGTATTTTGAGGTTCTGAGACACAATTGTATGCAGGGTTGGACGGATTAGAAAGAAGTTTTGAAACATATTGGAGTGAAAGTTTAATTCTACGCTTCTCAAGAGAAGGCTCCTCTGCCTCAACAAGCATCGAATCTACCGGTGATGTTCGAAAAGCACCAAGGCTGATTCTTATGCCACTATTATGAATGGCATCAAGAGGTTTGAGATATGACTTTCTTGCTGAACCGTAAACCACACAGCCGTAATCTAATTTTGATCTGACAAGTGATCTATACAGATGGAGTAATGTTTTTTGGTCAGCACCCCAATCAGTGCTACCAACTACCTTCAAAAGGTTCAGTGCCCTTTTACACTTTACCTTTAGTTGTTTTATATGAGAAGTGAAATTCAGTTTGCTGTCAAACAACAAACCCAAGAATTTCACTTCCTTAACAACATTAATGCGACTTCCGTCTAGTTTCAATTCCGGATCAAGGTGGTGCTTCCGGAGCTTACAGAAATGAACACAATTAGTTTTCGTCTTAGAAAATTTGAAGCCGTTTTCTGTAGCCCATTTCTGGATTCTATTCAAACACAGCTGAAGTTTACGCTCTATAGCATTCATTTTTTTGCTGCTATAGCAGATTAAAAAGTCATCTACATACAATGACGAATCAACCATATTCTCAATTGCATCAATAATACTATTGATTTTCACTGAGAAAAGGGTAACAGATAAAATACTTCCTTGAGGAACCCCCAATTCCTGCCCGTGAGGATCAGATAACGTTGACCCAACACGAACCTGAAACCGGCGGTCCCTCAAAAAGTTTTCAATAAAAAGAGGCATACGCCCCCTCAACCCCATGTTAAAAAGATCTTTTAAAATCCCATACGTCCACGTTGTATCATATGCCTTCTCCAGATCAAAGAAGATGGCGACCACATGTTCTTTTCTGGCAAAGGCATTTCTTATAAACGTTTCTAATCTAACCAAATGATCCACAGTACTTCTCTGGTTTCTGAAACCACACTGAACATCTGCAAGCAGATTGTTCGATTCCAGAAACCAGACAAGTCGATCATTGATCATCCTCTCCATGGTTTTGCACAGACAACTTGTTAAAGCAATAGGCCTATAATTACTAGGGTTGCTGTGATCTTTATCAGGCTTGGGAACAGGAATTATTGTAGCTTTTCGCCAGGAAGGTGGAAACTGGCCAGTCACCCATATGTCATTAAAAATAGATAATAATAGTGCAAGTGAAGTTTGAGGCAGATGTTTTAAAAGTTGATAATGTATCTGATCAGGTCCAGTGGCAGAATCCTTTGCTCTATGCAAAGAGTTACTTAACTCTTCCATAGAGAAAGGTTCGTTGTAGTCCTCTAAGTTATTGGATGCAAATTTAATCTTTTGTTTTTCTTGTTGTTTTTTAAGTTTGAGGAATTCTGGGTTACTATTTTCAGACGACGAATGTTTAGAAAATGTGGAGGCCAATTTGTTTGAAATTTCTTGTTTTGATGTTATGAGTGTGTTGTTATCGTTTAGGTGTTGTACAGCTGATTTTGTTTCTTTTCCTTTAATTTTTTTAATCATTTTCCAAATTTTAGTGATGGGGGAGTTTTGATTTAGTTTCGAAACGTAAGTTTCCCATGAACTTTTCTTTTTATGTTTTAAAAGTCGTCTAGTTTTTGCCCGATTTATACGTAATCTATCCAAATTGTGTGTAGTTGGTGACTTATTAAATTCCCTCTCAAATTTCTTGCGATCTTTTATAGCCTGTTTGCACTCAGTATCAAACCATGGTTTAGTGAAACGTTTTGGATTTGCCGAGGTTTTAGGAATGACTTGGCTTGCAATGTCAATCAACTCTGTGGTAAAGTGTTCAATCTGGTCTGCACTGTCCTGAAATTTCTCCCGTGTGAGGCGTTCAGAACAAAGCGATGAGAAAGTGCCCCAGTCAGCCTTTTTAAAATTCCACTGGGGCACCCTCTCATCATCCGCCGGAACTACACTCTCCAACACAATCGGAAAGTGGTCACTCCCGCACAAGTCATCTTCTGCCTTCCATGAAAAATCAAGGAAGACAGAAGGGCATGCAATTGTTAAATCAATTGAAGTGTAAGAACCAGATGCGGGGTGCAGGTAAGTATCTGACCCATCATTGAACAAGCACAAGTCATATTTTGTAATGAACTCTTCTACAGTTTTACCTTTTGCATCTTCTTGACTGCAGGAATTACCCCAAAGGGGGCTGTGAGCGTTAAAATCACCCAACAAAATGTATGGAGTTGGGAGTTGTCGGACCAGCAGCTCAAGGTCATTCAGCTGTAAGGCTTTACTTGGTGAAACGTAAATAGAACAAAGTGTAACTGTTTTGTCTAAAGTTAGGCGTACCGCCACAGCTTGTAAATTTGTCTGTAATGGCACAGAACTGTGAATGATGTCGTTCCTAACCAAGACAGTCGTTCCACGAATATGAAGATCTTTATCATCTGCCCATGCATTATACGATGTATAATGCTTGAAAGCCGAATGATCTTGAGCCTCGGGTTTCTTTAAAAGAGTTTCCTGCAGGCAAAAAGCAGCAGGTTTATACTTTTGACTGAGAAGACCAAGTTCATTAAAATTAGCTCTAAAACCTCGACAATTCCACTGTATTATATTTTGTTTTGGTGTACTATGCATGTTTGGAAGGTGATTTTGAGGGTGGACGTATGGGCGATATAGCCCCAGTATGTTTCTTCGGTGAGTTTTTCCTTGGGGACTTTTTCTGAGAGGGGTTCGAGCGTAAGAGCTCGAACGTTTCATCAATACATTCACCGACCTCCATCTCTTCAAGACCCTCAAACCTGTTGCGGGTCACAGGGTCTTGAAGAGCTTTAGGTGTTCTCTCTGAGAACTGTTTTTGTTTTTCATTTTTATTTTTGTTTCTTTCCAGCTTTCGTCTCTGACTCTGACTTAGATTTTGTGATTCTGGTTTCGGTTTTGGTTTAGTTTGGTCATTTTTTTGTTCGGATTTTGTTTCCTTTACTTTGTCTTCTGTGTTAATTTTTTCCTGTTTTTTCTGCAGATTTGTTGTTGATTTTTCCTGTGGTGTTGATGTTTGAGTTGCTGATGGTGTCTGTGTTGATTTAGGTTCTACTTTGTCTGAATGCTGTATTGTAAAGGCCTGTAATAAAGATGGAATGGCGCTATTGCTGAGCCATGTCCACGGTGTCTGACATTCGACCGATCGTGTTGGTAATTTTTGTTTCAATGTGGCAGCATAGGATGATGTTGATATATTCATGCCAGGCATGGATGACACAATGTCTCTGGCCTCCTTGAAACTGATTTGCTTTTCACACTTGATTTTTTGTATTGTCTTTTCCTTTTTCCAGACAGGGCAATCCTTCGAAGATGACATATGACTGCCCCGACAGTTAATACACTTGAATGTTTCAGTTTCGCATGGTCCTTCATGAATATTGCTGCATTTATGACATGTTTGCTTGCCTCGACAAGTATTCTGTCCATGACCAAACTTTTGGCACCTGAAACAACGAAGTGGATTTGGAATATATAAATCCACTTTGACGTTCAAGTAACCAATTTTAATATTTCTGGGTGGTCTTGTGCCATCAAAAGTACAGATGTATGTATTTGTTGGTATAATTTTTCCTTCTTTTTTAATTTCAATTCTTTTCACTGCAGTAATTCCTTGAGGTTTCAGTTCTAGTGTGATTTCAGTTTCTTTCATGTCAGCTAGTTCCCGAGTTCGTATAACACCTTTGCTTGAATTGAGAGTTTTATGGTAATTTGCTTTTACATTAAAATCAATTATTTTTGTTGTGTGCAAGAGGTTATGAACTTGAATTTGTTTCATACATTCTATTAAAATATCCCCAGATCTTATCTTTTTGATGTTCTTAACAGTTCCCGCAATACCCTTGATGGCCTTTTCAAGAGCAAAGGGGTTAATGGTGCCTAATTTCCTATTTTCATCTGTTGATTTCAGTAAAATAAATTTTGGAGTATTATCCTCTGGTGGAATCAGAGATGCTATTAAATCGTCGTCAGAGTCAGAGTCCCTTATATCAGTAACTAAAAAAGGTCTTTTGTTTTTTGTTGGTTGATTTGCCATATTGTATGTTATAAATTGTTCACTGCCCCGGCTCCCACCCACCACGGAGTCCAACAAGGGGTAGGGTTACTGCCATGCAGTGAACCCACCGGGTTGCCGGTATTCCCACATACCTGGTATGGGGCAGTATACTCAGCCAGTGTTGATGCCAAGGCATACCACTGACTGATTGGCCCGTGTGTGGAAGTGCCAGGTCTTCAGATGGCGGCCATCCAATCAATCACTGTATAAATCACCGAAATAAAAGGTTGCCATGCATAACCGAAACAGACAGTGCAGCAAAATTAAGTGGCTATTAAAATATAAAGTGTTTAAAAACAGTACACAATGGCAATTATGTTATGTGAATAAAAGAAATGATTGACTGAATGGTCACCAAATGCCCCCCGACGTGACACCCAGTACTTTTTGGGGTGGGGGCTCCCGATTGGCCAGAACGGACCATCCGACCATCCTTCTACTCCCGAAATTGGGGCCAAAGCAGTGTGTTGAACAACATTATCTCCGAAATGGAGACCAGGGCTCCATCCCGGAGACTGCCCTAACCGGGGCTACGAGTCCTCAACTGCCAGGATTCCTTCTTCCGGGGCCTTCGGAACGCACCTCACGGGAGAACAAGGTGCCTGCCAGATGGTATTAGCAGGATTGATCATTTTGGTCCGGGGCTGCGTATTTATGTATTTCGCAGCGAACCAACTCAATTGAGCAAACCTGCCAATTAGAAATTAGCAAACCTGCCCAATTGAGCAGGCCGTCCTCTATCCGCCACCTGAGGACCCGCCTAGTAGGGGATGATCAAACCCCCCTAGGGTTTGAAATATGATTTCCTTGCAGAACCATAAACTATACAACCGTAATCTAACTTTGATCGAACAAGTGATCTATACAGATGGAGCAAAGTTTTTTGGTCAGCACCCCAATCAGTGCTACCAACAACCTTCAGTAGGTTCAGTGCTCTCTTACTTTAACTTTTAGTTGTTTTATGTGGGAAGTGAAATTCAGTTTGTTGTCAAACAACAAACCTAAGAATTTCACTTCCTTAACAACTTTAATAGGACTGCCATCAATTTTCAGCTCCGGATCGAGGTGATGTTTCCGGAGTTTGCAAAAATGAACGCAATTCGTTTTTGTCTTTGAAAATTTAAAACCATTTTCGATAGCCCATTTTTGAATCCTATTTAAACACAGCTGAAGTTTGCGCTCTATAGCATTCATGTTTTTGCTGCTATAGCAGATCAAAAAGTCATCGACATACAATGACGAATCTACCATATTCTCAATTGCATCGATGATACTATTAATTTTAATTGAAAAGAGGGTAACGGACAAACTACTACCCTGAGGAACCCCCAATTCCTGCTCGTGAGGATCAGATAACGTTGACCCAATACGAACCTGAAATTGGCGGTCCTTTAAAAAGTTGTCAATAAAAAGAGGCACACGCCCTCTCAACCCCATCTTAAAAAGATCTTTTAAAATCCCATACGTCCACGTTGTATCATATGCCTTCTCCAGATCAAAGAAGATGGCGACCACATGTTCTTTTCTGGCGAAGGCATTTCTTATAAACGTTTAAAGTCTAACCAAATGATCCACAGTACTTCTCTGGTTTCTGAAACCGCACTGAACACCTGCAAGCAGATTGCTCGATTCCAGAAACCAGACAAGTCGATCATTGATCATCCTCTCCATGGTTTTGCACAGACAACTTGTTAATGCAATAGGCCTATAATTACTAGGGTTGCTGTGATCCTTATCAGGCTTAGGAATGGGAATTACTATTACTTTGCGCCAAGACGGTGGAAACTGGCCAGTCACCCAAATGTCATTGAAAATAGATAGTAAAAGTTCAAGAGATGATTGCGGCAGATGTTTTAAAATTTGATAATGTATTTCATCGGGTCCAGTGGCAGTATCCTTTGCTCTATGTAAAGAGTTGTTTAACTCTTCCATAGAGAAAGGTTCATTGTAATCCTCTAAATTATTGGAGGTAAATTTGAGCTTTTGTTTTTTCTTGTTATTTTTTAACTTTGAGAAATTTAGGATTACAATTTTCAGACGACGAATGTTTCGAAAATGTGGAGGCCAATTTATTTGAAATTTCTTTTTTTGATGTGATTAATGTGTTGTTATCTTTCAGATGTTGAACCGTTGATTTTGTGTCTTTTCCATTAATTTTTCTTATCATTTTCCAAATTTTATTGATGGGGGTGTTTTGATTAAGTTTAGACACATATGTTTTCCAAGAACTTCTCTTTTTTGTTTAATCAGTCGTCTTGTTTTTGCCCGATTTATACGAAGTTTGTAAAAGTTACGTGTGGTTGGTGACTTATTAAATTCCCGTTCAGTCTTTTTGCGATCTTTAATAGCCTGTTTGCAATCAGTATCAAACCATGGTTTGGTGAAACGTTTTGGATTTGTCGAGGTTTTAGGAATGACCTTGCTTGCAATGTCAAACAATTCTGTGGTGAAATGTTCTATTTGGTCAACACTTTTGCCAAATTTCTCCCGTGTTAGGCGTTCAGAACAGAGCGACGATAAAGTCTCCCAGTCAGCCTTTTTCAAGCTCCACTGGGGCACCCTCTCATCATCCGCCGGAACTACACTCTCCAACACAATTGGAAAGTGGTCACTCCCGCACAAGTCATCTTCTACCTTCCAAGAAAAATCAAGGAAGATAGAAGGGCATGCAAAGTGAAAGATCGATTGATGTGTACGAACCAGATGCGGGGTGCAAATAAGTGTCTGAACCATCATTAAACAAGCACAAGTCATATTTGGTAATGAACATCTTCTTGACTGCAGGAATTACCCCAAAGAGGGCTATGTGCGTTAAAATCACCCAACAAAATGTGTGGAGTTATGAGCTTTTTGACCAGTAACTCAACATCATTCAGCTGTAGGGCTTTACTTGGTGAAACATAAATCGAACAAAGTGTTACTGTTTTGTTTAATGTTAGGCGTACCGCCGCATCCTGTAAATTTGTCTGTAATGGAACAGAACTGTGAATGATGTCGTTCCTAACTAAAACAGATGTTCCACGAATATGAAGATCATTATCATCTGCCCAGGCATTATACGATGTATAATGCTTGAAAGCTGAACGATCCTGAGCCTCGGGTTTCTTTAGCCTTAGGTTTCTAGTTTCCTGCAGGCAAAAGGCAGCAGGTTTATATTTTTGGCTTAGAAGGCCCAGTTCATTAAAATTCGCTCTAAAACCTCGACAATTCCACTGTATTATATTGTGTTTAGGTGTGTTGGCCATTGTTGAGTGGCGATTTTGCAGGTGGACGTATGGGAGATATTGCCCCCGTATTCTTTTTTGGTGATGCTTTACGTGGAGATCTATTCTGAGAGGAAGTCGAGCGTAAGTGCTCGAATGTTTCGTCGATGCACTCACCAACTTCCATGTCTTCAAGACCCTCAAACCTATTGCGGGTAATTGGGTCTTGAAGAGCTTTAGGTAATCTGTCTGATGCTTGTTTTGTTTTCTCCAGTTTCTTTTTTAGTTTTTCTTGGTTTTTTCTTTGACTCTGACTCAGAGGTTGGGGTTCTGGTTTTGATTTACTTTGGTCAATTTTCAGTTCAAATGTTGCTTCCCTCTCTTTTTTCTCTTCCGTTTTAGTTCCAATTTATCCTTCTGATTTGGTTTTGATTTTTTTTCTTCTGTTGCTGTGCGAGTGGTTGGCGGAGTTTGAGTTGACTTTGGTTCAACTTGATCACTGTGATCTATAGCGAAGGCCCGAAGCAAAGATGGCACTGTACCTTTGAGCCATGTGAATTATGTTTGGCATTCCGAAGATTTTGTTGTTATTTTTTTTTGAACTACTGTAGCATATGATGGAATAGATGCATTCATGCCAGGCATTGATGCAACAATTGCTCTGGCCTCCTGGAAATAAATTTGTTTTTCACTTTTTATTTTCTGGATGGTTTTCTCTTTTTTCCAGACAGGGCAATCTTTTGAAGATGATACGTGATTGCCCTGACAATTTATACACTTGACTGGATTATTACATGGCTCTTTGTGTTGTTGGCCGCATCTGAAACATATCGTTTGTCCTCTACAGTTATTTTGACTGTGACCAAATTTTTGGCACCTGAAACATCGGAGTGGATTTGGAACGTACAAATCCACTCTGACGTTCAAGTAACCAACTTTAATTGATTTTGGAGGCCTTGTGCTATCGAAGGTACAAATATATGTATTTGTTTCAATTGCTTTACCATCTTTTTTAATTTCTACCCGTTTTACAGTTGTTACTCCTTGGGGTTTTAGCTTTTTCAAGGGCAAAGGGGTTGATGTTACTAAGTTTTTTATTTTCTTCCACAGATGTTAGTAAAATAAATTTCGGTATGTTATCTTCTGGTGGAATCAAAGACGCAATCAATTCTTCTTCTGAGTCAGAGTCACCAAGTCCTGTTGCCAAAAAAAGGTCGTTTTGTTTTGGGTTGTGATGCCATATTGAATAGTATAAATGATTCATTGCCCCGGCTCCCACCCACCGCGGAGTCCAACAAGGGGTAGAGTTACTGTCGTGCAGTGAACCCTCCGGGCTGCCAGTATTCCCACATACTTATACTAGGGCAGTATACTCAACCAGTGTTGACGCCGAAGCATGCCACTGGCTGATTGACCCGTGTGTGGAGGTGCCATGTCTTCAGATGGCGATCATCCAACCAATCACTTAACAAAGCATTAAAATAATAGTTGCCACGTAGAACTGAAACAGACAGTGCAGCAAAATTTAATAGTTGTTAAAAATAGAATGTTTAAAAACAGTATACAATGGCAATTATGGTATGTGATTAAAAGAAATGACTGATTGAATGACCCCCAAATGCCCCCCGGCGTGACACCCAGTACTTTTTGGGGTGGGGGCTCCCGATTGGCCAGAACGGGCCATCCGACCATCCTTCTACTCCCGAAATTGGGGCCAAAGCAGTGTGTTGGACATTATCTCCGAAATGGAGACTAGGGCTCCATCCCGGAGACTGCCCTAACCGTGGCCACTAGTCCTCAACTGCCAGGATTCCTTCTTCCGGGGCCTTAGGAATGCACCTCACGGGAGAACAAGGTGCCTGCAAGATGGAATAGGCGGGATTGACCATTTTGGTCCGGGGCTGCGTATTTTTATATTTTGCAGCAAACCAGCTCAATTGAGCAAACCTGCTAATTAAAAAACCAGCAAATCTGCCCAATTGAGCAGGCCATCCTCTATCCGCCTAGTAGGGGATGATCAAACCCCCCTAGGCAGCTCTGAGATGGGAACTATTCCGTAAAAAAAACCTGGAGGGCGAAAAGCTTAAACCAACACGAGGAACACTTCTACCACACATTGCAAGAGCAAACTATATGGCAATGAGAGACAAGTCGTACACTACAGCAATGCCTGAGCTTCCGAAACTTGGACAAAATGGATGGGAGATCACTTCTAATGGGGATTATCAACCTATCAGATGTCTTAAAGGACCAGCACCCAAAGCAGTTCTGGGGCTCATCAAATGCGGATGCCGTAGTTCATGCAATACATCTAAGTGCTCTTGTCTCAAAAACGATCTGTCTTGTACAGCATTATGTAAATGCACCGACTGTTCAAATGCTGGCAAAGAATTTGACCTCAGCAATGAAGCTGATGACATTGATTAGAAACCTTGCAGTCCAATTTCCAAGCCAAATTTTACCAATTTAAAGAAAGATAATGCATCC
The DNA here is from genome assembly GCA_031216915.1 of Pictodentalium vernedei. NCBI lineage: Eukaryota > Metazoa > Mollusca > Scaphopoda > Dentaliida > Dentaliidae > Pictodentalium > Pictodentalium vernedei. Next base: position 406,512,823 of record CM062291.1, read on the forward strand.
GATATATAATCAGCAAATATGGCCTTGATTTTCTAGTGTGACCTTGACTTTCGAGTGTGACCTTGACCTCTGATGACCTTGAATTAGGTTTTAATCTATTCCCTGATGTAAGTACTGTAAGATCACTCACTGATGACAACAAAATTACTGTATTACATCACATGACTTGCTACTTTCTGTAGAAGTATGGTCAAAAACGGTCAAGGTCATTAATAGGTCATATGACCCCTTAAAAGAGACCGGAAAATTTGTTACCTTCCAATTTCATGATTCCTGTATCCCATTAAAGCAAAATCTACCCCTAACTCAATTTGGACATTCAAATCCTACGGATTGACATAATGTACCACACTAAAAGTTATTCCTGTGTTATCGAACCGACAGATTTTTCTCATCGATTACAGCTAATAATTCATCCATTTCACACCTAACACCAACGTTCTGTTTCAATTTATCAATCATTCAAACATTCGGAGTAAGTTTGTTTTGAAGTTTATCAACTTTTAGTGGAGTTTCGAGTCTTTTATCGATGTTCCAATTGAGTTTGTTTTCAGCCAGGCTGGCATTCAGTGCAATAGTACTGTATTATCAGGAAACGTTGCCAGATTGTTTACATCTTTTTTTTAACCCTTTACCTAACATGAAAAGCAGACGACACTTGCAAAAAAATTCTTGAATAACTAAATTTTTTCATTTTTTGTCTCAAAAACATAGGTTATGACCCCTCGTTGGAACGAGCTCGTTCCAACGAGGGGTCATAACCTATGTTTTTGAGACAAAAAATGAAAATATTTTGAAAATTAATTGGCGATTTTTGAGAATATTGCTGGCCGGTTTTGGCCGTTACGTTGGGTAAAGGGTTAAACGAAGCTTAACCACTTGACATAGATGTAATATGGAATTAATAGTTGTATTTCAAGAGCGGGTAAGTAGCATAATTATTAACCACTCCAGTACCAACATTTTAAGAATAATTACAACAAATACACAGCTAACATCAATAAAGTATGTGTAAGTTCACCGGTACATGTATATATCAATACGTGTGCATGCAGTTGTAACGTTTATAATCATTAATTACTCACAATGTCAGAAGGCTTCAAAGATGTATGTAGCATCAAATAGTTGAAAACAGTGTTGCCCTCGTCGTCGTGTCCTATCTGCAAACAGAGTGATATTGACAAAAGCGCGGGCTGCAGGTTCCGACTAGTCACCTTTGACCTCGCTGTGTGGATGAATTACTGTTGAATCGTACAATTGTAACAAAGCACCAGCTAGAAATGCAAACGGTAGCGAAGATGTATGAGAAAATAAACAGGAACCGCAAGCAATATTTCCGTTTATTGGCAGTCGCGTTGAACCAGTGGTCCATTAACTGAAAAAATACCGGTGGTTTTGGGAGTGTTTTCACAATTTTTTTTTTTTGTCGTGGAAAATCCCCCGTGGGTGTTTTTGGTAGTAGCAATTCATTCTCTCAGTGTATAATAGCATCAAATTTCATTTCAGGACATGAGCGACAAGCCTAATTTCCGACGAAATTCAGGACATGAGCGACAAGCCTAATTTCCGACGAATGCCCAGTGGTACGCCCTGGTTGAAATACTCAGATGCAGCCTCAGTGGTTCTTAAAGGTACACGGGAACCGTCATTGTGTCAACACCCGGACCTTGTCCGAGCGAATGCGGTCCGTGCTGTCAGAGATAAGGGCGGGGACACATCCAACATTGCTCAAGTGCTGGCCCAACACGTACTGCAGTTCGGAAAATTTCAGGGGCACACATTCAAGTGGTTGTTGGAAAATGGGCTCGGATACGCGGTGTATTTGGCAGCGGACATACACAAAGAAACAGTGACTGAGGCACCGCTATCAAAAAACAAAAACAAGGCAGCGTTCAAGGAATATGTTATGCTGTTTTCTGAGAGTAGGAAGTTGGTGGAAGATAAACTGAAGCCTAAATCAACCTCAGGGACGAAGAAAGTCCCACCTTCATTCACCACAATCATCGAAGAAGCCACAGCAGCCACGTCCAATTTTAAAAGGTAAATGCTAAAACTATTTGAATGTACAGTACCAGTGGAAATAAGTGGTAGGATAACCACTTGAAATTTTTCATTCCACGAGTACTGAAAATATTGAATGGTTGTAGAATGTCTGTGAAATGTGATATATTGGCAATGGGTAATTAATGTCAGATCGATATCTTTTATTACAGCTTCTCCGAAAAGAAAGGGAAAGCCCGATGTCTCGGCTGAGATGAGTGATAATGAGTTGATACAACTCGCTGGGGAAATTGAATCAACAGGTAATTAGTCTGTTATATAATGTCATTTATCAATGTTGATTAAACACAGGTAAAAATGTACCTAATAGACGTATACTATATATGCAGCACAGTTCAAATGTTGACATTAAAATTTCAGAACACCATGTATCAACAGTGACAACGACACCTGTGGAGAGAAAATCGCCGTCATTTATCCAACCAGTTTTAACCCAGTTAAGGCCATCGTTATCTCAGACAGGTAAATAAAATATGTTATTATTCTTACATGTGGCGTATTAAATTTAATTATCAATGAATTATTTACTTAATTATATTTGTTTGTATTTAATTTAGTTTCAGATGGCGATTATCTGCTACCGGACGGTTGGAAGCAGTCTCTGCCAAAGTGTGACCATGGCTGGATTTCACGACAGCTGTTCAGGGCTCCCAGATCCGGAAAGCGGAACTAGATTTTGACCGGATTGATAAGCTTTGATGGCATCCACCACAGCCAGCTTTGATCAGCAATCATCCATCCAAGGTAGACAGATACTTTGCTGAGCGCCTCTTAGTGTGGATGCCCAGGAAGCTGTGGCGCGTCCGTCTGGTTTGTCCGGGAGACCAACACGAGCTCACTCCAGCTGGTATATACCAGCACACACGACAGGTATTTATATAGTATTATTATTATTTTCAACTTTCCTGTGTTATTCGCGTTATTTATAAATGTACAAATTAAATATATTATTGTTTGGAACATTCATCTCTCTAACTGTAGGTACTCGATATTGATGGCTATTACAACCTTGCTGCCGAATACCTGAAGTGTGGTAAATGTAAGAAGAAGTACATCAGCTGGAGTGACGTGATTGTAAGGCAACTGGACATAGGGCACAAATTACAGTTTCCTGTGATACTAACTTACAGGCGGGCTTGTGACGTGCGAGTCATCAGGCTGTTGAGACAGCGTGGTCTGGGGAATAGCGCCACTCAGCTCAGAAAAAAATTTTTGGAGCTGCACAGTGAGGCCTGGCTGGAGAAAACAGCCCGATATTTAACGGACTGCCGGGGATTTACTGATGCCAACAAGAGTGGTCTTGTCCTGCCTCCATCTTTCGACGATCCACCCGCTCTTGCCTCTGTTCCAACTCACTATTGGATCATTTATGTGTACAGCTTGGATGTCTTGGGCCGGGTGGATGACGTTAAGGCTTCCATTACGTCAACGTTTGGAAAAGTTCTAAAAATCGACTCGACAAAAAAGGTACTTTACCATATTGATATGTTTACAAATATAGTAATTCAAAGAGATGCACATATAATAATCTTCGAAAATATATTAATTCTCAAATAACTGTTTTCTTTGATGTTATTTAATATTCATAAATTGTTTCTATTATTCATGACAGATTGTTAAAAAACTTGCGGGTCATGGTGCCAAGACAGCATCCTGGGCAACAAATGTCGGAAATGAGCACGGTCAAATTTTGATGAGTGTCCTTACTGCAGGTGAAGGCTACGGATTGTGTCCCATGGCTGAAGGCATTGTTCGGCGGTATGAGATGGCTGGTGTCCCACACCCAGAACTCCTTTATACAGACCGAGATTGTTGCGGGGAGTCGAGGGTTAAGTCCATGTTTTCTTGTTGGCCGGATCTCATCGTGCGGCTTGATGCGTGGCACTTCATGCGTCGATTTGCTTCCGGGTGCACGACAGAATCCCACCCTCTGTATGGCCAATTTATGAGCCGGATTTCCGCGTGCATATTTGATTGGAGCCCTGGTGATTTGAAGGCACTATATGACGCCAAAGGAGCAGAGATGGAGAAGGAAGCTAGAACAAAGATTCGGGAAAAAGATATCGGCCATAACGTCAGCAAAAGAGAGCTTGCTTCTCATTGCAGACGCAAAACTCGCGGAATGGAGCAGACAACGGGCCTCTTCTAGAGCTTCTAAAAGCCTTCAGTGGTGATCAAGGTAGAGACACCTCGGTGTTCCGCTCCTGCACCACCACCGAATCTGGGATATATGGGAATCACAGAAACGCCATATTGAGTGCATCCAAGATCCTCCTGATTTCCAGTTGTATACCCAGACAGGGACCATCAAGAAAGGTGGCGTAGAGCTTCCTGTATACAGATGTGCCCGCGGTTCCACCTCATTGGAATCCTTTCATCTTCACCTTAACAGATTTATATCAGGTAAGCTTGAATTAATATATACTCTCCCAAAAAAGAAAGTGTGCATGCTAAAAAATAACACTAAAGAAAGATATATATCATTTTCATTCATGGAAAATACTCTTGGTGCCATGTAGAGTCAAAGACACTAAGGGTCAAACACAAAAGTCACACACTCACTATCTGGTATGACCGTCTGAATCGACTACTGCTGTGCATCTACGCCTCATGGAAGCGAACAAGTTAGCATGGAAGGTTTGTGGGATGTTGTTCCATATTCTGATAAGCTGTCTTTGGAGTTCCACAAGCGTTGACGGTGCATGGGGAAGCCGGCGTAGCTGACGTTTCATTTCGTCCCATACGTGCTCAATGGGTGAGATATCGGGCGAATTTGCAGGCCAGGGAAGAACATCCACTTGTTGTTGCTGCAGATACCGTTGAACAACACGAGCTGCGTAGGGTCGGGCGTTGTCCTGCTGTAGAATGACGCCGGGGCCGTGACGTTGCAGAAATGGGACAACAACAGGTGTAAGCACTTCATCACGATATCTGGCTGCATTGAGATTGCCATGAATAATGACCAGCTCAATTCTGTTACGGGAGGTGATGCCACCCCACACCATGAGATACCCTCCCCCATAACGCTTTCGCTCCACGACATACGGATTTGCGTAGCGTTCGTTTCGACGTCTGTACACTCTCTGGCGGCCATCTGATGATAAAAGATGGAAACGACATCCATCTGTGAATAAAACGTCGCCACCAGTGTAAGGGATGCCTGAGATGTTGTCTACACCACTGCAGTCGAGCACGACGATGACGTAACGTCAAAATCGGACGAATTGCAGGTCTTCGAGGACGTAAGCCGTATTCTCTCAGCCGGTTGATTACTGTTTGAGGATGTATCCGTCTCAGGTTAGGAATGTTCCTGGCTGTCGTCGTTGCCGTTTGTTGCCGGTTCCGGAGATGGACGACACGGATATACCGATCTTGTGCAGGGGGTGGTAACTCGGGGTCTCCCGGAGCGGGGTCGGTCTCGAACGTCATCATGTTGTGCATGTCGATGGACTAGCCTGTCTACAATGTTACGGTGGCAGTTCAAATGCTGGGTAACCTCTCTGTGTGTTCTGCCAGCTCTAATCATACCCAGGGCAAGGAGACGTTGATTCATTGTCAATCTTGGCATGCTAATGCGGAGTCGTTTTAACAGCAGCGCAAGTTTGAATGTGAACGATAAGAAGGCCTTACTTCAGTGTTTAAATACCCAAGGATGCACACTGCTGCATGAATTTTCAGACTCTCCACGTGCAAAACATGCCTTTTCACAAACGTGCAGCACGTCATTTAACGTTAATGCAATTTTAATGGGGAAAGCTGTTTTTGTGTTCAATATAACTTATTCATGAACAGGTTAACACTCTTTACACCTACGAAATTATTTTTTTTGGAGTTTGATCAATTTCTGCAATGCACACTTTCTTTTTTGGGCGAGTATAGTATTGAAATAGTTTTATTCCCTGGACCATTATTTAGCTTAATAATTAAATTTTACGTCTAATACTTGATCGATTGATTAATAATGCCTACTTAAACTGTTGTACATTATAGGAACCAGTGCCGCCAATTTCCTAGCGTATCTGTTGGAAAGTTTAGCTCGTTGGAATGAGGACAGAATCACAGCTTCAACTACATCTGTAAAGGAATTCCACTCCTACAATAGTCTTCTTCAACACGCTGTCAACCGATTAGGCATAAGTGTTCTCGAAAAGAAAATAAATCCGAATTTCACAGAGCCCAGGAAGTACACAGGTACGCAAATAAAAAATATTAACACTTTTCCACTGTACATTTATCATGTAAATTGTTGCTTCGTTGTTTTTTTTTACCTTGTTCTCTTTTATGTAATAATTAACAGGTGAACTAATCGGTATTGAATACCTGTACAGTCAGACCGGCAAAGCCTTGCAAGAACTGAAATTTGAAGCTGACAGTCCCGAGGCAAATGATCTTGAGAATGCAGTTGACATGGAGCGCACAGACGAAGCAGATGAAGGCTTCGAGTCAGACGAGTCGGAGAGTGTAATTGACCAACCATTGCACACCCCGGAGGCATTCCTTCATCTGCTCAACGTAAGAGGGGAAAGAAGCCTCTATTTTCGGCGGTCTGTGACTTAACAGAGAGTCCAGATGTTCAACCATCCACATCAAGTATTTATTTATTTATTCATTTATCGGTGCTTAACGCCACATCAGCAGCTAAGGCTATATCGTGGCGAGAAAACGATAAAAGGGAAACATGACACTAATGAAATACAAAGATGAGTAAAAACAACTATAATAAAAATGATAAAGACAATGTAGTATGAACAGTGTGATGCGTGAAGAAACAAGAAATATGAATAGCTCACAAATCAACCAGGCGAATGTAAGTCTTAAAGACTCTAGTTTAAGATAATAAAAACAATTTTAAAATTTATTAAAAAGGTTGATTGATTTCAAAAATGCGAGAATCATATTCGGGCTCGTACGATAAAAAAGATCCCTCAGAGATCCTACAGAAAAATACTGCCCTCTGACAAGATTAAAATCAGTATAATATAAAAGAATGTGTTCCACAGACAACACCTGCTGGCAGGGAACACACTCTGGTCGCACAGTACCCTCCAACAAAAAGGAATGTGTTAGTCTTGAATGACCAATATGACATCGCGTCAAAACTGCAAGATCCTTTCTACAAAGGTTACTAGACGGGTAGGGATCGTCCACATCAAGTAAGATGAGTTATATTATTACATCAAATATAAGCATACATGATTTATTATTTATAACTGACATTGTGTTATGTTTTTTCTAATGCCTCTGTTGTCCTTTGTTAAGCCGGCCGCTCCATGGATGCAATGAGAGGTTTATCTCAAGAGGAAATAGAGGCATGCGAAGCATCCACAGAAGAAGACTCTGACAACGTAAGTGTTCTACCATATAAATATAACATATTTACATTTGGAAAACGTATTTTGTCCTTGACCTTGAGGTTGGCCTTAAAATGACCTTGACCTATCGATGGACCGGGATGTCTGCAACAAACTTTTGCAATATTGCTAGGGCGTCAGACTCCGTCTAGGGGTCTTACGCCCCTTTGATTTACGGGGGGGGGGGGGGGGGATTTCGAATAAAGGTGTCGCCGCCTCCAAAACAAGGGGTTAACTATCGAATCACCTACTTTTCTGAAATCAGTGCGTCAAGACCTTTCATTTGACACCAAGATCGACGAAATCCGACAACCTTTTTCTCCGAGGTGCGTGGGTGGTTTTTGGCTCATATTGGGCGCAGTTTTGAAGATGTCTCAAAAAACCCTCCGGATATGTATTCGCCGCACCAGAATACACATGGATGACAATTTTGAACAACAGAAGAGAAAAAAGTGTTCTTTAACAAATTGATTGATCCATGACTCTTTTTGGGGCAAAAACAGATTTTTTCGCTGATCGGCCCCAAATTTTAGACTTAAGGGTTTTCGGGGGCACTGAGTAAGGATTCGCACTCAGATTTTAAAAAAAATCGCGTGGAACTTGGTCAAATTACCTTTTTATGGTATTTGCAACCCATTTTTAATTACCCGACGCCCCACCCCTTTTTACCCCAAATTTTATCCTATATTTTCAAAGCCCTGGGTGTTTACTACATTTCACTCTCAGATTGTGAGTAGATATGGCGACGCTAAGAAACCTCAAAATGCTACAGTTTGTCACGGGGGGAGGCACATTTCTCAGATAATACTTTGATTGCATTACTTACAGGAAGCTGTGGGACCTGACAATATTGAGGGGTTCGCTGAAGTCCAGGAGCTTGCAAACTATTTGGTTTCTCTGCAGCATTATCATGGGGCGTTGAGCAACAGCCAGGCGTCCGAAATCATTGGTCTGTGGAAGAGAATGTTGCCCTATGACAAGCGGTGAACAGCCTTCGCACCACGGTACCGGAAAACTGAAGGGAACATTCAATTCATCGAAGGCTGGTTTTGTTCCGGGTGTTGATGGCACTAAACGGTAAGTGTATAATTGTTGATTGATTTCAGAGATTTATCTTTAATGCATGCCATGGATATATCGGTGGTTTTAACCCCATTCCTATTAAAGTTCAGTTAATGATGGTGGTGTCAATATATTTCTATTTTAGATGTTTCGTGTGACAGAATGCGGGTCCAGCACAATGGCCAGATTGTAACAGATATGTGGAAGCCGTGGTGATAAAGCTGTGTGATTTCTATCCATCACCAGAGAAAAAAGGGACACAAACCACCTCAAAATGGACACTTGTCATCAGGAGCTACAAAAGCATAAGAGACCTGATCTTGAATAACTCCCGGATAATGGAAGAGACAAATATCCACTTATTTGAAATAAATCATTCAACCTTGGTACAGTGGTAAGTACATTATGTAATTGCGTTTATCATTATTTCCTATGTATTTTGTGGATTTTGAAAATTCATTTCCAATGTTTGTATTATATATCGATCTACAAATACGTATTTTTCAGGTATAACAAACGATCAAAGAAACTGGAGAGGGACATCCTCTTGCAAGGGATAACCATCAGCCAACCTACCGACACGGCCAGCCAACCATTACCACCTGCAAATGTTCTCTCAACTACTCGACCGACAGTAGCGAAAGAACAACAACATTAAAAGTTAGAAGGATTGCCTCTTTTGTGCCCATTCCTTCAACCTCTCAGGTACACAACCGATGCCATGAATGTTGATTACAGATCCGCAACGGATGGGAGGTGTTCCCCAGGTCCCTCCACCAGTGGCTCGAAGCACAGCATGGTATCGGAAGAGAAAACAAGAGCAAGGGGCGGACACAAAGAGGTACAAAATGACAAAGGAATGGAAAACATGTGGTGCATGTAAGCAAATAAGGAATACTGATACTGGACACACGCAGTACTATGGTAAATGGTACTGTCCAGCTACCAACAAGATGACGGTAGAAGAATGGAAGGCCGATTTGATTGCAAAGGGATATGGAAAGAAGAAAAAGGGGCAATGAAGGAAGGGATTGAACCACTGAAGCAAGGACGGCTCCAGCCCAGGAGCCAACAAATTATTGTACGTATAAAAAAAACATTTTTAATGCAGCCAAGCTAATTACTTCAGGTAACAGCTAGCAAGGTCCCAAGTCCTTGTTAAAATGCAGAGGGGAAATGTTTAACAATTGCAGGTAATTTGTCGGCTAAAATAGTTATATTTTCAAGTATTCATTTACCATTCAGCAAATTTTCTTTATTTTATCGTTTGTACCAACATTTATTTCGTATGTTGATCTGTTTGATATGAGCAAAAATGTCTGTTTTGGGTATTACTATTAAGTAGTCCTGACTATTTGATAGGTCCAGGTTCGAGTCCTGGGGACATTTCATAAACAGAGAGATTGTTGAATTAAATGTTGGTATATATTGGATAAAATTAAGAATATTTGACAGTAAAACTATTAGTACTGCTGTATTTATTATTTATCAGCTGAATAATATAAATTAAATGGTGCAATTTAAATTACTGAAGCACGTTTCATAAACCCTGTATATAACAAGCATTATTAACTTAGAAATAACAGCTGTCTATGCGTCTGTCTGCCCGTCGTCGGTCGGAAGGATTTCTTGATGTATTGGCGTTGTAAATTGCGACATTCCACGTGAAGGGGCTGTGGAATTTGGTCAAATTCCCCCTTAATGAAATTTAACACGCATTTTTACACACCCGACTGTATTCGCAGGTGCGGAAGCGCCAGTTTTGGAACAATGGAACAGAGAAGATTGACACCCATCCTTTGCGCAGAGAGCGTGCTGATCTTCTCTGTATCGTTCCAATTTTAGTATATGTACCGCCGAAGCGAGTACGGCATATGATGTGAAGACCAACTTTCGTTTTACATGATTAACAAGACCAACTTTCGTTTTGAGAGATATGTATGTTAGGCGCTTTGCTGACATTTTGGCTTACTTCAGTTTAGTAGAGCCTGTGGGTGCTGATTTTTACAATTGGATATTGATTTGTTACCCACTGGGCTCCAAATTTAAAAGCAGTATTCAAACTGCACAAATTTGCCATGAAATGAGAAATAAGTTGAAATAATTGCTCCTCATTAAATACATGATGATAGTGGGGGCCATATCCAGGGATAATATGGGGATACAAGTCCATATATGCTGAAGGTGTATCGAAAGGCCGCAGGCCTCAGGCCTCAGGTGGGTGGGAATGGAAGGGGTGTCTCCCGCCCATTGTCGTGATTGTAGTCATCTACATTAGTTACACCAAACAACTACACAAGTTAGGGATTCATGTGATTAGCTTCAGGTTAAAAATGACGTTTTTCTCTGTTATGATGTGTAAATAGTCCACAAATAAGGCATAATTTTGACCTAATACTACAACCTGTGTAATGAGTTTGGGTGCCCAAACCGATGCATCAGTACGAAAAATATCAGGGCCATATTCCAGATGTTCGGTACAAAAAAAAACATGTCCTATGTTCATTAACCCTTTACCCAACGCAGATGATATCAAAATTTGTTATTTTAAATATAATTTTTTCAAATTTTTCAAAAAAAAACATATCATGTGACCACTCGTTGGAACGAGCTCGACGAGCTCGTTCCAACGAGGAGTCATATGATATGGTTTTGCTGAAATTTTAAGAAAAATAATATTTTTTCAACTACTGAATTTGCATATTTATTTATTTATTGGTGCTTAATGCCACATCAGCAGCTAGGGCTATATCGTGGCGAGAAAACAGAGGTATCTAAAAAGTCATTATCAAGAATGAAGTAAAAATTGAATGAAATAAAAATAACCACAAAGACATTTCAAAGACAAAAAAAAGATTAGAAAAGCAATGAGTAATGAGATAAGAAAATACATTATAAATCAACCTGAGGAACTGAGACTTGATGATTCAAGATTAAAAGACTAAAAACAATTTTAAAATTTGGTAAAAAGGTTGATTACTTTTAGAAATGACACAATTTTATGTGGGCTCGTATTATAAAATAGATCTCTAAGGGATCCAGCTGTGAAGTACTGCCCTCTAATAAGATTAAAATCAGTGCAATGTAAAAGAATGAGTTCCACTGACAACACCTGCTGACATGGAACACACTCTGGTCGCAAATTACCCTCTAACAAAAAGGAATGTGTTAGTCTTGTATGACCAATATGACATCGTGTCAGAATAACATGATCTTTCCTACAAAGGTTACTAGATGGGTAGTGATCAGAAACAGCTGATCGGAAGCGATGAAGCTTGTTATTAGTTGCCCCATCCCATTCCGCCTGCCACATAGATTTGATGTAGCTACTAATATGTGGTTTGAAATCACTGAAAGGGATGTTAAAATCAGTAAGAGGCTTTGTTAAAGCCTGTTTTGCTGCGCTGTCTGCCTTGGTGTTACCAGCGATACCTACATGACCGAGTAACCAGCAAAACACGATATCACATTGGTCAGACATGAGAGTTGATAACTTCTCACGAAGATCCAAAACTAGAGGGTTCTTCAACTTGGGGTTGAGTAAAGCAAGTAAAGAGGAAAGAGAGTCGGAAAAAATAATCGACTTTTTTTCCTGAGCATTCTCAATATGTTCAAGAGCGAGTTGTAAAGCTTTAACTTCAGCTGTGAAAATAAACTCTGATTCGGTATTCTGATTGAGGTGACATGATCACCAGTAACAGCAGCTGATGATACTTTGTCACCATCCTTAGATCCATCCGTATAGATCCTTGTATATGTACTATACTTGGACTTTATTTCGGCATATTTTTGTTTGAACTGCAAGGAATTAGTATCAGATTTTTTGGTAGAAGCAAGGTCCAAAATAACTGTAGGTTTTTTAAGATGCCAAGGAGGAATATGTGTTTTACGATTTTCTTTTATTGTATGTGGTTCAATTTTGGTGGACTCCATGTTGGGTTTAATTCTAATTCCCAATGGAGGAATATGTTTCTGGTGGCGGTTAAAGAAATCAACATTTTGAGGGTCTGTAACACAATTATAAGCAGGATTTGAAGGATTGGCCAAAAGTTTAGACACATATTGGAGAGACAATTTAATTCTGCGCTTCTCAAGAGAAGGTTCCTCTGCTTCAACAAGCATCGAGTCTATAGGGGATGTTCGAAAAGCCCCTAAACTAATTCTAATACCACTATTATGAACTGCATCAAGTGGTTTGAGATATGATTTCCTTGCAGAACCGTAATCTACACAACCGTAATCTAATTTTGACCGAACAAGTGATCTATACAGATGGAGCAAAGTTTTTTGGTCAGCACCCCAATCAGTGCTACCAACGACCTTCAGTAGGTTCAGAGCTCTCTTACATTTAACTTTTAGTTGTTTTATGTGGGAAGTGAAATTCAGTTTGTTGTCAAACAACAAACCTAAGAATTTCATTTCCTTAACAACCTTAATAGGACTCCCATCAATTTTTAACTCCGGGTCGAGATGATGCTTTCGACGCTTACAAAAATGAACACAATTTGTTTTCATCTTCGAAAATTTAAAACCGTTTTCTGTGGCCCATTTTTGAATTCTATTTAGGCACAGCTGAAGTTTGCGCTCTATAGCATTCATTTTTTTGCTGCTATAGCAGATCAAAAAATCATCAACATACAATGAAGAATCTGCCATATTCTCAATTGCGTCGATGATGCTATTAATCTTAATTGAAAAAAGGGTAACAGATAAAATACTACACTGAGGAACCCCCAATTCCTGCTCGTGAGGATCAGATAACGTTGACCCAACACGAACCTGAAATTGGCGGTCCTTTAAAAAGTTTTCAATAAAAAGAGGCATACGCCCTCTCAACCCCATATTAAAAAGATCTTTTAAAATCCCATACGTCCACGTTGTATCATATGCCTTCTCCAGATCAAAGAAGATGGCGACCACATGTTCTTTTCTGGCGAAGGCATTTCTTATGAACGTTTCAAGTCTGACCAAATGATCCACAGTACTTCTCTGGCCTCTGAAACCACACTGAACATCTGCAAGCAGATTGTTCGATTCCAGAAACCAGACAAGCCGATCATTGATCATCCTCTCCATGGTTTTGCACAGACAACTTGTTAAGGCAATAGGCCTATCTATAATTACTAGGGTTGCTGTGATCCTTATCAGGCTTAGGAATGGGAATTACTATTGCTTTGCGCCAGGAAGGTGGAAACTGGCCAGTCACCCAAATGTCATTAAAAATAGAGAGTAAAAGTTCAAGAGATGATTGCGGCAGATGTTTTAAAATTTGATAATGTATTTCATCGGGTCCAGTGGCAGTATCCTTTGCTCTATGTAAAGAGTTATTTAACTCTTCCATAGAGAAAGGTTCGTTGTAATCCTCTAAATTATTGGAGGTAAATTTGAGCTTTTGTTTTTCTTGTTGTTTTTTAATTTTGAGAAATTCAGGATTACAATTTTCAGACGACGAATGTTTCGAAAATGTGGTGGCCAATTTATTTGAAATTTCTTTTTTAGATGTGATTAGTGTGTTGTTATCTTTCAGATGTTGAACCGTTGATTTTGTGTCTTTTCCGTTAATTTTCCTTATCATTTTTTCAAATTTTATTGATGGGGGTGTTTTGATTAAGTTTAGACACATATGTTTTCCAAGAACTTTTCTTTTTTTGTTTAATCAGTCGTCTTGTTTTTGCCCGATTTATACGAAGTTTGTCCAAGTTACGTGTGGTTGGTGACTTATTAAATTCCCGTTCAATCTTTTTGCGATCTTTAATAGCCTGTTTGCAATCAGTATCAAACCATGGTTTGGTGAAACGTTTAGGATTTGCTGAGGTTTTAGGGATGACCTTGCTTGCAATGTTAAGCAACTCTGTGGTGAAATGTTCTATTTGGTCAGCACTTTCGCCAAATTTCTCCCGTGTTAGGCGTTCAGAACAGAGCGACGAGAAAGTCTCCCAGTCAGCCTTTTTCAAGTTCCACTGGGGCACCCTCTCATCATCCGCCGGAACTACACTCTCCAACAGAATTGGAAAGTGGTCACTCCCGCACAAGTCATCTTCCACCTTCCATGAAAAATCAAGGAAGATGGAAGGACATACAATTGAAAGATCAATTGAAGTATAAGAACCAGATGCGGGGTGCAGATAAGTGTCTGACCCATCATTGAACAAGCACAAGTCATATTTTGTTATGAAGTCTTCCACTGTTTTGCCTTTTAAGTCCTCTTTGTTGCAGGAATTACCCCAAAGAGGATTATGAGCGTTAAAATCACCCAACAGAATGTATGGAGTTGGGAGCTGGTGAATCAGATGCTCAAGATCAATCAGCTGAAGTGGTTTATTTGGTGAAACATAAATTGAACATAATGTAACTGTCTTGTCTAAGGTCACTCGAATCGCTACAGCCTGTAAATTTGATTGTAATGGTACAGAACAGTGAATAATGTCGTTTCGGACCAAGACAGACGTTCCACGTACATGAAGGTCATTTTCGTCTGCCCAAGCATTATACGAAGTATAATGCTTAAAAGCTGAATGATCTTGAGCCTCAGGTTTCTTTAGAAGAGTTTCTTGCAGACAAAATGCAGCAGGTTTATATTTTTGACTGAGAAGACCCAGTTCATTAAAATTCGCCCTAAAACCTCGACAATTCCATTGTACTATATTATGTTGGTTTGAATTATCCATACTTGTTCGGAGATTGAGATGGCGGACGTATGGGTGAAATAGCCCCGCCAGCTTTCTTAGGTGATCTTTTTCTAGGGGACCTATTCTGAGAAGAATTCGGGTGTAAATGCCCGAACGTTTCATCAATACAGTCACCGACGTCCATATCTTCAAGACCTTCAAACCTGTTACGAGTAACGGGGTTTTGAAGGGCCTTGGGTGTTCTGTCTGATGTCAGATTTTCCGTTTTCTTTTTGTTTTTTTCTTGATTCTTTCTCTGATTCTGACTTAGCTTCTGTGGTTCTGGTTTCGATTTCGTTTGTAGATTTTTCTGTTCTGGTTTGGTATTATTGGATTTCCTTTGTTGTTGTTCTGATTTCTGTGCTGGTTTTGAATTTACAATTGTTTTTGAATTTGTCTGTGTCGAATTAGGTATAGCCGATTGTGTTTGAGTTGATTTTGCTTCATTTTCTGTGGTTTGTGTGATAGTAAAAGGTTCTATCAATGTCGGAAGCACGCTGTCATGTAACCAAGTATATGGTGTCTGACATTGAACAGAAGCAGTTGGAACTTTTTGTTTTACTTTTGTTGCATATGTTGTTGATGAACTCATTCCAGGCATTGATTAAACTATTTCCCTGGCCTCTTTAAAAGCGATCTGTCTCTCACATTTAATTTTTTGGATGTATTTTTCTTTTCTCCATACAGGGAAATCCCTAGAAGATGAAGTATGGGTGCCCTGGCAGTTACAACATTTGATGGTATTATTACACGGCTCCTGATGTTGTTGGCCACATTTTTTATAACATATTTCCTGTCCCCTGCAGCTATTTTGTCCATGTCCATATTTTTGACATCTGAAGCATCGAAGTGGATTTGGGATATATAAATCCACCTTGATGTTCAGATAACCAACTTTGATCGATTTCGGTGGTTGTGTAGCTTCAAAAGTAAATATATATGTGTTGGTCTTAATAGATTTTCCTTCTTTGCGTATTTCAATTCTTTTGACATCAATTACACCTTGTGGTCTTAATTCATTTTTAATTTCTAGTTCATCAACTCCAGATAGTTCCCTTGTTCTTATGACTCCCTTGCTGCTATTTAGTGTTTTGTGGGGGGAAACATTGACCTTCATTATCAACTATTTTTGTTGTTTGTAATAAATTTAATGCCTGTTTTTGTCTACTACATTCTATCAATAGTCCACCAGATCTTAATTTTTTTACACTATTGACAGTGCCAGCTATTCCCTTTATAGCTTTTTCCAATGCAAAAGGATTAATATCGGTGACTTGTTTCCCATCTTCATCGGAATAAACAATTACGAATTTAGGCCAAGAATTTGGAAGATTGTTTTGTATGTCATTGTCAGAATCAGAATCTGTGTCATGTCCTCGTTTTTGTAATTTGTTTGGTTTATCCATTTTGTTTTTTAAATTTGATTCTTCTCCATATAGCTCCCACCCTTACTCTGAGCCCAACCTTGGGGGTTATGTCGCGGTATATCCAGCGAACAGCACCAGGAGTATATATGAAGCATACTCGGCCATCGTTGATGCAAAAGCATATCAGCTGACCGATTGACCCGTAGAATTTGTGAGAAGTGCCACGTCGTGGTGGACATTCATCCAACAATTTCCCTAAAAAAGTGCAACAAATATTACCACTGACAACGAACGCAGACAGAGCAACAAAACGGAAGATGTTCGGAAAGTATTAAAATAACCAAAAGTCAGTATAGGGTAGTAATGGTAAAATCAAAGTAAAAGAAATAATTGACTGAATGATCACCCAATGCCCCCCGACGTGACACCCGATATTTTTGAGGTTGGGGGCTCCCGATTGGCCAGACCGGGCCATCCGACCATCCGTCTACTCCCGAAATTGGGGCCAAAGCAGTGTGTTGAACATTATCTCCGAAATGGAGACCAGGGCTCCATCCCGGAGACTGCCCTAACCGGGGCCCGAGTCCTCAACTGCCAGGATTCCTTCTTCCGGGGCCTTCGGAATGCACCTCACGGGAGAACAAGGTGCCTGCCAGATGGTATTAGCAGGGTTGATCATTTTGGTCCGGGGCTGCGTATTCGTGTATTTCGCAGCGAACCGGCTCAATTGAGCAAACCTGCCAATTAAAAATTAGCAAACCTGCCCAATTGAGCAGGCCGTCCTCTATCCGCCACCTGAGGACCCGCCTAGTAGGGGTTGATCAAACCCCCCTAGGAATTTGCATATTACGCGGGCGGACGCGCTCGATTCGTTGGGTAAAGGGTTAAAAAGGGATATTTATTAAAATGGATATCACCTATCGCTTTCACAAAATTTTCTTGAATCTTCCCAGAGTGAGCTGAAATTTAAATAATTTATGCATGATGAAATACCTATTGCCAGGGATTCCTTGCTTTGGAAGACGATCCCAAGTTGGCTTCGGAAACAAAATTGAAAATAAAGCATTTGACATGTATTTTGCAAATAGGTTTCTGGTTGGTTTTGTCATGAAGCTTGAAATTGAAATGTCGCATCATGTTTGGAACCGTTCCAAGAATAAATAATGGCTCACGTACGGTGAATGTTTGTTGAAAAATGCTTGGGTGCCGCCAAATATCAAAGATTTTTGGAATAATAAACAAACTTGGAAATCTTTTTGTGCTAGATTGTTAAAGATGTTACCATCTTGAAGCTCAAAGTGGAATAAGCTTATGAAAGAGGGTACTTCAGTCAAATACAGGAGAGGTCGGCTCAAAACGAAGTCAAGCCATCAGAGAAGTTAAAGTTGGCCCATGAAGAGAAGACGATCCAAAGTTAGCCCAAAACAAAATCGACCTACAACTGGCGTCGACCTATGGAAGAAGTAGGTCCTAGTACTCATACCTACATGTAAGATCAGTTCCAAGGCAACTCTAGGTTTTCTAGGCCCCTACGTATTTACTGATACATGTCGGCCCTACAGTTAAAACTAGAAGTCCTGTCATGAAATGCGCACAAATAGCACGTTGGTATGCGCGTTAATGTACGCGTTATGACCATAGTAAGGCTATCAAATTTTCTATATATGGCCTGTGCACATGCAATGTTTCAGCCAATGGACCTCCGGGTAACCCGGAGGTCCATTGGCAGAACCATTGCATGTGTTTGCTATGAGTAACCAAGAGAGCCTGTCGTGCTTTGGATGTCATTCGATATGGCAATTGCGCGCAATTCCAACGCGCAATTAAGCCTAGATAAGCGCACTATTCATGACAGGACTTCTAGTTTTAACTGTAATACACAAAACCAAATATTGGGCGGGTGGTGGGGGCGGGTGTATGTAGGAAATGTCCTGACTAAGCACAGGCCCTGGTTCCGGTTTCCAGAGGCCCATAATGCGATAGGCTTAACAGTAACTACATGCAATTGTGTGAAATGATGGACCCTATTTTATAAATTGTATACAAACAAGACTTCATTTTTCTCAATTGTCTACTTTTGGATCTTCATTAAGTTCGTAATTATTTTGTTCTTTTGCTGCTTATTCCTTTATAATCTTAATTAAATGATGAACAAAACCTGTTTATACATTGAAAGGATCTCGAAGTCTCCACTAGTCACAAAAGGCGCTTTGCAACTCAGCTTCATAAACCAAAGATGTCCACATCTGACGCATGATCTCGTTTCCTGTTATCTCTTCACTTACTCCCTGCCCCCCCCCTCCCCCCTCCCCAGCAAAAAGTAATGTTCAATTTTCAATAAGGACGCTGCGACCTACTCTTGGCAATTTGATAAAATGAAACTTGTAGTTAGGGAGATTTTTCTCATGATTTTATTTCGTCAAATGCCTGGGGGAAAGTCTCTGTGATGGGGTGTTTTGTAGTTTGTGGGTCCAATATCTTTCGTGGGTCGACTTCTACACAATTGTTTCGGCCGACTTCTCCTTGGGGTAGAGGAGTTCTCATGCAGTTTGTGGGGCCGACTTCTCCGAAATTATTTGGGCTTACTTCTCCCAGGGGGCGAGTTTGAAAGGGGCTGATATCTCTGCAGCCCATTTAGTCATTTTTATACACCCAAACCGTGTGTACCGAAAATCCATTAACCCTTTACCCAACGTAACGGCCAAAACCGGCCAGCGCTATTCTCAATAATCGCCTATTAATTTTTATTAGTTTTTCATTTTTTGTCTCAAAAACATAGGTTATGACCCCTCGTTGGAACGAGCTCGGGTCATAACCTATGTTTTTGAGACAAAAAATGAAAAAAATTAGTTATTCAAGAATTTTTTTTTCAAGTGTCGTCTGCTTTTCATGTTAGGTAAAGGGTTAAGAAGCACTGCCTATGAAAATGGCTGTAAATGTCTAGCAGAAAACGAGCACATAAATATCAAAATCACAAAATAAGCTGGTTCAAGGCTAGAAAGTCTTACTAGTTTTTGCCCCAGGACATTTCAGCTTCAGCGTTTTGGCCTCCAATCGGGACGAAACGTCCTAGGTTTCACTGCATTTTTTTAATATTTACATCCGTTTTAGATTTCTTGTCACACTGTTTCCCATTACTGCAATGACAACAGCAATATTATAATTATGATATTTTTGTTACAAAGTTCATATATCTGTTTTTACAACAGTGACTCTCCCACTGCATGTTTTAAAAATATAAGTGATCAGAAATATATGCAGTGAACTACAGCGTAGATGAGAAATTTCATGGATGATTTAATTTTAAAATATGGAAAAAATATATATGGATAAAACCAAGTTCAACAATGTATTACTGTGTAGAGGGGTTAGTTCATGGAGGATGTCTGCTTCAATTCGAAATTTGGTAAATGTTAAGTGAATTTGGAGTTTAGTTTCAAAATATATGTATCTCTATGAAACTTGGATAACACATGCATCAACACCAGACAGTGTGTCGTTTGCATACACATGAAGGTTTTTAGGCATGAGCTATAACTACACTGCAAAAAATATAGGTTCTCTTTAGAACCAGAACTGGTTCTAACCTTGTCCCTGAGATGGAACCAGTTCTGTTTAAACAGTATTTATTTCAAATCAAATAAATTTATAAAGATTAACATTAAATATTAACAGAATTAAACATAAATTGTCGGGGTTTCAGCCGTATGTTTAGAGCTTATATGATATTGTCTCAAATCATTATTAAGCAAAGGAGATATGAACAGTTGGCATATCGAACCAGTTTTGGTTCTATACAGAACCAAAACTGGCTCGATATGCCAACTGTTCATATCTCCTTTGTTTCAAAATGTTTGGCGACTGCGTTGAATAAGCTCCAAGTTTACTGCTGAATCTACTTCAGTTCATGTAATATTCTGTTAAAATGGAATGCTAATCTTGGTAAATTTATTTGATTTGAAATAAATGCTGTTTAAACAGAACTGGTTCCATCTCAGGGACAAGATTAGTACCAGTTTTGGTTCTAAAGAGAACCTATATTTTTGGCAGTGTAGTGCATGGGAGATATCACAAGAGCCGTAATTGTTTAGTGGATGAAGATATAATAATGAATCTTACACATCTTGTACAATGTATAACTATTTGGTGGTGTGTCAGACATACCAAATTCAGAACTGTTCCACACCCTTCCCAGTCAAGAAAACACAATGTATCACTATTTGGTGGTGTGTCAGACATATCAAATTCAGAACTGTTCCACATCCTTCCCAGTCAAGATAACACAATGTATCACTCTTTGGTGGTGTGTCAGACATACCAAATTCAGAACTGTTCCACACCCTTCCCAGTCAAGATAACACAATGTATCACTATTTGGTGGTGTGTCAGACATACCAAATTCAGAACTGTTCCACATCCTTCCCAGTCAAGATAACACAATGTATCACTATTTGGTGGTGTGTCAGACATACCAAATTCAGAACTGTTCCACACCTTTCCCAGTCAAGATAACAAGTAGAAGTTAATTGATGAAATCTGCATTCATCATAAATACTTCCACCTGAGGTTCAAAAGCGAGTGTTTTTTCCCTTATGCTATTGTTGTCAAATTTGAAAAAAAAATTCTTTCCATGTCCTGTTTTTGCAAACATAAATAGTTGAATAGTTTGATGGGTAACAAAGTCCCAAATGCATCTTCATTTCAGTAATCAATCCAAATACCCCTCAACCTGACCCCCACCAGAGCCGTAACTTTTCCTCGCCCCAACTCCGCAGATACAAAAACGGGCCTATATTGTTCAGCTAGGGAGTGCTCTTGTTACAAAATGTGTTAGTTTGTCTCATTTGAAGAGCAACAAATAAGCTCCATAAGCGTATGGGCTGGGCTGGGGGGGGGGGGGGGGGGGACGACAGCTGTCTCAGTGTGAAAAAAAAAATCAGTTTTGGGGTAGATTCATATTGAAAATTGAAGTTTTCAGACAATTTAATTTTTTTTTTTCGGCCAAGTTAGAGTTGCAACATATTTAATTTTTGAGCAAAAATCTACTAGTCCCCCCCCCCCCCCCCCCCCCACCAAAAAAAAAAAAAAAAATAGGAGCCAATATGCCTGTGCCTTGTATATGCATGTCAATTAAAGGATTATGGGTTAAATTAAATATAACATTTTGGTGTATTAACCCTTTACCCAACGTAACGGCAAAAACCGGCCAACGCTATTCTCAAAAATCGTCAGTGAATTTTCCTTATTTTTTCATTTTTTGTCTCAAAAACATAGGTTATGACCCCTCATTGGAACGAGCTCGTTGAGCTCGTTCCAATGAGGGTCATAACCTATGTTTTTGAGACAAAAAATGAAAAAAAGTTAGTTGTTCAAGATTTTTTTTTTGCAAGTGTCGTCTGCTTTTCATGTTAGGTAAAGGGTTAATACTTTTCAGGTTTTACAAATCCATCTGGTTATGATATTATATGTTCAAGACAGACCAAAGTAATTCCTATAGACAGCATTACATTTCAGTTTAGAGAATGCAAAGGCGACGAAGAAATCAATATTGATTTTGTAAAAGACAATTGTGTTGTAAATCAATATGTGAGTACATTTTGTGTAACGTTATGAATGAATATTTTTAATGTTATTTTTGTTTTTTTCGCCCACCGAATTTATTAAGAGGAAGAGCTCAACTTATTTGCTGTATGTGATGAACTTTAGAAAGTGAATTGCATAAAAAAATTCTTTTTATCGGAATTTTATGATACTTTAAACAGGTAGGGTCACATCGTGTTGGATAGATAGATGATAGTAGATGCCAGACTTCCCAGAGACATCTTTTATACGACGAGCCAAACACGCAGACATATTTGTGTTCGAATGACAAGCCCAGAAAAGTGCAACTGTAACGCGACGTATAAAACCACCCGCTTTGTCGAAAAATCTCTAGATTTTCCAGACGTGCTGCACATCTGGTATCGACGCTCTACATGTTTGGCTCAACGGCATTTTATACGATATGCTACGATGAATTTAATGGTGAAAAGCACTGTCCAGCTGGATATAAATCAATTATGCTCTGAACGCGCCATCAGCGCTCTTAATGTCATGCTGAGAATTCTTCATGCGATCCGTGTTGGGCATTTCGTGTAGAACAGCATGGGACGTGTTGGCTGGAGCGACGTGAGGCACATATCAGCTGAAGTGACGTCTAAATCAAAATATGCACCAGACAACGCAGCGACATTCTGTGGTCGCACCAGCCTGATCCGTGTCGGGCAAGTTGTATAAAATGGTCCGAGAGAACCACCAAGCTGCAGCGAGCATCTTCTAGGCTCAACTACTAGCTAAATGGTTAGCATTGATCGAAGGCATGTGCACCATGAACATGTAATATGACTTAGTACACGGCATCACTGTACTCACAAGAAGGCAAAGGGGATTAAGTCCCTTGCTGAAGAACACAACATTGTGTCCGTAGGTGTGATTTGATCCTGGCAGTTACTCGAGGTGAAGATATAAAAGGGTGAGGAGGGATGGATGTCCGGAGTTGGATTGTTGTCCAGGGGCGAATGTCCCTGTGTTAACTAACAAATGCCCGGGTGGGGGACTTGTTGGGGAAGGTGGGGGGGGGGGGGGGCATCTTGGTCTCTCATTTCAGAATTTGACTATAGCATAGACCTGACTATTTTATGATCAACAAGAATGTTGACTATGAATCACATAACATTTCTTTTATCATATATAACATATAAATAGGGGATAATGATATAACGGGTAGAATTTATTTTTGTTTATTAAGATGGAAATACCAATACCATGTGTTGGGTAGTGGTGCTGGAAGGCTCAGTTTCAATTTCCTTTCAATATTTTGTGTTAATCTTTTACCCAACCTGAAAAACAGATGATCCAGACCAACACAAATCTTGTATAACTATTTTTTTTTACTTTTTTGCGTAATATACAAACTTTGTGACCCCTCATTTCGATGAGCTTGTTCCAATGAGGGGGTCATAGATGTATTTTTGAAGCCAACAAATGAAAATATAAATGGTGATTAACACTTCTTGATTTTTGTGAAAAGCACAGGTCAGTTTTGCTGTTACATTAGCCGGCTAGTCGATGTCGGTGATTGGTAGTACATCATCTGTGTCCAAGTATTAAAATACATCTTAATTTAATAACTTATATTCATTTTGCAGGTAATAGTGTGCGTTAAAGTGCTGGAGTATTACAATGAAACTATAAGCACACAGAAAGTTCGAGGATCCAATTTGAAAATTTGCAACGCTATGTTGGCATATAGAAGTGGCACTATCGGTCTCAGTGTATGGGAGGACCAGATTCGTCAGATAAAGCAAGGTGAATCTTACAAAATGACAAATTTGCCAGTAAGGAGATATAATGACATGACAAGTCTGAGTAGTTCTAGAAGAACAGTCATTGAGACTGTACCAAATTTAGAAAATGTGTGTGACTATGTACCAGATATCATAGAAGGGATGTGCGTTTCTGGGTCAGTGTGAACATAACAAGTATGTATAACTGCATGTAATGCCATACAGCAATGTCTGTAAAAGAAAATGAAAAGATTGTGAGGTATTCAAAATGCAGTATGAAATATTCTGTTAAGGCCTTAAAAATGTTTATGAAAGGACAAATAATCATGTCATCTGACCGATCCAGAAAATACTCAGTATTTGAAAATAGAATTGAACCTTTATTAAGGCTAAGCAACAAGATGGACATCGACCAGGATGCTGATGCAATTGACAATTTGTCACTGAGCTCAGAAATTAAAGTCAACATTATTAATGATACCATCACTGAAATTCTCCCGATGTAATTTACTGTTCAACTTTCGAGCCTATTGTTTCCTGATCAAGCATGTACAAATAAAGAAGCGTTGTGTGTTACTGTCTAATATTGAAATTTAGGAAATGAGTCAAGTAGATTTCATTTGCAACAAACTTTAGCGAGTTGCAAATGAAATCTACTTGGTAAGTTTCGTTAATTGCAATATTAAACAAAGCATATAATCCAATATTGTCATCTTTTGCATTGTAAACTATTAATTCTTTATCTAATGCTAATAGCACACAACACTTGTAACACTTGTAAGGCAAATTCTTGTATGACTAAAAATTTGGATTTTTTGTTTCCAAAACATAGTTTATGACCCCTCATTTGAATCAGCGCATTCTGTTTGTTCCAATGAGGGGGTCATAAAGTATGGTTTGGAAGCAAAAAATCAAAATTTGAATTACAGTTTTCGTGCACGGTGCTGGACGTTTTGGGCTGTTAGGTTAGGTAAAGGGTAAAAAAAAACCCCACAAATAGCTGTTTAGCTTTCTGATTGCGATACTGCCCTTATATATTTACATATGGTAATCTTTTTGTTGCCTGCGTCATTTTAGATTTCGTCTATTTGTACCCATGTTAATTTGTATTTTATGCACCTGCCAATTGCTGGAGATGCATTTGTTTTAATGTTTTAAAGGTCCATTCACACTAGTGCAATGCATCCGACGCATCGAGTTGAAAAATAGTAAAGTTTCTACAGGAGTATTCACATTACTGCGATGCGTCAGATGCGACCGATGCATTCATCGTCGACATCGGTTTGAACCTATTCCAACGATTTTCGCAGACCTTATTTGGTATGTATTCATGACGTAACACTTGATTGAGCTCAGATAAACTCGATGACATCTGATTTGTATGTTTCCATCGATTCTGGTTATTCCAAACGTGGTCGAAATTCGAAGTTATTTTTTAATAATATTATTTATGATGGTCGTGGGCGTACAACATTTAATAATTACTTCTAGCAAATGACAGGCGTTCGCTCAGCTGAACCTGACCTTCTAAATCGTTTCTGTTGTTTGTGATATGGGGGGGGGGGGGGGGCAAATTGGGGGCAGTGACAGAAAATCTCCCTTGGGAGGAAGGTGGTGGGGGGGGGGGGGGGGGGGTCAAGTCAGAAAAAATATCTTATCGTTACATTCTTTTGAAGCACAGTCAATCCTGGGAGGTCTGCGGGGGGGGGGGGGGGGGGGGGGGGGGGTTGCTAGGGGATTTATATTTTTATCTGGGAAAAGAAAAAAGAAATTGAATTGTGCCTTCAAATGAATCCTTTGGGATGTCAAAAATGAAGGAGCGATACCAAAATGTTTGAGACAAGGTTCATGAGTGAAAATGACATAAGTTTCGGCATGTGAACTTTACATATGTTAATTGGCTGGGATGAGTATGGGAATAAAGAAAAGGCTCAGTATGTGTGTGTGAGAGAGTGGATGTGTGTGGGTGTGTGTGTGTGTATGTGGTGTGTGTGTGTGTGTGTTTTCAAATGACACAATCATGTTTTAGAGGAATTTTGAATGTTGGTTTCTGATCCCCCGCCGGGATTCGAACCCTCGGCAACACCGCCTGGCAATCAGGAGTCCAGCGTCTAAACCACTAGACCATTGCACACCGTCAAAAAACGATGGCTGGAATCTAGCTTTTTAGATGAAGTCCTCATGATTACTTGGTTCA